>CM053623.1:14506189-14537739 GCA_028646595.1 Phalanger gymnotis
TACATGGCTGCCTTTCAAGTATGTAAAGACCACAATCATGTCCTGTCTGAGAGTCAGAAGATCACTGTATTTAGGGCTGCTATCCTGTATGTCCGATCCTTCTTTTGCCTTTCCTTAGTGCCTGGCATTCAGGGGGAGCTTAACAAATGTTTATTGATTGACTGCTCATTCACTTCCTTTCTATCCAACTCCTCTGGCCCTCTCCTGAGGGTCTGAGATGGAATTTTCTCCTAGAAGACACTCCTAAACTGTCTCCTTTCTTTCTTTGTCTGAGATAAAACACCCCCATAGTATACTTCTATTGCTTTTAGCCTCTTTGGCCAGGGTGCTTCTGTGGAGATCTCTAAGCAGATGCCATGAAGTAGGGCACCACTAACCACACAGTCTCTGCTTCATGTTCAGTGGAAGAACAAGTGATGTGATGAATCAGGTTCAGAAGGATGAAGATGGTCTGTTTCTGTTATTCCCTGGACATGTCTCCAATGTTCCCACCTCTACCTTTGTTATTTCCAAAAAGCTCAAATCTAATGACCCCTAGCCAATAACCAAAAGGTTTAATGCTGAGCTTTTTGTCCTCCATCCCCTGCAATGCATGCTACTGTTGGTCATATAACCGGCTGATGTGGCAGTGCTTTGGTTCAATTCAAGAACTTTTATCAAGCAGGTACCAGGCTGTGCTGGGACCTGGAAATACAAAGACAAACCCGGGTTAAGCAGAAGCTAGTCCCAGCCTGGGTTCAGAAGGTTTTAGATTTGAGGCCGTCTGGCCAATTTTAAACAAATCTTCGAAGTAGGTCAGGTCCCCAGAGGGCAGCTCTCAGAGTCTAGGGGTGCCCCTGAGGAGTTGGGAGCATCTTTCTAATGCTATAGATCACAAGTTTTCACTGATGAACTCCTCCCACCTCTGGCCTTATGATTTTTAGTTGATATTAATTAGCCAGCCAGACTTAATTAGCTTTTAGAATTGGGCACTTACTACTCTGGCATATAGTTGGTACAAAATAACCCCTCTGCTCCTCCGCCTGAGGTCAGTGATTCTCTCTCACAAATACATACAGAGGCCAGAGGAAAGTCAACTTAGAGCATGTGGGGCAAAGGGGGTGACTCACACTTACTGCAAGTCCAAATTTAATTCGTGATGTTCCCCTTATGAATGATGGAGCTTTTCTATTGGGCTCCTTGTATATATACTTATGCATGTATATTTATGTGTATATACACACACATGTATGTATGTGTATGCATGTGTACATGTACATGCGTGTGTATGTGTATATGTGTCTGCATATATACACATGCATACATATGTATATATATGCATATGTATATACACACATATACATATGTGTGTATATGTGCACATGTGTGTATATGTGTGTATGCACATGTACAACACATGCATATATCTGTATTTCCAAACAATTGGTTTTCTTTGTAATATTATATATTTTGTTTTATGTATTAAAAAGCATTATTCTGAGAATGGGTCCATAGGTTTCCCCAGGTTTCCCCAAGGCAGATCCAGAGTTGAAGAAGCCCTGTCACAGAGCTCTGAATCTGCTTTTCCTCATTTTGTGCCGTCTGTCCTGGGCTTGTGCAGCAGATGCTCCTGGCAGCTGTTTGTGGAGATGCTGCTAACATGCCCATGACAAGTCGAAAGTTTCTGGACTTTTCAAAACTCCCAGGGTCCTCTTTTGGCCAAGTGGGGAGAAGACTGAAGCCTAAGTCTCTACCGTTAAGCTGCTAGATGCTCCAGTCCTCCCCTTCCCTCCCCACCCCTCCGTTGCTAATTGATCTGCTAACTTTTAGAAGACTCACTGGTCACGGCCAAGCCTCCTCAGCCTGTCAACGAGACGTCTCTGGTGGAGCATCGATTCATTTCATCAAAGGGCTTCCCACACTTTCTAGAGCCCTCGTTTGATTACATTGAGTTCTCATTTTATAAAGCTCTCAAGGCTAAGTGAAATAAATTGAATGATTGACTAGATCAATCCTTACCTTTATACAAAGTGGTTTGGGGAAGGAGGACCCTGGAAACTGGAGGAATAAGAACGACCTATTGTAAAAGGTGGTGCTTGAGGCGTAGGTGAGATAGGAGAGCATGCCAGAGTTTCCAAAGGAATGAGACTGGCCTGAGAGAGTGCCTGGGTTCCTAGTATTTGGCTCCTGTGGCAGTGCCACTGCTGATCTGGCCATTCTTGCCCCAACAGCGGTCCGATGGTGGCTGTGCTGTCAGTGTAGACCCATGTGAATGTCTTCTCACAGCCTTGGCAAAACTATCCTTTCTTGTGGGGGATTTGGGGGTGGTACCACTAACCAGGCTGGATGAAGATGAGGAGAGCTGGACAATTTCAGCTCCTTCCCATGAAGGAACCATACCCAGTGGTGTCTCAGTCCATGGTTTTGATGAACTGTTTTTAAAACCTTTGACCATGTCCTTGCTCATTCGTTTCCTGAGATTCCAATTTTTTTTCTTTATTCAGAAAGCATCAGTAATTAAAGGGGAAGCAATAACCTCTCTGCTGCTTTCTACTCTAAATAACCCATGCTTTATATGCTGTTGATGTGGTTTTATTTCTCTTTGGGGGATGAATATCCTCACTAGTCCCTAGAGGGATGTTCATGGTGGCATGTCCGCCTTCAGATAGATGAAGCACAGTTTAAGGTTAGCTGGGAGGCCTTACAGGGCAAGCCCTATTGTCTTACAGTTAGATCTCATGGGCATGAAAAAAGAAGTCAAAGGCCAGCCAAGTGGTTTTAGCTGTACAATTGCTCAACAACAATGAAAAGTTCAGTATGTCTTATGGCCAGAAGAGAATGAGTTTGTGGCCTCATAAAAAGGAAAAGGAAAGAGCAGCAAACCCACTCCCAGAGACCACTCTGAGAGGGTTTGAGAATGTTCTGTTGAAAGCCATCACATGCCCGTGCCCCTTCTTAGAGTTTCCTGTTCTGCTGCTTTGAGACTTGTATGACCAAGCAGTGTAGACAAGGAACCATCGAGCAGGATTCTTTATCTGGTAAAAGCAGTTAATTTAACTTAGCAAAGGATAGTGGTGGCTAAAACAAGAACCTCTTTCAAACTAGAAATAGACTGGAAAAGGAGTGAGATTCTTTCATGATTATGTAGGAATACATGCATGGTTCCTCCTCTATCTTGTGTGTGTGTGTGTGTGTGTGTGTGTGTGTGTGTGTGTGTGTTGTCCATGAAGCTTATGTACATTCACATGGGTTGTCTAACCATAGCCAGCAGGGAGGCAGTGATAGATGTCTATGGAATCTCACCAGCTCCTCTCCAAGTGGGACTGATTCCTGCCTGGAGGGTAGAAGGAGGTTAGGACCATTATTCTGGTCACTCTGCTTTCCTCAAAGAGAGGGTGTTATATAGGAATTATATCTATCTGCCCCCTTAGAATATTGCTCATCTAGGGGAAATGAATTGTAGGCTCAAGATGCCTCCCTGGTTTCTATCCCTTAAGGAGGAAGGGTTATAGCTAATATCCAAAGGTTTGACTCCTACCCACCAAATGCTAGTTACAAAAAGGACTATCATAAATAGTGAATGGCATATAAACTTATTTATCCGCACAGATAGGCAATTGAAATCAAAAGAATTAAACAGATTAGAATATACCAGACAAAAGACAGAGTGAATGGGCTTTTCTACTCAAAGTAACATATCTTACCTCAACCAAGAGTGAGAGTCCTCAAACTCAGTCATGGGGAAATTCCTAGAAGTCTCTAGGGAGGCAAGTTATAAATCAGAGACACATTGGGGACCTGATTTTCTCCTACAATTTTTTCTCCTCTCCAGCGTTTTTCATCATGGGTCTTTTGGAATTGTCTTAATCAGAATAGCTAAGTCTTTCACTGCTGATCATCTTCACAATATCACTATTACTGTGTATAATGTTCCCCCGGTTCTGCTCACTTCGCTTTGCCTGAGTTCAGATAAATCTTCCTTGGTTTTTCTGAAACCATCCTGCTCATCATTTCTTATAACATAACAGTATTCCATCACAACCATATACAACAATTTGTTCAGCCATTCCCCAGTTGAAGGGCATCCCCTTAATTCCCAATTCTTTGTCACAGAAAGAGCTGCTACAAATATTTTTGTACATATAGGACTTGGACTGCTCTTTAATGTAAACTGTTAGGAAAGATATGAATTGGCAAACCACTCCAATTTCTTTGCCAAGACAACCCCCAAATGGGGTCATGAATCGGACACAATTGAAACAGCCCAACAGCAGATAATGCTTGCTCTTGGTTTTGGATAGATGCTATTTATCATTCTAAGAAAGGTTCCCTTGATTCCTGTGCTTTCTAGTGTTTTAATAAGAATGGTTGTTGTATTTTGTAAAGGCTTTTTCTACATCTGTTGACATAATCATATGATTTTTTGTTGTTTTTGATATGGTTTATGCTCATAGTTTTCCTAATATTGAACCAACTCTGCATTTCTGGTATAAATCCCACCTGGTCATAGTGTATGATTTTTGTGATATTTTGCTGTAATCTCCTTACTAGTATTTTATTCAAATACTGGCACTGAAGCTTAAATATTTTGGCTACTTGATGAGAAGACAGGACTCATTCTAAAAGACCTTGATGTTGGGAAAGATTGAAGGCAAAAGGAGAAGGGGATGGCAGAGGATGAGATAGACAGTGTCATGGAGACAATGAACATGAACTTGGACAGACTTTGGGAGATAGAAGAGGCAAGAAGAGCTTGGCATGCTGCAGTCCATGGAGATGTAGAGAGTCAGAGATGACTGAACAACTGGACAGCAACAACAGTATTCTATTTCAAATTTTTGCGTTGATATTCATTAAGGAAATTGGTTTTCTTTATTTTTACTCTCCCTGGTTTAGGTATCAAAAGCGTATTTGTGTCATAAAAAGAATTTGGTGGGACTCCTTCTATACCTATTTTTCCCCAAGTACTTTATTTAGTACTGGGATTAATCCTTAAATGTTTGGCAGAATCCACTTGTGAATCCATCTGGTCCTGGGGATTTTTTCTTAGGGAGCTCTTTGATGGTTTGTTCAATTTCCTTTTCTGAGACAGGGTTATTTAAGTATTCAATTTCTTCTTCTGTTAATCTGGGCAGTTTATATGTAAATATTCATCCACTTCACTTAGTCAATTTGACTGGCACTTAATTGGGCAAAATAACTCCCAATAATTGCTTTAATTTTATCTTCATTGGTGGTGCATTCACCCTTTTCATTTTTGATACAAGTAATTTGGGTTTCTTTTTTTTAATGACATTAACCAATGGTTTATCTATTTTACTATTTTTTTCATAGAACCAGCTCCTACTTTTATTTATTAGTTCAATTTTTTTCTTTCAATGTTATTAATCTCTTCTTTGATTTTCAGGATTTCCATCTTGGTATTTAATTGCTAATTTTTAATTTGTTCTTTTTCAAGTTTTTGAAACTTTGAAACAGAGTCAGTCTGTTCTTTCTCCTTTTCATTGATGTATTTATGCTTTCAGAGATCTAAAATTTCCCCTAAGTACTGCTTTGGCTACATCCCACAAATTTGGGAACGTTGTCTCGTTGTTCTTATCTTTAATGAAATTATTGATTGTTTTTATGATTTGTTCTTAGACCCAATCATTATTGTGAACTAAATTATTTTGTTTCAAATTAATTTTTAATCTATGCTTCCATTGCCCTTTATTAAATGTAATTTTATTGTATTATGGCATGAAAAAAGTGCATTTAATATTTGTGCTTTGCTTCATTTGGTTGTGAGGTTTTTATACTAAGACATGGTCAATTTTTGTGAAGATGCCATGTATAGCTAAGAAAAAGGTATGCTCTTTTCTATTCCCATTCAGTTTTCTCCAGAAGTCTATCATATGTAACTTTTTAAAGATTCTATTCACCTCCTTGATGTTTTTCTTATTTATTTTATGGTTAGATTGAAGGTTGAAGTCCCCCACTATTTAGTTTTACTGTCTATTTCCTCCTGTATGTCATTTAACTTTTCCTTTTAGAATCTGGATGCTACAGCATTTTAGAAAGATGTAATTTCCCTGTTTATCTCTTTCAGTTAGGTTTATTTTTGCTTTTGCTTTGTCTAAGATCATGATTACTGCCTCTGACTTTTTTACTTTAACTGATGCATAATAGGTTCTATTCCAGTCACTTATTTTAACTCTGTTTCAAGTATGTTTCTTGTAAACAAAATATTGTTGGATTCTGGTTTCTAATCAATTCTGTTATCCACTTCCATTTTATGGGTGAGTTCATCCCATTCACATTCACAGTTATGATTACTAACTGTACATTTCCATCCATCCCATTTCTTCTATTTATCCTTCTCTTTTTCTTTTTATCCTGTCCTTTCTCTAAAGTCTGTTTTGCTTCTGACCACTGCCTTATTTGTCCTCCCTTTTATTACCTCTACTTTTTCTTATCCCTTCTGCTCCTACTCCCCTGTTGGCTGAGATGGATTTCTAATTCTAATAAAATATATACATATATTATATATATATACACATATATGTATATATTTCCTTTTTGAACCAATTTAGATGTGAGTGAGGTTCAAGCATTGCCCACCACCTACCATTTTCCCTTTCACTGTAAAAGCTCTTCCTTGTGCATCTCTTTTATGTAAGATAATTCCCCTTATTCTTCCTCTCCCTTCCCCCTTCTCCCAGGGAATCCCTCTTACTCACCTGTACATTTTTTTACATCATCTCAACATTATTGACTTATTCCTGCATCCTCTTTTAATATGGAATCATTCTAACTGCTCTAATAATGATAAAAAAATAATACTGAAAAAATGACAGCAGAGGGAGTATTTCTTAGTGTTTTCGTTCAAAAGGGTCCTTTGTGGAACTAGTTTGAAGTCTGATGCATTTGAATACTAGGACTAAGTGAAAAGTCATTTTTCATAAGACCTCAAGACTCCAGCTGATTCATGATTGTATTGCACTGGTCCTTCCTCCAGCAGTAGATCTCAGCCATCTCTATTCATATCTTTTCATTCAGTCTCCATTAAAGAGTAGTTCAAGTCATTGGTAATGTGCCTTTGTTTTTAAAAATATTTTAGAGATACCAGAACATTTTTGTGGATACAACACTTGATCAGCCTATCTTTTACTCCTTGATCCTGCTCTTAGGCTCCCTCATCTCTTTTTCTAGTCTTATATGACCTTGATTATGTATTATACATCAATTCTCATGCACAAGCCATCTTTCTAACATGCTATATTCTGCTTCTTCCCCCTTAGTGTATCTCTGTTCCTCTTTGGGTCATCTACATTGCAAATTTTTTTAAGATCATGGTATCCCATAACTTATAGCCAAACAGTACCATGCAACAACTAGGACAATAATGGTGTTAAAATAGGGCATTTGTGGTATTGAAAAGTATGGAATCATTGAAAATAGCTTCTAAAATATCAAAACTTGAAAAATTGGCCTGACTCCATTTTATTCAATTTGGCATTTAATTCTTTTTTTCCTTAACGAAACAAGGCAAAAATAAACATTCCCACAGTCCAGAAAGATAAACAGGGAAACTATATTTATGCCCAAAGGCACTATAGACAATGAAACAACAATATTACTAAACTCCTATGCACCAAATAGTATCACAAACTTATGGAGAAAAAGCCAACTAAAATGGAAAGAAGACATATATAACTGCAATAATTACAGCAGTTATTAATGTTCCTCTCTCTGAGCTGTATAAATCCAACAAAAAAAATAAAAAGAAGTTATAGAAATGAACTGACTGTTGGGAATATTAGATCTGAAAGATTTACAGTTTCTTCTGAATGGAAGCATTAGAGAACATACACGTTCTTATCATTGGACAGTACTTTTACATAAATGTACTACCCATTACTGCATAGAGAGAGTATAAATTAATGTAGAAAAGTAGAAATATTAAACATTTCCTCTACAGACTATGCTTCAATAAAATGGTAATTAAATACAGGCAAAAGATAGGGCCTAAAAGGAGTCAAAGTAATGATGTTTTGAATAATGAGTGGGTCAAAGAACAAATCAGAGAAACAGCTAATAACTGTAAGAAAGAATGATAACAAGGAGATAACATACCAAAATTTTTGAGATTCCGCTAAAGCCAGTCTTTAGAGGAAAAATCCTATCTCTGACAATAGACATTAGCAAAAGAGAAAAGAAAAGATTAATGAACTGAGTGTGATACTTTAAAAAAAGTCATCAAATTAGAAAATTCAAAAATGAAATCTTGAAAATTAAAAGGGAAATAAAGAGGGTAACAAAAAAGACTAGAATTGATAAACAAAACTGTTATTTTTTAGAAGCCTAATAAAATCAACAACTCTTGAAGTAACCCCACAAAAATATGGGGTGAATCAAATTACCAAAATGAAAAATGAACAAAGCAAATTCAGAATGAAAAAAAATGACAAAAAAATCAGTATTTTTTTCTACAGTTATGATTGTTTTTAAAAGACCAACTAAGTGCTGACCATTCAATTCAATCTAATTTAATTCAAGTGTTCAGTAAGCACCTACTACGTGTCAGACATGGTAATAGATGCTAAGAATGGAAAGACAAAAATAAAACACTCCCCACCCTCAATGGTCTTGGCACATAGGAAGTACTTAAGTTTTTTTTATTCATTCATTCATTTTAAATTATTTTGGTAGAAACAACATATGTCTAGTTAAGTACATACAACATAGCAACAATATAATTTTCTTGAATGTGGAAGTCAGCAACAGTTGATAGGATTAATTAAGGTCCCCATAGGAGGTAGCACCTGAACTTGGAGTGAGTGACTATTACATTTTTTCTATCATTTTAGCTACTTTCAATGGTTTCCTGCTAGACCAATTTGCTCAGGCAGTTTTCTCGCTCCCTCTCACTTTAAAGCTGATTCAGTCAGTCAGAGGTATAAGACTCCAGCCAAATACATTTTCAACAGCCCTTCTTAGTGGTACTCCATCCCTACCAGGAGCCAATCATTTCTATAATTTAAGTAGTAGTCTAGAAATCCATCCAAGGCCCATTATCAGACACTATATTCTTAATCAGCTGCTCAATTTCAAATCTTTTTTTCTTCTGAAATCTGCCTTCTATTGACAGCAGCAACAACATCGCCTAAGACATCAGGCCTTCAATTTATAGCTCAAGACATCATAAACTTTGACAGCACTTTCTAAATGCAGTATCATTCATACCCATGTGGGACACCAGCAGAGGGCACTAGTCAACTTGTTGGAGAAATCATGGGAGATTCTTCTTCCATCTTGGATATGTACATGATCCAGTCATTGTTATCGGATCAACTAACAGCTGCTTCTGTGCTATTCTTCAAGGAATTTCCAGTCACTGCTACTCATTTCTCTTTGACGGTCTTATTGGAGGGCCTTTGACCTGGCGGCATCTGGGTTTCCTTCTCACCGTAACTTGGGGAACATGGTGGCCCTTCATCCTCAGAGAGTGCGTGGAGTTGTTCTCTAGCCTAAATAGCTTTACTTCTGAGTGCAATAGCAGCATTATTATTATTAATAATAATAATAGCTAACATTTACATAGTGCTTTAAGGTTTGCTAAGTCCTTTACGTATGCTAACGTATGTTATTTGATTTGATACAACAACCCTAGGAGAGAGGTGTTATTGCTATCCCCAGCTTACAGATGAAAAAAATGGATATCGAGAGACATTAAATGACTTTGAAAGGGTCACAAATCTATTAATGTCTAAGTCAGGATTTGAACTCAGATCTTTCTGAATTATATGTTTAGTATCCAGTACGCCACTTACCTGCCTCTAGCGTTATTCTTTGAAGTTTGTATGCAGAAGGAGGAGAGTGAAGAGTATACTTCTCTCATCTATTCTAACTTCATTTTGCAAATGAAGAAATTAAGGTCCAGAGAATTAAGTGACTTCCCCAGGGAGATCACAGAGCTTCTTAACGGCACAGCAGGGACGAAAGCCCAGGCCCCTGATCATCAGTCTTAGTGCTTTTTAGATCAGTTACACACACACATACATATATGTGTACACACACACACACACACACACACACACAAAGTCACTACCCTAAGCTCATGGTCTTATTACCTCTTTTCCTCACAGTTGCAAAAAAACAAAAAAAGTCTCCTGGCTTCCATTCTCTTCCTTCTTCAATCTTCCCTCCTGTGACACTTCCCTTCTTGAAAATCTTCAAGGGGTCCCTCTTACCTCTAGGATAAAACAGAAACCCCTTTTTGGGCATTTATAGCTTTTCACAATCTGGATCCAATCTGTCTTTCCAGACATATTCCATCTTACTATCCCTCTTGCACTCTATGGGGCAGCCAGCTTGGCCTCATTGCTGTTCCCTGAATTTAGGATTCCAACTCTCACCTCTATACCCCTGCACAGTCTGTCTGTCATTCTTGGAATGCTCTCCCTTTTTACCTCTGTCCCTTGATTCCTAGTGCCATTCAAGACTATACTACCCAAAGCCTCTGCTAATTCCCACAGTTATAGAGCTCTTACCACCTTGAAATGGCGTTATATATTGTTCAGTTGCGTCTGACTCTATTTGACCCTATGGACTTTTGTCCATGGGGTTTTCTTGGCAAAGATACTGGAGTAGTTAGCCGTTTCCTTCTCTAGGCTGTGTGTGTGTATAAATATATAAATGTATCTATGTATGTATATACATACATATGTATGTATATGTATGTATGTGTATATACGTACATGAATGCATATGTACATACATACTAAATACTTGTTGGATTGGATTGGACACTCTGTGCTTAAATGTAGTATCTGTCATGTGTAGATCTCAATGTACATTATTTGTTTAAAATAAAACTTCCTCAAACATCTTTTTAGTATCTAGAAGTAAAACTGACCACGGCTGACTAAGTTTCTGGGACAAAGAGATTAGATCATCCAGGCAGGGTCACTCAGCCATTGTAGCTCTGAGCTAAGGATTCAGGATTTGTGACTTCCAAGACCTGAGATCAGACACGTAGAAAATTTAGTAGCGGCATCTTCTTTTTCTGAGCTCCGGTGCCAGGGTCTCAATTTGAAGTCACCAGATACAATGGCAAGCAGATAGGATGGATGAGCCCTCTGAGTTTGAAAGCCGTGTCCATCCAATGAACCTGAGCACATCACCAAGGGGAAAAGTCCCTCCTTTCCTCTTGGGTCCTATTGTGCTAAGATATGTATGATTTTTTTTTAAAGCGTGGACCTCAGTTATTTTGCAGGGTCCTATTTATAATCAGAAGTGACTTTTGAGTTCATTCATCTCATTTTACAGATTACAAATCTGAGACCCAGAAAAGTAAATGACCTCTCCCAAGTCCTAGGATAGGAAGAACAGAACCAGGTATCCAGTCCAGGTTCCTGGGAGCATCTTTCACTATGCTTTTTACTCCAGAGAAGTTTGGGCATTCCTGGAAAAGTAAACCTAATTCTCTCATCCAAAGGGCCCAGGACCAAAAAACAAAACAAAACAAAACAAAAAAAACTGTATAATCGGGCAATCAGCAAATAATAGTACAAGGGAAATCCTCTAGTTTTTTGAGACTTCACTCTGTGGGTAAATAAAAAAAGTGCTTATGAAAAATTGGCTCTCCATCTTTCTCATCTAGTGCCATGAATTTGATATAAAAAGACAAATGATTGGGAACATTTGTCGTTGGTGTATCCTGCTCCAAAGCAGAGCATTGTAGACATCAGAAACAGAAAAGTACTTGGCATTTTTAATTCCCTTCTGATAGTTTCGGAGTCTGCTCCCCTGGTTTTGGGGCATTAGTAGAAAGCCGTCCTTAACCAGTTCTTTGGGCTGAGGCTTCCTGCAGAGGGCGCTATTGATATTTTTAAATGGGCTGATAAAATGTACTTTGTCTTTGGATGAAGAAACATCTCTCTAAAGTGATAATTTTTTGAGGGGAGGGCTTGGCTTACAATTCCCTCTCTCCCCTGACGCCCCCAACACACTTAATACCCACCAAACCAGTATTGTTTATGTAACAAACATCTTTCTGCTGGTTTCTTTAGGGCTGGAGGGCTGCCCCCACCCCCTTTCTCATTTAGGGAAGGGTCTCTTTTCTGGTCTATATTAACCAGGGCGCTTGGAGTCTTGCCGTGATAAGCCACTGGCTGCACTCTTGGGCTACAGCTGAATGATTTGTGTGTTTCTGAGAAAGTCCAGCTTCTCTTCTTAATCTGGGGATCCTGGAGTCTCTGTAATTTACTCCCACTGGTTCCTCGATGTGCCATATTTCATGTCAAGTGTGAGGGAATTTTTTTTAACCCTCAATAGAGATATTTTTGAACAAAGGCACAGGGCAAAGAGTATCTTCTTTGGGGTATTAAGCAAGAATGCACACTTAGCCTATTTTTCTTCTGTATGATTTTGAGGCAACTGATGATGGCCTGGGGGCTTTGTGGATGAATCAGACTGTTAATAAGTTTCAGTGAGAACAATATTCTCCCTGATAACTTAATTAATTGTTCAGCAGTATGAAAGCGCAGGAAGATAGCATTTGACTCCTGACTTCGGTGGCCTCTCCCCCGAAGGGGTCCTTTCCAGCACCGGTAGTAATCAACAGCCATCCGCATCTGTCTCTGATTCTATACGTTAATAACCGTACTAAACCAGGAATGAAACAAATTAATGATCGCCTTCCAAAAATTGGCCCCCCAAAAGAAGGCTTTCTCTTTGAGATTCCAACTTCTAGCATCCCTTGTTTATAAAACCCTTCTGGATTCTGAAAGATGCCTCTTTCTCCTTCTTGCCTTTCGGTCTCCAGGTTTGGGCAGTTTCTTTTTTCCCCTCTGCCTCAGCCCGCTGAAACTCAGATCAAGAGAGCTTCCCTTCCTGTACTTAGCAAGTCTGCATGGAAGCATCAGGAGGATGGGAGGCAGCTAGACACGGCTTGGTGGACTCGGATTTTTCCCCGATGGCTGACCTTTATAGCCAGCTATCCAAGAAGCATTTTCTTGAGGCCATAGAGGAAAAAAAATAAATTAAACAGGTACTCTGAGCCTAGAAGGGCTCTTCGGGCAGTTGACAGCAGAGTTCAAGTTAAAGTTTCATGATGTTTCTTGTCTTTGCTTAAGCATTCTGAAATATTTAGAAGGTCCCAGCCACAGGTGAGAGCATGGGTGAAAGGAACCCACTTGACTGATCAGAGAAACTAACCATAGAATGGAAGGTACGTGAAGGTCAAGACTGCTTTTACTGGGGGGATGCTCTAGCACCTAGCAGGGAGCCTTGAGTATAGGAGATAATGTATGTAATGAAGTTTGCAAACTTTGAAAGCAACTCAAAAGCAAGAGCTTAATACATGCTCTCAGGACTAGATTAGCAACCCGGGTGGACGCCGTGCAACTAGCGTCTGACCTTCAGCTCTGCAGACCCAGAAATTCAATTTTTATCAGGCTTCCTGCAGGTGATAAGATTCTGTGGGTACTTATTCCTGCTGGCCAAGCACAGCAAGAGACCCACTTATCAATCAGAATGCCAATTAATCCATTTGAAACAAGAGATACACAAAAATGGGTTTCACTCTTCTGTATGAGGAACTCTCTCTTGGGAGATAACTATTTTGGAAATCAAAATTTTAAAAATCAGCAGTGAGCGCAGAATAATAGGAAGGAGCCAGATGTTCTTAAGGGACACATTTGCATCAACTGAACTTAGCTTAGCAAATCTGTCATCTTTCTCTTCTTTTAGGGAAATGTCTGCTCAATTAAATTAAAAAAGCAAGAGCCTACTATGCGCCAAACCCAGTATTGAATGACAAAAACAAAACAATGCCTGCCTTCAAAGAGCTTACATTCTATTGGGGGATAGGACAAGTACACAGAGAAGGAAATATAAAACATGTGCAAAGTTATGCAAAGTCATTTCTAGAAGGAGAGAGCATTAACTATTGGCAGGATCCAGAAAACAGATAATACCTGAAATGTGCTTTGAAAGAAGCCAGGGATTCTAAGAGGATGAGGTGGAAAGAGAGTGAATTCCAAACATGGGGCCCAGCCTATGCAAAAGTATGGAGATGGGAGATGTAATATGTATGGCAAACTCTAAGCAGACCAGTTTGGTCCAAATAATGTATAATGCCTGAAAGGTAGTAATGTGAGATAAGTCTGGAAAGATAGCCTGGAGTTAGTTATTTTGAATCAGAGCTCCAATTCTCCCTTCTCACACCCCCATCCAAAGTATTCCAGAATTCCTAGGAACTCTTTTTCTATGGAATATATGCATACCTTTTATGTTCCCTTTTAGGATTCAAGCTCTGTAAGGGCGGGCACTCTAGTATGCTGTGTCTCCAAGGCTCAACACAGTGCTTAATAAATACTGGTTAATTAGAAGTAGTAGTAGTAGTAATAGTGGTAGTAATAGTAGTGATGGTGATGGTGGTGGTAGGAGGAGTAGGAATAGTAGAAATCGTTGTTGTCCTTCGTTCTCAAAGAGGACCAAAATGATATCACTAGGCTAGAGTCAAGTCTCAGAGTGTCCAGCGGTGGCTGATCAGACCAGCATGAGGTCACGACGCTCTATCACAGGTTGGGCACAAACAGTCCGTGTGAACGTTTGAGGTGGATTCTCTAAATTTGTGCGTCCTGCGATTCCTTCGAGCTGTTTCAATTCTGCTTTGCTCATAGAGCACAGCACCTTCTCTGATGTGGGCATGCCATGCTGAGTGGCAGAAGTAGTGGTAGAAGTGGTAGTAGTAGTAGCGGTAGTAGTAGTAGCAGTAGTAGTAGTAGTGGTGGTGGTGGTGGTGGTGGCAGTAGTAGTAGTAGCAGTAGCGGTAGTAGTAGTAGCAGTGGTAGTAGCAGTAGTAGTAGTAGTAGTAGTGGTGGTGGTGGTGGCGGTGGTAGTAGTAGTAGTAGTGGTGGTGTTGGTGGTGGCGGTGGTGGTAGTAGTAGTAGTAACGATAGTAGTCAAAATAGTAAGAGTGATAGCAGTAGTAGTCCCCAAAGGGACACTGTCCAAAGGAAGAGAAAAGCAGTCCCTGCTCTTAGGGAGCCCTTCACCAGGGGAGATGCACCTCCAGAAGAGGGACAGGCACTTACTCCTCTAGCACCAAGATGATTCATTGGAGCCCTCGGGCTCCCCTTCATCTGACATCCTTTTCATTTACACGGTTGCCTGGTTCTCCAAATCGGTTCATCAACTCTTCCCTTGGTTTCCTGTGCCCCTCATAGTTGGCATTTTTGTGGCACAATAATGTTCTCTCATATTAATAGACCACAAGATGTCTAAGACAGACGTGAAGAGATGGGCTTTTGGGTTTTTGTTTTGACCGCAAGTATTTTGGTATATATGGGCACAATGGAGAGACAGGGTATTGGGCTTGGAATTGGGAAACCGGGAGTTCTGATACAGCCTGGTATTTCCTAGCTATGTGATTCTGGGCAAATCAGACTTATTTTTTCCTCATCTGTAAGATGGGAGTAATAACCACACCTGCTTCCCAGGGTTATTGCAAGGATAAAGTAAAATATTTGTAAAGCGCACTGCAAACCTCACAGTACTGTATAAATGCTAGATATTATTATATTTCTGTCTTTTGCCTCCTTTGGTCCCATTAGAATACAAGTTCCCAAGCTGAAAGGGTCTCCAAGCGCAGGGTCTGGCACTTAACAAATGCTTGTTGTTGGCTGTGGGATTGTTTGGTCAAAGGGTGCGACTTAGTTAATCATTCTAAGTTGTTATCTAGAACAGTTTTTTTTCTTTCCACCTTCAATTTTCCCATTCTCTGGAGTGCTGACCAGGATGCTCGACTCACCACAATCAGTGAGCATGTATCAGAAGGTCCTCTGTTTAAAGAAGGCCAATTCCCCATTCTCCAGCTCCTTCCTCTTTCTCTCTTCCTTCTCCTAATGTCTCCTGTGTGTCATCTGCTCTGCATTAAAAAGGCACTTTGCTGTAGAGGGAGCAACAGGAGTCAGAAAACCTGAGTTTGAAGTCTGACTTTGCTGCCAATGAGCCGAGTGGCCTTGTCTCCAAACCATGCTGCCCTTCATCATGTGATCGGTGCTTGCTTGACACCTCTCTGGCAGTGAGAAAGCGGGATTTGGAGTCTGAGAACCTGGGAGCAAATTTGAGCTGTCACTCACTGTGTGACCTTGGGCAGGTCATTGGTTCTCTATGGGCTTTCATTTCCCAGTCTGTGAAATGAAAGGGCTGGACTTGATCCTTGCTAACATCCCTTCCGGCTAAATCTTCTGATCCCTGACCTTGAGCCAGGATTGAATGGCTACATGGTCTTGGGCAAGTCATTTACCCATGAGAATGTGAGCTTCTTACAAGCAGGGAATATGTCCCAGGTTCTTAGTACAGTGACAGGAACACAGTAAGTGCTTAATAAATGTTTACTGACTGTCTGGCTGGGTCTTAATTTAGTCATCTGTAAAATGGGGAAGATAATAACAGGTGCCTTGCTTCCTTCGAAGGGATCAAATGAGATCCAACCCAATGCAACAAATACTTCTTAAGTATCTATTGTGTACAAGGCACTAGACTGGGCATTAGAGGCACAAAGGAAAAAACCCAGCTCTTGTCCTCAAAGGACTTCCATTCTACTGAGACAGAGCCATGACTAAGTCAGAGCATGCGTGCCTTGCACCAGGCTGACAAAATTTTAAAGGTGCTGACAACACCCACACATGGACAGCAACATAGAAACCATCGAATTTAGCAACCAGTTAGCAAGGATAGTTATCTATCTTCAGAGGGAGCTGTGTGTCCTTGGACAAGTCCTGAGCAGCTCATCTCCGTCTCATTTTCCTGATCTATAAAGTAGGGATAATAGTAGCACCCACTTCAAAGGAATGGGTCAGGTAGTGGCTAGAACACACAGCCTGAAGTCAAGAAGACCCAGGTTCAAATTCTGCCTCAGATACTTACTAGCTGTGTGACCCTGGGCAAGTCACCTCACCCTGTTTGCCTCAGTTTCCTCATCTGTAAAATGAGCTAGAGAAGGAAATGGCAAACCCCTCTAGGATCTTTGGCAAGAAAACCCCAAATGGGGTCACAGAGAGTCAGACACGACTGAAATGACTGCACAATAACAACAACAAAGGAATATTGGGAAAATCAACTTAAACAATAAATGTATAATATTTTGCTAATGTTAAACTATTGTATAAATGCTAGTTATTCCTACTGCTGCTGCTGCTGCTACTACTGCTACTACTACCTTAGCCACTACTACTACTTCTACTGCCACCACCACAATAACTACTACTACTATTACTATTACTACTAGTTAGTAGCTAGTTACTACTACTACTACTAACTACTACTACTACTAACTACTACTGCTACCACTACTACTACTACCACTACTACTACTTCTACTGCCACCACCACAGTAACTACTACTACTATTACTATTACTGCTAGTTAGTAGCTAGTTACTACCACTACTACTAACTACTACTACTACTAACTACTACTGCTACCACTACCACTACTACTACTACTAACCACTACTACTACTTCTACTGCTGCCACCACCACAATAACTACTACTACTATTACTATTACTGCTAGTTGGTAGCTAGTTACTACCACTACTACTAACTACTACTACTACTAACTACTACTGCTACCACTACTACTACTACCACTACTACTAACTACTACTACTACTACTAACCACTACTACTACTTCTATTACTAACTACTACTACTACCACTACTACCACTGCTACTACCACTACTACTCTCACTACTACTACTACAACTATGGCTACTACTGCTGCTACTATTATGAAACTACCAAATGGCAAGGTATTCCTTCTCCCTTAGTACCCCTGTCCCAGCTGATATATCCCAAGTGACCTTCACTTCCCATCTCTTCCTATATGGTTGAGAGGCCTAATTGTGCCCAAGGGTGTCTGCCTGGCCATTTCTACTCTTATGCCTAGCACAAATTCTTTTAGTAAGGGGATTTGTTCTGTGAAGTTTAGATTCAGTCAAAGGGCTGCACTTGAGGACCTAGAGGGCCACATGTGGCCTCACGGCCACAGGTTCCCCACCCCTGCACCTAGACCTAGAAGCTGACTTTTGTATGTGGCAAATCGAAGGGGAGAGAGAGAGCATTCACACCTAGGAGGGACCTAGGACCTATTCTAAAGCCCTTAACAAACGTAAAGAATTATTACTCAATCCTAAAACAACAATGACAACAAAACCCCCCAAAACAAAACACTTCAGAATTGCTTTTCCTTCCTCTGGTTTCCTTTTTCTCTTCCTTCTTAAAGGGGACTCCTTCCCCCTAGAAAGCCAACCTCCTCTAGCTGAGCAGCCCTGCCTCCCTCCTAGCTCAGGAGCAGCCCCTGAGCCCCTGTGACCTGCAAACATCCACATTCTGGGTTAGATATTTGCGGTAGAAAAAGGAATCAGACCAAAGCTGGTGTCTGTCTAAAGCTTCCGTCTTCCTTCTCATTTTTCTTCATTTCCTTTTTGTCGACTTATCTCTCCTCATTATGTTTTCTTCTTTCCTTTATGTTTGGGAGATTGATTGAGGTCTAAACTTCCCCTTCCTCATTTATCAGACTTTAGGAGAAGGCTCCGGGGAGACATGATCCTTGTCTTCACATCTTTGAAGGGCTGTCTTTGTGGAAAAAAAGGCAAGACTCATAATTTTCCAATTTTGCCCCAGGTTACTGAACATGAGTGACTGCTCTGAATTTGAGAAGCAGCGTGGGGGTGGTGGAAAGATTGATAGATTTGGAGTCGGAGGACCTGGCTTTGAACTTGAGGTTTGTGACTTAGCACCTGGGTGACCTTGGGGAATCTATTTAACCTTTGTGTGCCTCAGTTCCTTCTTCTGGAGTCAGGAATACCCGGGTTCCAATGTTGCCTCAGCTGCTTCCTGACTGTGTGACTGACCTGTCTGGCGATTCTTTTCCAGTCTCCTTTGCTGGATTGTTAAAGAGTGTTCTCTTCTCCCTCGAGACTCTTTCTCTTGGTGATCTCAACAGCTCCCATGGATTCAATGAACAAAACATGCAGGTGATTCTCTGATCTTCTCATCCAGCCCTAAGGATGGATTCCTAGGAATCTCCAACTGGCTACTAGGCAGTAGACGTCTTAAACGCAACCTGCCCAAACCTTTCTCTCTAAACCTTCTTTTCCTCACTTCTCTAGTTCTGTCAAGTACTGTCAGCCTCCCAACTACCCAGGCTCAGGATGTAGGTCTCATCCCTGACTCCTCACTCCCTCACAATCCACATGCAGTTTGTTGTCAAGGCTTCTTAGTGTTACTTTCACAACATCTGTTGCCTGTGCCCCCTTCTCTCCTCCGACACTTGGCACTGGCCTGGTGCGTGTCCTCAGCACTTCACCTCTGGACTATTGCAATAGTCTGTTGGTTGGCTTCCTTGCCTCATGCTCTGCCTTTCTTGGCTCCTTTAGCTGCTGGTGCTCCCTTAACCTCTGACCCGCCCCAGTCCCCCTGACTTGGCATGTATTTTTTATCTATATGTGGATGCGATGTCCTCCCAAATAGTGCTTAAGCTCTCTAAACCTCCATGAGGCCAGAACTTGTTCGATATCTTTGATTTTGTATCCCCATACCCAGGACAGTACCTGGTACGTAGTTGTACACAGTAGGCACCGAATAAATGCTAACTGACAGAGTGATTGAAGAGGCCCTCTTTGGGGCTCTTAGAAAAGAAAAACCTCACACCTCCCTTAATAATGGCTTTGTATCTTGTCAGATACTTAGGTCACATAATTCAGCTTCAACTCGAAGGGCAGTAAGTACCTCACTGAAAGTCACTGAAACAAGTTTCCTAAGGGCTGGAATCTCTTTGCCATTTCCCTGGGCTTTCCGATACTCTTCAGTGATATGATCTGGGGTGGGCGAAGAAAAGAGGGTATTTGCAACAGAGACAGGGAAGAGGCACATTCCTGCTCAGGCCATCCTTGCTGGATCCTTTGTGGGTTCTCCTTCATGGAGCGGACTGGGGTTGTGTGGTGGTGATCTGGGCCATTGAGCAACCCCAGGGCCTCATTTTTAACCACTCCCTTTGGACAACAAAACTCACTTTCAGTGAAACTCCGCAGATTACTTTACCCAGTCAAAATGGGCTATAGGGTAGGCTCCTCATTACGGGAAACATTGCCATCAGCCCTCCATTTTCTCTAAAAGTAAGCAAATGCATCTGCCTTCCTGGCTTGAGAAGTCAGCCAGGGTTCTAGGAAATTGTCTGGGGAGTAGGGTGATGTGCCAGTGTTCAATATTTCCTCTGATGGATTGAGGCAACTCAATCA
Organism: Phalanger gymnotis; assembly: GCA_028646595.1. Taxonomy (NCBI): domain Eukaryota; kingdom Metazoa; phylum Chordata; class Mammalia; order Diprotodontia; family Phalangeridae; genus Phalanger; species Phalanger gymnotis. Next base: position 14,526,467 of record CM053623.1, read on the forward strand.
TAAAGCATTTATTAAGTATGATGGAAGAATATTCATAACTAATCCTAAGGTTTGTAAAACGCTTTCCATATTAGTCGTTTCATTTTCACAACAACCTAAAAAAAGGGTGCTGTTTATGTCTCCATTTTATAGTTGAGCAAACCGAGGCAGACACTGATTAATTGACTTGCCCAGAGTCACATGGCTGGGAATGTCTTAGGCAGGATTTGAATTCTGGTCTTCATGGCTCTCCTGCCGGCACTATACCTACTGGACTGCTTAGCAACTTCTGACTTCTACTTTGTGCCAGGGACTGTGTAGGTACTAGGGATAGAAAGGCAAAGAAGCCTACCTGTGCAACTTTGAGTATACTCAATATACTCAAATCAACAGCAAAGGACCTATGAAGGAATATGCTATCTGCCTCCAGAGAAAGAACTCAAGAATAGAAGTATGTACAGCATGGTTTGACTATATGCGTATGCATACACACACACACATATACACATATACACATTTGTGTCTAATGGTAGCCTTCTCTAGGGCAGGTGAGGAGAGAGGGAGGAAAAAAAAGTACACAACAGAGAACAAATAAAAACTTAGAAGGAAGCACAGAAAATCAAGGTAGCTTTGAATTATGCATTTTTAAAGGAAGCTCTAATATGAAAATTCATGGTTTTTTACTGAATTGTCTTTCATGTTGTGCTGTGTACATGAAAATGTTCTTTCTTTTTCATTTTGCATTTAAGCAAAAAAATAAACATTCGTTAGAAAGGAAGCTTCCATGCCATCACTATGTATTTTTACCCATAGCCCTCTCTGAATCACATTTTCTCATCGGAACCTAGCCCTGCCGTGCTACGTCCTGGGCTGTCTTCAGTCTGTGTGCCAGCCTCCACCTCTGGCCTCTGGAGCTCAAGCTCCTTTTGCTCCCTCACCTCAAACCCTGATTGGCTTTTATTGCCCAGCATTCACTGTGTCTAGCCTGGACCCAGACCGCCATACTTGTTCTTCACCATTTTCAAGCAATGAGTTCACCGGATATTCTTCTTTTCTCCCCTTGTCCAACCCAACCTCTGAGAACAGTAATTAAGTCATCACTACCGTTGCTGGAAATGGCTTGTCAATCAATCAAATGTGACTCTATGGCCAGCCTTATGACTTTGTCGAAACTCCTCGCTGGCCACCAGTCTGCTGTAGATATTGTCTTCTCCCCATGACAACAGGAGTGCAGGGGCTGTCTTGCTATCTTGAATGTCTTTACAATGCTTAATGCCATGCTTGGCACATAGTAAGCACTTAATACATGCTCATTCATTCATTCATTCATTCGTTCATGCCCACAAGAATGAACATGGATTGGCCTAGACCACTGGAATTGGGGCCATTTGCCCTTTGCCCCACAGCACCACCCAACATCAGCTGTGGAAAATAAAGAGACAAACCAGAAATCTATTGCAGACACAAAGCCACCATCTGCTTAATTAAATTGGGATGCGTGTTGGGGTTTTACAAAGAACCACCAAACACAAGATTGCCTGAACCTATTTGCAAATAAGGAGCACTATTCCGGATCGGCATCTCCTCCCAGCCCCCCCTCCACCTCCTTTTTAGCCAGATACTGTCATATTTTAATGATGGATTATGGACCTGGGTTTTTGGCAGCCCACTGCAGCAAGCATGATCCCACACTTATTTCCTTTTAATCAGAAGATACAAAGGCTTATAGATACATGGCTCAGCGCCCAACAAGAGTTAGACGAAGCTTTAGAAAGTAGGATGTGCTAAGGCGATACATACAGAGGATTTTTTTTTCTTTTTGGATGGAGTGCAGATATGCTTTTACTGTTATAAGATAGTTTATCTTTTGTTTTGCTTTAGTGGGTGTTTTTGCACCTGTTGGTGGGTGTTTATAATAAAATGCAAAGCTAGCCGGTGTGGCATATGCATCTAATTCCATAATATATGCCAATCTGCATCAGTGTCATTTAAAAATTGCAAATTAAACATTTTTTCCACAAAACTAGTAATATAATCTCTTGATGTCATAAATATGAAAGTAACATGTTATTTATATAGTCATGATGTCAGGAAGACATTATTTAAGTACTTAATGGGATCAGAGGCTTAGCACACAGGAAAGATTTTTTCTATATATTTCCTGCGTCTGTTTTACCAAGTTTAATCATTTTAATTGCAATTTCTTTTTATTTTTTAAAACAAGACTATAACTCTCATGAAGCTATTGTAGTTTTCTTTTTGGCAGGCAGAGGAATAATATAACGGGGTGGAGATGTCAGGTATTACTGAAGGAACGGAGCCATAATCTGTTGTCTCTCTTTTTAGTCACTGCGGACTTATTTTCCCTTTACCACAGAAACCTTGTCTTTCATTCCTAAAAGGCTTTTCTTTTTAAAGTAAACAAACGAAAGACCATATTGATTTTTTTTTTGTTTAGCCCACGTTTCCTTTGGGTTTATCCTCAAGAGTCATTTTTACATTCTTGGGACCTAATTCTCCCTGGAGATATTTCCTTGTTCAGTGGAATGTCTTGGATAAGAGGGTTAAGTGGTTAATTGATATGTGATAACTGATGACTCAAAAACCTAGCTGAATCATACATTTTAATAAGAATACTTGGCATTGATAGAGTGTTTTCAAGTTCCCAATGAACTTTACATGTGTTTTCTCATTTGATCCCCAGAACAATCCTGGGAGGTCCGTGCTATTGCTATCCCCAGATGAAGTAACTAAGGCTAAAATAGGTTAAGCCATTCTCCTAGGGTTGTACAGCTAAAACAATGATAATCATGACAATAATGATGATGATGATGAGGAGGAGGATGATGGTGGTGGTGACCGATGACGATGACAATGATAATTAACATTTATATGTTTACAATTTATATTTGATTATATATATAATTTAAATATATATATTTATAAATATATATAAATTTAAATATATATAATTAAATATATTTATATGTCACTATATGCCAGCACTGTGCTAAGTGCTTTACAATTATTATCTCGTTCGAGCTTCACATCAACTCTAGGAGGTTGGTGCTATTATCACCCCCTTTTTACAGATGAGGAAACTGAAGTAAATAGAAGGTTAAGTGACTTGCTAAGGGTCACACAGCTAGGAAGTATTTGAAGCTAGATTTGAACTGGGGTCTTTCACACTCCAGGTCCAGCATTCTAACCACTGTACTACCTGGTAGTATAGGTATTAGTGTAAAAGTCATAGGATGCATAAGGCTCAGTGTTGTCGAAAATGTTAGGGATCAGCTGATCCAAACCCTTTGATTTACAGTTGAGAAAACAGAGGCCAAGCAGGGAAGAGGGATTTCTCTATGGGCATTTATAGGTAGTGAATAACTCAACTGGGATTAGAAGCTGAGTCCCCTGATGTCGAGATGAGGGTTCTTTCCCATTGTTCATGCTCTATCAGCCCAGAGAGGCAGGGGTAAATTTCATCTGTGGATTAACAGAGAGAGAGAGAGAGAGAAAGAGAGAGAGAGAGAGAGAGAGAGAGAGAGAGAGAGAGAGAGAGAGGGAGAGAAAGCATGTTTGGGACTAGGTTTGGCCTCCATATGTGTGACTGTGAGCCATCCATCAGTTGTATAAACAGCTCCTGGTGGCTGATTTACAAAGTGGTCCCCAACTCCAAAGAGGTCGTCATTCACCATGGTGATGGAGGAGTGAGTGATGGCAGCTGTAGTCCAGAAGAAGAAGCTGGTGAGAACACAGCTCAGGAGGATCTGGTGCCTCCAACATAAAAAGATAAGGAAAACGACAGGCTCCCATCTGGATGGGCCTCTTGGGTTAGAGCCAGCACCAAGAGGACAAAGCTCTTCTCTCTTTTGTTCTGGACTGGAAGATAGCGGGAGCTTTTCAGTGGCAAGAGCTAGACTCGGTGCAGAAAGTCCACTGCTAAGCTCCCTGTGAAAGAATGAGTAAAAGCTAGCCATCTTGCATCATCGTCTCTAGCCTCCATGAATGCCTCCATGTCCGTTGTGCTGGCCACTGTACAAGAAGTCCACAGAATTGGAAGGAGCCTCAGTGGCCAGCTGACCCAAGCTGGACAAGGACATGGTCATCCAGCCTCCACTGAAGACCTCCAGTAAGGAGAAACCCATCAGTCAGTCAGTCAACAAACATTTATTAAGTGCTATGTGCCAGGCACTGTGCTAAGCATTGGGAACACAAAATGCCACCTCTTGAGGCGGCTCAAGCCACTGTTCCAACACTCTTGTTATTAGAAAGAAAGCTTTTTCTTATTCAAAGACCAAATTCGCCTCCCTTGAAGCTCTGGACCTGTGCTCCTGGATCTCTTCCATTCAAGCTCTTTCCCTGTCGTGGGGCTCCATGAAACCCAGCATCACCTCTCGTGGCCCCCTCTCCAAGGCAAACTGTTCTCTCCCATCCCCAAACACGCAGAGCCAGGAAGACGAGTTGGCCTCCTCCTCCTGGCTTTCCACTCTATTTTTGTGCCCCGCCTTGTACTCACCCCCAATCACTTAGCCATCGTCTCTCCTTTAATGTTCAAACCTCTTGTCCATAGTGTTGCTGCCATCTATGAACCTCACATCACTCTCTTTCAATGAGTTCAGCACCTGGTTAACAGTCTGCTTCTTCACCAGGACCTCTGCCCCAGGAACACTTCAGCCTCCCAGTTCCCCTACCTTCTCAATTCCCATGACCTTAGCCATGCATAAGAGTGCTCATACCTTAGATCTTCCCACAGAAGATATAACTAACTCAACTGAACTTGTCCCCGGGGCCAGCTCTGCTTCTTAAGGAAGGTAGCCCAAAGTGGGATGCATGGGCTACCTCTCACTGGGGCATTTTCAAACAATATCTGGATGACCACTTGCTGGGTATGTTGTAGAAGGAATTATTGTTCAATCCTTTTGGCCTGGATGGCCAACTCTCAGATGCTGTGATTATAGTTGTTTGTGGGCCCAGCACATGGTCTCTCATGCCAGGATCGTCATGTGTCCAAAAAACATCCCCCAAGTTTAAAAGTCATCTAGGATGATATTCAGCCAGTTTTATAGCTGGTAGACAAGCAATTAAAAAAAATAACAGGGCCTGAGAGCTGATAAGTCACAACTAATGACTCATCAGTATCTTCTGAATGATCAGTGCCACTGTTATATATCTCTCTCTAGAAGCTAGAATAAAACATAGCTGTTGTTCTGAAAGCACAGGATAATGGACTTTTTTGGTTCTGTTGTTCCTTTGTGTATCTTAATACTCAGCACAGAAAGCCCCACGCAGCCTCGAAGAAACACCAGTGACAAGAAAGAGACTTAATCCTGCCTCCTGCACTCAGCTCCTCTGGGTTTCTGCTCCCATTGTTTCAAGTAAATAGCTCCAGCCAGACAGCCCCCAGAGACAGCCACTGAAATGGAAAGAAGACCCATCCAGCCACTCTGTTTTGTCTCCCCACCAACTTCCCAACTCATCTCCTCCTTCAGACACAGATGGTTTCTGTGCGATCACTTGGACCATCTGTGTAACCTTGGGCAAGTCACCTAAACTTCTCTGTGCCTCAGTTTCCTCATATGTAAAAGGAAAAGCTTGGACTAGGTAGATTCTAAGGTCCCTTCAGCTCTAGCTCTATGCTTCTATGGTCTAGACCAAGATTCCTAACCTGGGGTCTATGAACTTGTGTACTCTCTTCCTACTCTAAATGGATGATTCTGTGGTTCTATGACCACCTCACCAGTTACTCCCCCTTCCCCGCCCCGATCTCTGCCTCAGATATTCCATCTTCCAAAGGGGAATTAAAATTCCTGGGAAATGGGATAGGGAACTAGTCAATCAGCGAAGAGGATTGTATGGACCAATCAAACAGCAAGCATTAAGCACATACTGCATGCCAGGCACTGTGCCAGCTACTGAGGACATAACAGTTTCTTCCCCCAAAGAGTTTATATTATATCAGGAGAGAGATGTACAAACAGAAATAGATTCAAAGCGTAAAGAAGGCAAATGCTAGGGAACTTTGGTGGTGGTTGTGGGGGGAAGGCTTCAGGCTGAAGACAGTGATTGAGCTCAGCTTTGAGGGAAGAGAAGGCAGTGAGGAGGAAGAGCATCCCAGGTATGGGGGAGAATCCAGGCACAGGCATGGAGGCAGGAGATAGAATGCTGTTTGTGACATTTAACAAGGGCATAGAGTCTGCGAAGGGATGGATAGGTGTACGAAGTCTGGAAAGGTGAGAGGGGACCAGACTATAAAGAAGTGTAAATGTCAAATACAAGAATTTGTATTTGATTCTGGAGATAATGGGGAGCCCCTGGGGCTTATTGAGCAGGAGAGTGATGGGGTCAGATCTATGCTTCAGGGATATCCTTTGGTGGCTCAGTGGAGGAGGAACCGGAAAAGGGAGAGATTGGAAGCAGAGAGACTGATTAGGAGGTTATTGTAACAGTACAGGCGAGAGCAGACAGGCCTGGTGGTTGGGTATATTGAGAGAAGACAGAAAATGTGAGAGATGGCAGTTGATTGGATGTAGGGGATGAAAGAGATGCTAGGAGTCCAAGGTTGTCAATTGGAAGTAAACTGAAGGAAACCATGAAACTACTGCAGCTAGGGGGCGCCACGGTGCACTCAGGAAGACCTGAATTCAGATGTAACCTAAGACATTTACTACCTGGGTGATGCTGGGCAAGTCATCTAACTCATTTGCCTCAGTTTCTTCAACTGTAAAATGGATTTAATAAGAGCACCTACCTCCCAGGGTTGTTTGCACATCAAATAACATTTGTGAAGTGCTTATCAAAGTGCTTGGCACATAGGAGGCACTATATAAGTGCTATCATAATTATATTTACTATTATTATTTACAGAGAGGCTGATTTGCTCATGTCATAGCAACAGGGTCAGTCAGAGACTCTCCTCATTACACTGCATTCTCCCTGCCCCCCTCCAACTTTGTTGATTGTCCGTTTGACTATAAGCAAGTTGATGCTTCCTAACCCTTCCTTAATATTCCCTCTTCCCCCACTCCAGGCCATGATGTAGTATGGAAGGCCATACTAATAAAGTGGGTTTTAAGTTCCTGACAATATGGGTGATTGTACACATAGTCCTATAGTGGTATCATCAGGCTCATTTCGAGATTTAGAATTCATCACAGAAGGACAAACATGAAGAATGATCCTGTTGGTAAGAGACAGATGTCCCTGAGCTACATTCTGAATTCAGTGACAACGAATCCAAGAAGCCTTGATTAAGTACTTACTGTGCTCAGAGGCTGTGCTAGGCTCTAGGGAGATACCAAATTTAGATAAGACATGGGCTCTGCCCTCAAGAAAGTTCCATTCTGCCTAGGGGATTTGGGGCAATGTAGCATGGGGAATGGGACATTGAATTTGGAGGCAGGAAGACCTAGCTTCCAATAATGTCTCCTACACGGTAACTCATCTAGGTCTCGGTTCCTCAGCTCTAAAATGAAGAATTGGACTGGGCTGCCTCCAAGGGTCAGCCCTTCCAGCTCTGACTCCTGTAATCCATAACAGAATAGAAAAGCCCCAAGAGCAAAGTCATAGTAAAAAATATATATATACTTTACCCTTCTATAGAATTTTAAGGTTTACGAAGCACTTTCCTCATCACAAGGCTATGAGGCAGGTAGTAGGAGTATTAGGTCCATTTTAGAAATGAGGAAGCTGACTCTCAGAAGGATTAATCGACTTACTCAAAGACCTACAGCCAGTAAGTTTCAGAGTGAAAACATGAACCCAGTCCTCTGATTTAAAGACTCACTCCCATCTTAAAGGGTCAGAAAGTTTGCTAAATGACAATGAAGGAAGTAGAGAACGTGGGATAAGAGACATAGAAGAAGAACCAAGGCAATGTTTCAGAAGTCAAGGAAAGAGAGACATCCAGAAATATGGTATAATCAATACAAAAAATTATTGGATTTGACAAGGAGGATGTCGTTGATTATCTTCTAGAGAACAGCGTCCACAGAGGTGCAAGTCTTACTGGAAGGTGTTGGAGAAAGAGTAGGTGGTATGGAAGGGAGGGCAGAGCATACAGGCAGTCTCCTACATGAGCCATGGACCCAAGGCTGGGAGGGGGACCCGGAGTTATTGGAAGGGCTTTGTGAAGCCCTGTGTTTTTCCACCCATCTCATTAAATCACTCAGTACGATAAAAAAGCAAATGCACCCTCTATAAACTGAATAAATAAAATGTCTCGTAAGTATAAAAAGGGCTTCCTTCCACCACTTACAGACCCAGCTCTCTCAGAGGTGATCAGTAACCTTTTAATTGTCAGATCCAATGACTGTTTCCCCATCTTTTATCCTTCTCAGCCTCTCCATTTTCGCATAGGTGCAGACGTTATTGTGATAAAGGTATGTATAGGATCAAAATCACCTCACCCCAACACATTTAATGGTGAGAATACATCTCAGTCAATAGACTTCAGACTAAGTGCAAAAAGTACTTGAAAACCATTGGATGACCTGCAGTGATATTGCAAGGAAGTCTCTTCTCTGTGTGTGAGGGACTTGGTAACACCTTGTGAAGCTTGTATAAAGCCAGAGAGCTACTCAGAACCAGAACTATTTGAGCAAGTAGAAATAATTTATTCCAGCTAGGTCTTTGAAGAAGCATCAACCAGGGTTGGGGACTGAAGAGAGAGGAGCACATTCCTAGGTCTCAATCTTGGTCTTGGTCTCTTCTTGCCCCCTACTTCCCTTGACTGGAAGAGGATCTTGTGAAACTCCAGAGGTGTGGATGGCTGCCCATCTTTCCAGGAGGGTCCTAGCAACATCCTTGGAATAGCTGACTTCAGTGTCTACACTGGAACCCAAGCACACACTGGACAAATTTTCAAAGCTTGTCTGAGTCCAGCAGAAAACAACATTGGGCAGATGGTCAACAAACCTTTATTAAGTGCCTCTCACGTGCTGGACACCAAGCCTAAAAGCAGCATCTTGAAGACTTCCAGGGCCTGGGAGTTACCCCGTTGCCACACATGTCTCTAATCATGAACCCACTTTCCCCTGGACTCTGTGTGTACTTGTGGGGGAGTGTGTCACAGACTTTTGCGGGGAAGATTTTGTATGAACTGTTCTTAATGTATCACCTTAAGTAAATACCCTTTTCTAAAAGCTAATGATATTTGATTGACTAATTGATATCAACTGACAATCATGGTAGCAAACACACTGATGGGGTCTCATAATTGTATAGTTCAAATAAATATATAGCACCCCCCCCCAAGGCCAGAGATGCAGTGGCCATACTCTGGGGATTGGGCTCATCAGCGACAATGGGACTTGGGTTATGTGACAGCATATGTTATATAGAAGAAAATTCATTTAGAAACATTCCTCAATTCCTAGTAACTTTCCTCATTTATTTTCTCAATCACTGGATGCTGACTAACACAAATGTACTGGTACAGTACAATAGAGGATGATAGTATCCATGCGAAGAGGTCACATAGATCCAGGAGTGTCCGCAGATGACAGAGACCTCAGCTGCTCCACATGCCCAGCTCTCTGTGGCTAGTTCCCTGAGGCTCCCATCTCCTAGCTACCATCCTTTTTCCAGAGTCTCCTATTTTATTCTCCTGAGTTGTTCATGTCTTGCAATATTTTCACCAGCCTTTTCAAAACCTCTCATACTCCTCCTCCTCCTGTGTACTCATACACAGCTTTCTGAGGAATATAGTTCCAAAGAGATCATGAGATCCTTGTCGGTCATGCCCCTGCAATATTTTAAAAGAGTCTTTGTACTCTTCTAATTGGATTGTGGTGTTAAGAAGGTTAAAATTGTTAATGACCATTTGGAATCAAAGGTTGAATTTGGAGATTATTTTTCCTAACATCACTGTCATAGAATAAAAGAGCCATAAACCCACAGATGTGAAGAAAACAGATAATTTCTCCAGATTTGGGATGTACTTCTTTCTTTAAAAAAAAACAAAAAACAAATGTCATTTATTTATTTGTTTGTTTATTTAATATTTTAGTTTTCAGCATTAATTCTAGCGAGAGTTTAAATTACAAAATTTCTCTCCTTTTCTACCCTCCCCTCACTCCAAGATGGCATATATTCTGATTGCCCCGTTCCCCAGTCAGACTGCCCTTCTGTCATCCTATTTCCTGCCCCCTCCCCCATTCCTCTTCCCTTACTTTCTTGTAGGGCAAGACGGATTTCTATGCCCCATAGCCTGTATATCTTATTTCCTAGTTGCATGCAAAAACTTTTTTTTGAACATCTGCTTTTAAAATTTTGAGTTCCAAATTCTCTCCCCTCTTCCCTTCCCACCCACCCTCCCTAAGAAGGCAAGCAATTCAACATAGATAACACATGTATCATTATGCAAAACACTTCCGCAATGCTCATATTGTGCAAGACTAACTATATTTTGCTCCTTCCTATCCTATCCCCCTTTATTCAGTTTTCTCCCTTGACCCTGTCCCTTTTTGAAAGTGTTTGCTTTTGATTACTTCCTCCTTCTATCTGCCCTCCCTTCTATCATATCCCCCTTTTTTATCTCCTTCCTCCTTCTTTCCTGTGGGGTAAGATACCCAATTGAGTGTGTATGTTATTCCCTCCCCAGGTCAAATCTGATGAGAGCAAGATTCACTCATTCCCCTTCACCTGCCCCCTCTTCCCTTCCTACAGAACTGCTTTTTCTCGCCATTTTTATGTGAAATAATTTACCCCATTCTATCTCTCCCTTTCTCCCTCTCTCAATATATTCCTCTGTCATCCCTGAATTTGATTTTTTTTAGATATCATCCCTCTTCCATCCCTATCAACTCTCTCTGTTCTCTCTGTCTATATCTATCTATCTATCTATCTATCTATCTATCTATCTATCTATCTATCTATCTATCTATCTATATATCATCTATCTATCTTCCCTTCAGCTACCTTAATACTGAGGTCTCATGAATTATACATGTCATCTTTCCATGTAGGAATGTAAACAAAACAGTTCAACTTTAGTAAGACCCTTACAATTTCTCTTTCTTGTTTACCTTTTCATGCTTCTCTTGATTCTTGTGTTTGAAAGTCAAATTTTCTATTCAGTTCTGGTCTTTTCACTGAGAAAGCTTGAAAGTTCTCTATTTTATTGAAAATCCATATTTTGCCTTGGAGCATGATACTCAGTTTTGCTGGGTAGGTGATTCTTGGTTTTAATCCTAGCTCCATTGACCTCTGGAATATCATATTCCAAGCCCTTCCATCCCTTAAGGTAGAAGCTGCTAGATATTGTGTTATCCTGATTGTGTTTCCACAATACTCAA
>CM053623.1:14538239-14565515 GCA_028646595.1 Phalanger gymnotis
CTCCAGGTCAGTGGTTTTTCCAATGAGATATTTCACATTGTCTTCCATTTTTTCATTCCTTTGGCTCTGTTTCATAATATCTTGGTTTCTTATAAAGTCACTAGCTTCCACTTGCTCCAATTTAATTTTTAAGGTAGTATTTTCTTAAGTGGTCTTTTGGATCTCCTTCTCCATTTGGCTAATTCTGCCTTTCAAGGCATTCTTCTCCTCATTGGCTTTTTGGAGCTCTTTTGCCATTTGAGTTAATCTATTTTTAAGGTATTATTTTCTTCAGTATTTTTTGGGTCTCCTTTAGCAAGTCATTGACTTCTTTTTCCTGGTTTTCCTGTATCACTCTCATTTCTCTTTCCAATTTTTCCTCTACTTCTCTAACTTGCTTTTCCAAATCCTTTTTGAGCTCTTCCATGGCCTGAGACCAGCTCATGTTTTTCTTGGAGGCTTTCGATGTAGGCTCTTTGACTCTGTTGACTTCTTCTGGCTGTATGTTTTGGTCTTCTTTGTCTCCAAAGAAAGATTCCAAAGTCTAAGTCTGAATCTGAGTGCATTCATTTTCGCTGCCTGTTCATGTTCCCAGCCAAATACTTGACCTTTGAGTTTTTTGTTGGGGTATGACTGCTTGTAGAGAGTACTTTGTCCCAAGCTTGAGGGTCCGCACTGTTGTTTTCAGAGGCTTTTCAAGCTCTGCCACACCAGCACTCCTCCTCCCCCAAGAACTGCCAACCTGGACCCTGACTCAGATCTGAGCAGGCTCTGCACTCCTGCTGGCATCTGCCACTTAATTCCTCCCACTAAGTGGGCCTGGGGCCAGAGGCAACTGCAGCTGTAGGTCTATAGCTGCACCATCTCCGCGGCCTCCAGGGTAGTGGCTGAACCACGAACTCCTTTTACTCTCTCCCCGCAATTTTTTTCCCACTAACCTTCTCTGTTGTCTTTAGTGTTTGTGGGTTGAGAAGTCTGGTAACTGCCACAGCTCACTGATTCAGGGCACTAGAGCCTGTTCCACCTGGCTCCTGGTCTGGTTGGTTTGGGTGCAGCCCACGCTGGGCTCTGCTGGGCACCGCTCCCAGTTCCATGCAATAGACCTTACCCAGCGACCATCTAGGCTGTCATGGGCTGGAGCCCTGCTTCCCTCTGCTATTTCGTGGGTTCTGCAGTTCTAGAATTTGTTCAGAGCCATTTTTATAGGTATTTGGAGGGTCCTGGGGGAGAGCTTTAGGCAAGACCCTGCTTTCCAGCTGCCATCTTGGCTCCACCCCCCCATATACTTCTTTTTTAAAGATAAAGATGGTATATTTGGGAAAACAAAAAGAAATGTCTAAATTTTTAATGTATGGACAGAGACATGTTTCTGACCCTTTTTTGTGGATTGATCGTCATGCTCTGAATGGAGATGAAAGCTAATTTACAGGGGGTGCAGCCAAGATGGCAGCAGGAAAGCAGGGACTTGCTTAAGCTCCCCCCCCCAAATCCCTCCAAATACCTGTAAAAATGGCTCTGAACAAATTCTAGAGCTGTGGAACCCATGAAATAGCAGAGGGAAACAGATCTCCAGCCCAAGAGAGCCTGGATGGTTGCTGGGAAGGGTCTATCACATGGTGCTGAGAGCAGAGGGCAGACCAGTGTGGGCCCAGAGTCAGCCAGATGGAAGAGGCCTTGAAGCCATGAAACAGTGAGCTGTGGCAGTTACCAGACTTCTCAACTCACAAATGTCAAAGAGCAGGTTAGGGGGAAACTATGGGATGGAGTTGACAGTGGTCCAGCTGCCAGCTCTGGGGGTGGAGGAGGTTTTGCAGTGGTGGTGGTAGCAGCAGCGGGAAGCTCCTGAGGCTGCCTCCAGAGCATCAGTGGCTTCCCGAGTCCCTGGGTCACACAGTGGGAGAAATCTAGCAGCAGATCAGAGCAGGAATGCAAGGAGCACTTTGTGGGCACGAAGGCAGATTCTCTTGCTGTGTCCTGCTTGCATCTGAATTGCGGTCGTGGTTGGTGCTTCTTGGGGGAGGAGGAGCACTGCTGTGACAGAGCCTGGGGTGACAGTGGAGTAGAATTAGCTCTGAAAATTAGCTCTGAAAACAGCAGTGCTTGTACCCTAAAGCTTGGGACAAAGTACTCTCTACTCTACAGTCATATCCTGACAAAAAGCTCAAAGGTCAAGTAGTTGGCTGGGAACATGAACAGGCAGCAAAAATGAACTCAGACTCAGACTCAGACTCAAACTCAAACTCTAGATTCCTTTTTTGGTGACAAAGACGATCAACACATACAGCCAGAAGAAGTCAACAAAGTCAAAGGGCCTACCTCAAAAGCCTCCAAAAAAGATATGAATTGGGCTGAGGCCATGGAAGAGCTCAAAAAGGATTTGGAAAAGCAAGTAAGAGAAGTAGAGGAAAAATTGGGAAGAGAAATGAGAGTGATGCAAGGAAACCATGAAAAACAAGTCAATGACTTGTTGAAGGAGACCCAAAATATACTGAAGAAAATAACACCTTAAAGAATAGACTATCTCAAATGGCAAAAGAGCTCCAAAAAGCCAATGAGGAGAAGAATGCCTTGAAAGGCAGAATTAGCCAAATAGAAAAGGAGGTCCAAAAGACCGCTGAAGAAAATACTACCTTAAAAATTAGATTGGAGCAAGAGGAAGCTAGTGACTTGATGAGAAATCATGGTATTATAAAACCGAACCAAAGGAATGAAAAAATGGAAGACCATGTGAAATATCTCATTGGAAAAACCACTGACTTGGAAAACAGGTCCAGGAGAGATAATTTTAAAATTATTGGACTGCTTGAAAGCCATGATCAAAAAAAGAGCCTAGATATCATCTTTCAAGAAATTATCAAGGAAAACTGCCCTCATATTCTAGAGCCAGAGGGTAAGTTGGAAACTGAAAGAATCCACCAATCGCCTCCTGAAAAAGATCCCAAAAAGAAAACTCCTAGGAATATTGTCACCAAATTCCAGAGTTTCCAGGTCAAGGAAAAAATTCTGTAAGTAGCCAGAAAGAAACAATTTGAATATTGTGGAAACACAATCAGCATAATACAATATCTAGCAGCTTCTACCTTAAGGGATGTAAGGGCTTGGAATATGATATTCCAGAGGTCAATGGAACTAGGATTAAAACCAAGAATCACCTACCCAGCAAAACTGAGTATCATGCTCTAAGGCAAAATATGGATTTTCGATAAAATAGAGAACTTTCAAGCTTTCTCAGTGAAAAGACCAGAACTGAACAGAAAATTTGACTTTCAAATACAAGACTCAAGAGAAGCATGAAAAAGTAAACAAGAAAGAGAATTCATATGGGACTTACTAAAGTTGAACTGTTATGTTTACATTCCTGCATAGAAAGATGATGTGCATAATTCAGAAGACCTTTCTCAATATTGGGGCAGTTGACAGGAATATAGACAGAGGGCACAGGACGAGTTGAATATGAAGCGATTATGTCTAAAAAAATGAAATCAATTTAAGGGGTGAGAGAGGAATATATTGAGAGAGGGAGAAAGGGAGAGATAGAATGGGGTAAATTATCTCATGTAAAAGTGGCAAGAAAAAGCAGTTCTATTGGAAGGGAAGAGGGGCAGTTAAGGGGGAATGAGCGAATCTTACTCTCATTAGATTTGACCTGAGGAGGGAATAACATACACACTCAATTGGGTGTCTTACTCCACAGGAAAGTAAGTAGAAGGGGATAAAAAAAGGGGGGATGATAGAAGGGAGGGCAGATAGAAGGAGGAAGTAATCAAAAGTGAACAGATTTGAAAAGAGGCTGGGTCAAGGGAGAAAATTGAATAAAGGGGGACAGGATGGGATGGAAGGAAATATAGTTAGTCTTGCACAACATGAGCATTGTGGAAGTGTTTTGCATAATGATACATGTGTGATCTATGTTGAATTGCTTGCCTTCTTAGGGAAGGTGGGTGGGAAGGGAAGAGGGGAGAGAATTTGGAGCTCAAAGTCTTAAAAGCAAATGCTTAAAAAAATTTAAAAAAATTTTTTTGCATGCAGCTGGGAAACAAGATATATAGGGAATGGGGCATAGAAATCTATCCTGTCCTACAAGAAAGTAAGGGGAAAAGGGATGGGAGGGGGTGGGGGTGACAGAAGGGAGGGCTGACTGGCGAACGGGGCAATCAGAATATATGCCATCTCGGAATGGGGGGTGGGTAGAAATGGGGAGAAAATTTGTAACTCAACATCTTGTGGAAATCAATGTTGAAAACTAAAATATTAAATAAAATTAAAAGAAGCTAATTTACAGTTTTAAATAGGAGTCACTAAGCAAAAGGAATTAGAGATCAATTTGGTTTAAAAGCCACAAAGACTTTTCCGAATCATTGAAACAAGCTGCTTAAGAGTTGAGAATAATCTTCCCCATCAGCACGACACGAGTTAAACGCGTGGTTAATGATGACACAGGATGACTAGTTTGTAAAATGCGAATCTGAGTAAGACTGAACAAAGTATTAATTTATGTGACATCAATAATGTTTTAGTTCAAATGGGTCATCCTTACATAAACACTCCTAAGTATGTCTATACCTTTACGCCCACTTACCGTTGATCTCTGTGCTGTGACTACATTTGGGGCAGTGGTGCTGGTGCTGAAACAGCAGTACCATTTGGGGCCATTACTCAGACCAGGTGCCAGTCTGACTCAGGTAATCCCCGAGTAAAAATTGGACTGTCCACTTTGCCTCTTAATCAATTTTTTAAAGGAAAGAATGAAACACATTAAGTTAAATGCTACTTTTATAGGAATATTAACATTCTAACATCCTTTGGGACAGACAATGCTTTTTATGTCTAGCCAGGTCCCAGAAAAGAAAAAAAAACATTAGTTTTTATGAGGTGGTGAATAAGATAATTGCCTATAGGGATAGGTCAGGCTATTAGAGGAGGGTTTCAAGTGAGTTCCCCTGAACCTGATCAAAGAACTCCTGGAGTCCTATCATACTGGACCCTGAATTTTGAAGGGAGTAATTTCTAATATTTCTTCAAGGAAGACCAAGAAGGGACAAAATTTGGGGTGTTATCACTAGCAGGATCTGAGCTGGAAGTTCAAGGAAATTCAAAGCCTACAGGACCTATGGATGAGGCTGTTTGACTCTGACCTCTGGTTTATAAAACCTCCCACCTGGAGGTTAGAATTTGATTCCCCAAGCATTTATTTTGCATCTGCTCTGTTCAAAGTGCTGGTTTCAGGGTCAGAGGACCTTGGTTTAGGCCTCAGCTCTGTTGCTAAGGGTCTATGTGACCTGCAGCAAATTACTTAACTTTTCTGGGCTTCCAGGGTTTATAAAATAAGGAGATTAGACTTGGTGGCCTCTATGGTCCCTCTCATCTCTCAGTTTACTATCCACAGTCTGTCATGATGGTTAGAGGGCTGATCATGTCGAGAAAGACTTGGATTCAAATTCTCTTTATGATTCATAAAAGGAATATGACTCCGAGTAAGTCATTTAACTTCTTAGAACTCCCAGACAACACTTTTAAGACTCTAAGTTATGAAGGACTTGCTGGTGTGTAAGAGGGTTGGAGAGGAATTTCCACACTGGAACTCCCTTAGCTAAGATTAGCTAAGCTAATCATGTGTCCAGACCACTATATGCCACAGGGTATCCCAAATGTCTTAATTCAGTATTAAACTTTAACATATTAAAGCTGCACAGGACATTTGGAACACCACATACACACATATATAGGCATATGTACATACATAGCTGTATACACATATACACATAGATGTGCACATAGGGATACTAAGACAAAAATTTAAAAAAAAACACAATTGAAGAAGTTTATTTTCATTAGAGAATACAACATATAAAAATAAAGGTAAAATGCAAGATAATTGGAGAGGGAATGACTTCTTGAAGGAGATGTTTTCTGAGTTCATTCCCAAATGAAGTGAAGTATTCCAAGAGGTGGAAATGAATTGGGAATGCATTTTGGACAAGATGGACAGCCTATGCAAAGGCGTGGAGGTGGTAGATGAGAAACCAAGTTTGGGGTACAGTATGTCAGGATAAAATGTAGAAGGAATGATGGGGAGTAACATAAGTTCATAGAGGCAGGCTGGAGCAAGATTGTGAAGGACTTCAAATACTGGGCTGAGGAGTTAATATTTTAGAGTGTCCCTAGAGGGAGCCATTGAAGATTCCTGAGCAGGGGAGTAACATAGTTGGACGTGTGTATTAGGAAGATAATTTTGGAGGCTGTATGGAGGTTGGGATAGAGGAGAAGAGAAAATGGAAATAGGAAGATTATTGCAATAGTTCAAAGGAGAGGTGATTATTAAATGACTACTATGTGCCAGGCATTGTGCTAGGCATAAAGGATACAAAGGGAAAAAAATCCCTGCCCTCATGGCGATTACATTCTATTGTTGTTGTTGTTAGTGGTGGTGAATTTGTATTTATTTACAAGAGTATGAAACCACAGAGTACATACAAAGTAATTTCAAGAGGTAGAGAGTACTGATAACGGGGACTAAGGAAAGCCCTGAAGTAATAATAGCCAGCGTTTCTATATCGCTTTAAGGTTTGCAAAGCACTTTAGAAAGACTATCTCATTTAACCCTCCCAACAACCCTGGGAATTTTTGTTGCTCAGTCATGACTCTTCCCGACCCCATCAGGGGTTTTCTTGGCAAAGATAATGGAATGGCTTGCCATTTCCTTCTCCAGCTCATTTTACAAATGTGGAAACTGAGGCAGACAAGGTTAAGTGACTTGCTCCTTAAAAAGTATGCTCAGGTGGAGTGCAATGACTATTGTGTATATGAGCAGCCACTGGTACCTTATGTGGATGCTTTATGTCTAGAATGTAAAAACACATCTCCAAAGAAGATAAGACATTTACATTATGGGCTTTAACTAATGGGCTTGGATTTAAAGAGGATTTCTGCATATTAATCCATAGAATTTAAAATGCCTCAGTCAACTTGTGATCATTGGAGCTCATAGAGGGAAGCAGTGGCAAACCTCATAGAGTCATTGGTATTTCCAGGCCTGGTACAAGGTGCCAGTTGTATCTCAGAGGAGAGGAGATGGACTGATATCCAGAAAGGCAGAATCTCCAAGCTGGATGGGAATCACAGAGACCATCTGTGTACCCCAAAAAGATACACACACCCCCTGCCCACAGTATCACCAACAAGTGACCCTTCAGCCCTTCTTCAAAGACCTATAGGGAGGGGAACTCACTAGTTCCTGAGGCTACCCATCCCACTTACAGAGTTCTAATTTTTAGGAAGCTTCTTCTAATGTGGAGCCCAAACCTGCCTCCCTGTAATTTCCACCCATTGATTCTTCTTCTGCCCTCTGGGGCTGAGCAGGACAGGGCTAATCTCTCATATGACAGCCCTTCAAATACTTGAAGACAGCTGTCATGTCCCCCTAGAATTGTCTCTTCTCCAGGCGAAACACCTGGAGATCATCCAGGCAATGATAGCCATCAAGCACGTGGATCGAAAAGTGCTTAGCTCACTAATGGACACACAAACCCCCTACACGTGGAGAGAGCTAAGCAGCACTTGGGGTGCCAGGGGAAATCCTAGCTACTCACACACATCCAACTACATCAAGAAATGACTGCTTTATGATGAATCCTTAACAATAATCTTGAAAACATAACGCCTAATTGTTTTCGAAATGAAGATAATGCCTCAAAGAAGAAAAATGAGAAAACACTTTCCTTTCCTTCTTTGAAGAGGTAGAGACCCACAAGTATGGAACAATGCATATAAAGACAGAGTTTTTGGATGTGTTGTTTGGTTTTGTGGAAGTTTCTTCCTCTTTTTTTGGCCTCCTCCATTTTTTGAGACTGGGTCTCCCCATTTTCTCCAGGGCAGAGGTACAGTGTTCACTCAGGGGCCTGATGCTGGTCAGTACGGTAATTTTGTTTCACTCCTGGTGTGTTTGACCATATTGGTGCCAGACTTTGTATAGGCACCTAATAAGCTTTAGCCCTACTCTATCTTGGAATTCCCAAGCTCAATCAATCTACCTACCTACCTTAGCCTCCCTGGTAGCAAAGATTACAAGCTTGCACCACCATGGCTGCATTTTATGCTTTGTTTTAAGGAATGGCTCTTTGGCAAAGGCAGAGAAAGGGATAGAGTGGGAAATGTAAGTGATATAACACAAAAGATATAAACATTAATTTGGAAAAAAGGAGACAGTGATACATTAGCTATGGATTCCTGTTCTGGGCTTCTCATGGTCACCTAAGAACTAAGGATAACTTTTGGGGGGAAAAAAGAGAAGGGGAGAAGGAAGGAAGGGAAGGAATGGGAAAGGGAGGAGGAAAGATGAAGAGAGATGGAAGAAGGAAGGAGGGAGGGAAAGAAGAAGGAAGGAGGGGGAGAAAGAGAAAGAGAGAGAGAGAAAGAGAGATAATGAGGGAGAGGAAGAGGGAGAGGGAGAGAGATGCACTCTTGACCACTGAAAGGGAAACAACTGATTGTAGGTGACTCCATAACATTTCCTTCATGTCTGCCCTATGATTTCTGGTCAAGTCCCATGCTCCTATCCAGGCCAGCTCAGTTCTGTTAACACCCCATCTTCTACATTATAAGCTCTTCCTCATATTATAGTCAGTTGATGGATATAATCGTCTTTTTCCTAGGAAGGAGTAAGTTTTGATTCATGAGCTTTCTGCCTTATTTCTATTATAATAACACCAAGTACTCAATCCAATCTATAAGATTCTTTGGGGCCCTTTTCTTCACTGAATTCAAGTGAGGGAAGAGAAAATCATTGTACCCCGACTCCTTTAGTGATTTGAAATGGCTAGAAGGCAAGAAGGTGTCAGTTGTTAAGATAGCAGCAAAAGTAGCTGAGCCACTGTCTGCTAATGCTTCCCTCCAAGTTGACACCAACTCATTAATGACCATTCTCTGGGGCCAGTCATTTGACCATTTCCTGAATCTGCCTAATTCTGTTATCAAATAGTGTGTGCATGTGTGTAGGGGTGTGTGTGTTTGGGGCAGGGGGAATGACAGATGGTGGTGTGAGAGATACGGCATGTCTGTGCCTCTTCCCTTAGGATTTATCCACCCCTGCTTTTCTCCTTGTCCTCAGCTCTAGGCAGAGTATTGCAGACCTTAGGCTAAAGGTACAACGTGGTACAATGGGCAGGGCCCTGGACTGAGAATCGAGAAGCCTCTATCCCAAATTCCATTTTAGACACTTACTAGCTGTGTGACCCTTGGTTTCCACATCTGTAGGATGAAGGGCCCGGATCCAATGACTTCGAAGGAACCCTGCAGCTCTAAACCTACACTCTCTGCCCACACATGCGTGCCAGTCTCTGGTTTGTGCCCTATGCCCCTTATTCTTGCCCTGGCCCTTATTGCTATTCCAATCCCTCCCACACATAACAAAATCATGCCTATTTTGTACTTGTATTTCCTAGCTGTATCTCCTGTTTTGGGAATCAACATAATTTCCAACAAAATGATGAAGACCATTGAGAGTTTTTCAGTGGGGTCACCCCTAGGGGGTGCAGGGCTTCAGGCAAATTAAAGCATGTATCACCCCCCCCCCAGTTGTCCCAGTTGTGTCCACTTGGATACTGCTGAAATAAAGTTAAATTGAGAATCGAGGTGATGCCCTGAAGGAGAAAGGTGCCAAAGAGCAGACTAAGTGGTCTGTGTAGAGAGGGTTAGGAGGCAGCATTGTCCTGGACATAGTGTGTGTGCCTGTGCCTAGAGTTAACAGAGTTATCGAAGAAGTCAAGCCAGCAGCCACTTCTCTACCTACTACTTCTCCCTTCTCCCCCATCCCCTGTCACTGCTAAGCTACCAACCCAAAGCACTGGGATACAGGGAAACTGCCCCAATTCCCTGTTCCCTGAAGGGCTTTGCTTCTCCCATCCCTTTGACTTTCCCCTCTCTGCTCCATGTTGAGGGATCCCAGGGCTAGCTCTCAACCTGAGCGCTGTCCTGAGTGGAACTCCGGTTCTGTCTAAGCTTCCTGTTTGTCTAGTTCACATCTTCACTTGGTGTGCACCGGAAGGGTTTTTGCTTGAAAGGGCTTCTGAACTAGCACCTGAGAAGGGGAGGTGCACGGGCCCTTCCTCTACCGCTCCTCCCGACTTCAGGTGGCAGGAGAAGAGAGGAGGTGAGAAAGGAAAGAGCTGAGGACTAGGAACTTCTGTGAACACTGACAGCTGATAGAACATGGTTTCCTAAGTTGGAAATAAGGGAGAAAAGGTTAATCGCTCTCCTAACCCCAAGCGAAATAAGAAGAAAATCCTTCCCCTTAAATGGGAATCCCAAAGCTGCCTCCAGCCCAATAGCTGTGTAATTTTGCAGGCAGAGGGCTCAAAAGCAATGCCCTCCCATCCACTTGTCCCTCTCCAGGCTGTTCTGGTCTGAAAGATACTGAATAAAGGTGAGCGTTACAGAAAGCCAAGAGGGCTGATGTTTGCAGGAGGGCACAGCTTCTTCCCCAGCCCGCAGCCTCCCAACCCCCCAGCCCTCGAAGCCCTTCCCAGCCCCGAGGTTCAGATCACTAGGCCGGCAGTGAGCGAGCTCGCTCAGCCAGGGTCAGAGCCAAATTTAGCCCCTTGACTTCCTGTAAGCCCCACCCCCGGTGCTAACTCCAGAAAAGAAATTGAGGTCAGTAATGCCTGATGAGCTGCGGCTGAAGATGAACAAGCATTTTTTTTTTTTATATCTCCTCAAGGCAGCCTCTCCAAGAGGAACGGGAGGTCCCACCAGTCGCGTTTCTTTTCCCGGGTCTAGCTCCTCTATTTAAAGAGGTTCACTATTTCAGTGGGACGAAGTCGGGACCCGGGGTGGGGGGGAATGGAGGGGAGGGGAGCTACGAGGCTTTCTGCGAAGAATAGTTTAGAACTAATCTACCCCTGGGCTGGGCTCAAGAAGGTTGGGTTCTTGGAGAGGCCAGGCCGCCAGGTTGCTCATAATCAGGTCATCGCTGTCACTGAAAGGAGCAGGACATCTGTCGGTTGGGAGTCCGGCGAGGGCGGGGCGGGGGGCAGGTCTCCTCTCCCAGACCCCACTCTGGACATCCCCGTCCCGCAGTCAGAGCCGTCCCCCTCCCTCCCAGCCCCATCCATCCCTACTCTGACCAGCTGAAGCCTCGGGGGCGACGCCACCACGAGCCCATCTCCTGGCCTCCCCCAGAGCCCTCTCTGAAATCATAAAGACTGTTTCCAAGCTGACTCACACCGCTAATGTCAGGGAGTCGCGTCACACTGCGCTGGGCCCTGCAAGCTGTTGCTTGCGCGGCTGGCGGCCGCGGCTTTCCGCCGGGTCCCGGGGTCCGCTCGGTAGCCCAGCTGCCTTCCTGGGAGGGGCGGGGATGGGGGCGGGGTCTGGGAGGACCACGCCCCCTCCTTCTCTCTCTGCCTGTAGGGCCTGCCTCCCTCCCTCCCCGGCGGACCGCAATGATTTAGAAGTTCAGGAATCCCACGTGACGTCATCGGGGGGGGTGATGTAATGCGCTCTAAATAGACTGTATTGTAATCTTCTCTCAGTCCAACGTGGTTCCTTCACCCAGGCTCCGCTCTTCCCTTCTCTACACTTGTTTGGTAAGTTCCTAAAAATACTGATCGGTCACTTTGGGGTCTTTTGCACTTCGATATTCTCGTGGCACTGGCCTCCCGGGTAAACCAAGTCGCCTGCCTTGTTCGCACAGGCTCAGGGAGAGGAGTTGAGGGAGACAGCTCAGGGCAAGGCACCGGGAAGATCTATGTGTGCATGTGTGTGTTTCTGAGGGTTATCTGTGTTTGTAAACAATTGGACGGTTATGGTGAAGCTTGGCCCCTGGGACCTTATTCTGTTCCCTCGTTGAATTCTGCCGAAGCCTCAGACCAACCCAGTTCACCCTGGCTCACTTCTTGCGCGCCTGGAAGATGGGGTCAGTGGCTGCGCCGAGATGCTGAGTGGGAAGGTGTGTGCGTGTGTGTTTCCCTGAATGACAGCGGGACAGTTAAGGATCGGGGTTGCGCTTGCCTCCAGAAGCCTGACAAATTGCTGGATCCCCGACCAATGCGGCTGCGGCGGCGAACGTGAACAAGGAGGGAGCCCCGAGTTTGGCAACTTCGCAGCGATTCCCGGGAATCAGCGCACGGACAAAGTTTTCCAATTCCGTAGTGGAGCTGCGGGGGTGGCGGTGGGAGCGACGGCGGAGAGGAGGAGGAGGAGGAGGAGGAGGAGGAGGAGGAGGAGGAGGAGGAGGAGGAGGAGGAAGAAAGAGGGAAGGGGCTCTCACCTGCGGGTGCGCAGGCTGGTTACCGCGCGCAGGCTGGGAGCTCTCCTCGTCAGTCTCTCCATGGCTACCGCCGTAGCCCCGGCGATGGCCGCTGACACTCTTTGGGCACTGGGCTTGTAGGTTTCACACGCAAACAGTGTTGCGAAGAGTTTCCTGATCTGTTGCTTTCAGTTATTGCTTGGCAAGTTTGTTGTCAGTTTCCAGAACAGCATTAGAGACTAGGGGCCCCGCTAGCTTTTCCTCTTGTCCTCTCCCCCGTCGGTCTCACTTGAGGGCTCGATCCTTCCCATCCCTCGCACAGCTGCGGGAGATGACAGTTCCCCGGTGGCAGAGTGGCGGCAGTCCGAGGCTCCGCAGCCGCGTTCCGCAAGAAGCTCTGCTATGCTGAATCGCGCAAACTTGAACGAAGTTTCTCAAAGGACTCCGAGCCGAGGGGGAGCGGAGAAGTTTCCTCGCGTTCTTCCTTTAACATAGACCTCTACCCTGGACTGGGGCCAAAGGAGAATGGAAAGGCTGGTGGATAACTGTCTCTCCCTCTCTCTTCCACTTCCCTCCCTGGGCTGCCCCCTAGGAAGGCTATTGTCTAGGGCTTTCAGACCTGGTGTAGGCTGGGTGTCGCTTTCGTTGTTCGGTATCTGCTTTTCTGGGTTTGGTTGTGTGTTGTTGTGTTTTTCTACTCTTCCTCTCTCCGTCCCTCCTCTGACATGTGTCAGGGAATAAAGCCTGGATACTGGGCCATTACGTCATTCTGCAGACTAGTAAGTGTGTTTGATTAACAGCCTCCGATACTCAAGGGTTCAGGGGATTTGAAATGCTGACAAAGCAACTCTCCCCCGGCCCCCCACCCCCCATATCGTTCTAGTTGCCAGGTCCCTGAGCATCTCGTGTTAATATAGGACCCCCCCCCATAATTCTCCCCCTGCCTAAGGGCCGTCCCTGAAGAGTGGATAAGAGCTCTTCTGGTGTGTGTTAGGGGAATACACTATCTGATCAGCTCACAATCTGCCCTTCTCCATTATTTAAGGAAGGCGGGAGTGAGCTTTCATCTCTAGGGCTTATTAAAATATTTAGCGTCGGGGAAGCAGCAGCACACTCAGAAATCAGAAATTGTTTAGAAGAATGAATAACGATAACACTATGTGTTATCTATGCATGGCTGACTATGTAGATATACATGTGTGAAATTATATGATATATATCACACACAGAATACACTCTTCCCCCCCCCCATTTCCCCCAAATACTTATTTCTAAAGAAAGCCCTCTTCCCTGGGTCCATTTTCTGCAAGAGTTAGGCGTAGGAGGTGGGGGATGGGGGTGTTGGTTGGTTCAGTTTTTAATTGGAAGGCTTCAACATTAGACTATTTCAACCCCAAAGTAAAGGCCATTGAACCCCCGGTACAATACCGTGGAAGTTGGAGGGGAGGGGTCTGAAGTAGGAACCTATCCCTAGTTTTTCCTTTAGGTTTTTCCATTTAAAAAAAGTTTATCTCACTCACCAAAATCTACCAGAATTCTATTTAGAGATAAAATACTGCATGTGAAACGTTCCAGGAATGAAAGAAAAAGTATTTTTTCTCGGGGTGGGGGGAGGGTTGTGGAAGATACATGTCTGTTGGGCTGAAATCGTATTAAAAAGGCGGAGGAGATCAACAGAGCTGGGTAGGGGGAGAGGGCAGGGGATTTGGGCGCTGGCAAATTTGAAGTTGGTGAAAGCTAAATAAAAGAGAATTTATATTCTGTTTGTGGAAATTCCTGGAAGCACACACATGCTCCGGTATCAGCAACTGCGCTTTCTTTTGCGGAGGGGGGAGGGGTGGGGGGCGTACATAGAGAAGAGGTTTGTATGAGCTTACATTCATTCAATCCATCCTCGAGTATAGGTTAAGTACCTACTATGTGCCAGGCGGTGGGGATACAAAAGAAAAAAGGGAATCTCTTGGGGTCAGACTGTCAGCATTCACAAGTTTAGGGGACTATCTGTGTGTGTGTGTGTGTGTGTGTGTGTATACATATGTAGATGTGTGCATGCACGGTGTATATAGACGGAGCAGAAAGAAAATGTCCTTAGACCCGAAGGAAAACTCCTAGTACGAAGCACTGGAGGAAAGTGTGATTAATGATCACTGATTTAGCGATAAGTGATTAGTGGTTTATTCAAACTGTTACCTCTGACCAGAAGCACACATCAGAGGATTAACAGGCTCTTTAGATGAATGCTCATTAGTGGAAGGGGGAAAGCAGAGATAATAGGCGGGCACACAGGGACAACTTTCGAAGAAAATCATTCCCCCAGTCTTTGGGAATAATAAGCTCTATTAGCAGACAGCCTCTTTAATTTAAAACTTGCTTTTATCTTGTAAATCAAAGTTAGGTGCAGAAGTTCCCCCGATGCTATTATAGCCTAAATTTTCCCAGATCCACGGGACACGGATTATCTCAGTAGCGATACTTCCCCCCCCCCCTTTTCATTTAAATAAACAATGGACACGTTAAAGCCCTAGAGCCCTGACAGGCGTTTGCAGCAGACCCAGCGCTTAG
Source organism: Phalanger gymnotis (assembly GCA_028646595.1). NCBI lineage: Eukaryota > Metazoa > Chordata > Mammalia > Diprotodontia > Phalangeridae > Phalanger > Phalanger gymnotis. The sequence continues at coordinate 14,553,025 of CM053623.1, forward strand.
AGGTGTTCCCCACTTTGCCAGGGCAGAGGGTGAAGCCTCCCCGACGGCTAACTAGGTGGCGCCCTGCTCTTTGGTGTTCTCCCTAGCCCTCGGATCGGGCTCTGTACAAGTAGCTGCATGCTAGGGGTCCTTCAACGAGTCTGACAAAGTGGATTCTGTGCTGGGCTGGAGGCTCGACAGCTCCACAAGTTGTTAGTCACATTTTCCATGTCAGTTAAATCTGGGGAGTTAAAGACTACTGGAAAAATCCGTCTCATTGCTAGGAGAAACTGTCAGAGAGAAAGGTACCCACGCACAATCTGGGATTTGGCCCCGCCTGCCTGGAGCAGCGGCAAGAGACCAGACCTATCTCTTGCGCACAGAGTTTTACGTGAATTCAAGCTTCTCATGCTCTGCAGTCCAGAGAAAGAGGACTCCCCCACGATCTGCGCTTTTACTCCCACTCTGTTGTTGGTGAAAAAAAAGAGACAAGTGTCTTAGAAAGAAAAGCTTCCTCTGGTGGTTTAAGGAAACCTTCCCTTGTTCACTTTATTCTCCAGATAATGGTAAGGAAAACATTTACTTTGGTGTTTGGACTTTTGTGAAAGGGCTAACAATACCTCAATGCCAGTTTCAGGTGAGATGGCCTCAATTTCTGGATCAGTTACCTGTAAAGATCGTTTTGGCTTGGGTTGGGGGGGCTAAATGATGCCGCTTTGGATAATTAATCGCCTGCTACTTTTCATGTACTTTGTGGGGAAGGAGGTGTGTTCGTGTGCGCTTGTGTGGGACTGCCTTAGAGCCTAGCCTACTGCCTTTGAGCTCCGTGAGAAAGCCCTCGCCCGAAGATCTCCGTGAAGCACTTGGGTGAACTTTTTGTTTTTTAAAAAAAGGCTTTAAAAAAAATGCGGGAGTAGGGAGAAAATATCCACCATGTCCCAGTAGTATATCGAACTTTGTGGACGCCTTGAGATAAGTATGAGGGCAGTGCTTTTGGGGATCAGCGGTGGGGTAAAGCGACTTAAGGTTTCTCTTTTCGGTTTTAGAATTTACAAAGAAACCTCTCCTGCTCTTCCTAAGAAAACAATGTGCCCCCTTTCAGATTCTCCTAACAGCCTGTTGCATTTATTTCAGAGTAGTAATTCTGGGCATTTTCTTCACTCTTTAGTGTAGAACCCTAATGGAAAGGTTCTAAGACCAGAGGCATGTTTGCTCGCTTAGCACGGTCTGAAGCTGTTTTTCAAGTTCCCATCTATTGAAAAAACCACCTTCCTCCCATGCCTGATGTCTGATGGGCCGAGCCCTCCATCAAACGTACCTAAAATGCTTTGCAAACTTTAAAATGCCATGTAAATGTCAGCTGTTATTGTTATTTTAGTTATTAATAATGGCTTGGTAAAATAACTTCCTGGTAAACTCGGCCTCCATGGCATATATTCAGATTTTACCTGACCAGGCCTTTTTGGAGCCCAGTCTGCTAAAATCAGAAAGGCAGTCTGCATTTGATTTCCCCAGATGGCCTTATGCAGTTGTGATGACTTTCTATCTAAGGCTAATTGGCTCAGGTTTTATGACAATTTTCCTGTACAGATTGTCTATTCTCCCAGTTCTGAGCTTTTTCTTTTCTTTTTTTAAAAACTGAAATAAGTTGTCAGCTGTCCAGACCTGCAGAGTCAAATTCAATCGAGAATTGGCCTTCTCTTCCTCTTACTGTCCTCAGTCCGTCCCTGGTTTCCTCAGCTGCCTATCCTAGAGCTCTCTCTTTCACTGAGTTTATGTCATCATCCCATAATATTTCTTCAGCAATTTAGTTATAGCTTCTATTAAACACAACATTTGATTTGGGACACACGTTGGATCTTGGTTGGTAAACAAACCCCTCAGTCTCCTGTGGCGGTAGACGTTGGCTAGACCTGGCTTGTTCTCTTTTCTTTGAGACATTAGATTAAAAGTGTGGCCTTGGTGGGGGTGGGAGGGGGCTTTATTATTTTTGTCATCGATTTTATTGTTGTTTTTCACTTTAAAGTGATGTATTTAGTCACAAAATTAATGTGATCCTGGCCAGTGCCTCCTAGCTCTCTGCCCCTCTCTCTTCCTCCAAATTGGATTTCTCTATCAATTTAAGATCTTTTAAGAGGCTGCTTTCTTGGATGGAGATAGAACAATGATCTCAGTCAATTTATCATCTTGTCTGGTTTGACGACTAGCCACATGAGAATCTTTGGATTCTTTCATAAGTTGGTAGTTAAAAATGCGAATTGGAAACTATTCCTCTGAGTGATATTTTGGGCAATAGGAGAACCAAGGTCAACTTATCATCGTTGTGGGTCATTTTGCCTCAGACCTTCCAGCGTGTAAAAGACGCACTTATGGATCTGGTGGACAGACAGCAGTCACCAAGGATCATTTTTTGTCTTGCTATTTGTATATGAATACATTTATCCATTTTTTTTGGGTGGCAGGAACACTGGCACTTTTGGAAATGACATCATGTGTAATGTTTTCACTGAAGAGTTATATCATTTTCTAATTAGGAAAAAAATGGTTGATTAATTTCTTTTCGGATCTGTTACTAGTCTATTGTTGGAAGGCCCAAATCATGAATTTAGCATATGGAGAGTGGAAGGGACTCTCTTGTAGGAGGTTTGAGATAGGCATACACAAACGCTGCTTTATAAACAACCAGAGATTTTCCAAGGATTTTGTTGAGGGCTGTAGGATTTTCAAAGTAAAACATCTGGAGCTTAGGACAATTTCCTGAGCTTGTAAGATGTTAGACTTGGTTTTTATTTCTGTTGTCTTTTGAAAAGATAGTTCAGACCAACTTCACAAATTTTTTAATGTTTTAGAAAATTATTCCTTTCTATATTTGCTTAATTTTCCCATCGTTACATGCTAGCCTTGAATTAACGAGGGCTTAAAATCAATGAGTTTTTATTTTGCTTGAAGTAATGGCAAGAGTTAGGAAGAATTCCTCTCCAGAATCAGGGGGCCGGTTGTAGTAGGAAAAGCACTCGATTTGGACTCAGAAGGCCTGGGTTCAATTCCTAACTCTGTCACTTGCTTTCTGTGGACCCCTTACCTTCTCTGGGCCTCAGCTATGTCCTTTTCACAGTGAGGGCATGGAGTGAGATGATCTCTAGGGTGTGGCTGTAAGGTGCCAAATCTATAAGTTAGAAGAGAGTAGATAATCTACCTAAATCTCCCCATTTTCCAGATGAGGAGACTGAGTCCCAGACAGGTGGAGTACTTTCCCCAAGATGACTTCATATAGCAATGCCAGGATTTGAATCCAGGTGCCCTCTGCTTCCAAGCCCAGTATTCTCTTCCCAGACCAGAAGGATCACAAGATGGCTACAGGAGACCCGTGCCTTGGCACATGACTACATGTCAGCCAGAATCAGAATATCACCTCTGGAAGGAACCCTTAGAGATGACCTCAGCCCTCTCCTTCATTGGACAGAGGAGGAAACTGAGACCCAGAGAAGCTGACCACCTGGCTTAAGGCCACACAACTGGTTAGCGGTAGAGCCCAGATTAGACTGAGGGCATCGGCTTTAAAGTCTACTGCTTGTCACCAGAAAGAAAACCAATTCCTTACTGGGGTTTCACGTACTTTTCAGATCTCTTGGCTTTTGAATGTTAGAAAGTAAATTGGATTATTTCTCCTCCCCTTGAACTGTAAGGGCTTTTCAAATCCGGCCTCTTGTTCCTTGTATTTTGTGTAAATGTGTGCGTGTGTATATGTGTGAGATGGAGGTCATAATGACCCTCATTTACATTGTGCTTTGGCTCATAACGTATCTCCCTCAACACTCAACCCCATTTCATAAATGAGGAAACTGAGGTTCTGTCAAATTTGTTGTTGTTAGGCAGCTAGGTGGCGCCAGAGTGCACAGAGTGCCTGGCCTGGAGGCAAGAAGACTCTTCTTCCTGAGTTCAAATCTGGTCTCAGATGTGTAGTAGCTTTGTGATGCTGGGCAAGTCACTTCACCCCATTTGCCTCAGTTTCCTCATCTGTAAAATGAGCTGGAAGAGGAAATGGCAAACCATTCCAGTATCTTTTCCAAGAAAACTCAAATGGGATCACATAGACAGGACTAAAAAACAACTGAACTGAAAGTAGTAAGCATGGCTTTGAGACTTGAAACCAGACTTTCTGACCCCAGATGCAGCTGCCCATTTGGTTATACTACATTAATTACATGCTCTAAAATTTGGCTGATGACTTACCAGGAATAACAGAGTTTCTGTGCTAAGGGGCCAATCTTCTTTTCTTTCCAAAGGCAGGACTGACTGGGAGACATTATTTTATTAGTGAATTTATGAAAGAAAAAAGTCATTTTTCTCCTTCTTTACCATAGTGGTGATGGCCTCTCCCCAAAATGATAGACTTTCTGTTAACCCAGCTGACCCTCCCCCCTCAGCCCCCATTTCTGGCTTGGCCTCTAAGACTTGTTTAGAAGGGTCTAGAAGTCCATTTGAGTAATGTGGGAAATGAATGGGGCTTGGAGGCTCCAGGATTCCACACTATGACATTCCCTTCTTTGAGATCTGCCTGGCAAGCATTTATGCATCCCAGTTAATTAAAAGTCCTTAACCTAGGAGACTCCCAAGTGCGATAAATGGGCTGGAGGCTGAAGTTCAGACTGGACAGTATCTGGAACAGGCCACTCAACCCAACCATCGCACAGCCAAGAATCCTTAGACTTGGCTTGCCCCAAAATCCTTTAGCTTGATGGATCATCTCTTTTGTGATTCTTTTCTCCAAAAGTTTTGCCGTCTAAGGCTCAGGCCTGTTTTCATTCTTTACTTGTGAATGTACCAAAATTTGTGCTATTTCGGTGTTTGAATGATCCATGATTAGCTCAGTGGGGACTCTTCTTCTATCATGCTGCTTTAAGATGTAAATGGTGACCATGTGCTAAAGACTCAGAGATTTAGAGCTGGCCAGGCTCCCAGAGGTTATCCAAGCCCTTAATTTTACAGATGAGGAAACTGAGGCCCAGAGAGGTCAAATGATTTGCTCAGAATCACTCAAGTAGTACATGGCAGAGCTGGGATTCGAAACCAGGTCTAAAAAACCTGAGTATTCTTTCCATTGTGTTCTATAGTCTCTAATCTTCTCATCTCCCAGTGATCGAACTGGTGCTAAATCTTAAGAGACTGATCAAATTCTCAGCTCAGCCACTTCCCATCTGGGTGAGGTTGGGCCAGGCCCTTGGCTAGGCTGGTCCTTGGACATCCGTGGGCCGCTGTGGAAGCCTTTTCAGCTGGGCAGGAGTGCTAGAGTTTGGGCTCTGCTGCAACAATGTGATACAGCTGGCCTTACTGAGCAGTCTACAGTGCTGGATTAAGTCAAATGTACACAATTACAGTCACTCAAGAGCTCCCTCCCCTTAGAACCAAACAAATACTAATTTTGACCCGAATTCTTTGAGAAATATAAAGTTTCTGCTGAATTCTCATTCACTTTCCTAGTGAAGATTTATTAAATGACTGATCAAGAGGAAGTTTGGATGTCATATGTGTGCAGTCCAGGGCTTTGGACTTGTATTCAGAAAGAACTGGGTTCCAATTCTGCCTCAGACACTTAAGAGCTGTGTGACCTTGAGCTAGCGCCTTTCCTTCTTGAATCTGTGTCCTTATCTTTACACATAGTAGGCTTAATAAATTCTTCGTTCATCCATCTGTAAAAAGAATGGGTTGAACCCCCTTATAGATCAATCAATCAATCAATATTTATTAAGTACCTACTATGTGCACTTTCAGCTTTAACTCTGATCCACAGTGATTTTCTATTTCCCTTTTCTATCACTTTGCTAATCCTCAAAACAACATTTTATCTAAATAGTGGGGCCCTGTATGGAGGAAATGTTTGGATGCTAGGAAAAAGCTCACCCCTTGACTGTGCCTCAGTTTCTCCATCTGTTGAATAAGGTGGTTTATTTAATGACCTCTAAGGTTCCTCCCAGTTCTAAATGCGTGATTCTATCTAGGTCCTATAGTCTGTGATATAATCCATAGCTTACAGGGCACTGGGCACTGATTCTGAAGTCCACTCTCACTAGGGCACCCAGGTGTGAACAGGAACAGTATGGCAGCTCCAACGAAATAACAGGAGGATCCAGGGCCACAGGGATTTCTTGAAACAAAAACTTAGTTGTTCTCCACAAGGAAGCTGGTAAACTGAGTGAGGATCACAACACATTTGGCCTCTACTTGGATGTGGGCCGCTGATAAGGCTCCCTCGTTGAAGGCCAGTGTGCTAAAGGTGAAGCGGGCCAGGGCTGGAGTGGTGCCCACCAAAATGGCTTTCAAGTTCACTGTGTCCTTTCTTTCTATTTTTTCAATACTAACATTTCCCTGGATCTGCTTTTTAAAACATCCACTCTGGGCCAGCTAGGTGGCGCTGGGATTCTGTTATGAGTGCTGGGTGCACAGTAGGTGCTTAAGAATGCTTCTTGCGGGGGCAGCTAGGTGGCGCAGTGAGTAGAGCACCGGCGCTGGAGTCAGGAGGACCTGAGTTCAAATCTGGCCTCAGACACTTGACACATTTACTTGCTGTGTGACCTTGGGCAAGTCACTTAACCCCAATTGCCCTGCCAAAAAGCAAAAAAAATAAAAATCCAAACAAACAAAAAACACCCACTCCAACAGCTTAGCATTCCCCAGGAGTCTGGTGGAAATGACTTGTTAGCCTGGATGTGATGGTGAAGGAAACCAGTGTAGACACACGGGTCCCAAAGAGAGCATCCCTGAAGCTGGACACTGGTCTTGATAGGGCCCTTACTTAAATGACTTAAACTAGTACAGCAGTGTGGTAGAAAAGGAGTCCAGGGACCTTGGTCTCAGGCATGAGTCCTGGCTCTCCTACCAATAAACTTGTCAGACTTCAGACAAGGCGCTTAAATACTTTGTGTCTCAGTTTCCTCATTTGTAGAATGAGAGTAGGTTTGGGGGGGGGAAGATCATGTCTAGAGTTTCTTCCAGCTCTAAGCTTCCAGCTCTTCCAGCTCTAAAATCTAAGATTTTAGGATTCCACTCCAAAATGGGGATGGAACACACTCTCTCTCTCTCTCTCTCTCTCTCTCTCTCTCTCTCTCTCTCTCTCTCTCTCTCTCCCCTCTGTTTCTTCTTTCCCCGTCTCTGTCTCTCTCCTCTCTCTTTATCTCTCCTCTCTCTCTGTTTCTCTCTCTCCTCTCTCTCTTCTGTCTGTTTATCTCCTCTCTCTGTTTTTCTCTTCTCTCTCTTTTGGTTTCTCCACCCCCATCCTCTGTCTCTTCTCCATCTCTGTTTCTTTCTCTTTCTCTGTTTCTTTCTCTCTGTCTCTTGCTCAGGGAGGCACAAGAATAAAGACTCTAGAGAGAACCTCTAAAGATAGAAACTAAATGTGCATGGAATCAAGCAATGCCAATGTTTAAAGTCCAAAGAACCTTAAGATTCATCTTGCTTCAACCCAACAAGCACTTGTCGATTACCCACCATGTGCCAGGCATCGAGGATAGAGACCAGTCCACCACAATCCCTGCCAGCAAGGTGCTTCTGATCCACAGGATTCTGTGAGGAGGGAGAGTGGACAAGTTTCAGGTGTGGGGGGGGGCATACCACATAGAATCATAGAGGTGGGAGGTGGGTGCTCTAAAAAGCTGCTCCTGACTTAAATGAACCATTCAGTGGCTGATAAAAACGTGCCCTCCCTCTGATCAAATCAGTTCTGGTCAGCTCTTGGCAAGGCCTGCATGGCAGCTGGCCACTGATCCAGGCTTATAAAGGAAACAATTTAAGGAAGGAGTCATTGTTTCTTTGGGCTTGGTTTTAGCTGCATGTTTCCTTGGGCCACTGAAAAGTGGATCTGATTTACATACAGCATTGCCTGTGGTGGGAAAAGAGCTTGAGTTAGAGCTCATGGACCTGGGTTTGATGCTCGGCACCGCTGGGACCTTGTCACTTGAAGTCTCTTCTCTGTGGGCCTCAGTTTCCTCACCTGCGAAATAAGTGTCGGAGCGGAGGGCCCCTGGGGCTCTGTCGAGCTCCCTATCTATGATGCTTTGGCCGTGTTACCTTGGACAAATCACATCCCCTCTGTGGGCCGCAGTGTCCTCCTTTATGAGATGAGGAGCTTGACCTCGTTTGGTCCCTAAGGTATCATGTTAAGCTTATGATCTTTATCTCTGGCCACACATACCTCCTTTCCGGTCTCAATGGAAGCCTCCAGATTCATGTGTTGCATTCTTGAAAAGATGGCATTAGCCAATCTGTTTCCCAGTGCTCAATGATGTTTGCCTAGCTTCTGGCTGGCATGGGCGTTTGTTAAGCTTGCAGAACCGCCCAATGATGAACATGAAAGATGAGGGTTTTCAAACCTCTCTGGGCTGTTTTGTAGAGCAAACAAACTGCAGTGTTTGTCACAAGTGAGGAAAGACTTTGCTAATAGCCCCTTATGACTTCATGTTGTGAATGACTCTGCATTCCCGCATTGGTGAGTCACTTCTCCCTGACCCTCTCCATTGCTGCACAGCCATCCATCCATTACCTAACCCAATATGTGCATCTGGCCATTGGCTTCTGTATTGAGGTCTAAGAGGTTTGATTCAGACACATATCCCTGGATCCTCACTAGCATATAGGAAAACATCTCAAATGAGATAATATTGGTAAAACGTTTAGCACAATGCTTGGCACATAGTAGGTGTTCTATAAATGCTAGCTAGTGTCATCATCATTATATTTTCAGTGCCTAGTACTGAAGTGATATTGTAGGAACTTAAGAAATGCTCATTGATTGATTGGTTAGTGACTATTGTTGGTAGGTGATCATTATGCCCATTTTACAAATGGTAAAACTGAGGAATTGAAAATCCAATCATGCCAATTTTCACAGAACGCCTGCTACTAGAACCTGACATCAGGTAGCTTGTAATATGGAAGAGGATAGATGTGAACAAATAACTCTAATCCAGAGTGGGCCAGTTAAGGAGGGCAAAGGAGCATGGATTTGGAGCTTGAGAGGGCTTTAGAGGCTCTCTAGCTAGTCTGACTCCTTCATTTTACAGATGAGGAAATTGAGATGTAAAGAGTTGGCGTGACATACCTCAGGCCACACAGGTAGAAAGTGGCAGAGCTGGGATTTGAACCCAGCTCCAAGTTCCATGCTTCTCCCATGGTACCACACTGAAGATGAAGCATTCCAGGTAGAGGGAATAAAAGTTCAATTCAGGTTCAGGGAATGACAAACAGTCGACTGTGGCTAGGAAAATATTAGAAAAAAAATGGAAAAGTAGGAAGTAAAGCTCAAAAAAACACTGGAACCAGATCATGATGGGCCTTAAATACCAGGGTAATTAAATTGGATTTTGTTCTTTACTGGGAAAGTCATTGAAAGTTTTTGAGGAGAGAAGTGACCCCATCAAAATTGTGCCTTAGGAGGCTTACTCTTAAGTGGCTTGGATTAAATGAACGGCCCAAGTAAGCGGAAAGCCCAGATTGCTGATGCTTTGTGCTGCAGGCACTGATGTCTTGGTGAGCCTTTGCATTTGCATCTACTAAATTTTTGTCCTTTCTTTTCACGAATAAAGTTCTTTCAGTTAATGATTACCAAAAGGGTGGGCGACAGGAAGGCCCTGGCCCAGAATTTGCCCCCTACTCATATTTATGCCTAAGATATTCCATGCACTTCCTTATTGCTCTGTGACCCTGTCTCATGTGGGCTTCTGAAGTGCTACAGGATAGAAAACAGAATTGAGGGCAGCCAGGCAGCACGATAGTGCACAGAGTGCCAGGCCTAAAGTTGGGAAGACTCATCTTCCTGAATTCAAATCTGGCTTCAGCTGTTTTACAGCTGTGTGACCCTGGGCAAATCGTTTAACTCTGCCTCCGTTTCCTCATCTGTAAAATGTGCTGGAGAAGGAAATGGCAAAACCACTCCAGTATCTTTGCCAAGAAAACCCCAAATGGGGTCACGAAGAGTAGGACGTGACTGAAACGATTGAGCAACAAAATGAGGACAATAGCACTTCCAAGGCTTGCTGTGAGGACCAAGTGGGATAAAAATTATAAAGCACTGTGCCTGGCACATAGTAGGTGCTACGTAAATGTTAGCCATTATTATTATTAATAGTAGTACTAGTTGTAGTCTGGAAGTGCCTTGAGAGCAGGGACTGTTTTGTTTTTCTTTATATCCACAGCATTTTGCACAGTGCCTGGCACATAGTTGGTGCTTAATAAATGCTTGTAGAAGCATAGAAGGACTTCTGAGAAGTGCTTACTGGTAGGTATATTGATTTCTTATTTTTGCCAAATTTAAAAAAAATAATGGATTTGACAATTGTCAGCAACCACAAACATTTCCATATATTAAAGCAAAAAGAAAAAGAGGATTGTATATGAAACCCTGAACCTCTACAAAGCTTTTTTTTTTAAAGATTATATTAAATTCACCATGGTAGTCCACACATTGCCCTGCTTCTCTGTCTTTGTCCCCTTATGAACTTACTTCTGTTCTCTTCTGTGTATTTTTAAAATATTCCATTGATATTCTTCTCCCTCCTCTTCCTCCTCTTCTTCCTCCTTTTCGTCCCCCTCCTCTTCTTCCTCCTCCTCCTCCTTTTTCTCTCTCCATCTCTCTCTCTCTCTCTCTCTCTCTCTCTCTCCCTCTCATTCTGAGACTATCTCCCTAGTTCCTTTCTCTCATTCCCATAAAAGCCTTCTCTTATAACAAGTTCGGTCAAACAAAACCAGTTTCCACACTGGTCATACCTGAAAACATATATCTCATTCTGCACCAAAGGCCTACCACCTTTCTGCCAAGAGGTCGGAGGTAATCTTTTCTCAGCACTATGAGAATGTCATGGAAACTCCTCTTTCTGCCGGTAGAGTGGAATCTCTTTGAGGGTAGTGACTCTTTTCATCTGGGCTGCATAGCCCTGTGCCTTGTGGCTCTTCGTTAACTCCTGTGGAACAGAGTTTGACTGGATACAGAGGGACTTCTTCCCAGGCTGCCAGAGAGCAAGGGTGAGCAATAATTCTTTGCCAACAGTACACAAAGGAACAGACTGAAGTGAAAACCTTCTCTGCCTTCCAGGAATCAGAGGAAGAAAGGGCTTTTATCTTGGGTATGTGAAGAGAAGGCAGACTCAGCCCTGGCCACGGTGTCCGGACCCCCATAGGCATGGCTGTCTAGCTCACTTTCTGCCAAGAGATCTTTTCTTTCTCTGTATATCCAAGTGTTACCCTCCTTTCAAAGTCAGTGGGTCCTCAGCTTTTCAATTGTTTTTCTACCTCTTATGAATTTAGGTTTCATGGAACCGTAGAATGTTTGAGAGGAAGCCTGTTGTGTAGATCATGCCAGGCACAGAGGCAGGAGAATCTGGCTTCCAGACCTGTCTTTGGCTTTTTTTTGCTGTGTGATCACAGACAATTCACTTCAGTCTCATCTTCCTTGTCCATCAATGTTTCATAAATACTGGCATAATAGCCTCTGTATTACGTACCTCAAGGACTTCACAGAGTCATCCTTGGAAGGGGAAGGGAAGACAAGAAGCATTTATACAGTGACTACTGTGTACCAAACGGTGTGCTCAGCACTTTACAAATATGATCCTCCACACCCTGGGAGGGAGGAGCCATTATTAGCTTCATTTTGCTGTCTGTTTGTTGTGGTTCAGTCCTGTCAGTCACATTCCATTCTTTGTGGCCCCATTTGGGGCTTCCTTGGCAGAGATACTGGACTGGTTGGCCATTTCCTTCTCCAGCTCATTTTACAGATGGGGAAACTGAGGCAAGCAGAGTGAAGTGACTTGCCCAGGGTCACATAGCCAGTGAGTGTCTGAGGCCACATTTGAATTCAGGTCTTCCTGACTCCAGGCCAGCGCTCTGTCCTTGGTGGCACCCAGCTGTTTAGCTTAGAGTCGATCTAACTCAATTCTCTCATTCTGAAGATGAGGAAACTGAGGCCCAGAGCAATTAATTAAATTTCTCAGGTAGTATGCAGCAAAATAAGGATTCAGACTCAGGTCCTCTGACTCCAAAGCCGGCATTCTTTCCATTGATACAACGCAGCAATAAGATAGTCTCTATAAAATGCTCTGCACATATTCGAGCACTATATAAACGCCAATTTTTGTTATTAGACCTGGACACACTTACAATGTGCCAGGCACTGTGCTAAGTGCTTTACAAACATTATCTCATTTGATCCTCATAACAACCCGAGAGGCAGATGCTACTATTATCCCCATTTTGCAGATAAGGAAAGTGACTTGTCCAGGGTCACACAGTTAGTATCTGAAGCTAGATTGGAACTCAGATCTTCCCGACTCCAGGCTCACCACTCTGTGTAATATGGCGCCCTTAGCTGCCTCTAGAATTTAGTTCTTCCTGACCTCCCAGAACTCTCTACCAGCACAGCACCAAGCTGCCTCCGTTTCTGGGGCAGGTATGACACAGCAGCATCTTTTCCCTAGTTAAGAGTTAAAAACTGAAAGTCACATTTCCCATACAATGTGAGCCCG
>CM053623.1:14566015-14589766 GCA_028646595.1 Phalanger gymnotis
CTAGTTAATTGTCTGAGGTCAGCTTTGAACTAAGGTCCTCCTGACTCCAAGGCTAGTTCTCTATCCCCTGCGTTGCCTATCAGCCCTGGGTCATAATTTTAGAGCTGGAAGGGACCTAATAGAATGATTTCCCTTCATTTGCTAAATGAGGAAACTGTTTCTCTCTCTCTCTCTCTCTCTCTCTCTCTCTCTCTCTCTCTCTCCCCCCCTCCCTCCCTTCCTCCTTCTCTCTCTCTCTCTCTCTCTCTCTCTCTCTCTCTCTCTCTCTCTCTCTCTCTCTCTCTCTCTCCTCTCCTCTCCTCTCCTCTTCCCCTCTCTCTTTTTCTCTTCTTCTCTCTCTCTCTTTTCCTTCCCTTCTCTGTCTCTTCCTCTATCTCTCCCCTTTCTTTCTCTTCCTCTCTCTTTCTTTTTCTCTTCTTTTCTTTCCCTTCCCCTCCCTCTCTTTCTTGCTATTTCATCTTGCTAGCTTCTCTCTCTATGTACACACACACGTGGATTTTTCCTTTTCGTTTTAAAGCTGCAGCACATATCCCAAACCAATATGATAATTTACATTCCTGCAACTTTCATTTTAGAACCTGGCAGTTTTATGTGCAAATGAATGTCTTCATTGAAAGAAAAACCGAAAAGCGGCAATGCTTGCCCGCTCACTCCCTGGCAAGCTTTGGGTGCGATTCCAGATGGCTCTGGAGAAGGTTTGTTCCATCCCGTCCGATCTGTGATTTGGGTTTGTCATTCAGCGCTGCAGGCTGGGTTCCTTGGCATCTCGGAGAGCCCTGGCGAGCTGGAGAAGCCCCACTCTCTATTTGAAGCCCTTCATGATGTGATGCTAAGCTACCTTTGTAGCTTGAGGAGGTCTGAGTTCAAATTAGGGCCCTTTACTGTCTTTGTGACCTTGCACAAATAATTCTACCTCTGTGGGCCTTAGTTTCCTTGCCTGAAATAGGAGGAAATTGGACGAGCTGGAAGCCCTGAATTCCCTTCCAAGTCTGACTTCCGACCCAGTGACCTTGAGTCTTCTCTACATTAACTCTGGGTCAGAGACAAGGCTACTGCTCATGCTTTCTTAAGCCCTCCCGGAGCCTCCCTCCTCTTGCGCCCTTCTCTGCCTGAGTGCCCACTCCCATCTTTACCTGTGAGAATCTGCTGCTTCAAAGGCCAACTTTCAAGGCCAGTTTGTTCCGCGAAGCCTTCCCTGGTTCAGTGATCATGGAATGTTAGAGCCGGGAGAAAACCTCAGAGGTCATTGGGCCAACGTCATCCTATTACAGAGGGGGAAACTGAGGCCCAGAGGGGACAAGGGACTTAAACAGGCAAGATGATATAAATGGGGTCGCTAGGTGGCACCATAGTACCCAGAGCACCAGGCCTGGAGTCGGGAAGACTCATCTACATGAGTTCAAATCCGATCTCAGACAATTACTAACTGGGTGACCCTGGGCAAGTCACCTGTTTACCTTAGTTTCCTCATCTGTAAAATGAGGCTAATAACAACACCAGGGTTGCTGTAAGGCCCAAACGGCCTAATACTTGTAAAGTGCTCAGCATAGCGCCTGGCTATAGCAGGCACGAGATCAGTGTTATTAGCTGTTATTAAGTGACTTGCCTATATTCACATAGTTACTAAGTAAGAGACATGGGATTTGCTTGGATTACTGCGTTTGCTTGGGGTCGGATGGGTGTTTGTGGGGTCAGGGCAGGATGGAGTCATAATTGGGGTTGCCCCCCACTGGACACTGGCCAAGGAACGAAGCTTGGAGCTTCTTCCTGCTCCTCGCTCGTGGCCCCTGCCTTTTGCCTGTTTGCTCATCAGCCCTGCTTTGTAATTTCCTTGGACCCCCATCTCCCAAAGTTCTATGACAGAACGACCTTTGACGAGGCTTATTACCTGCCACTTAACCACATTTAACGGGGTGAGAGAGGTCAGGGCAGCCCAGGAGGGGGCTATTGTGTGGGGCGTGAGGAACCCTGGGATTGTTGGCTTCTCTCCGCCGGCCGCCTTCAGAGCGGCCACCCTGTGGGGCGAGGCTCATCGTGGGAGATGAGAGGAAGAGGCTCCCAGGTCCTCTGCTGACCTTGTCTCTTGGCTGGGGAGAACAGAATGGTCAGCACGTGATTAACTAGGAAACACCAGCAAACTCTTCTTTAAACCCAGCTTGCCTGAGTTGAGGCCCTGGTGATGACTGCAGAGCACACCCGTGGCCTGGATGCATCTTCAGGGACCCCCGCTCAACAGATGTGGTCATCGATCCACTAGATGGGGTGGTCCGGGGGGAGACCCAGAGGATCCGGGCCCCCATTCGTGATCTCCTCTTAACTCTGTGTGGTTCTGTTGGCTGGTCCCTCCTCATTCCAGTCATCTTTAGTGAGGGGATGAGACCAGATGGCACCTTTCAGCTGTAAGTCTGTTATTCTCTGCTGTTTACCACATGTGGGACCTTGGGCAAGTCACTTCCCATTCTGGGTCTCAGCTCCCTCATCTGTAGTTAGCGGGGAGGGGGCAGTGTTTGATTCTATTTCCTCCATGTTCCCTTTGGGCCCTGTATCAATGAGCCTCTGGGATACCTCAGCTGAAGGAGCTGGACAGGTTCCTGTCCCTCTGTGATCCTCACCTTCAAAATAGGCTTTGGGGAATCATAGAAGACCTTGAAGGTGGGAAGAGGGACCACATGGGTGATATCACTGGTGTTGGGAGCTCCCTGGGGGTGGGGGGGGGGAGAAAATGCCTCCTCCCAATGGGGCTGTGCATCTTTCCTGCAACCTATATTCTTAAAGAGTTTCTTAGAATGGAGTTCTTAACCTTTTTTGTGTCATGGCCCCTTCTGGCAGTCTCTTGACTCCTCAGAAGAATGGTTTTAAATGCATAAAATCCATAGCAATACAAAGGAAGCCAATTCTACAAGCTTAAACTGCACAGAGACTTTTGGGGCATCCAGTATTGAAATGCATACACGCACACATACAGTTATCCCTTCCATATTGTGGGGGTTTGGGGTGCAGCACCCCTACAATTTGGAAAATCTGTGTAAAATCTTTGGGCCCTTTCTTTGCCCCAGAGAAGAAGCCTGAATTTTTTCTCTTTCTTTCCTGGGGTGCTTACAATACCTTCTTGTCAAATTTGGGTTAAGTATTTTTCGGTGTCATCTGCAGTTTCTGCAAAACTCACCCCAAATTCTCATTTAATTTCTTGCGCCAACCTGTGATGCGTTGAAACTGTGATGGGGAAAGTTGCAATTTGGAAGAGCTTACCATGTACACGTACAGGTGTTCAGTCATTTCAGTCACGTCTGACTCTCTGTGACTCCACTGGGGGTTTTCTTGGCAAAGATACTGGAGCAGTTTGTCATTTCCTTCTCCAGCTCATTTTATATATATGGAAACTGAGGCAAATAAGATTAAGTAACTTGCTGCAGGTCATAGCTAGTAAGTGTCTGAGGCTGCATTTGAACTCAGCTCTTCCTACTCTAGGCGCAGCACGCAATCTACTGTGCCACTTAAAATATGTATACATGTATGTATGTGTATGTCTATATAGTATACAATATGTGTGTACATATATAACATATGCATAATGTGTGTATATTAAACACATATGCATCAATGTATATATGTATATATATACACCTGTTTATATGTATGTGAGATGTAGACATATATTCTATTTATGTACCTATGTTCTACATACATATGTACATATATACACACATATATTCGTGTGTGTGTGTGTGTGTGTGTGTGTGTGTGTGTGTGTAAACCACAGTGTTCTTTTCCTGGCATCCTTGAATGGATATTTGAGAATTTAAGTGATTTTCTGTGTCATACAGCATATGTCAGAGGTGACACCTGAATAGGGCTTTCTGGCTTCTAGGTCAGCTCGCCATCCCCTTTGCTCGTAAAGTTGGATGAGATGCCGGCTCAAGTCTCTTAGTTTTAAATCAGTACTTCTACAATCCAGTGGCTTGGCTATCATTCGTATTGGGTGTGATCCTCATTTATTCCTTTGGAGCCAGAGGACCTGGGTTCCAATCCTGTTCCTGCTTCTCACTCTATTGTGACTTTGGGTGAGTTACACCCTCTTGTCCGTCCTCATCTGTAACATTAAGGACTAGATGACCCCAAAGGTCCCTTATAGCCTGCCATCTGTCAGCCTGTGTTTTCCAGCTCTGGGGGGCAAAAGGTTAAGAGCAGAGCCCCAGCCCAGATTTATCTGAGGAATCCATTTCACGGAGACCCCGGAAGTAGGAAGGGAGCCACTGTGGCTGGCAGTCTTGTCTTGATGAATGCTTCCCAGTCACCCCGGGTCGTGTGCCTTCATTGGCAGCCCCGAAAGGAGGTGGGAGCAATGCATTCCTCCAAGCCCAAAATATGGAGTCAAGACAGGAGAGCTTGGAGGCCTAAGTGAGCCCTCTAGACAGCCTGAGGTTTCACCAGCAGTGAAAAGAAGCTGATTCATTCATTGGCTCCTGGCTCTAGCTCATGTTTTTACATTTATACCCTCTCTGATATGCTGGAAATCAGGCAAAATCTGGAGGGAGCCAAGGGCCAGGCGTCCTTAAACAGAGGAAGTAATGTAACCCTAGTCCTGGCTTTGGGGGAGCCCAGAAATCCCTCCTTGGCTGCCTGCACCCATACACTGAGACCCAGAGGACCAAGTCAGCTCTGTTCGATGAATGGATGGTGACAGCAGCAGCCAGCCTGCTTCCATTTCCCCCCCTTTCCTCTCTCTTGCTCTTCTGTCCCATACTCCAGGGCCCTCTGGACCCCCAGCCTCTTCATTCCAAGCCCCACTCCCCCTGGGAAGAGGAGATGAGTGTTACATGAGCTGAGTTAAGAGGCTTTGTAAGAAGCGCAGAAATAACCAGGCAGTATGGTGCAGGAGTTACAAGGCAGCGAGGTCAGGGAGCTGAGAAATGTCCTGATCTGCTAGCTGGGAGACAGATCCACTGTCCCCTCCAAGTTCAACCAATCAATCATTTAAATGCCTACTATGTGCCAGACCCTGTGTGCCCAATCTGTATTCTCATAACCAAAAGCTTGCTCTGTATTTTCTCAGAGCTGAGAGAGCCTTCCATGCCGGCCAAGCTAGAGTAAAGAAATGTGGATGCATCTGGAGCAGATCCATCCTGTTAAAGGGATTCCTAACGCGAGAGCAAGCTTACCAAAACATCGATTCAGAAACATTTCTGAGTGGGAATCTTTTAGCCTCCTCCTTGAATAATTAAATGTGCTGCTTCTCCCTAGACCCCAACCCCAGATCTGTAGATAGTATTTCTTGGTTGTGTCATTCAGGGCTGGGGCCTGAAGTCCGGCTGTGTTATCTTTCCCAGGCAGGCAGGCTGATGGTTTTCTTTTGTCTTGGAGTCCCAGTAACAGTTTCTGTTTGTTCTAAGCTAAAATCTGCTCTTTTGACAGATACTTCAAAGAAAAACAACTGGGGATCCGGTCTCCCCTCACTCACAGGTACCCACGGTGTTAAGGGAAGGCAAACTCCATGGAAGATTGACCTCTGAAGAAGTGGGTGGGGGCTTCTGCACTGGAAATCAGGGGGGTGGGAGGAGCAGTGTGTACCAATCCTCTATCTTCTCTCCAAGTTCCTTTTAAAAAAAAGATTTCGTTTGGCAATCAAGAGCAGGAAGGGGCAAAGAAGGGCAGGGGTGAAACTTGGACATCTCAGATTTAGGACGTCCTTCATTTTTGCCCTTAGTTTAAAAAATATCAGTCTTTTGATTTTACATCTCCTTCATTTCTAAAAACACTCTTCACCTCCCTTACCCAAACTGCCACCTTTTGGAACAAAGAATAAAGAAAGGAAAAAAATCAAGCAGCCAAGACATGTACAAGTGTATGCTGTATTCCACATTCACAGGCCTCCGCCTCTGTCTTGTCCTTAATCTTGGGGGGGGCGCGGTAGAATGGGAATATTTTGTGTTGCTTTGGAGATTCTAGAAGATCTGATGAAAATGACTTTCACATTTGTGGCTTAGGATCAAAGACTTAGAGAAGGGGCCTGGGAGATCATTTTAGAGAAGGGAAAACTGAGACCCAGAGGCTGTGACTTGCCCAAGGTCTCACAGCTGGTATGGGACAGAACCCAGGTCTTCCAACCAGGAAACCTTTGCTTTTTCATAAGAAACCTTTTAAAGGAATCTTCAAAGTACAGCTACCTCATTTTACAAATGGGGAAAATGAGGCCCAAGGTCACAAAGCAGGGAAGTGGAGAGCCCATATTACTTAGCATTTATATTTAAGGTTTGCAAAGCACTTTTATTGTCATCTCATTTTATCTTCATAACAACCCTGAGAGGCACATGCGACTATTATCCCCATTTTACAGATAGGGAACCTGAAGTTGGGAAGGACTGAGTGATTTGCCTAGAGCCCCAGAGCTCCTACGAGTCTGAGGCTAGATTTGAACTCAGACCCTCCTGACTCCAAGTCTGACATTTCCTCTACTGCACCCATCAGCTAGCTCCCTAGGATTTGAACCCTGGTTTTGCACCTCTAGATCTAACTCCCCTTTCGCACCGCAGCCCTGTCCCCCTGATACTTCAGGTAGAAGAATCATCTTATTCCTCCTTTTCCTCCTGGTCCTCCTCCTCCTTGCCCCCTTCCACCTAACACAATAAAAATTTTTAAAGGACCCAGGCTTCTCCTTAGACTGCTTTACTCAGCTGTCTTCCAGGTGGCCAGCTGCCAAGGAGGCCACAATCTTCAGTCTTAAAAACAATCTCTTGTGAGATTACTTTAGACGCCCAGTCTCCATGAAGGTGGGCATTAAGAGATTGTGAGATCTTGGGCCAATCCTGGGGAGCCTCAGACTTGAGGGGTTCCAGGAACCCCGAGAGTGAAGCCAATTCAGCAAGAGAGAAAAGAGCACTTAGCTGGTTATGCAATTTGGAGAATGAATTAACCGGCTCCCTCTCAAAGGTGGCGGAGTTTGACAGAGCTCAGGGGGTTCAGGAATTCCAACTATCCTGGTGGCCTAGGGCATACCACTCACCCCCTCTGCCTCCAGAATGAAGATAATAACACCTCCCAGGTATACGCAATGAACTAATTAATTATTCTAAGGCACTTTGAAAAATATAATTGCTCGTTATTATAAGAAGGATTAAATCATTAATTTCTTCACTCCTTTTATAGACCTGGAGACTAAATGCCAAAATGTGAAGCCCGGAGAGAACAAAGACAATTCCTCTGCTTGCCCAACGTTTTTGGCTCCTGCTGGCCTTTGCTCTTTTCCTCAGGGTGGGTGGGAACGTCTGTTCCAACAGTGATTCTTAGGCTGAGCTCCGTGAACTTGCTTTTAAAAAATATCTTCATAGCTTCACTTCAATATGATGTTTCTCTGGCAATTCTGTGCATTTTATGCATTTACAAATGTGATTCTGAGGTGGGGTCCTTACGCTTCCTCAGACCTCCGGAAGGATCTGTGATACAAAAAGGTGAGAAGCCCCTGTTCTAACTGGAGACAGTGAGTCTGTCTGCAAGGAGGGCCTTCTGCTTGACCAGGTGTTGGGCACATTCTTCATGGGTTTAGTGCAAGAAGGGACCTCAGAGAGCAGCCTCTTAGTTTTAGAAGTGAGAAAACCAAGGCCAGGAAGGGGAAGTGACTTAGCCACTGTCACATAGGTAGAAGAAGGATTTGAACCTGTACACTCTGGCTCCTGTGCCAATGCTTTTGCCATTGTGCCATATTGAGTATGGAAAGATTAAATGGCCCTAAGGTTTCTTCCCAAGAATCTGTGAAAAATATTGAAAATATGATCTTGAAAACAGAAAGAATTCTCTCTCTCACAAGCACACAAGTACATATATGAGTGTATATAATGTGCATATACATACGTGCATACACATACACACATTTGTTGTCGATTTTGTCCTTCATTTTCTAAGAGGACCATGACATTATGGAGTGATGTCTTAATTTGAGACTAAGTTGTATTTAGGTGAGGCAGTTGTGCTAAGTCGTCAGCCTTGCTCTCTCTTCTGGAGTCATTGAAGTCCAGTGGCAGGACAAAAGTCAAGATGAGTTGTGTTGGCTCAGGATGCAGTGGATGACGTGGGCATCTTTGATGTTTGACCGAGCTCTAGGGTCTTCACCTTACCTGCTTCAACTGCTTTTGTGGCCGTTGGAGCAATTTGTTCTCGTTCACCCATTCCACCAGAGGAAGTCTCCACGCGCTTGGGATAGACACCCCACTAACTAACCGAAGGGTTTCTGAGGTCTTTTGGTTGCCCTCAGCCTGGTTTAGCCCATCTATGGAGATGGTTTACTGGGGTGTGGCTGTTGCACATGCTACGGCTTCTTGGAGCCACAGTTGAGAGCTGGGTGAACCAGGGGGACACAAAAGGTGGATGAGCAGCCCTGAAAAGGGCTCAGCAAGCCCTCACACCAGAGGTGCTAGTCTTGAACACCCCACATCCCATACCTATGTTTACCCACATATTAAAAATATGCCTCTTTTCTTTCGGCCAAATGATATTCTGTAGCATATAGTGCATAGCATAATGGACAGAGGACTCGTTTTAGAGTTAGAATAATATGAGATCAAGTCCCACATCTGGATCACACTGACTGTTACCTTTGGCAAAGTCACCAAACCACTCCTTCCCTGAAGCAACAACACTCTAAGATTGTATAGGGGAAAGCAGGTGTCAGTTTATATTGGTAGAGGGAATTTCCTTACTGGAAACCTCTGAGATCAATGAAAGCAGAGGTCCAGGCAAAGAATTATCTCTCTCTCTCTCTCTCTCTCTCTCTCTCTCTCTCTCTCTCTCTCTATCTCTATCTCTATCTCTATCTCTTTATCTCTCTATCTATCTACCTCTCTCTCTCTATCTACCTATCTATCTATCTCTCTATCTATCTATCTATGTATCTACCTATCTCTCTCTCTCTCTCTTTCTCTCTCTATCCACCTATCTATCTATCCATCTATCATCCATCTATCCATTCATTCATCTATCTAGTCATCTATCATTTCTATTTATATCTTTATCATCTATCTGTCTGTGTGTGCATACATGCATATACACAATTATATTAACACATATATAGCTCTCCACTTTCTTGGTGTTATTCACAGTTGATGAGGGCCTTGGGGCCCAGCATGTTGAATTTTTTTAAGCTGAATTCCTTTTTCTGTAATATGAGCTTTTTGGCCTGGAGGCACAGTATGAGGGGAAATATTAGTAATTATACACAGGACTATTGTGTTTGTACCACTGTATCAGTAGGATAGTCCTGTGGATCAAAAATATTGTACTCTTTCTCCTCAGAAAATGTTTGGGTAAACAAATGGGCTGTCTTTCCAGAAAACCTCTGAATGAAAGAATTAGCTCTGTCCTTTGTAAGGAGGACAGGCCTTGTTGGGTGGAGTCTGTGTTTTGCACTCAATCACAAATTGCCTCGTGATCTGCCTTATACTGTTCCAATATTTTGATTTGGCCCTTATGTTGTTAGTTATATGTGTGTGTGTGTGTTAGCTTAACAACCAGATCAGAAGATGTAGGAAGCGGTAACCTGGGGCAGATCCACAGATGACAAGGTTTGGACTTGGTTCAATCTAGCCTCTTCTTAGCTCTGTAGCAAACCACCCACCATTTCTATGCCTCTGTTTCTTTGTCTCCAAATGATGAGTTGGGTTTTAAATCCCTCACTAGCCCCCTCAAGCAGTAATTCTGGAGGACAAGCACCACGAGTCGGACATTTCTTTGTATCTCTCCTGGTGCCCAGCACAGAGGAACTCAACAAAGATTTCCAGGCTGAATGAATGAATGAGCTAGCAGTCTTTGATTTTGAGTCAGGAGAACCCAGGTTCAAATCCCAAGTTTCCTTGTGACCTTGTGCTGGCCTGGCCCCAGAAGACAGACCTGGCTGTGAGGGCAGCCTCAGGAGGAGAGGAAGAAACCTTTCTAGCCAGGAGGGCTAGCATGGGCTGCCTGGGAGGGTGGTGGACTCTGTTTACTAGAAGACTTCAAGCAACAGTAGGAAGTGGGAGGATTAGAACAAGCATGTATTAAGCACCTACTGTGTCCAGAGAGCCTTGTAAATATCGTCTCATTTGATCCTCACAACAATCTGGGAGGGAGGCACTATTGCTTTCCCCATTTTACAGCTGGGAAAACTGAGGCAGGCAGATTTTTTTTAAAGAAAATGACTTCCCAAGTCATACAACAAAGTAGTACCTGAGGCTGAATTTGAACTCAAGTCTTCCTAATTCTGGGCCCAGTGCTTTGTCCAGTGTGCCGGAGGACTACTTGCTAGGCGGGTTATAGGGGGTTCTCGTTCTGATAGACATGGAGGGCCCTTCCGACTAGAGGTTCTGGATTCCTTGGAGAAGCCAGGTCTTTCCTCTACGCTTGGACCTTTCTAAAACAGTGCCGAGTCCCGTGAGGTTCCATTCAGGTGGTCTGTGTAATCGTCCAAGTTCCGTTGCCAGCTCCCTCCTTCGGGCCCTTCGTTTGCAAAGTGGGACAATAAGGTTGATGTTGGGTGGTTGTAATATCAAGAGAGAGAGTATAGATACATGCACATGCTATGAAAAATATAACTGCAATATGGTTTAATAATCTCTTAACAAATTAAAGAGAGGTAGTGTAGACCAGTGGATAGAGCTGGCTTCAGAGCCAGGAAAACCTGGGTTCAAATTCAGCCTCTGATAAATACCAGTTGTGTGACCCTGGCAAGTCATTCACTGTCATCCTCAGCAACTGTCTAAAGTTGCAAGTTGCCTGACCTATATTAGTAGAGGGAGTTCCCTATGACAATGCTACTACCACAGGGTTTCCTATCCCCCTAATGTTATTAAACAGGGAACGCATTTCCCCCTCACGCCTACTTAGCCAGGAGAACGACAAGGTTCCACTCATTAGAGCAAAGTCTTCCTTGGACATTTGAAAATTATCAAGAAGGAAAGACACACATGGTCATTCTAGGTCCAATGAAAGGTTCAATGATGTTCTGACAGCCTCTGAGAATAGAAGAGGACCAGGAGAAAATGAGGACCAGGAGAGAGTGAGGAAGACCAGGAGAGAGAGTGAGGAGGGCCAGGAGACAGTGAGGAGGATCTTTAAAATAACGCCCTGGGTACCATGGAACAAGGCAGTGTGGCAGGGCCGATTCAGGTGTCAGATGGCCCAGGTTCAGATCTTAGCTCTCCAATTTTCTCCCTCTGTGACCTTAGGTCTGGAAGAACCTGGGCCTCAGGGCAGTGGTGTGCCAAGTAAACTCTGAGATCCCCTTTGCTCCAAATTGTGTGCACTGCTACTGGAAAACATGGCACCTAGCATGTGCTCTTAGTAGAAAATATGGTGCCTAGCATGTGCTAATATGGAGCTTACTATGAGCTATAATTAGAAAACATGGTGCCTGGCATGTGCTCTTACTAGAAAATATGGTGCCTAGCATATGCTAATATGGAGTCTACTATGAGCTATTATTAGAAAAATGGCACTTAGTATGTGCTCTTAGTAGAAAATATGGTGCCTACCATGTGGTAATATGGAGCCTACTATGAGCTATAATTAGAAAACATGGCACCTAGCATGTGCTCTTAGTAGAAAATATCATGCCTAGCATGTAGCCTAGTATGAATTATTATTTGAACACATGGTACCATGCATACACTATTATTAGGAAACATGGTTCCTCCCCATGGTGGTGTGTAAATTTGAGGAAGAGCTTTAGAGATGGAGTCAGTGGATCTGGGTACGAGCTGGCTGTGTGACCCTGGCTGAGTCATCTCACCTTTCTGGATGTCAGTGTGGCGGTCTTGAGAACATGGTGGGGGCAGCACTGGTGGCGTGTGCCTGCGGGGCTGTTGTTCTGGCTCCATTGTTAGGAATTTCTCCGTTCTCCCAGGCAGCCTTCAGAGTATAGCCTGCTGCCCTCTCCCACACGAGGCCTTTCCTGTAACTTTCCAAGTTACTAGGGTCCCCCCAATTATTTTGCACCCACTCTGTTTAGGCTTGTGTACATTTACCCCTGTGTGCATTGTTTGTCCTAGAGGAGAGGCAGTGTGGTGCGGTGGCCCCTAGAACCCAAGGACCCAGGTGAAGCCCTGCCTCTGATTCTTCCTTTCTTACCCCGGGCCAGGTACTTTACCCTCCTGGGCCTCAGTTTCCTCGTCTGTAAAATGAGGTGATTGGACCAGGTGGCCTTGAGGTCCCTCTCGCTCCAGGACTGTGAACCTCTGTAGGGGTCCTGGAGGGCAAGGCTGATTGATTCCTGTCTTGTACTTTGTTTTCTTTGTGCCTAGCACAGTGCCTGGCTTGTGAGGAGCTTTTAATAAATCTTCCTCTAAGGTGCTTGTATAGGCAGTGGGTAGAGTACTGGAGTCCTGCCTCAGACACTGCCCAGCTGAGGGACCCTGGCTGAGACACCCTCAGCCTCAGTTTCCTCATCTGTAAAATGGAGATGATAATAGCACCTCCTTCCAAGGGTTGGGAGGTTCAGATGAAACAATTATTGTAAAGCTGTTAGACGTGGGCAACTAGGTTGGTACAGTGGATAGCACACCGGGAAGACCTGAGTTCAAATCGAGCCTCAGACAGTCACTAGCTGTGTGACCCTGGCCAAGTCACTTTATCCTGTTTGCCTCAGTTTCCTCATCTGTAAAATGAGCTAGAGAAGGAAATGGCAAACCAGTCCAGGATCTCTGCCAAGAAAATCCCAGATGGGGTCGCAGAGAGTCAGACATGATTGGACAACAGCCACAGTAACCAAAGCACCTAGCACAGTGCTGGGCACGCAGCAGATGCTATATAAATGTTAGCACCCTCTCCCCCCACCGCCCCCGCAAGCGAGAATAATATGTCAAGTACTTTGTAAAACTTAAAATTCTGGTTATTATTATTTCTTATTGTAGAATGGAAGCTCCTTGGAGGCAGGGATTAGCTATGTAACAACCACCTTAGAGTGCTAGAAAAGTGGCAGTAGAAAGGCATCTTCCTGTCACTCTTTGCCTGGGGCAAACATGACTCTGTGCTCTCCTGTGTGGGCCCAACTTAGGAGCCTTCACACCCCTCCTTGTCCGGGGCAAGCTTAGCAACTTCTGGGGAAGGCCGAGGGGGAGCTGGAAGCTCAGGGCGCTTTCCTGCTGGGACAGTGGTGGAGGAAAGATCGTGCCACAGGCTCTTGGTGCATTGGTCCAATTTCCTTTCCTCATTGCAAGGCTTCTTTCTGTATGGAGGAGCAGCCTGCAGAGGCTGGCTCTCCCCTACCCCTTTCTGCCTGGGAGATTTTGCCTCCTGGCCAAGAATGGGAGATCGCTTTAACGGAGGTAACATCCCAGCCCCTGGCCAGCGGTGGCTCACGGAGACCACCCAGGCCGCATCGTCTTCCACCCGGCTCCTCATCTTCCTTAGGAGAAATATTCCCGAATTTATTTTCCCTGCAAAGAGCAAGGTTTTTTTTTTTTTTTGCAGTGAAACCCATTTTGTCCTGCAAAGAGAGCATTTACTGAATGTGCAGAGCGTATCTGTTCCCAAGATAAGTGGCGGGGTGTATAATTCTCCTGTGACAGATGCACTGAGCGCTGAGTAGTAAATTACATTTGGCTGGAAGAAGATGCTCTGGTATTGAACCAGATTACTCTCGTTTTCAGTCCTCACCCTCTCTCCTGGTGTTGGGGCTGAGGGCCTTGGGATGTTGGCCTCTGCCTCTGAAATGCAGACTCGGTCCCCGAGGAGCCCCAGAGACAGTGAGTAGCTGAGCCTCACCCCCCTCATCCCACTCGGAGGACCTGTGCCCGGTTACCCGGCTCATAAGCAGGAAGTGCCGGTGCCCCTGTAGGGGAGGGTTGGAATTCTCTTGTAAAGACCTTTTAGTAACTCAGTGGAGCCTTCTCCTTTTGGGAGATTTGAGATTTGGTCCTCAGCTGGTTTCAGTTCTGCTTTAATGTGTCACAAAGAGGTGGCTTTCCTTCTCCCCTACAGCCCCCACCTCCCTTCTGGGAGCTCTCAGCCTCATAAAAATTAGATGCCTTCATTCCTGTAACCTGATACACCCTATCCAGTAAAAATCAATGTTTCTTGTCCTTGTTGCTTAATCTTCTGAAGCCAGATTGCAGTGTGTTTGTGTGTGTGTGTGTGTGTGTGTGTGTGTGTGTGTGAGTGTGTGTGACAGACTTGTATCACTGGCATTTGTTGCATATTAAACATAGCCATGATCCCCACCCCACCTATACTTAATCTGCTTGTTTGTGTTCAGTTAGCCTGTGTGTTTGTGAGATAACAGGAGAGGAAGATTTTCCCCCTCCCCTTCTTCAATATTTACACAGTGAAGTTAGCAGAAGACAAGGCCAGGTTAGGAGACTGTCTCTTTAGTACTGGCTGAGGAACTGAGGATAAAACCTCCAGCATTTGCAAAGCTCTGCCCTTTTCTGGGCGTTAGAACGTAGTCATCAGTAAGCCACTCCAAGAGAATGTCAGCTCCTGGAAGGCAGGTCTTTGGGGGATTTTCTCTTTGTAGAGTGCCTAGCCCCTTAAAAGGCTTATTGATCTGAGTGGTTGAATTGAGGCCGGCACTCTTACTGACTTTTAGTTGGATGGGAGTGAGTCAAGGAAATTTTTTTTCTTTTTATGTAGCTTCCCGAGGCTTGCTCTATCTGTTTGTAGGTATACTTCAACTTGGGACTAAAAAGAGCACGTTGGAGCTGAGCTGGGAAAATATATCAGAACAACCCATTATTCCAGGTCATCTCAATGGGATGCTTCATTGAGGTTTGCAGTGGATAGATGACTGGGTTTGGCATCTGGAAGACCTGAGTTTGAGTTATGTCTCTGACGTTTACTAACTGTGTGACTGGAAAAATTACTTCATCCCTGTTTGCCTCAGTTTCCTTTTCTGTGAAAGGGACATCAACATACCTGGAATGCCTTCCTCAGAACTGAGGAAAACGAGGACAATCTGAGTGCAAACCTTGCCAGTTCCACAACGATGCCAGCCAGCCACGGTGGCGAGATTGCCAGAGCGAGGGGTGATACAAATACAAGAGAATCCAACACAAATAAAAGGGTGTCTTTTATTCATGATCTCATGCAGGATGGAGACTTGATGGTGGGACAGCCTGGTGGCAGTGGACACCTGGTCCATGGCTTCCAGTCTTTCCCACTGCCAGCCTCTTTTCTCCCCAATCCCTGTTTCTAAGGAGATCACAAAGAGAGTGAGTTTTGGTTCTGGGGAAATCCAATCAACATTCTCCCTCCCACTTCGGCACTATGCCCTGGTTTCTGGAGAGCAGCGTCTCCCAGAGGGCTGTGCTGTGACCTTTTCAGTCCCCTTTGTTAGTGGGTGAGATGAGTTGTCTCAGTCAGAGAATTCACAGGCGAAGCAAGAAGGTTGGAGGGACCTGATTCTAATTTCCGCACTTGGGAAAAGGGAACCGATCATGGCCCTTAGGTGATTTCTTGAGGCAGTAGGACTAAAACTTCTGGAGGAAAAGAAGGGACCTCCTGGTCATGCATTACCTTTGTAACCTGGTGTCTCTATCTTAGACAGAGTACGCCATGGTGGTGGGGGTGGGGTGGGGTGTCACTTTCTGCTGGCCTAAATGAAATCTGTTAGTAACTGTTACCGGCAGAGGTGATCAGTCCATGTTCCACTAAAAACATTCTTCATGTAGATTTCTGTTGCCTTTGGGGAAGTGAAAGGCATTGGAGTCCTGGTCTTTTATATTTCTCTGGTTGTAGAACTCAGTGTCAGAGCCTTGACATCAGAATCCTGACTCTGGCCCCTTCCTAGGTGCATGAACCCCAACAAGTGACATCACTTCATGGTATATCAGTTTTATAAGTAAAATGACAATGATGATGATAATTCTAACATCTGTACCTACCTTCCATGGCTGCTGTGAGGCTCAAATGGTACAATTATGGGCAAACTATAGGACTTATTAGAACATATATGTATATACATATGTAACTATAAATAAATATTTTAAAATTAGCCGTCATTAAGGTTCTTTTTGTCTTCCGCCAACATCAAGGGATTGTCCAATGTGGCCAATCCTGCAATACTCCTTGAACGTTTGTTAGATACAGTATTGATTTTCTAGTAGCTTGGGGAGTTATGTAGGTTCAGATTTAGAGCCAGAAAGTGCCTTATAAACCATTTAGTCCAATGTCCTCTTTTTACAGATGAGGAAACTGAGGACCAGGGCAGTTGTATCCTTTGCCCAGGGTCACAGGCAGTGTGTCAGAGGCGTGAGCTCCGGTCTTCCTAACTCTAGGGTCAGCTTTCCATCTGCTGTCTCAGTTAGACATACTTAAAGACACGGTAATCAAACATTCCTGCTAACCCATGCCAGTGCACTGAAATCTTCACTAAGAAACCGTTAAGATGCAGCCCGTCAACGCCTCATGTAGTCTTCTTGGGATTCTTTTTTTTAAACAAGTTCCAAATTAGAAAAGAAACAGAATTAAGTTATTGCTCACTAAATTCAAGGAATCAGATGTATTTGGAAGGGGGCTCAGAGCACAAATATGTCTATCTAGCTATCTATCTATCATCCGTCTGTCCATCCATCCATCCATCCATCCATCCATCCATCCATCCATCCATCTTTCTGTCCTTTCATTTATTTATTTACTGTTGTTCATTTGTATGATTCTTCATAGCTAAAAAGAGGGTGCATGCCATTGATTTTGTCCTTTTTCCATCTGTCTGATGGGGATGGAAATGGTTTTAATTTGAGGGCTGTGGGTGGGGATTTCCTGCAAGTTTGATCTGCTTCTTTGTAGAGGGTGTTTCCAACCAGCCTCCTCACTCTTCCCCACCCACCACAGTCCATCTCTTTTCTTCTTACCTTGGGACAGGCTGGAATTTGTTGCCTACTCACCTGTGCTTCCCGGAATCTTTAGCTCCCTTTCTGGGTCAGATCAGGTGCTGTTCCAGAGTCTCCCCTCATTCCCCAAATTACTTTGTCTCTATCCATATTTACTTATCTCTCAATAGCTTGTAAGCCCTCCGATAAAATGTAAGCTATATGTGAAGGGCTTTGCAAAAGCTAAAGGCCTATATAAATGTCAGCGATTCATATTATTACTTTTAAAGCACTTAGTAAAAGCTTGTTAAATAAAATTGAATTGCATTGTGTGCATCGCAGGGTGGACATTACTAGTACATTTTTACAAAAATAGTTAAAGTTCGGGATGAATTTACTAAACCTGGCTCACGTCTCCCTGCATGAAATTATTGAGTTATTTAGCACACTGGCTTTTATTTGTGAGCCATTTGTGGCTAGAATATATGTTGATACATCATTTATGCCGTGCCTTAAGTGTGCGCTGGGCAGAGAGTGTGCGAGACAAATGAGAGCCCTGCCCAAAGCCCCAAGTATCTGGAGACACATTTACAGTTATGCAATAGAATTTCATCCAGGCTTAGATAATCTTTAACTCATTCGCTTCATGAGAACTGAGAGCCGGCATCTCCCATGCTGTGTTAGACAGCCCTGCCCGGGAAGGCATGCCCGAGTTCTTACAGATAGCCAGCAGCAACCTAGGCCAGCCCAGGGAGGCAGTTTGGTCGTTTGGTGGATGGAGTGAGGGATTTAGGGTCAGAAAGGTGTGAGTTCAGCTTCTGTCTCAGATGCTGTGTGACTATGAGCCTCAGTTTCCTCATCTAGAAAATGGAGATAGGAATAGCACCTACTTTATAGGGTTGTGAGGATCCACTGAAATAATATATATGTGTCAGTGTGTATATATATACATATATATATGTGAGTGTGTGTATATACATATATACATGTATGCACATATGTGTATGTATATATGTAGGTATATGTGTATATACATATACATGCATGCATATACACACATACATATATGTGTGTATACATATATATATGTGTAAGCTTTGTATACCTTAAAGTGGTATATAAATGCTAGATATTCAGCCAAGTGGCACCCCCGGAAAGGGTCTCTGCCATGCCATTGAAAAGCATAAAATTGACCATTACAGCAATAGAAACACAGTCATGGGCCTGTAGAGTGGAGGGGTCAGGCTTGATGATTTTAAGATTCCCTTCTAGCTTTAAAGCCTGCCATCTTACGGTCCCATGGTTATAGACTGGCCAATTCTTTCTGGCGAAGATCGTTAGACATTTATTTTTATCAATTGAAACCCATGTTGGATGTGATTGAACGTGTGCTGGGTGACCACTTGTGGGGGTTGTTTGCCAGGGGGGCTTCCTGCGCAGATACAGGTTAGATTAGATGGCCTCTGATGGTCCCTCCGAGCTCTGAGGTGCTCTGATTCAGGCAAAAGGAAAAAATGGGGGTGGGGAGGAAGGCTGACATGGGGTGTATATGTGTGTGTGTGTGTGAAAACAGCCCGGCACACCCCATTTCTTGTGTTGATAGGAAATCAGAACTTCCTCTTTGCAGTTATGTTTAGTCTAGACAGTCTTCTGTGAGCAATTCGATTTGGTTCAAGGAGCATTTTTTAAATGCCTACTGTGTGCAAGGCTTCATGACATCCAGAGAGAAGCTGTTCCATCCTTAAAGCTCATTGCATTAAGTTTCTGTATTTCTGTTGTGCTTTGTAGTTTTTACAACAGTTTTTATAATAGTTTCTTTATAACAATTCTGTGAGGGAGGGAGGACTGGTATTATTGTGCCTCCCCCTTCCATTTTTCGGATGAAGGAACTGAGTCTTCAAGAGTATTTTTCCACAGTCCCACAAACTAGTGACTATGGGAGCCAGGACTCTGACTCACCTCTTGGTTAGAGGTCTAGGACATTTTCCATTCTACAGCGCTGACTCCGGAATTTCACTTGCTTCCTAAAGAGGGCACCCAGAAATGTGTCCCATTCAACTTTGTAGCCATGACTGGGGCTAAGACTGACTGTAAGACTGAGTTCCCAGCTGTGTGACCCGGGGCAAGGGCCACATCTTTGAAGTCTCATTTTCCTCATCTGTAAAATGAAACTAATGATACATCTGCTTTGCTGGATCATTATGAGGCTCAAATGAGACAAAATGCTTAAGTGCTGTGCAGAATTTAAAGGACTACGTAAACGTCAGTTATTATTATTGTTGTTAAAAACTTTTTTCCTTTTTTTAAAAAATTCTGTTCAGTGGATAGAATGCCAGGCCTGGAGTCAGGAAGATTCATCTTTCTGAGTTCAAATTTGGCCTCAGACACTAGCTATGTGACCCTGGGAAAGTCTCTTCACCCTGTTTGCCTCAGTTTCCTCATCTGTAAAATGAACCAGAGAAGGATATAGCAAACCAGTCTAGAATCTTTGCCAAGAAAATCCCAAATGGGGTCATGAAGAGTTGGGCATGACTAAACGACTGAGCAGCAACAAGAAATCACTTTTAAAACTACTTTCTATAGTTGAACTAAAAGAATGAGGATGCAAATTCATCTTCTGCAGGCTCCCTGAAAGCAGCCTCAGCAACATCCAGTAGCCAACAGGATGACAAGATGACACGGACCCCATCCTGTTGCCACGTGGCTTTTATTTCTTCTGCTTGGGCTCCAGGTTACTTTGTTATTGGCATTGCTTGAGTTGGGAATCATCTTTTGTTTTCTGAGCTCAGTGCCCAGCACATAATAGGTATTGCTTGAGCATGGTGGCTGCTGGGAATCCACTCACTGGTGGGTTCTGCCTTTTTCTGGAGAAAGACTCAGATCTCCCAGTCGTCCACTCAGCAGGACAGTGAATCATTTCTGAATCTTCAGAGGATGCACCACGAATTCCGCTGAGTATCTGTGCAGGGCTTCGAGGCTCACAGCATTGATTTATTTAAGTATAGGTTGGGCACCCTCCGAGAGCTTACCGTCTGTTTAAGTTGTATTTACTTGGAACAGAAGTCAGCATTTTGCTGATGAGTTATAGAAAAATGGTTGCGTTTGTCTTATTTCTTAAGCGAGGGCTGTTTAAGAATAATTTGTTAATTACTACTTGGCTGATTTTGTTTCCTTAAATGACAGGGTGCCGTTAATATCACATGTTGATTTCAGAGACCAATTCTCTCCCTTGGGGAAGCCCGGATGCCATCTTGCAGGAAGCCATGATGGGTGTTATGTTTATTAAGGCAATTTGTCTCTTTCTTTCCCCTTCCCTATTCCCCCATTTTTCTTTGAAATAAACCAGCAGTTGACTGCCATATTTACATAGCTTTTGGGGTTGTAAAGTGCTTTATTAGGCTGTCACAGTAGGCATCCTTTATCTTTGCATTCTTATCTGTTAGCACAGTTCCTGTCTGACTGGGGTGGGGGTGCTTCATAAATGCTTGTCTTCTGATTAATCTCATAGGATGCTATTATTCTTGAAAAATCACAGGCAGCTAGATGGCGGACTGCTTGGAGTCAAGAAGTCCTGAGTTCAAATGTTGCCTCAGACCATATTTACTAGCTGTGTGATTCTGGACAAGTCATTTAACCTCTGTTAGCCTCATTTTCTTCTCCTGTAAACTGGGGTTAAAAATAACACCTACCTCCAGGGATGTTGTGAAGAACAAATTGTATATGTGTACAAGGCTTTATATACCTTAAGGCACTGCATAATCTGGTATGTAATAATAATTATTATAATCTCATCATAAGATACAAAGGAATGTGGCACCGGTCTCTTGGTTTTTCTCTAATGTTTTTCCTCCAGTTGCGCAGATAGATAAAGCAATGACTTTGGGAAGTAGAAGGATCCGTTAGGTGGGAGCTCATCCCTTGTAGGTTCTCTGGAAGCTGAGTTGCTGAGTGGCTGCTTGTTCCTGAGATGTGTCCCTGAGAAACCCTGTGGGTCCTGGGTGTGGAGCAGCTGCTTGGCCCTGCCGCCTGGCTGTGCCCAGGTAGGAACGGATTCAAGTCCTTTTCAGTGAGAAAGAAGAGATTTGGCAGGAAATTAACAGAGAGGACTGAGTAGTTCCCAATTTAGGCACCAGAGCAGGAGAGAGATGGGAAAGGCTGGATGGATCTGGTTGTATTCTGGGTTCATCAAATGACTTTCTCAATGTTTTGGTTTCAATAAAATCCCCAAACGTGTTTTACCAGAGCATTTTTCCCCTTAATTTTTAAACCCATGTGTATTTCAAGGGAAATTTAGTCCATATGTTTCTGATTCATTTACACTTAACTCATCAAAATGTTGATTTCTAAGAGCCATTTGATGTCCAAGAAGACGTTAGAGCTCTCTTTTAATAACCTTTCAAAGCGCTTCTTTTTTCATTTCAAAAATAGAAAGTAATTTACTCTTGGCAAAACCTTAACCCACCAGAAGTAGGAGTTTGGTTTGAAGCTCCAAAGCCACAAGTCTGCAAAGTGCAGCCAAATTCATCCTCCAGGCCCAGGGAATACTGTTATTGAAGAGACTCTGGAATGCTTTACCTTGGGATGAGTTCGGGGGAAAGCCAGGTGGAAAGGAGCTGAACCAAATGGATCTCCTTCATGGGCATAGTTCTTAGGACTGCTTTCTTACCGTCGCTGTCCTTTGGAAGCAGTAATGGTCGCTTGTAATGGAGGAGCTAAAAATCTGAATAATAAAGATAATTCTAAGTGGCAGAAGGAAAGGGGTCTCAGGGGCCTTCAGATCCTTGAAAAGAATTTGAATCTCTTCTCTACCATATGAGACAAGTGGTTATCTTAGGTCTGCTGTGAGAGGTGGCTGCCACCTCCTGAGACAGCCCCATTTCCCCGGGGACAGCTGTCATTGGCAGGAAGCTTTGCCTGACAAATCTTCTGATTTTGACTGTTGGAAATTCCCACCACTCACTCCTGGTGCCACACTCTGGACTTAAACAGGTCAGGTCTAATCCCTGTTCCACAGGCCAGCCCCTTCTCTAAAAAGTTGAAGAATCCTTTTCTCCAACCTAAAGATCTGCGGTTGCTTTGTCCAATTCTCAGAGAGATCTTGGGGCCCCTTCCCATCTTGGTTGTCCTTCACAGAATGCTTTCCGGGTCAACCATGTCCTTCCTGAAATGTGGTGCCCAGAACTGAGCCTAACATTCCCCGTGTGTTTTGACCAGGGCAGAATGCAGCCACACACCATCGCCTCCTTCTGATAATTTGGATGAGTTCTCTCCTTTGGCCTCTGAATTCCTAGCCCCCTTGTCCCCTCCCCCACCTTCGCCTCAGAACCTTAATTTCCCCTGCACTCCTTGGGCAGCAGTAGTGATTAATGATGGTGGCCCCTCCTGGTTCCAGCTGGGAAGTAAGGGTAATTATTTGAAGGCTGTTTGAAAACATATGGAAGCCCAGGGCTTATTTTGGGTTAGCTCTTATGGCACAAAGAGCTCTGGGCTTGAGTCTAAAGACTTGAATTCAAGTCCCCAACTCTAACATTTCCCAGTCTGACTGGGCTAGTTATCAAATCTCTCCAAACATCATCCATAAAATGGGGATAATGACAAAGATCCTTGTTTCTCTCTCCTCATGCTGTTAGGAGAGTGGAGGACCCCTCCCCCAAATTCAGAGTTAGAAAACCCGGATTCAGATTCTACCTCCGATGCATATTTCCTATAGGGCTTTGCACAAGTGGCTGAGCTTCTCTGAGTCCCAGGTTCCCCATATCCAAAATGAGGAGGAGGGATTGGACTCAGTGACCTCAAAGGTTCTTTTCAGTAGTAAGTTTATGGTCCCAGGATCATCCTTCATCACCATTACTTCCCATCTGGTCTCTAACCCTCGTGAGTTGTGCGACCCTGAACAAGTCTTGTTATCAGCCTATGCCTCACTTTCCCCATCTGTAAAATCAGGGCAATAAAACCTGTCAGGAGACAAGCTGGGCCTTGGGTCGACAACTGCACAGGAAATCCTTCCAGCTGTGACTTGCCTCATTCTCCCAGTTGTCACTGAGTCTCTAAAGAGAGTCCTGCTCCCCAGCTGGCCTCACTGCATCAGGGCAGACTGGGCACTTCAAGAGGTAGTCTCACACTTTTTCTGGCCAAAGAAGAATAAATCAAGTTAATGCGAAGAAATCATCAAAGTCTTAGATAGAAGAGAATCAAGAAACCAGGGTACAGATGCACCTCTGCACACGGGAAACCTAAGCCAGGCCAGCATGGCGGCCCAAAGCCACAGAACAAGTGGGATTTGGAGGCACCTCTCGAGGGAATGGCATCCAGGCTTTTCTCTCTTTAATTGGTAACGAAGATAGATACGTCCATCCAGACCCCGTCTGGGGAGGATCAGCTGCTGTCAGGTGGGGGCCATTATCTTAAATGAGAAATCTTCTCTTAATGTAGCTTCATACTCATCAAGGTTTATTTATTTTATTTTTTCTTTCCCAGGGCTCCAGAGGGAGGGGAGGGAGGAAATCTCCTTGTTTAGAATAATAATAACTCACAGTTCTGTATGGGTTTGCAAAAGGCCATCCTCCCTGTGGTCTTGTGAGAGATGTAGCCCAGGCATCGTTCAACAAACATTTATTAAACATCTCTTATGTACCAGGTATAGTCAATAGAGAGCTGACTTCAAAGCCAAGAGGAGATTTGGGTTTGAGTTAGGCCTCTGACACACAGCGGCCTATCGTTCTAAGCTGTTTTCTAAGACAGAGTGGTGCAGAAGGCTCCATCACAGGCTTAGTCCATGTTGTTGTCCCAACATGCCAGGTACACCACAGTTCACAGAACAGAAACTGGGCCCTGCCCTCAAAGAGCTTATGTTCTATTGGGGTCAAGGGGGTGGCGCTAGACACAAGATAATAACTGAAGGTCTGAAGGTCCAATCAAAAGTTGGCGTAAAGCAAATTCGTCTTGGCAGAGAGGTGCTGGCCTAGAGAGGCAGAAGGAGACG
>CM053623.1:14590266-14625129 GCA_028646595.1 Phalanger gymnotis
CACAGGCAGGGGCCTTCTGGCTGCTTGTCACTGGAGGGCCTGCCGGGCAGAGGCCCCGATGGACACTCGATAACCTGGCCATCCTCTTCTTTGCTCTGACGGCCATGGGCCTGGGGCTCTGAGGAGTCTGTTTGCTTGGTCTTCCCTTTGCTGAGCCCCCATCCTCTCCTGTCTGCTCGTGCACAGTCTAGGGTAGACTCTGGGGCTGACTTGGCAGGATGAGGAAGCTACTTAGAGCTTTCCAAAGTATGTCACTAAAGGAAATAGGAACCAAATGTTCCCCACTCCTCTTATGTAGAACGTGAAGTCCTCCTCACTCTGCCATCTCACTCTCTCTCTCTAGCTTTCTTAGGGAAGTCTTTTCATTCCTCTGACAGGCTAGGTTAATTTAGGCAGCTAGGTTTCATGGTGCATGGAGTGCTAGGCTTGGAGTTGGGAAGACCTGGGTTTGAATCCTGCCTACCCAGACTAAATGTGGGACGCTGAGAGAATTACAGATCCTCTGTCTGAGCTTTTTCATTTGTAAAATGGTGGTGACGGAAGAGTTTCAACTGGATGGTCTCTAAGACCACCTTCCAAGTCTAAATCTATGGTTCTATGATCTTAAAAGCCAAGGTTGGTCCTTGGGTTTTATAGGGACTGATCTAGTAGGAAAAGCTGGGGAGGCATTGATGAAAGGCTAGCAGTTCTGATACCTGGAGCCAGCCGCACAAAGGGGACCTACTAATCAGTATGTGAAGAGAAATCTTGTTGATTGAAAGGGATAGAGGAGGGAGGGGGGAGGGGGGAGAGGGGAGAGAGAAGGTGGAGAGAGAGAGAGAGAGACAGAGACAGAAGGAGAGACAGAGAAAGAGAGGGAGGAGAGAGAAAAGAGAGACAGAGAGATAGACACAGAGAGAGAGAGAGAGAGAGAGAGAGAGAGAGAGAGAGAGAGAGAGAGAGAGAGAGAGAGAAGGGAGAATAATTAGGTCTGGAAAACAGGTCCTTGTTAGGGAAGAGAGAGAGAGAGACCCTTCGAAACTATGCAGGGGCAGGGTAAGGCTGAAATGGAAGGGAGATCACTTGTGGTGTGGCTTTTGAGAGAATGAAACATGTCTTTTAGTAGATTCTTATCTTAAATAGTTTCTAATCCATCAATCCTAACTGCTAAGATAGTACAGGGTCTGTCAGTCCCCACTAAATTTTAGCTCCTTGGGGAAAAACCCTACTTGCTATGCCTTAGGTACAGCTCTCTCTAGAAATTCTGTTCTGCCTGATTTGGACCTAAATCTGAAGAAGGACCTCTGAGTAACTCATCATCATCCTCATCATAGCTAGTATTTTTGTAAAATGTCATATGAATATGATCTCATTTTATCTTTAAAACAACCCTGGGGAGTAGGTGTTATTATTATCCCTGTTTTACAGATGAGGAAACTGAGGCAAACAGAGGTTAAGTGACTTGACCAGGGTCCCATAACTAGTGAGTATCAGAAGGCAGGATTCCAACTCAGGTCTTCCCAACTCCAAGTTTGAGGCTTTGTCTATTGCCTCTTCATCTCACTGACAGCCTCCTTTAATGAAGTCATTCACTTCATTATCAGGATCGTATATCTAGAAATTGTAGGGACCTCAAAGGCCCTTCAGATTCACCTTTTTTGTGTGTCTCTGTACCCCTTGGCAATTGGTGAAGCTTATGAACCCTTTACACAATAATGGTTTTAAATGTGTAAAATAAAATACACAGTATAAGGGAGGAAACCAATTATATTGAAATAGTGATCAAAATGTTAAATAACAGGCTTATGGACTCCAGGTTAAGAACCCCGGTTTAACTTGTGTATTTTACATATGAGGAAACTGAGGCCCAAGAAACTTAAG
Source organism: Phalanger gymnotis (assembly GCA_028646595.1). NCBI lineage: Eukaryota > Metazoa > Chordata > Mammalia > Diprotodontia > Phalangeridae > Phalanger > Phalanger gymnotis. The sequence continues at coordinate 14,592,127 of CM053623.1, forward strand.
TGAGTTGGCCAAAGTCACAGCGTTAGAGATGGGATTTGAACCCAGCTCCTTCCATCTTTGTGTGCTTGGGTCTAAGGGGAGGGAAGTCAGGAGGATGGCAAAGCTTTGGTTCTTTTGACATGGAGGGGATGAGATGGATTCTGTTAACACACCTGTCCTGTCTTCCTAGTAGACCTCAGGTGAGGCACAGGGTGCACTTCCTTCTGTGGGCTTCTCGATTCTTCTCAAAGGCACCTTGTGTAAAAGCAGGAGTCTAAGTAATAGGGATAAGAACCACTTCAGTGGGATTTTGTGTGTATGTGTGTGCATGGTTTCATTTTTATTGCTTCCAACATTTTCTCAGTTGAGCTTAATTTAGAGTTGCATCCCTCCAAGTTTGTTTGGCTGGTGTTCCTGCTGATGGGATCCTTAGTCAGTAATGGCTGATTCTCCAGGATCCATGTTTCCCCCACCGCATTCCCAGGGTTTTGTTGTGAATTATTCAGTGTTGGTGATATAGATTGGGGAGGATTTGGCCAGTGGCTTTTGTTGTTATTGTCATCTTTGTTGAAAGTTGTCTTCGTTCTTTCTCAAAATTCAGAAAATCCTTGGGGGATTTTTATATCTTGAACTGAGACGTTTACCTAAATCCCATCTGGTTTGGCAGGACACCAAACTATGTCTTCTAGGGTGTATGAGTCTTGGCTCTTTGCATGGATTGAGTAGCGCCATGGTGGGAACTGACAAGCCAGCAGGGTTTGTGGGATTGGAGAGGGATCACAGAGTTTTAGAACTGGAGAGTGGGAAAGAGCCTTAGAGATGAACTATTTCAACTCCCTTCCTTTACAAATGAAGAAACCAAGGCACTGGAGAAGGGAATCGACATGCCCAGGTCCACACAGCTGCTTTGTTGTCGAGTCGGAACTAACCACCCATTTCTCAGATCCTAGCGCTTGACATTCCTTTCCTTGACTGAAGTGATGGTGGGACATGAAGCACCATTTTGGGATCCCTCAGACATCTTTTTTTTCCTTTTTCTTTTCTTTTAAACATCTTTCTTCGTGTCTCATTTTTGGCAGAATTCCCAGCTTTCTATCACATCCTTCTAGAGAGACAACTATCACCCAATCCTCCACCCCACTTCTGTCTACCACCCTCCTCTCTAGTAACGGTCTTGTGAAGCTCATCCCCTAAAGAGAGCAATAGCTTTGCCCTGATTTGAGGAATTCCCTAATTGAGGATGATGACAGATGAACGATGGAGCTTTTCGTTGCCCTTCAAGGAAACATATCTCCTGAGATCATGAAGGATGTTGTTATTTTGAAGTTGCAATTTAATATAATTCCAATATTAATGTCTGTTTTTTTCCCCAGGGACAAATGGCCAATGGAGGACATTAGGGAAATGAAGGTTCTTTGTTATCTGCTCCTTGTTGGGTTGGTAATGATGGTAGTCATATTTTTTTGGAAGCTAGGTGGCTCCATAGTGCACAGAGCGCTGGATTTGGAAGTCCCAAAGACCTGAATTCAAATCCTGCCTCAGATACTTATTGTGTGACTGGGCAAGTCACTTAACCTCTGCCTCAGTTTCCTCATTTGGAAAATGTTGATTGGTAATAATAGCACTTACTTTACAGGTCTTTATGAGAACTAAATGAGATAACATCTGTAAAGCTCTTTGCAGATATGAAAGGGCTTTACCAAAACTAGCGATTGTGTTGTGGTTGTTATTCTGAAGGACCAGGACTTGTCTAGAGATAGTTGAGACATTACAAACTGGGGCTTGGGAAAAATTTCAGACCACTTGGAGGACTCTCTCTAACATGTTCCTGGAAAGCATTGAGCTGGACAGGAAGTATGGTGCAGTGAGTCAGGGGAACTGGATGTGAATCCTGACTCTGCTGCTTACTCCCCACGTGAACAAGTCTCTAAAGCCCTCTGGGCCTCAGTTTCTCGAGTCTATAGAATGAGAGGGCTGGATCAGATGGTCTCTAAAGTCTTTTCTCGTTTGACATTGGTGACCTTATGAGAGCCCTGGAAATCAGCAGAATAATCTCCATTTTTCACTGTGCCTCACTGTTCCAAGGGGAAACCTCACTTCTTATCAAGTATACCCCTGATCATGGTGAAGAAAATGCATAATTAGGAGATGTCGGGTGTCATCTCAGAAAGGAGTCTCTGCACCAACTCATGGGGTTGACAACACCTAACCATGATTTTTCTCAGATGATCATTTACAAAGGGAGATGGGAGCCTTTGGGTCCTTGCTCCAACACTAGGCATCTCATGTGTGTGCTCAGAGCATGAATGCAATGCATGCTTGTCCATGGATTGGAGAGGAGAAACCTGGAAGGTCAGTACAGGCTCTCACACCTTCTTGTGTTTCTTGGGCCCCTGGGATAGTCTGGTGAAACCTATGGACCTCTTCTCAGAATCATGTTTTCAAGTGTACGAAGGATGATGGAGACCAAAGTTAGTGAAAATAAATGCTCACTATTATCTGTAAAATGACGGGATTGTCCATAATCTCTAAAGCTCTGATTCCACTGTCCTTTCCATTTCCTCTTAAGAAGGTACAAGGTGACTTATAAAGTGGGAACTAATGTGTCTTCCAGGGCATGAGGAGAACCTGAGCTCTTCAGTGCTGTGCCAGGGGGGCACAAGCTGTGGAAGAGCTTAAGAAGCTGGAAAGGCCTTGAATGCCAGCCTGGATCTGCTGTTCAAAGACCATCCTAGCTAGGGTGTCCACAAGGTGGTAATGAACTGATTGGCTGCAACAGCTTTTAAAGGGCATTGCCCAGGTTGCAGAGAGATTGTAATATGCCGTGCTGGGGCGGGGGAAAGGAACACCCAGATTATGATAGGCAGCACTGTGGTTAGAGCCCTAGACTTGGAAGTCTGGAAAACCTGGATTTGAATCCTGCTTTTGACACTTACTGGTTCATCTCTAAAATGAGGAGTCTGGAATAGTTGACTTCTAGGGTCCCTTCCCATTCTAAATTGATGAACCTCTGACCCTCGCTCTAGACATGGTTGGGACGTCTTATGGATAAAGTCATTGAGAGAATAGTATTATAGACGTGGATGGAGACCTTAGAGGCTATTGACCCCAATGCCCTCATTTTCCAGACAAGGAAACTGAGACCCAGACAGGTAAGTTGCCTCGCCTGAGGTCACATGGTATGGGAGGCCTCATTTGCTGAATAATGAGGAGAGCTTGCACCCATGGCCCCTCAAGGAAGGCCCTCAAGGGTCACGCTTCAGCGAGAAGTTCATTCGATTGATCTGGATGAATCCATAAATATTTACATAAGTGCAAGTTACCAATCTGTGGCTGGGAGATTATTGGATTTCGCTGCTTTTATGCTCCCAGCATATAAATTTCCAGCAGGCGTTAGCCTCCTGTGAAGGGGCAGCCTTCGGAGAATTGTCTCCTCCCCGGGTGGTTGCCTTCATCTTTGGGAAAATGAGCCTTTTATGTGTTGTTTCTAATGCTCTTACTGAGAGCTATGGATCCGCCACTGCCAGAGATTTGTGGATTCTCCCTGGCTGAGTGTTGGTTTCACGGTGATGCACTGCCTGCTTAATGGAGGGCCTGTTCTGCCAGCCGCATGCTGGCTTTTAAAAATCCATTTGGTAAAATAGTAATCCTCTCAGAGAAGGTGGCTGAGCTGAAGCCCTGTGTGGGAGCTTGGATGGAATTCTGGGGTGGGTAAAAAAAGAAAGGAAAACCTTCACTTCTTTAAAGATCATACTCCTTTTCAGCATCGAGGCAGGTACCCCAGATTAGTATTTTAGCCTTCATTTGAGTGCAGTGATTGCCAGGATCTGGTTGCCAAGAGAATTTCCAGTTTCAAGGTCTGTGGTCATTGACTGTCTGTGTTTAACTAATAGTGAGCCCTGTCTTTATGGGTAGGTGTCTCTCTATCTCTCTCTCTTTCTCTATCTTTCTCCCTCCCTCCCTCTTTTGGTCTCCTTCTCCCTCTTTTGTCTCTGTCTCTCTTCTTCTCTGTTCTCTGTCTTTTTCTCTCTAGCCCTTTCTCTCTTCTCTGTTGCTGTCTCTGTCTCTCCGTGTCTCTGTCTCTCATTCATAGTATCCCACATTTAGAGCTGGAAGGGAACTTGGAGACTGTCGAGTCCAGTTCCCTCATTTTATAGATGAAGAACCCGAAGGAATTAAGCACCTGGAGGCTGCTGCAAGGTGCAGTAGACAGAGGGCTGGACCTGAAGTCAGGAAGCCCTGAATTCTAGTTCTGCCTCAAACTCTTATTAGCTGTATGATGTAGGCACATCGCTTTAATCTCTCCAAGCCTCAGTTTCCAAATCTGTAACATAGGGATATTGCTTACCTTACAGGGGTATTGTGAGGATCAGATGAGATAATACACACATGTATGCACACATATGTGTATATATCTGTGTGTTTGTATATATGTATTGTCAGTGATATCACTTGTGTGTGTATATCACTATGCATACCTTAAAACATTATAGAAATGCTTACTTACTGAAGTAGCATTTGAATCCAAGTGCTTCTGGCTCCAGGTTCAGTACACCATCCATTCTACTGCCCTGCTTCTTGGCTGTTCTTGGCACAATAGCATCCTGGGATTTTCTTATGTCTTACCGCTTAGATAGGGACAAGACTGGGGACAAGTTGGGCTTTGGCTAAGGTCCTGAATCTCCCTTTCAGTTGCTAGGTTTAGAACCTGAGTCCTGAATATTCTAGACAGTGCTCAAATGGAAATCATAACCCCTGCTTCACAGGTTGTTGTCAGGATAAAATGAGATTTGTGAGCCCATCGATTTGGGAGTTTCCTCCAATAATATAAATTGTACCCTACCCATCCCATGTGACTTTTGCTCGTGTCTTCTGATACTCTGGCATCCTCTTTCATGTTATCTATGACTGCCTCCCCTATGTGACTCTTGCTCATGTCTTCTGATAAGGCACCGATGGGGGCCTCCCTCCCTTTTTCTTGATGTTGTCTGCCTACTAATGGGTGCACATGCTAGATATTGGTTCTTGCCTCCTGACCAGCCAATCTTCTTTTTGAGCTTATATTTCTGTCTTTAATTATATAGTTTACTCTTGTTTTCTTAGTCCTTTATTTCTTATGTGAGGCAGCCAGCTCACACCCTCTCTAGGCCTCTCTATTGCCTTCTTAATGATACACAATTATGAAGGTGTTGGGAAACCAATTCCCAAGGTATCGAAAGGAGAGGAAGATATTGGAGGAGGGGAAAACATTTCAGACTTTATTAATACTCCAAAAAAAAAGACAACTTAGGGCTAGCTACCAACTGATAATGACTGTTTTCCATCTCTATTAAAAAATTGTGATAGTAGTCTATACATTGTTAATCTCCTTCTTTTCTTCCTACTTCCCACCCCACCCTACTGCTGCTTCAGCATCCCAGCCCTGGTGCCTATAATTTCAAGGGAGACCACTGGGTGTGTGGACATAGGTGTTGACGACTGTGGGTTGAATCATTATAAAGCAACAACAAAATCAGGATTTTCAGGGTTCACTGGGATTCTGAACTGCCTGGTTCCTCTGCCCCCTCCACCCAAGCCAGAAGCGTCATCAGTGATGCCTGTCCCATATTCTCTAGGTGATACCCTTGGTAGCCACTCATTTGTTGGACATAAAGATCTCTGGGGGTGGGGGCTATGGGTGTGGAGTACAATATACGCTGCTGGTTGGCTTTCCTTAGATGAATCCTAGATCAAAGCACCATAGATTTAGAGCCAGGGGGCAAGTCATGAACCATTGGTTCAACCCTCTTATTGTACAGATGGGAAAATGAAGACTCATGGAGTTGAAATGGCTTGCTCAAGGTCCCACAGGGACCTGGAGTCAGGAAGACCTGAATTCAAATCCAGCTTCAGACTCTCTAGCTGTGTCACCTTGGACAAGTCATTTATCCTCTCTCTGCCTCAGATTCCTCAAAATGAGGGTAATAAGAGCACCCACCTCGCAGAAGAAAACGAAATAATATTTGTGAAACACTTTGCAAGCCTTAAAGTATCACATAAAGGCAAGCTATTATTATGTTATTAATATTTTGATTAGTTTTAAATTTAAATTGATTTTAATTTAATTTTAATTTTGTCTCTAAGCTGAGAAGGTCGGACAAGCCCCTGACCCTCAACCGCGGCTGGTCGTATCTATCACCAGGTCACTTAAGGCCTCAAGATAGGATTCCTTAGGGCTGAGCCTGGCACTGTAGAGGCACTTAACAAACGCTTATTGACTGAAGATAAATGGGAGAGCCCAGGGCTCTGTGGCCTGTCACAGAGAAGGATTAAGGAGCTAGGACAGCTGCCTTCAGGCATTTGAAGGCTGGCACCCGCAGGAGGCCTCGCCCTTGCTTTGTTGGTCTCCGAGGAGAGCCCAAGGAGCAGTGGATGGTAGTGTGGCAAGGGCACATTGAAGTCAGGAAGCTCCATGTTGGCCCTTCTCTCTCCAAGGTCCCTTCCCTTTTCAAATCCTCTGAGGCTGTGGATTCTCCCGCCTCTACAAAAGACTGATTTCGTAGGATCCATAGCCCTTGCTGGGGTAGAAATGGTCTGTAACGCAGGGACGGCAGCCTGGCCAGCCAGATGCAAGACAGTGGACGTTGGACTGGGGAAGAGTAGTTTTTGCATCAGAAGACGGATCTTCTCAGAGTTAATAACACACCTGTGTTCCCACAGACCCTGCCCTTGGTGCCTGTGTGTGTGTGTGCGCCGCGCGTGTGTCTAGGGAATCCCATTGCCTCCTGGGTGTTACTGCCTGATCACCACTCTTCCTATGCATCTGAATGAAAAAAGGAAGGCTTTTTTATTCGTTTCCTGGGCCGAAGGTTTGGATTTGACACTTCTTGTACCCAATCTGGACTTCTCAGGCAAAATAATGTGCTATCCCTCATCTGAGGCTAGGGCGATTTTTTTCCTTATTCATCTGGGGCAAGCTCTAGTCAGTCATGAAAGAAAACACGGCCAGCATTTTTGTGGTGAAACCTAAAGGGTTTGGGGTCTCTGGGGTATGAGAATTTCTTGGGGAGGGGGAGAGGAGTTGAGGAGGAGAGCAGCCTGGTGCTGGATTTGGAGTCAAGAAAACTGCCCTTCTGGCCCTAGGCCTGCCCCTTTATGAGCCGGGGGACTTACGGCTGCTTCCTGAACTCCCCAGGCCCAGATTTCACCAGCTGCATGCTGCGTGTACTTGCGTGACCTTCCTCATGGGGCAGTTGGAGGATGGAGCTGGGCGGGGGGTGGTCACTCTGACTGCCCTGGGGAAGGACTGGATAGGCAATGTCATTGGCCGAGAGACCTGCCAGTGTGGAAATGCCTATGGTGCAAGTTGGGACCTCTGCAGCAGTGTGGGTCTTACAGAGCTGCCTATGGCCCCAAGGGGCCCCTACATATCAGAGATGGCCCCAGAACCCCAAGTCTTCCTAGCTTCAGGTCCAGCTTTCCATCACAGTGTCTGCCGCTCTGGGCTCTTCTTCAGGCATTCTTAATCTTTTTGGGGTTGTGAACCCTAAAATGCCTGCAACTCTACATCAGAATAAGGTTGTGAAATACAAAGGAATCCAATTATATTGAAATACGGTCATCAAAAATATATAAAAAACGTCATAGGCCCTAGGTTAAGAACAACTCCTCCTCTTCCTCTTCCTCTTCCTCTTCCTCTTCCTCTTCCTCTTCCTCTTCCTCTTCCTCTTCCTCTTCCTCCTCCTCCTCCTCTTCTTCTTCCTCCTCTTCTTCTCTCAGCACTATATAAATGTCATATATGTGAAGTGTTATTAGAGATTGAGATTCTTTTCTGACGTGGCCCTCTATCCACATCACTCATTTAATAAAATTCAACAAACAGTAATCACGTAGCTACAAGGATGTATACAAGAAAGGCACTGTAGAAGGTGCCTTCTCGTGGTTTGTCCCTTTGGTTCCGATTCTTCTTGCACAATGTGACTAATGGGAAAATATGTTTAATATGATTGTACGTGTAGAGCCTATATCAGATCGCATGCTGTCTTAGGAAGGGGGGAAGGGAGGGAAGGGGAAAAATTTAGAACTCAAAATCCTGTGAAAGTCAATGTTGAAAACTAAAAATAAATTTTAAAAAAGGAAAAAAGAAACAAGGTACTGGGAATATAAAGAATATGAAAGTTTTTAGGAGAGAGAGAGAGAGAGAGAAAGAGAGAGAGAGAGCGCTAATTATTGGGGGAGCATCAGGAAAGTCCCCCAGGAGAGGTGCCTGCTAGGCTGTGCTTGGTGGAGGCTATGGACAGTGGACCCCAGTTGACGTGCCCCCCTCCAGCACATGGATTTTTCCAGGCATCCTGTAAAATATGGGGTCTTCTGTTATTGCTGAAAGAGAATGTTTGTAAGTGTTTTGTTTGCTACAAATGTTACTTGCCATTAATTGTTGTCAGGTAAGTTTAGCATTCACAAAGTGAACAAAGCTTGGCTCTTTCACGGATACACTTTCAAAACACGTTAGAATTTGGACTTGCCGGAAGCGCCTCCAGAATGACTGCTTTGATTGAAGGGAAGCTGCTTGTGTGTGTCTCACTCCTCTTCTGTGGCGCTAACATCAGGGTGTGCTGGAATTCGTCACACAAGGAAAGTGAAGCCCAGAGGTGATTGGAACCCACCCGGTGTCACCCAGCACTAGCCAGTACCAGAGGCTAGGACTCAGCCAGGCTTTCTTCTTGTGGCAGTCGTTTTGCAGTGAAGAATCCCATGCCCTGAGCAAGCCCAGCTGGAGAACCCCTGTACTGTGGGGATGAGGGGAAGAGAGAGAGCAAAGGGCAAAAGGCGCCGGCCTAAGGTAGGCTCCTTTCAGACATTCGGCCTGCCAGGCCCTTGAAGGAGCCTCTTCCTGCAGAGACGCAGGCCCCGCAGATGGCAGCTCAGAACAGATGATGCCAGCACCTGAGCCTATGGGGAGGATTGCATTTCTCCCCACAATCAGAAGGATTTTTTTTTTCTCCTGGCATGTCTGCAAAGTGTTCTCAGTTCTCTCCTTCTTGGTAGAGTAAGGGGCACGAGGAGAACAGTGTGTAAGCCTGAAAGTGGAGGCAGAGGCCCTGGGCTGGAGTACTGGGTTCTGCCGTGTGACATGGCATGTCAGCTCTCTGGCCTCAGTCTCTTCATCTGTGTAATGAGGGAAATAGACTTGCTTTCCAAGGACCTTGCTACCCTGTGGCCACACACAGCACATTTTGAGACCCAGTTCAGGTAGAGGTAGTTACTTAGCCCATGGGGAATGACTGTTTTTGTCCAGAAGTCCAGCCAGACCAGCTGGAGATACCCCACCAGGTAACTAGATCATGGCAAGTAGGCGCAGGGAGGCAGCACTGCCTAGTGGTTAGAAAGCCAGTTTGGGAATCAGGAAAATCTGCGTTCAAGTTTTTCTCTGACATAAACAGTCTTTGTCACCCTGGGCTTGTCATATAACTTCTCAATGCCCCAGGCAAGTCTCTAAGACTAGAAATTTACAGAGAAGCTGCCAAGGCATTGTGGAGGGAGTTAATACAGTTTCCTACACCAGGTGAAACGCTGTCCCAGGTCCAGACAAAACCTATTAAACTTTTATCAATCATTCACCCTGGGGCTCAAATAATTTCTGCAGATCAGCCCTGGTTGGGTAAAGTACCCTTATGGAAAAGAATCAGAGTACCCAGGTTTGAAATGGCTGAGGACAGGGAAGTTGCATGGATGTCCCTCTCTGGGGGCTCACTGTGGTGAGGGTCCCATGCTTTGTGTCTGGGGAAGCACAAATTTGGAGTTAGAGCACCTGAGTTCAGAGTCCATTAGAGGGGAAGAAGAAGCAAGATGTGTGGTGGGGAAGGGATGGGGAGAGATAAAGGAAATAGGCTAGACTAATCATTGAGGCCAAAGGGTTGAATCAGAAGTCAGGAGATGTGGGTTCGAATCAGGCTTTGCTCTTTGCTGGCTGTGTGACCTTGGCAAGTCATTCTCTTTCCCTGGGTGTATCCTCATTTTCTGTATCTGTAAAATGAATGGTGGTAGTTGATGACGCATGTTTTAGCAGGGAGTCTGGGGGCTGGCTTGGCCAGTTGGTCTCTGGAGTTTTTTTACCTCTAATAAGTACCTGCGCCTCCCCCCTTTCTTTGCCCCACCCCTTCCTGCCGCACCAAGTTGGACGGATGATAAATGTGCCGATCCTATAGTAATGTCCGGAGCAGGTGAAGGGGGGGAGGCCTGAGCATGGTCAGTTGGCATTCTGCAGGAAGCCCACCTGGGACTGAATGAAAACTCCAGCTCTTTCCTCCGCTGCCTTCGGTGGCCACTAGGCTGGTGGAGATGTGTTCTGGGATCTGGCACCTGCTCGCTATTCCTGGGCCAGAGAAGGAGGAACTCTGGGGCAAACCATCCTTGCCTGGTTCCATAGCTCAACGGGCGCCAGAAATTTTCTATAAACATAAAATGAAAAATGTGGAACGTGTATAGCTCAGTCACAACTGGCTTTATGGAAGCCTTGGAGAAGCCTCCCAGGGCTAGAGCCCTCCCTCTCAGTTACTTTGGTTTTAAATACTTGGTATTGACTCCATTTGCTCTCTTGATATTTATTCTCAGAGGCAGCGTGGCACAGTGAGCTGGTCTGGAAGCTGAGAAGACATGGGTTCAAATGTTATCTCTGGCATGTATTGGTCGTATGACCCCAGACAAGTCCATCAATCAATGGGCATTTTTTAAGCACCCACTATGTGCCAGACACTGTGCTATGTTTTGGTGATATAAGTACAAAGAATAAAACAATGCCTCAGAGCCAGGAAGACCCAAGCTCCAAACCTGACTCAGACACTGATTCCTTGTGGGAATGTGAGCAAGTCACGACATCTCCTCTGAGTTTCCCCACCTGTAAAATGGGATAGTAATAGTCTCTACTTCCCAAGGCTGTTGTGAGGATCAAATGAGCTAATAAAGTGCTATATAAATATTAGCAATTATTAATACCATCATCATCATTATTATCATAGTTCTAATATATATTTATAATTCTATCTACTATATCTATAATATAATAATATTACATATAATAGAATATATCTAATATAATATTAAATATAATATATCTATAATTCTAATAGGGGAGTCTCATTGCAAGGTACTCAATGGGGGAAGGTCCTGGCATTAGGGGGATGGGAAAGATTTCCTGCAGATGATGGTGGTGGAGCTGGGCCTTGAAGGAAGAAAGGGATCCTGTGAAGTAGCGATATGACAGAAATGCTTTCCAGGCATGGAGGACAGCCACGGCAGAGCCTGAGATGGGAAGTGGCACGTGCATTAGGTAATTCTTTTAAAGCTAGACACCACACAGAAGAGGCTGACCTATGCTGATATTTCCAAGAGTCTTTCCTTACCCAGGAATTTCCTTTGCCAACGAAATCCCAAGAATAGCCTTTGTCCTTCCTTATTCATGTATGTCTTTGTGTGTGTGTGTGTGTGTGTGTGTGTGTGTGTGTGTTTCTGCCAAACTGCTTTCCAGTTTTCCTCACAATCTTTGTCAGATAGTGAGTATTTGCTTAGATCTTTGGGTTTATCAAACCCTAGGTTCCTGTGGGTATTTATGACCACTAATGGCACACCTGATGGGTGCCGCTGATCTGGAGAGCTGTGTTTTGAACTCATTTCCCATCACTATAAATCCAGCCCTTTTTTCACTGTATCCTACCACTCGGATGCTGACGTGTGAGCTGGTGGCGCTCAGTTCCGAGGATCTCCTCCAGCTGGCATTCCCCTTAGCCGCCCAGGTGTGATGGAGGTGGGATTTCTGGTCTGGGCCTTTTTGGTGGTTGTGGTCACTCCTCCACCCTAGGATACCTTTCCTTCTGGCTATGTATGAAGTTGGTGACATTCCCTTAGTCTTTAATCTAAAAATATTAGAATTGTAGTTGGTTGAAGTAAATTCCTGTGTTCTGGCTTTTGTTCATAAAATAGAGAGGACCTGGAGATATTCTCTCCACAGGCATTTCAGTTCTCCAGACAGTGTGGCAAGGGGGAAAAGCAATGACATGGTTAGTTCATGTTCCAGCCCTGCAACACTCTCCCCCCATGACTGTGCGGCAGCTCTGATCCTCAGTTTCCTCATCTGTCAAACCAGAAGGTTGGACTTGATGGTGTCTGAGATCCTGCCCAGCTCTGGATTGCCGGCCCCGTTTTCTCTGCAGCTCAGGTCAGTCAAACAGGTCCCCATCAAAGGTTCTCCGATGTCGTATGGCATCTCTTAGGTAGTTCAAGGGAATCTTTTGTGTGCTAGACAGGAAAAGCAGGAAGATTCCCCCAGCTAATGCTAGCACTTTTTCCCACAACGAGGCTGCTTTTGCAAAGAAGATCCTAAGGGAAGGTTGGTAGATTCTTCATCCTGCATCCATCATGGACCTCTTGGGCAGTGGCCCCTGATGGAGACCAAATAATCAATCAGTCAGTACCATTTATTAAGCACCTACTGTGTGCCATGCATTGCACTAAGTGCTGGAGATACATACAAAGGTAAAAGACAATTCCTGCCTTCGGGGAACTTGGACTCTTACTGGAAGACGACCGAGAACTACGTAAAACAAGCTATGTACAAGGGTGAATCAGAGCTGATCAGCAGAGGGGAGCACTAGAATTAGGGGGGATCCCGTAGAAGGTCAGATTAATTCCCTCTGAAACACTAGCCCTGGGAAAGAGGGCCTGGGCGGATGTTCTTTGAAACCCAGCAGCGGGCTTGGAACAACACAAAGCGGGGACCCAAGTCTGAGGCTAGTTCTTGAGTGAATGACAAGGCGGCACGTGTTCTCTGTCAGCTCTGGACAGGCCACTGAGCTGGGTTTATTTACCAAATGTTTCTGGGAGTCCTTCGTTGACCCCCGGGTTTTCTGCTCCTCACCCTTAGCACTGGGGGCCTTTATTCGCCCTCTAGAGTTTTCTGTCTTGTGGTCCCAGGTCCAGCTTTTGTGGGCTTTGGCTGGCGTCTTCCTGGCCTTGTGGGGATGATCCAAAGGCTGTTGTTTGTTTATCGTTAGTGAATTTTGCTTTTCTTTGACCCACCCCGGAGGAGACCTCTGATCTATTTATCTCTGGGCCTTTCTCCCTGGGCAAAGGACAGATTTCTGAGGGCAGCCTCAAATTGCCTCGAGGACTTCCTTCTTCTGGAGAGAACCCAGCTCTGTAGGGAACGCTGCTCAGCCCACCTGTATGACTTGCCATCCCATTAGCAGACGCTCCCTTCTGTGGTCCAGGCCTGTAGCTCGTCCTGGTCCATGTAGCCGCCTTTGAAAATAACCAAGCCCAGGCCTGAGAGCAAATGAAGGCGAGTCAATTTGTGCCTTCGTCTCTGTGGGCGTTCCCTGGTAACTATTGGTTTCAAATGATAGATGGAAGGCTGAACCTCACCATGTGTGGGATGTGCCCTATGGGGCCGTGTTTCATACACAGCGAAGTTAAGGCTTGCCCGGAAAAATAACATGTTTTCCTTTCAGCTGCTTGCCTGGTGACTGGCTGATTGGTGGTTTGGTCTTTAGAAAAGGGAATTCAGTTGACGTTGGTTGGCTCAGATACTCAGTGAGTTTTTGTGTGTGTACTTGGAAAAAAACAGTTGTTGCTAGCCCTTTGTGACAGTAGGGGACAGGATGACCCTACCTTGCTTCCTGGTCAAGGTCATTGGAGCATCTTATAAATACTGACTGAGCCCATCACCCTAGTCTGTGACCAAGCCTTTGATGTAGGTTTTTAGATACATTGGCAAGGAAAACAGACTGGAGCAAGTGATCCTTTGAAGGCACTGGGAGCCCTGCCGTGGCAAACCTTCCTGTTTCTACCCTTCTACCTTCCTCTGTTTCAGAGAGAGACACTTAGTTCAGAAGGTAGATCATGGCCCTGTGTGGCCATGGCTTCTAAAATCCATCAGTCTTGATGGCAGATGATTGTCTGAAGTTAGTAATAACTGACATATGAAGAAGGGGGTGGACTTAAAACAGCTATTTCCATGATGATTATTTGATTTACCTGCTTCAAACAAGCGTTGGCTATGTGACCTTGGACAAGTCACTCTTGGCTAGGCAACTATTTCAGCCTATAAATTGCAGAGAATAATCTGCATTATTTGAAAGACTTCCATCATTTGGATTTTCCTATAGCAATGAAATCCCAGGCCTAGTCTCTATCCCCATGGTCTCCAATATTTAGGTCATATGTCCATGTTGAGCATATTGTGGTATAAGGTATTGGCATAAATCTATTTTTTGCCAAATTACTTTCCAGAAAACTTTTTCAAATCAGGATTTCTTCTTCAAGCAAACCCATTTGCTTTTTATTAGTGGATGCCTTTAAGTTTAAATAACCCTAGTGGTATGCAAAGTGAGGTTGTCTAATCTTTTATTGACTTTATCCCAACTCATCACCACCCTGGCTATCAAAAAGTTTATAAATTACATTAATTTTCTCCTACTCCCCCCAATTCCTTTTTTTTTTTGTCTCTTCATGTCTTTCTACCTTTCTCCACTCTGCCTCCCTACCTCACTCTGCCATTCCTTCTCTCCTTCTCCTGATCCTTATCTATGGACTGTTTTATAGAAATATCTCCACCATCTTGGGGAACAGAAGATTTAATTTGTTCTGACTTTCCAGATCATCTTTGACTGGAAGAAAATCTCAGCAAAAAGCCAGAATGCTTAGCAAATGGCACCCCAATGAGTTAATAGTTAAACAAACAAACAAACTCCATGGGTGAGTTTCACACTAAAATGTTGGTATGGAAAGGACCCTGGATTAAAATTGGGAGTCCTGGCATCAAACGTGGGTTCTGCTACTCATACTCAGCAGCCATAGACAATATGTCCTCTCTAGGCGTCGGCTGTCTTCTCTGTGAAAAAGCAAGGGTGAGAGATCGGAGGTCCCTTTCAGCTTTAAATGCTATGACTCCACAATCTGGGAAAGTTTCCACTAATTTGGTCACCCTAAAAGGAGTGAGTGAGGCAAGATGCGGCCACACCAAACTTACATCAGAGCTCAGGCTGTTCCACGCTTTGGAAGCCTGGTATGAAGCAGAATCAATTCACCAATCAATCGACAAGGATTAGAGAGCAACTATGCAAGAGATACAAAGGCAGGAAGGAAAATGGTCCCTGCCCTCATGGTTTATTTCAATTTAAAAGTCATTTATTAATCTGCTGTCATGTACAAGATGTTGTGTTAGGAGCTGAGGATCCAAAGCCCGGGTTGACACTGTCCTTGCTTCAATGCTGCTGGGAGGAGGAGGAGGAGTGGGAGCCACCCTTTGTATAGAGGTGTACATGCGAGATGATTGGAGGGCGGAGAGAATGCACTGCCCCCCGCCCCCCCCCACCCGAGGGGGAGGAGGGGCCAGCCTTCTAACACTGGAAACTGCCGCTGAGTTGCCAACCCTACCAGGGGAGGGAATTTCAATACCAGAAGTTTCCTACACGGATGAAATCATAGGACTAGACCACCACCATATGTATAGTCCTTTTTTTCTTCCACTGGCATCCTTGCTAGGGACAGAGGAATAGATATTTGGGTGGGAAGGGGCCTTTGAGACCTTAATGCAAGCTCTGCATTCCAGAACTGTGGTTTCATCCATTCTCTGAGATGTAGTTATAGCCCTTGTTTTGTCGATGACGGCTGAGGCTGACTTCTCCTCTGGGTGTTAGAGGGGCAGCCCGGAAGGCTGAGCTCTGCGTCTTAGGGGAAGGCTCCTGCTCTCTTCTGCTGATGGCTTATGAGAAGCCAAGACTCTCAGTTTCTGATTGTCTCCCTGATACCGCGAGGCCTAATTACGGAGGCACAAGCTGGGTCTGACCGGTAATCAATCACTGTTGACATTCCCCAGAATAGCTCCCAAACAATACCAGGCAAGAGTCCTTGAATTCTCTCATTACCAGGCCCCTATTTATCGCAGTAGTTTTTTAGGGAAGGACACTTGTCTGCTCCTTCATTCAGGCTTGCAAAGAGAGGGCTCTGGCTGCCCTTCCCCAAGCCCCACCCTGGGTGGGATTGTTGCCCTCTGGTCACTTTGACCTTCAGCCTCAGAGGAGTCCAGAAGAAGGGTGTTTTCCAGGGCCTGACCTTGAGATCCCTGGGCTAAGAGAACAGTCTTCTTCCTAAGAGAGGTGCTGCTGGGCTTAGGAGACCAGGGGCCCTTTTTATTTTTTAAAAAATAATTCTCCCTTTTCCTTCTCTGTGCTGATCTGCCATGTTGATTGAAAAACGATGCTGTTGTTTTGGAGCCAGCCCCCTCAGGGAATAAAAGGAGCTGGCTCTGGCCTCTGCTTATTAATGGCAGAAGCATTTGGATGAATTGGAAGTTGGGGCAATGTTAGCCTTTTGTTGGGGGGGGGTGACTTGAAGAGAGAAATGGTTTCCAAATCCTTTTCCCAGGGAAAGGTGACTGAGGGGAGCTGAGGCTTTGTGGGCATTTTTTTTTAAATGGAGGTTTCTAGTTATGAAAAGACAAAAAAGAAAGAGGAAGAAGGAAAGGAAGGAAAGAGGGAGGGGAAAAAACAGAAATAAAAAGAGCAACAAAAACCAGGAAGGAAGGGCTGAAAAAGGAAAGAAAAATCAGAAAAGAATGAAAGAGAATAGGAAGAAATAGAGGAGAGAGAGAAAAGAAAGGACAAAGATAAAGACAAGGAGAAATACAGAAATAAAGGTAAAAAAGGAGAAATACAGAAATAAAAGTAAAAAAGGAACAGAGACAGAAAGACTGACAGAAATAAAGGCAGAGGTGAAGAGATAAAGACAGAAAGAGATAAATTGGAGAGAAAAAGATAAATACAGGCAAAGATAGAAAAATAAAGAGAAAGACAGAAATTGTCAGAAAGACCCAAAGAAAAAAGCAGGGAAAGAGAAATGGAAAGAATTATAGAAGTAAACACAGAAGGAAAAAGAGAGACAGAAAGATGCAAAAAGAGAGAAGTAAAGATAGAGAAAAGAGAAGAAAGAGAAGAAGAGAAGAAGAGAAAAGATAGAGAAAATGAAGGAAAAGAAACAGAGGACAGAACTTTGTACCTTCAAAGAGCAATTTCAGGGTCCTGAATATGGTAAACTTTGAGGCTCTCCCAGTCAGCAGGGAGGGACATCCCTGGATTTTTCCTTACTGTCCTGCTGGGCTGAGGTGTCCTACTCATCTCATCCAAGGACCTCAAACTATGTATTCTAAGCCCTGAGCTGGTTTGTATGAATGGAGTTCTTTTCGTAGCCTGTAAAGCACATTGGCTTATTTTATTATTTTTCCTCATTTGTGTGTGTGTGTGTATGTGTGTGTCCATTACTGGTTAGAAGAACAGACCTGACTGTTAGGGCAGCAACAAGTTCCCCCCGGCAGCCATCTTCCCCTCAAATCTGTGTTTCTGTCCCACACAAATGAGCAGTGTTTCTTCCCTGGGCAGCCCAACTGGCTGCTAGAATTTGAAGAACTTTCCTTGCTTGTTCAATATGGAAGAGAGGAATTTGGGTGGGAAACAGCCTGCCAAACCCCCCACTGTGGAGAGTCACGGGATGGGGAGAGACGATAATTTCTGCCACTTGTGTAGAGGTAGACTTGTTATTGGTGTTGCCCGTGTCCTCCTACCCCCCACCCCCAGTCCTGTGAGTAGCCTCAATGGAGTCCTGCTCGAAAAAGGCTATAGGTGCGTGGAGGTGGTCTGTCTGGTTCCTAGATCCCCCACTTGTTCTCAGGAAGCTTTTGCTCAATGCTTCCCCTTCCTTCTCCAGGTGAGGGTCCACAGGCAGTAGTTAGACTTGTTTTCACCTTCCTTTTTCTGGTTCCAACTTCTTACTGTCCTAATTCCCAGGCAGATTATTCCAAGTTTATTTTGTGTTTTTACTTAGTAGTCTCATCCCCAAATCTTACTCCCCACAACAGAGGGAAGATGCCAAAGGCCAGGCTGGGCAAACGTATGGCTTAGAAGCTACCGGACTTAGGCAATTTCCTACCAGGCCAAGTGAGAAGATGACCCCTTCCCTCTGGAAAGCTACAAGATGTGCTCGCTTCTGTAGAGTGTGAGGAAACTCTCTGAAGTTGCTTCTGGGATGGGGGTAGGTGGGGGTGTAAAAAAAAAGAAGAGGCCTTGGCTGAAGGATCTCAGTTCAGACTCATTGCATCCAGTCTTGCTGTTGCTGTCTACAGCGTTCTCTTGGTTCTGCTCATTTTGCTCTGTATGCCTCCAGTTCTCTTCGGCCATGGCCACGTATGGTCTTCTGGGCTTTTTGTGAACATGGGGAAGGAAGGGATCAGATGCGAATCTCCAGGCGTGCTTTTGTCCAGTCGGTATACAGATGATCCCCTAAGGAGATGTTGGGTGCAGGGGCCCAGCTTCTGGCTATGAATGGTTTATTTGTGTGTGTGTGTGTGTGTGTGCGTGCGCGTGCGACCCACAGATACCAGAAAGTGCAATAACTTGTGATAGGTTATGGGGTTCGGAGTTGGAAGAGACCCTAGAGTGCATTTCTTCTAACCTTATCCTTCCTCATAATTTTGTAGGTGGAGAAACTGAGTCCTATGGAGGTTGATATTTAGCCATAGGATAATCAAATGAGATAATGTATGTAAATTGCCTTGCAACTCTTAAAGATCTATATAAAGGTTAGTTATTAATATTAATAAATGATAATAATTGTGACAGAGTATGGGCCGTGGCTTTACAGCCACAGAAGCCATGCAGTCCAACCACCTCATTTGGCAGATGAGGGAATGGGCCCAGAGAGGTAGACATGAAATCATCGAATGAGACAATATATGTAAGTTATTTTGCAAATTTTATAGCATTATAATGATGTTAGTCGTTATGACGATGATTATTATTTGAGTTGCGTCACAATGTAGGATCACAGATTGAGAGCCGATGGGGACTTCAGAAGCAAGTTAGCCCAATCTTCTCTATTTGTAGTTGAGAGTAAGACCTAGGTAGGGTAAGGGACTTGGCCAAGCTTGATACAGCTGGGAAAGGGCAAGTGTATATATCTACACACATATGTGTAATAGTTTAGCGTATAAATGTACACATAAGTTTCATGTATATATGCATACTTGTGAAGATACCCATACATACATATATACTTATGTATGTATTTTCTTTTTATATACATATCTCCTTCTGCCTTTTATTGGTATATTCCATACTTGTGATTTCTTTGTAGGAAGCTCCTGGTAAGAAAATTTTATCTCCCAATACAGATTCTTAGAGAGTCGTCTGAGTCACTTAAAAGGTTAAGTGGCTGGCTTATAGTCACATGACCAGTATGTGTCAGGGGCAGGACAGGAGGCTCAGCCTTCCTGACTCCAAGGACAGCTCTCTCGTCAGGAGGACACACTATCTCTTATATAATACACACTTATACACATGTACCCATTTCATACTACATGCACATACCCAGCTCATACCACGCATATATGCACAGGTATTGACTTCATACTACATATGTAGACATATGCATCTATTTAATACCATACATGAGTATGAACAGTCATGCCCATTTCATACCACATACATATTTGTATATATACATATAAATATATCTATTTCATATGTACATATGTATATGAAAATACATTAACCAGGATTTATGAAAACATAGCTATTAGCCACTTGCTTTGAAAATCGGTCTCCCACTTGATAAGACATGGGAATTTAAAAAAAGAAGAAAATTCTACAAACACGAAAAGCTTGTCCTGATGGCATGTTTTTCCACCTCTAGCATAGAAGTTCCCACCTGAGCTGGAGCACAGTGGAGGTTTGGAGCCCCTCTCACTCTCTCCTGTTAAAGCCTGTGGGGAGACCCCAGGTGTGGGTTGCTTTCTAGTCCCTAAACCGACTTGAAAAAAAAACCCAATCTTACCAACAGCAGGGTTTCTAATGGCAATATTGACCAGGCCCTTGGAATCATGGCCGTTGCCACCATCAGGCCTGGGGATGGATATGTGGAAGCCAGGGTGCCTGTACCAAAGAACAGGGGTGATATCTGACTAGCCCCTGGAGGAGGCTGAGGGGAAGAAGGAGAAAGAGAGGAGAAAGAGGAGAAATGTGGGAGGAGGGAGAAAAAGGACAAATATCTCATTTTGTTGGCAGGGAGCCAGAAAATCTGGATCTTGGTGGAGGAAGCTTCCACTCTGGAGATGCTGAGTTGATGCTAACTCTAGATGTTACCTTGTCTTTGCTATATCTCTAAAGGCTAACTTTTTGATGGCTTGAATAACTACAAAATGGCGTAAGGGAGTAGGAAGGCATGCATGAGCTGTAATAGGCCACTGATTGGAGTCATAGCGTTATGGATTTGGGGGGAATTGAGAGATAAGCTTTTTATACCAGTTTGTTTCTTCCAGGTTTGATTGGCTTATAAAAAAAAAAGAATGTTGATAGTGAATCAAACACAGAATTGCCAGCTGGTAGCTGTTGGCCCCATTCGTGCCAGATCTGGGGTGAGCATGGCCTGAGTGACCTGGAGAAATGCCCCTCTCTCCCTCCAGGCCTCTTTCTCTCTCCCTCCTTTCCCTGGGCTGGCCGATTGCTAGTTAGGAAATCTTGCAGCCCTCCAACGTTTGGAGCTTGAGGGCTGAAATGTCACTTTTAAAGCGGGGTTAAAAAGGTCACACAGCTGCAAATAATAATAGCCCAATGAAAATCAGATTCTGACTGCGGCCCACTTCAAGAATAACATTGAGACAGGAAACAAGCTCGCTTGATGTTTTTACCAGCAAAGAAGTAAGACTGCGGCAGATAAAAATGAGAAAGAGAGGGGGAGGGGCAGGGGAAAAGAGCTCATTTTCTTGGTGTGAAATACAGGGGAGGCAGGTTGGTCTTTCTTTTCATCAATCTGAAATCTGCCTGGCTCTGGGGGTCCCTTTCCCCTCCTTGGAGGTCTTCAGGCAAAGACTGGATGACCACTTGTTGAGGACATTTTCTTTGGAGGTTGGTTTAGATACCTACAGAGGGCTCTTCTGCCTCTGAATTTCTGTGATTTTTAATACTCTATAGAGAACAAATGTAAAGCAAAATGTCAGACCTTTAATGATATCATGATTAATTGCTATGAGTTACCTTTTCAAATACTGTTGCTCAGAAGCATCTTAACACCGGGTTCCTAGTGGGTTAATAATAAAGGCTTAGTTCTTTGGCCCTGGTAAGTAAGGCTTGAGTTTCATAACAACCCAGCAAGGTAGTTGCTAGTATTATCCCCATTTTACAGATAGAGAAACTGGTGCTTAGAGAAAGTGATTTCCCCGGCATCACACGGCAAGTAAATGTCCAAAGTGGGATTCGAATCTAGGGCCCCATGCACCATGCCAGCTTTGAAGGGGATCCTGTCTTCCTTTGTGATGACCATCTGAGCTTCTCTCCAAGCCCTGTCCTGTGCTAAGGATGGATGTTCCAGCCTGTTTCCTTTCCCCGTGTTCTTAGTCTGCATGTTGCGGGGTAGGGCAGGGCTTTTCCTTTGATTAGCCACATGATCGTTGGTCACTTTTCTGGCTGGCTCTCTTTGTAAAGTGACCTGCAGGAATCCTGACTGAAATGGGAGAAAGAAGGGAGAGAGAGAGAGACAGACAGAGAGAGAGAGAGAGAGAAAGAGAGATGGGAGGGGGGAGGGAGGAGAGAAAAGAGAGGCAGGGGGAGGAGGAGAGAGGAGAGAGTGTTATGGGATCTAGAAATCTGTCCCTGTTGATGAGTACGGACATTTCTGGCCTGGCCACAGGCATTCTTAAATGTGGAATGAATGGCCCTAGGTGTCCCAGTGTGCTTCTGTCTCTGAAATGTTCTGATCATTTATTTCATTGGGGGGGAAATACAGACCCCTGCCCCTCTCCCTCCATTCCCCAAAATGGAAGTAATATCAGTCTCTGTCTTTAGTGACAGATCTGAGAAAGGGGAGGAGGGAGCTGAGGGAGCTCATCTCTGTGCCAAGGACTGAAGAGACCCGTGTTTATCCCCCCTGTCCTAGTCATTTTGCATGAGTCATTCCTGCTGCTTAAGAACCTTCCATGGCTCACTCAGCCCTTTTGTAGCTCAATTTTCTAATGTATAAAATGGAGACAATCAGGCATTCCTAGAATTGTTTTTGGTGAAACTCAAGGGAGATCATCTCTGCAAACCTGACAGCACCATAGAAAGGCCAGATACTCTTATTCTTGGTATTATTATTATTATTATTAGTTATTGCCTCTGGAATAAAATATAAGATCCTCTGATGGAATAATAATATTAAAAACTGGCATTTATATAATGCTTTAAGGTTTGCAAATCACTATGAGTGTGCTCTCTCATTTAATCCTCCCAACCCTGGAGAGTAAATGCTTTTATTATCCCCATTTTAT
Source organism: Phalanger gymnotis (assembly GCA_028646595.1). Lineage (NCBI taxonomy): Eukaryota > Metazoa > Chordata > Mammalia > Diprotodontia > Phalangeridae > Phalanger > Phalanger gymnotis. Next base: position 14,614,436 of record CM053623.1, read on the forward strand.
AGACAAGGAAACTGAGGCAGACAGAGAGAGGTCAAATGACTTGCCCAAGGTCGCACAGCTAGGAAGCATTTGAGGCCCGATTTGAAGTCAGGGCTTTCTGACTCCCAAATGTAGCACTCTCTGCCATGGAATGTAAACTTGAGGGCAGGAACCATTTTTTGTCAATCAGCTAACAATTGAGTACTTACTACATAGTAAGCACTAATTTAGGCACTGAAGATATATACACAGAAAAAGAAACAGTTCCCACCCTCAAGGAAATTATTTATCCCCAGAGCCTAGAGCTTAGTAGGTACTTAATAACAGCTGGTTGATTGAGTTTACTAGCATTGAAAGCTCTCCATCATCTGGCTCCAGCCTTGTTAGACTCATTTCTTCTTACTTTCCTTTACACAAACTTTATTCTTGCCAAACTGGCTGAGCTGCCATGGCAGCCACCTCCCACCTCACTGCCTTTACACTGGCTGTGCCCCTTGGCTGACATGCTCCCCCTCCTCCCCTCTGCCTTAGAATCACTAGGGTTCTTCAGGGCTCAGCTCTAATGCCACATCCTATGGGAAGCATTGCCAGATCTCCCCTCACTGTTAAGTCTCCTCCCTCCTTCTCTGTCTGTCTGTCTCTCTCTCTTAATATATATATATATATATATATATATATACACACACACACACACACACGTATATATACATATACATATGTATACAAACACACACACATATACATTTCTTTACACATTTATTTCATATATATTTTTTCTCTCTATAATATATACACACACAATATACACTCACATGCATATACATCTCTCTCTCCATATATATATTTCTCTCCATAATACATGTATGTATACATCTCTCTCTCTGACTCTGTCTCTCTGCCTGCCTCTCTCTCTCTCTCTGTCTCTGTCTCTCTCTGTCTCTCTGTCTCTCTGTCTCTCTGTCTCTCTGTCTCTCTCTCTCTCTTTCTCTGTGTCCCCTCCCCCCTCCCTCCTAGCCTCTCCTCACTTGTATGTCTCATAAACTGTAAGATCCTGGAGGGCAGAGACTATCTTGCCTTGCCTTGTATCTCCACTGGTTAGCATAGTGATGGAGAAAAAAGTGCTTAATAAATGCGTATTGGATTGGGGCACAGAGGTCCCTCCTTTCTTTCCAACCTCTTCTCTTCCATTAGTCAGTGAACTCCTTCTGGGAAGGGACCATCTTTTTCCTTTTTTTGTATCCTCAGTGCTTAGCACAGTGCCTGGCACATAGTAGGTGTTTAATAAATGCTTGTTGACTGACTGACTGTCTTGTGCTGAGTCAGAGGCTTAGTTGGTCCTCAGTGTCCCTTGCTGGGTCCCTTGCTATCATCACTGCTCTTTCTGAGGGGCAATAAATGCCGACAGATGTTGTTAACATCGTTATTAAAATTCGACCCCTTCCCCCTTTCTGATCCACATTAATCATGTCACAGCTGGTACTGACATATCCAGATTGTCTGAAATGAGGTCGTGATAGGAAGGGCAGCCCAGGTTTTTTGTCAAACCAACCTTTGATTGGTTGATCATTTCAGAGGTGGGTGGAATTTGTTGAAGTCATTCCATTAGCACGGGAGTTGAGTGTTAACTCGTTGTCAGTTAAGGGTGCCTTGTGTTTCACAGGTAACCAATGCTGCTGTACCTTCTAGGTGTAGCTGTAGCACCTGGGGTTCCATGGAGCATTTATAACCTGTTTCATGTGGACACTTCATCTCTGAAAGAAAACTAATTTCATGCAATGTCTGTTCTATTGTATGGCAGCCACTTTGATCAAGTAATCGATAAGCATTGATTAAGCACGCACTTTGCATCAGGGACTGTGTAGATGCTGAGGACATGGAGAAAGGCCAAACCAGAAGGCTGCCGTTTGTTAGCATTTAGTGCCCTGCTGTAACCACCGAAAGCGATTCATTGGCAGGGAACATAGGGAGGGACCAAGTTAAATGAAGAAGCCTCCGACTCACCAGAAGATAGACAATAAGCATTTATTAAGTGCCTGCTATGTACCGGGCACTGTGTAAGTGCTGAGGATACAAAGGAAGGCAAAAACCAGTCCCACGTTCTCAAGAAACTTGCATTCTAATGAGAGAGACATGTACACAAATACAAGATAAAACTGTATTTGGGAGGTAGCCTTAAAGGGAAGGCTCTGTCTAGCAGCCGTGGGAGGAGAGTGAGGACCAGAAAAAATCCCTGGAAGAAGGTAACATTTGAGCTCAAGGAAGCCAGAAATTTTAAAAAATGGAGGTGAAGAGGGAGGACAACTTGGGCAAATGGAGATGGAGATGGAGCATTGTGAGGGAGGAACATCAAATTGTCTGGTGTGGTTGGACCGTGGCCAAATCAGTCGAATGAAATGCACCCACCATTGTGAGCCATTTCATGTTCTAAACCAGAGATTTTTAACCTGGAATCTACGAACCTTAAAAAAAAATGATATCTACTTCAATAGAGTTGATATCCTTTTTAATCTTGTGTATTTTATGCATGATTCTGTGAAGGGGCCCATAAGTTGGCTTCATCAGACTGCTAAAGGGCTCCATGAAACAAATGGTTTAAGATCCCCTGTTCTAAGCAAAAAATTTGTAGGGTTAAGTACCTTGGATAGAACCAATTAACCAACAATCATATATTAAAATGGCGGCTAGGTGGCACCATAGTGCAAGAACCTGGGCCGAGTGTCAGAAAGACTCTTCTTCGTGAGTTCAAATCCCTCTTCAGACACTTAATACCTGTGCGACCCTGGGAAATTCACTGAACTCTGTTTGCCTCAGTTTCCCCGTTTGTAAAATGAGCTGGAGAAGGAAATGGCAAACGACTCCAGTGTCTTTACCAAGAACACCCCAGATGGGGTCATGAAAAGTCAGACATGACTGAAATGAATGAACAGCAACAAAATATCAACACCTAGGATGTGCCAAGCCCTGGGAATACAAATTTAGCAAAGGAAACAGTCCTTTCTTGTAGTGAGCTTACCTTGCAATGAGGAAATCAATGGAAAGTAATTCAATTCAGGTTGGGGAGCGCCATAGCCTTTGGGGTGGGGAGGAGGGTGTGGATCAGGAAGGGCTCCAGGTAGAAGGTGAGACTTGATGAAGGCGATTTGGAAGGAAGAGGCTTCTCCAGGCAGAGCTGAGAAGGGAAAACATTCTGGACATTGGAGACAGCAGGATGTCACGTGTGGGGGCCAAAGGGAAGGTCTGCTGGGCTGGGCCGGGCCACAGTGATTGGCTGGGGTAGCAAGAGAGAGAAGGTGCTTCTCACTTATTACCTGTTTAAAGGTTACAGCTGGGTCGTGGCTGTAAATCACGCCTGTCACCTCCTTGTCGACTGTGAGAAGCCTGAGATGGCTTCGTAGATTAGGATGTATTTTATTGCCTGAACTCTGAGTTTTCTGAGACTCTTAGGGGCCCACGGGGTAGTTTCAGCTAAGTGAGCACTGAATTTTGACAAGCAAGTCAATCAGTCAACAAGCATTTATTAAATATCTAGTGACTGTGGGCCAGGCACTGTGCTAAGCATTGGGTGGCCATGGAAAAGGCAGTACTTGCAGCCTAAGCAGGGAGACAACATGTAAATGACCATGTGCAGATGAGCTATAGACAGGATGAATCCCGAATAATACCAAATGGAAGGAGGCAGGAGAACCAGGAAAGGCTTGTCCTCGAAGGTGGGATTTTAGCTGCGACTTGAAGCCAAAAGGTGGAGGTGAGGAGAGACAGAATTCCAGGCCTGGGGGACAGCCAGAGGAAGCGCCCAGAGCCAGGAGATAGAGCAGGAAGGCCAAGGACACTGGAGCATGGAGCAAATGGTGGAGAGTAAGGGCTGAGACTAGAAGCAAGGAAGGTGAAATGGCAGTAAGACCAATAAGCACAATTATCACGTCATATTGATTCTCTGTGATGACGGGGATGGTATTATTTAAATACAGAGACACAAAGAGCATCGGCCTCTATGCCTCAGTTAACTTAGTCAAGTTTATACTTAGACCAGTGAATCTCAAGGTGTGGACTGTGGTCCATGCCAGTCTCCTAAATAGTGAGATTTGCGTTTGGAACAAAAATCTGGACTGTTCTCTCTGTTAAAGTGGATTACTACCAGTTAAAATTGGGGGGAGAGACGGATCATCTGGTTCAACCCTTCTGTCATCAAGGATCCCTTCTATGCCACCCTCAAGTTTTCATTCAGCCTTTACTCAAAGACCTCCAGGCGGGGGAAGCCCAATCTGGAGGTGTCCATTCAATCCATGGATAGCTCTAGATACGAGGAAAGTTTTCCTTATTATAAGCCCAAATATGCCTCTCTATAAATTCTGCCCATTGCTTCCAGGTTTGTTCTTTGGGTCTAAGCATGCTGTGTTGAACACCCCTTCCACACAATGAAGCCTCCGGTCCATGAAGATACCTGTCTTGCCTTCCCTATGTCTCCTCTTCTTCAGGCTAAACATGACCAGGTCCTTCAGTTGATCCCATTATGACGTGGTCTTTGGTCCTTCAGCATCCTAATCATCTTCTTTTGGGTTCTCTCCAGCTTGTTGGTGTGATATCTCTCTTAAAGTGGAACCCCCTCAAATTGAACACAGTAGCCTAGATATCTCATGAACAGGCTGGGCCAGAATGCAGTGAGACCATCTCCCCATTGCTTTGGACGCATCACCTCTTTAATGGTGGCTAGTGTCACACTGGCTTTTTTTGTTGCCAGAGTTGACTCATGTTGTGCTTATGTTTCACGAAAAACCCCGGTTCTTCTCAGATTAACTTGTCCAGCCCCAAGTCTCCCACCTTGTACTTGTCCAGTTGAACCTGTGCCAATTTATATACGCACACACACACACACACACACACAGAGGCACGTGTCAGGTCAACAAACATTTTTTAGATGTTTACTCTGTGTCAGGCACTGTGTTAAGCTTGAATGAGGCAAACAAAAGCAGAAACAGGCCCTGCCCCTGCCTATATTCTAATGGGGGAGGCAACATGCAAACAATTCTCTCTCTCTCTCTGCACATACACACACGTATACATATGTATGTATGTATATACACACAGAAAATAAAGTTAGCTCTCCTTATTTGATATTCTGGGAGTTTTATGGGGAAGAGCACTGGAGAGATTGACTAGGCCCCCCCAAGAAGCTGGTGACGGGGCCGGGCTGCATCGACACTTCTTTCCAAGTCTATTCGGGAGAGAGGCCTTCCTCTCATAAGGCAGACACCCCCTTGGAAGGGATCCATCTTCCACATCACTTTGTGTATCTGAGAAAAATGTATTTCTTGGCTTTCTTGCCCACACTGGGTGTCCACCCTTCCAGAAGGTGAGAGGATGGGTGTCCCAGGGGAGGGGAGGAAGGGACTGCAGCAGGGTAGAGTTTGGCAGAGACTCCATCAAATGGGTGAGGGGGACGTGAGGGAGGATTGTCTTCAGTCAGAGTATTTCTAGCCCGTACTTATGAGATATTTGCTCTTTCTCCCACTTTTCAGGCAAATGTTTGCTACTATAAACTAATGACAGAGACTCACTAGGGGCAGAGGTCCTGGGTTTAAATCTTGCTTTTGATGCCTATGTCTGTATGACATTCAGCCAATCTATTCACCTCTCTGCACCTCAGTTTTCTTAAATGTAAAATGAGAGGGTTGGACCATTGTCCTCTGAGGTCTCTCTTCCATCTCGAAGTCCCTTAACTTCCCTGGACCTCAGTTTCCCTGTCTGTAAAGTTGGACTAAATGATGTTTGAGGTCTCTTTCATCTCTAAATCTGTCATCCTATCATCTTAAAGAGCACTTTGAAGGAGTGGGGGGCACTTTTCTCATAGCCAGCACTGGGAGCTGGGAGCACAAGTATCATCTACATGTTACAACTGGGGAAGCTGAAGCCAAGATGCAGTGAGATGGTCCTCTTAAGATCATGTAGCTAGTGAATGAGTGGGGCAGAATTTGAACCCAGGATTTCCTGATTCCATGTGTTCACTCTATGACATCATGCGGCCTTTCAAAGTGAGGTGGACTTATTTTTAATCTCCTTAGAACATGAATACTGTTGGTCATTTTTCCATCTAAAAAGAATGGCCTGAAGTCCCCTTCCAATGCCTTACAGAGGCACGGAGGACCCCCAAATGCCATAAAGCACTGACTCTGAGAAGCCATTAGCTCTGGGCCCCTTCGGGTCTGCGTGTCTCATGTCCTTGGTCTGGCCTGGCCCAGTTTGACTAGGTCCCACACCAGGATGGCTAATAGGTTTTTCTGGTACCTCATCTTTTGGAGACTATCTGCCATTCTATGGAAGAATTGGACATGGCATGGGATAGCAGGAAGTGTATCAGATGATCCGAGTTTGAAATCCACCTCTGGCATTTATCATCTATGTAACCTCAGTTTCTTCATCTGCAAAATGGGAGGGTTGAACTAGATCCCCCCCAAGGGCTCCCCTAACTCTCTATTTCTGATCTGTGGAGAAGAGAGCCCCTGGCACCCACCAAATCCCATCTCCTTAAAGTACTGAGGTGTATTTGGAGCGAAGGGAGAGCAGAAAAATCCAGCTTCGTGTGAGTCTGGATCTGAAAATGTCTGGTGTGAAGCCTTGTCAGACTTGAGCAATGGTGACTACGTTAAGAGGTCCAAATCACTTGGCTTATTTATCCTCCAAAAAATGAAAACAAGAGTCCACTTCTCCATCACACACTTACAAAACCTGGGAGCATTTCAGCAAGAGCTTGTGCATGTAGGCACATTGACTCATTAGAGTTTCCCTAAAAAGTAACCCAGTTCTATTAAACTGAACTGTGGCTGCTCACAGGGAGACCAGTCAGCCCCTTCCCACTGCACTGCTGCTGACTGCTGGATCCCCCAGTGGTTGCCTGGCTATGTAGGAATGCAATTAGTTAAATTAGGATTTGAAAAATGACACATAGTGTTAGATGTGTTTTTTGCAATCTTCCTAGGGAAGGTACCTTGTTTCAAGTCATCCATCTGAGCCGTTTATCTGTCCAGACATATTGAATCTTTTTCCTAACCTTGTTCACAATTGGCTATAAAATCAAGCCTAGTCAGTGTTTCTGTGGGGCTCTTGATTTTATTCTAAGATTCTTATTTGCCTCTGATTATTGCAATGCTTTTCTGTCCAATATCAGAGGAAATATCAGGAGTCCCAACATTACAGATGAGCTGTGTTCCCAAGGCTTATCTTAATATTGGAAGGCATTTTCCAGAGACTTTTCCAATGTATCTGTGGTCTCACCAATGTGAACACTCTGTCCAATGAAGCAGACGGTGGCTCATCTGGGTCAGCCTATCATATATGACTCCTGTTCATGTCCTCCCATGTTCACCGTAAGGGCACTGGAGGGGGGGGGCGGTACGTCCTTCTCTTTCTCCTAACATCATAAGGAGAGGCATTGTACTATGATGTTTGGGAGTAAGATGACCTGGATTAAGATTCTACATCTGATGTTCACTACCTCCTGTGACCTCGGGCAAATTATTAAAACTCTCAGGGCCTCAGTTTCCCATCTGTAAAATTAGGGGACAGGGGGCAAACCAGATGTCCTCTAAGGTACCTCACAACTCAAAATCTATGATGTTGTGATCTTATGGTTCTAGTGAAGTACACAGGCTGTCCATTGGTTTTTCCTTACTCTTGTCACATGACCAACTCATCTTTTCTTTTAGATATTAGCTTGATGAATTTTTTTTCTCTCCAGTTTTCCTTTGTAATTCTTTATTTGTAATGTGATACAGCTTAGTCATGTCCACCATATTCTTCTTTCCTACTCTTTGAGTTATACATCTATAGCCATATAATTTTTGGGAGTGGCAATGTTCCAAAACTGAAAGCTTTAACCATCCACACAAGAATAACCAAGTGGATGAAGAGTGTTTATTGTCTAGATTAGCATTTCTTAAAGTGTGGGTCACAATCCTATGTGGGGTTGTGAAAAATTTAGCAATAGTAAAAGGTTTCTGAATGCACAACGACCAAAAATTAATTCCAAATCAAACATGTAATGAATCCGAACTGTTTCTGGCAGTGCTTGCGCATATTGAGTCACATTACTTCTCTGCAGCCTTGGTTCTGAACATACAGCGTGCACCCTTTGCACCGCACACGTCCGCAGCCATGCAATGCCAGTGAACACTGCCAAGTCGGTGACTGTACGTGGGACCTTGGGGTCGCCAGTAGAAAAGGTTTAAGAAGCCCTGGTCTAGACTATGGCATGCAGTTCAATGGTAACCTAAAAAGCCCATCCATCAGCATATCTGTCTGTTGGGCTATCTTATGTATAGATTTTGCTGTAAGGATCAGTGGTCAGTGATCCTGCTGCCGCCTGGGGTCTGTGTCCATTCTTCCTATTGGCCTATGGGAATGGATCACCACAAACATGCTGTCATGCTAGTACTCACCCAGCCACAGCCTGTGGCCCTGAAATCCGGAGGCAGCTTCCACTGAGTATTTTTAGAAGAACCAAAGAAGGCGGTGAGAGGCTCAGTAGAAAGAACTCTAAATTTGGAGCCAGAGAACCTTGGTTCAAACCCCAGGCTTTGCTCCTTGCTGTCTCCATGACCCTGGACAAATCATTAGCCTTCCCTTGGGCTCACTCGCATCTGTAAGATGAAACGGTGATCCCTTTAAAATCAGAGGAGCTTAGTTACTACCACCTGACCTTGGACAAGTTTATAACCTTTCCTGGGACTCAGTTTCTTCATCTGTAAAATGAAAGGAGTCAGAACACTCTGGTCTCAAGCCTTGGTTTGGTCCCTTACTATTTATGTGACCTTGGTCATAATTCCCCAGGGGCTTCAGTTTGCTCGTTGGTAAAATGAAAGGCCCCCTCTCACTCAGAATTTCTGATCCTCATGAAAGTTGCCTCCTTTTCAGAAGGCTTCCAAGTGGTCCTGGCCTGATGGAGGAAAAATTCCGACGATATGAAGAGGAGTTATAAGCAGGATTTCAGCTGGGGCAGCCTGGTGGCTTTCCTCTACCCTGCTCCCCTTCAAGTAAATACAAAACATTAAGATCTTAGCCTGCAGGAAGCCTAATGAATATGAGCCAGTCAGAACCTTGGATCCATGTTCATTTGTCCTTGTCTGTTTGGGGAATTTGATATCCTGAGAGCCGTTGGGAAAAGGGCTCCCTGAGCGCTAGGTTTTGCATGTTTCTGAGACTGCAGCCAGAGATATTAATGAATTTTTGTGTATCATTTTTTTTTCTCTGTCCTTTCCCCTTAACCTGTAGATTTATGAGGAATCCAAGATGAACTTGGAGCAGGAGAGGCCGTTCGTCTGCAGCGCTCCAGGCTGCTCACAGGTGAGTAGGTCCCCCCAGCAGACCTCGGGTGGGTGCCTGGCGGGGGGTTTTGGCTCCAGCATCCAAGACCACTCTTGGTATCTGATCCATTACTGCTACATCCTGTTTGGTCTCTCCAGAGAGAGGCTGTGGTTGTTATTATCATCATGGTCCCCCTTCCCACACCCCAAATGATGCGAGCCGGTGTGCACGCATCCACAGAGCCACAGCCACTGAAATCCAATAAGGCCGACCCTTTCCGTTCCTAACCCTCCCTCCCTCCCCCACCCCCAGGAAGCAAGCCAAACCCATGGCTGGCCCCTCCAGATGTCCAGGCTTGTCATTTGAGAAATGGGGAGAAAGAGGAAGTCTGTTTTTCCATGGAACAGTTAGGATTTTGTGTTGTTGTATTATCGATGAAAACACAACCCAGCATGGAGACCATGGGAAAGCTTGGCTTTTTGCCAGTCTGAGAAGTGTCCCTGAACCCCCAGCTCCCCCTTTTCTACCTTATGCTCTTTAGGGGAAAGGGGTCTTGGGACCTTTCCTTGGTACGACAACTTCTGATATGACATCTCCCTCAGTCAATGCAAATCAGCATTGACTTAGGTTAATTAACTTGCCCAGAGTCACACAGCCCTTATGTGTCAGAGGCTTTACTTGGACGCTACCCTTTCTACTCCAAAGGCAGCCCAGTATCCACTATGGTACCTCTACCTTGGAGGACCCCAACTGAGGAGGATTGTAAATCTCCATGGAACAGAGTCTGAGGTTTTCTGTTCTCTGTCACCTCCATGGACACTTCTTTAATCATATTATAATCACCTGATGATGACATTGAAATCTGTCCCATAGTCCTATCATTAGGAGCACATGGAAGATGGTGGCTGGAAAGCAGGGACTAGTGTGAGCTCCCCACCAAGTCCCTCCAAAAACCTATAAAAAATGGCTCTGAACCAATTCTAGAATTGCAGAACCCACAAAATAGCATAGAGAAGCAGGGCTCTAGCCCAGGACAGCCTGGATGGTCTCTGGGTAAGGTCTATCCTGCATGGAGCTGGGAGCAGAGGGGAGCGGAGCTGAGAGGAGCGGAGCCAAGTGTGGCCGGCGCGGACCGACCAGACCAGGAGCCAGCCAGAGTGTGCCCTAGCACCCTGAATCAGTGAGCTGCGGCGGTTACCAGACTTCTCAACCCACAAACACCAGGGACAACGGAGTAGGTTAGTGGGAGAAGCTGCTGGGGACTGGGATAGAGTTTGCGGTTTGGCCATCGCCCCAGGGACAGCGGAGGTGGGGCAGCTACAGAACTACAGCTGCAGTTGCTCCTGGCCCCAGGCCCACCTGGTGGGAGGAATTAAGTGGCAGATCAGAGTAGGAGTGAAGAGCCTGCTGAAGATCTA
>CM053623.1:14625629-14663867 GCA_028646595.1 Phalanger gymnotis
GGAACAGGACAATGAGAATATATGCCATCTTGGAGTGGGGGGGAGGGTAGAAATGGGGAGAAAATTTGTAATTCAAACTCCTGTGAAAATCAATGCTAAAAACTAAATATATTAAATAATAAAAAATTAAAATAAAAATTAAAAAAATCATTAGGAGCACATGTGGGAAACTGAGGCAGCTGACCACTTGTGGTCACTGGGAGTGCCCATGCTTCAAGCTTATTAGGGCAGAAGAGGTGTGTTCTCCTATATCTGAGATCACTACCTTTCCTTTCCCTAAATTGCCCCTAGAGTCTGGTGAGGGGCAGAATTCCCATCTGGAGTTTTCTCTGGAGGGCTTACAGGGGCACTGTGCAGCAGTACCCGAGAGTCACCGCAGAGGACCTGGGAAGGCCCCTTGGGGGACCTTTGCATTGCTTTGTGTTGTATTTGGAGGGGCCTTTGGGAGGAAACATGCTGCGGAAATGTAAGACTTGGTTTCTTGGACCTAACAAGTCATGAATAGCATGTTTCAAGAGGAGCCAGAATCCTCTTCTCAAGCCTGGGTATGTTAATAGCACCCAGGCCTATGGACAAATGCTGATTTCTGATCTCTGGTTCAGGAATGTTGGAGGAGATGATCAATGACACTAGAGTGTCTTTTAAAATGAATTGTGGCAGAAAGAGCCCTGCCTGGACTAGGAATCCAAGGATCTGGGTTCAAATCCTATCTCTACCACTTTCTAGCTATGTGTCCTTGGGTAATTCTTTATACTTCTCTATGCCTCCCTTTTGAAATAAAATAGACAGGTGGGACAAGAGGAGATCAGAACTGGCAGGGACCTCACCATCCGTGACCCTAAATCCTGGGGAATTGCCTGGTCCACTTAGAGGGTCAATGACTCTCCGTGGGACCTTGTCCTTGGCTCAAGGGATGCTGCTTAGAAAAGACCATCACTGATTTCCCTGCTTATAGGTGTCTCCCGAAACAGCTTTGAATCTACTTTTGTAGATATTAGATATTAATATCGATCATATGACATATGTTTTATATCATATAAATATAAATCTATTTATCTGTATACTTGTTTCCTCCAGACAGAATATAAGCTCTGGAGGGCAGGGATGTTTCAGTCTTTGTAGGTCTTGTGGCCAGCAGACTGCCTGGCACATGGTAGTCAGTGAAATGCTTATTGACACTGGGAAGTAATTCCACTTGATGCTAGTGCAGATGGGTAGATAGAACTCCAAAAAGAGGGCATCATTTTCCTAAAATGGGATGTTTTCTCAATTGGAACAATGGGGCATCCCTTTACATAAGTAAAGAAGTGTTTGAGGGTTTACCTTAAGGCCAGGCTTCTATAGCTATGGAGGAACAGAGAATTTCTCCAAATTGACAATTAGCCGTGCATCATTTCATTTGCTATTGTAAAATAAAGCCCTCAACAAATTTTGTTTCTTAAGCTAGATTCCCATAAATGGGGAATGTGCTCTTGCTGGAAAGCGAGGTACCTTGGAATCTCACACTGAGTTGTGGTCAGGCAGGTACTACTAGCAAGGTAGACAGGTAGGTGGCGCCGTAGTGCATAGAGCGCTGGGCCTGGAGGCAGGAGGATTCATCTTCTTGAGTTCAAATCTGACCTCAGACACTTACTAGCTGTGTGACCCTGGGCAAGTCACTTTACCCTATTTGCCTCAGTTTCCTCATCTGTAAAATGAGCTGGAGAAGGAAAAGGCAAACCACTCTGGCATCTCTGACAAGAAAACCCCAAATAGGGTTATGGAGAGTTGGATGTGACTGAAAGCGAGTGATCAACAAAGCTAGCTAAAACATTTCTTAAGTTCTTTCTGTATGCCAGGTACTGTGCTAAGTGTGGAGAACATAGATGCAAATATAAAGGAAGCCAGTTGCTGACCCCAAGGAGCTGAGGGCAGATAACACAGAAAAGGGAGGAAGGAAGGAAAGGAGGTGCCCACTTGTGGAGGAGTGGGGAGGGGAAGGAAGGAGGGGAGAGGAGAGAGGGAAGGGAGCAGAACTGGCTTGGTCACTTCTTCCAATGGAGGGAAGCCCTAGGGGAGAAAGTCACCAGTCCGAGGATGGGCCACAGGGGTGGAGACATTTTCCAAGGTGCTAAGGCTGCTGAGATATGATAGAAGTGCAGTGAATCAGGAGAGGGGCTAGGAGAGGAATGAAGGAGTGAGCCTGTTATACTGGACAATGGGCTGGAGATGGCTGCTGAGGACCAGGGTTCCGATCCCACTTCTGCTCTGTACCTGCCTCCCAGAGTTATCTTGAGGCTTAAATGACTAGACCTGTACCTAGGGCAAAGTGATCAGTTTTCCCCAGGAGGTCCAATCTGACAGTGTCTGTCTTGAGTGGGCACCAATGTGAGTTCGTGGAGCTTGCAGTCAATCCCCCAGTGGCTAGAAATCCTAGAACTTAGCCCCTGGCCAGCAAGAATTCTGACAGGAAGCTCTTGGGTGACATGTTGGAGTGAGTCCTTCCTCCCTGCCCCTTTAACCTTTAACTGAGGGACTACTTCATGGCATTTGCCCCAGGCATGGTCTCAACACATCTCCAGGTTACTGCTCTGCACATGAGCTAGATGCAGGTAAAGCATTTTACAGACTTTTAAGTAAATATTAGTTATCATGACTATTATTAGCTGAGGGAAAGGGCAAACCCCTCCAGCATCTTTGCCAAGAAAATCCCAAATGGGGTCATAAAGAGTTGGACACGACTGAAACAAGAATGGGAGCTTAGACAATTAGACTCTTTCTGGGTCTCATCTGTATAGTGGGTTCTTTGGATTGGGAGACTCTTAAATCCCCTGCAAGTCTTAGTCCAAGATCCTATGATCCTATGAACCCAACAGGCTTTTAAAAGTTGTCAGATCTTCTAAAAGTGGCCACATCAGGACTCTAAGTCCCATAGACAGAGCATTGTATGGTTAACAATTCATTCCCTTTCCTCACACCAGCCCTGTGAAGGAGATATTGTGACCAGTGGCATGCCCATTTTACAGATCAAGAAACTGAGGCTTAGAGAGGATAAGCGAGGTGCAAGGCGGGGCATAACTGGTGCTCAGGTGACTCCAGGTGTCTCACCTATTCTGCTATCCCATGATGCTTCAGGATATGGATTCTAATCTAAGCCCTGACTGTTAACTGGCTATGTAACTGACTTTGGGAAGTCACTCTCTCTTTCTAGGGCTCTGTCTTCTCATGTGTAAAAATGAGACGATCTAATTCCCTTCCAGCCCTGAATCCCATGGTCCTAGACTATATGAGACCAAGTTGACGAGGACACTTCATTGTTCAACTGAAGCTTTTGGATCAGGATGGTGACGCAGGCAGGGCTGGGCTCTGATACTGGCCTGCGCAGGTCCTATTGATTTTGGATACAGAAATTTCCCCATCAGTTTAAAATTGAACAAGGAGAAGTTTTGTTATTTTTGCTTTGTTAGGATGACTTCCTTTTTTCTGCCCTAAATAAACGCATTTTCTGAGGGCTCTTTCCCCCTTTTGTGTCAGACTTAGCATAGAAACTTTGCCTATGTGTGGTTTCTCCTTTACAATGTGAGTTCCTTGAGAGCAGGGTCTGTCTCTTACTTTTCTCTTTGAATCCCCAACACTTGTGTTTTACACATAATAAGTATTTACTAAACACTTTTTTCTTTCATCCATCCATCCATCCATCCATCCATGCATCCATCCATCCATCCATCCTTCCATCCATCCACTCTTAATGGGTCTGCTTCCCATTGTCCTGATAGCCTAGTTGCGGAAGCTTAGAAAACCATCTGGTTTCCTGGACCCAGCCTTTTTCTTGACAGGCTATCTTATTTTAGAGACATCCTCATCTCCTATCTGGCACCCAACTCCATCCTTTCCCTTCTCCAGAACCCCTCATATCTAGAATATTCCTTGCCAGAAACTTCCAGCTTCCTTATAATTGGCACTTACCTACTTTTGAGATTACCAATCAGAGGCCCCTGCCCTCTCTGTAAAATGCCACACCCCTCTGTCACATCACTGTGATGTGGTCCTGCTGTGTGGGATAGCCCATCACAAGAGAGAGGGTGAGCCAGCCTAAGGTGGGTGCCTCTCATCTGGATCATCTAGCCCCTTCTGCTGGGACTAGAGACCATTTAGTTTAACACTCCAACAAGCCTCTAATTGACTGCCCACGGTGTGCCAGGCACTGGGCATTGGGGATGCAGAGACAAGTGTAAAAGCAGCTTTAGACCAGAGGCAGCTGCATACCTCCTACAGGGAGGTGTTCCCCTAGGTTTGAGTAACACAGCAGAAAAAGACAGAATAAAACAAAGAAAATGTATAAAGAGACTCTCACTGGGTCATTTGGGGCCATTTGCTTTTGTCGTAGGAAAGCCAAGGTGCATTCCAAATGATGACAGTTAGCTCCGTCACATGCGTCCTGAGCCCTCCAGAGAGCCTGGCTGTTCCCCACTTTCCATGTGTGACTGATGTCTGAACTGTATGCTTGCTCCTTCTTCTTGGGCCTTTCTCTCTTACCACCTATACCATGTGTTCAATGAAACACTTTCCCTTGACTGTGGTATAGTGTCCCTGAGATAAAGAGGTGCTTTTAGTGTCTCTGGAAAGTTCACTTTTTTAACGACGATAACTTCAATTCCCCAAAGTGGACGCAGCAGACTGAGATGACAGGGTAGCGCAGAAGCACATTCTGGGCTGCATCAGCACTGTCCAACTATTTCCAGCTTTCTTTATCTCTTTGTGTTGTGTTGTCTAAGCCAAGGACAGAGTAGGGTCCATCTTCAGTCTCTCAGATCCTGAATTCATATGAAGATGTGTTGTTAACTGATTGGCCACAGGACTGGTATTGGGAAGGACTCATCTATTAGGATAGAGGATCCTTGATGTAGAGCTGGGAAGGACCACAGAGGCCATCTAGTACAACCTTATTGTTTTACAGCTGAGGAAACTGAGGCCCAGAGAAGGGAGAGCCTTCATCAGTCTCATATGAGTTTGAAGCCATCTCTAATGGATTCCGATCCACTGCTTGTTGTTTTGAACCTCCCTGACTCCCTATGGCCTCTACTGATGTAACTCCTTCCTCTAGATGTTTAAAGCCCTCCACAGTCTGATCCCCGTCCTACCTTTCCATTCCAATTTCCTAATATTCCTCTTTCTAGAGGCTCCATCCCAGTCACACTGGTCAGGTGGCTATTCTAGGAGTACATGAATGGCCATGTTCCCCTTTTGGGAGGGCTGAACCCTTGCATGCCTGGGTAGCTCTCCTTCACCTTTGCCTCATGGCACCTCTTCCTAGCTTCAAAGGGCAACTCCTGGGCCTCCCTACAGGGAAGTGTTCCCCTAAATCCCCAGCAGAATGTGCACTTCTTGAGGATAGGGACTGTTTCTTTTTTGTTGTTTTATCTCCAACTTCCAACATGGAGCCTTGGCATATAATAAGCACTTAAAATGCTTTTTCCACACCTGTATTCACATCTTTTCTTCTCCAGTAGAATCTCAATTCCTTGAAGGCAAAGATTGTTTCATTTTTTGGTACCCCATTTTGAGTCCAATGTACTGGGCACATAGTAGGTGCTTTTAAAAAAATGCTAGTTGAATCGAATGGAGTTAGATTCCCCTGGCCATCTCAGCTGGTTTAGGGGTTTTGGGGTGTTTTTAAAAAAACGTTATTGATATATTTTGCTTTTACATCACTGACATTTCCCAATACACCCTCCCCTCATTCTTCCCAGAGTGACAAAGCTGATTTGAAAAAGCCCAGCGTCCCGGGTTGGAGCACCCTGGGGGCAGGGCAGCCGAGCAGGAGAACATAAACCCTTGGTATTCCTCCAGGCGCTGCTGCCTGCCACCCGACTCTCTCCTTAGCCAGTGAAGGGCCTGAATTTTTGACTCCTTCTCTGGGGTGGCAGCGTCTTTCATCCCATAGGAAGAGCTGGAAGCACAGCTCACACTTTCTCACTTCTCCAAAGCGATTTTTGGCTCCTCTGACATGTCTGAGCTGCTAGATGGTCATTTCCCCCCTCTCCCCTCCAGCTGATGCCAAATGAGTATTGTGAAACTTGCTGAATGGATCTCCCTTTCTTTTTTTTCTTTCTATTTGTCCGACAGCGCTTCCCGACCGAGGATCATCTGATGATTCATAGACACAAGCATGAAATGACTTTGAAGTTTCCCTCAATAAAAACAGACAGTTTGTTATCAGGTAAGGAGCCTCCAGTGGGAGAGGATCTGCTCTGGCCTCCTGGGGCAGAGGGGGAGAGGCCTCTTCTGTCTCAGACAGGACAAACCCCGCCAGCAAATACTGTGTCCTCAGAATCAAGACTGCTGCTGTCATGTGGCAGCACAGAGGCCACCAGCTGACTTGGGATTCCCACCTTTCTGGGAATGTAGAACTTTGACAAGAATAGCTCGGTTTATATAACAGTTTACCTCTGACACTAGGAGGTTAAGTAACTAGCCCAGGGCCATACAGCTAGCATGGGTCTGAGATGGGACTTGCCCTACTTCTTTCTGACTTTCTGTCCCCCGGGCCTTTGGGAGAGACAGCTCATTAAGACTAGAGAGTGTCAATCTGTGTTGGTACAGGGAGTTACCACACTGGGAAGTCACAGGTTAGCTCCAATACTAAGGTGCTTTCCCTTTAAGATTTGTAAAGTTCTTTTCACCCATGGTCTCACTGGGTCTTCATAACAACCCTGTAAAGAAGGGGATTATCCCCATTTTATAAATGGGAATTGCATGGCTAAGAGAATTTAAATGAGTGGACCAGGGTTATACAGCTAGTAAATATCTGAGGTGAGTGTCAAAGCTGACTCCTTTTAATTATGGCACTATTAACCCATACCATGTTCTTTAAACTCCTTAGTACAATCAGTGGAGCAGCCAGGTGGTAAAGTGCCTGGCCTGGAATCAGGAAGACCCAAGTTCAAATCTGGCCTCAGACATGTATTAGCTGTGTGATCCTGGGCAAGTCACTTAGACTTGTTTGCCTCAGTTTCCTCATCTGTAAAATGAGCTGGAGAAGGAAATGACAAATTATGCTCATGTCTACCAAGAAAACCTCAAATAGGGCCACAAAGAGTTGGTCACACCTAATTGTTTGTCTGTCTATCTCTACATATATCTGCAGTCAGTCAAGAGGGTTCATGTGTGAGCACTTGCTATGTACCTAGTAATATATCACGTACTATGGGAGATACTAAAAAATAGCTTCTCTGAAGGAGCTAATAGTCTAGTTACAAAGACATCATATTCATAGGAAAAGGTACTTGAGATTTCCAGATAGTATGCAATATATGTGAAGGGAACTCAGCAGATAGACTTAAGTACACTAAACTCTGTAAAAGTTCTTAATCTTTTTGGTGTCATGGGTCGCTTGAGTAGTTTAGTGAAACATATGGACCTCTTCTCAGAATAATGTTTTTAAAACTTAAAGTACTTAGGATTACAAAGGGAACCAATTTCTATCACCTTTCTTTAATCTCTCCCTATTCTATCTGCCTGCCTATATGCCATTTGCTTATCTATCCATCCATTCATCCATCCATCTATCCACCTACATATCTATCCATCCATCCATCTACCTATCTACCTATCCATCTATCCATCTTTCTACTTTACCCAGATTTAGAGGAAGGAGAGTTCACTATGGATTGACCCTGAAGTCAGAGAGGACCCCAGAGGCAGTCAGTTGTCATGGATAGAATGCTGGATTTGGAACCAGGAAGATCTAGGTTCAAATTCTGCCTCTGACATTTCCTAGCTGGATGACTTGGGACAAGTCACTTAATCTCTCTAGAGTTTCTTCATCTTTAAAATAAGGGAGGGAAATTGGTGTAGACTAAGTGATCTCAAATACTCTTTCCAGCTCTAAGTCTGTCCTCCCAGGATCCCTAACCCAGAGGAGATAATGACACACTCTTCTTACCTTCCTAATCGTTAGATGTCTCCAAATGTATAGTGGACTGTCAAGGGAGGGAGAGAGCTCCCTGTCACTTGTCTCCAGCAACAGCTCGGTGACCACTTGGTGGTGATATTGCCTGGGGATTCCTGTTGAGAAACAGGTTGGACTAGCTCGCCTTTGAGCTCCTTTCCAACCCTGTGGGGCTGGGATTCTCCAAACTTGGTAGGATTTGCATGCGCAGACAGTGAGGACCAGAATAGGTTTAGGATAGACTCAAGATCTAGGGCTGGAAGGTCATGTAATCCAGCTCCCTCATTTCACAGATGAGGAAACTGAGGCCCAGGGAGGAAATATTGACTTGCCCAAGGTCATATAGGTAGTGACAGAGATGGGGTCTGAACCCAGGCACATTAACTCTAGATTGTTCTCTATACCCCACAATCTTCAGTTGAGTTGAAAGGGAGCTGGCCAAGGAGGACAAGCCTGGGGAGGTAGACTGGAGCTTGATCATGGGGGCCTCGAATGCCACACTGGGGTTTAGTCCATAGACAGTGGGTTAGTAAGTGACTTGCCTGGGGTCACATAGCTAGAGTCTGAGGTAGAATTTGAACTCAGGTCCTTGTCACTCCAGCTCCTGCCATCATCTGTCTACCAGGCCACCTAGCAGCTCCTGAAGTCATTTTACTGTTATTACTTTTTACCTAGCAGACAATAGATGAATAAGTCACAGAATGTGAGAGTTGGAATGGCTGCCTCAGTGGCCTTTTAGTCCAAGACAAATAGATTCCTTTGAAGGAGAAGAACTTCATGGGTGTGAACAGGCTGCCACAGAGTACAACAAGGAAGCTTTTCAGCCTAGTGCTTGGCACATAGGTGCTCAATAAATGCTTCTTGACTTGTTGCATGCAAGAGGAAGATGTTATCCAAGAAATGAGTGGCGAGGGAAAAGTTCCTGGCTGCCTCTCTAGGGGCTAATACCATCACAGTATCATTACATGGTATCATTACACTGAGCAGGGGTGTTTTTGGACTTGAGTTCTGTAGTTCGCTTTTAGGGGGATGTTTTTGCTGAGATTTTAATAGCTGCATTTCAATAGAATTGGTTTCCTTTGCCTTCCCATGTGCTTTATTTTATCTATTCAAGAACATGCTTCTGAGGAAGGCTCCAGAGGTTTCACCAGGGTGGCTGCCCACGGTGACTGGGTATTTTAAACAGGTGCCATGGTAATGCTCAGAGAGCTGACTTTAAAATAGGGTTAAGTTATAAAAATGAAATAAATAATAAAACAAAACAGGAGGGGTTAAATTATGAAAACAAATGAAATTAATGTAATAAAATGGGAAGGGTTAAATTATAAAAATAAATAAAATTAATAGTAATAAAACAGGAAAGGTTAAATTATAAAAATAAATAAAATAAATAATATAATAAAATAGGAAGGGTTAAATTATAAAAGTAAATAAAATTAATATAATAAAATAGGAAGGGTTAAATTATAAAAATAAATAATATAATAAAATAAGGGTTAAATTATAAAACTAAATAAAATTAATATAATAAAATAGGAAGGGTTGAATTATAAAAATAAATGATATAATAAAACAGGAAGGGTTAAATTATAAAAATAAATAACATAATAAAATAGGAAGAGTTAAATTATAAAAATAAATAAAATAAATGTAAGAAAACAGGAAGGATTAAATTATTAAAATAAAATGAAATAAATAATATAACAAGATAGGAAGGGGTACACCTGTGATATAACTCCCTCCACCAATACAGGTAGGCATCTTCTCTGCAAACTGGAGAGCTGCCTAGTGGAGAGAGGCTAAGTGGGTGGCCAGGGTCACACAGCCAATATGTGCCGGGGGGGGGGGTGACTTGAACTCAGGTCTTCCTGCCTTTGTGGCCAGTTCTCTTTCCAGTACGCCATCCTCTGGAACTTAAAGTACAAATATTTATTTACATAAATTTACATTCATATTTTTCACACATTTGTACCTAAAACAAGAGACAGGAGATAGTGTTACACTAGCCATGGACACTAGAGGAGTCATCACAGTAGCTGTATTTACATACGCTGTCTCCCTTGAGCCTCCTGGCATCCCTGTGACCTAAGTGTTATCACTGTTGCTCTCTCCATTTTGTAGTTGTCTAGTGATTATCCCCATTTACTGGAAGGATTTGCAGATGGATTGCCTGAGAAGAAGTCTCTCATGCAGCGCCATATGGCAAATATCAGAGGCAGGATTTGAACCCAGCTCTGCCTGACTCCAAGGCCAGCAGACTGGCCTCCATTCACTATATACAAGGCTACTCCTAGGAAGTTTCTTCCTTAGTGAGTTGCTAGGACTGTACCCATGGAGGCTTTCCATCTGAGCAGCAGTTTAACAGGAGCAGCTGAGAAGGTGTGAAGAGTGTGCTTAAACCCTCCTCAGTTGAACTTTATCAGCTATATTTTCATGCGTCTCTTTTTCACAGATCTTCACCTACTCTTAGCAAATCTTCAGCCGCTTGGGGCTGGCTCGGGCACTGCTCACTAGATGGACCCAGATGAGATTTGTGCAGAAAGGGGAGGGGCCCCTCAAAATTGGGAGAAGGAGGTGGGACAGTGAGAAACAAAGCAGAGGGTGGAGAATGGGGCTAAATAGATGCTTGTCTTTTCTTGGAGTGTTTTTTTAAAATCTTTATATATGTTTTATGTTAATATTTCTAGGTATCCATTTGTTGACACTTCCAAGGAAACGATGCTCTGGGAATCCATTTATTTAATTTTCAAAAATATCTTAATATATATTTAATTTAATATTTTACCTACTGACCATGTAGCTGTTTCAATTTTTCACAGCAAATTCTAGTAAGTTATTATTAGGAGACACTTGAAGCTTACCATGCTCCAGGAAGCTAGGTGAATAATATGGTAGTAGTAATTTCAGTGGTTTTCAGTTGCGTCTGATTCTTTGTGACCCCATTTGGGGTTTTCTTGGCAAAGATACTGGAGTGGTTTGCCATTTCCTTCTCCAGCTCATTTTACAGGTGAGGAAACTGAGGCAAACAGGGTGAAGTGACTTGGTCAGGGTCTCACAGCTAGTAAGTGTCTGAGGCTGGATTTGAACTTGAGAAGAAGAGTCTTTGACCAGGCCCAGAGCTCTGTGCACTATGGCGCCATCTAGCTGTCCAAACATCCACATACAAACAAGCTATAGGCAGGATGTATTGGAGATGACCAAGATGTTAGAGAATTTCTTCTGGAAACTCCCAGAATGTAGATTGGCTCCTCGTCTGTAACTTCTAGAGTCAGAGAATGGCCTGGAACACTGGCCTTCCTGGTTCCCAGGCCAACTCTTATGAAAACTCGTATCAAAATAATCCCTGCAGTCATTTTCCTTTAGCGGAAGCTGAGATGGACCAGAAATTGCCTGTTTTCAGAGCATTTTCAAGGTGTCCTATGAGAGGCATTCTACATCTGAGCACTTGATTGGCAGGAAGGAGACCCCAGCTCTTTCACTACTAATAGGCAGTGTGGCATAGTGGGGAGAATGATGGATTTGGCCTGCAGGAGACCTGGGTTCAAATCCTACCTCAGACAATTACTAACTGCATGACTTTGGGCAAGTCATAGAAACCCTCTGGGCCTCAGTTTCCTCCTGTGTCAAATGGAGAAAGTTTGACTCGATGGCCCATAAAGTCCTGTCCAGCATGTTCTTCAGAGACCGTGACCTGTGTGATCTTGGGGAGTCCCAGCCTCTCTGGGCTTCAGTTTCCTCACCTCTAAAATTAAAAGTGTTGAACTAGAAGATAATCTTCCATTTCTAAACTTACATAATTGAATGAGTCGATAGAATCTGGAGTAGGGTGGGGACTACCCCCCTGTCTTCTGCCTCCCAGGGCCCCTTCCATCGGTTCTAGCTTAGCGCCTTTCATTGTAACGCCTCCTCATGCAGTTTGCGGGTGCTCCTGGGTCATCTGCAGGTCTGCTTCCTCTTCTCCAGCTGGCTCCTGGCACTTGAGAGTTTGTAAGTGAGACTACTAGAGTCGATAGGGACCCCAGAGGGCACCTTGTCTAACTCCTTCCTTTTACTGAGGAGGAGACCGAGACCCGGATGATAAATCTAAAGCTAGAAGGCTCCTCAGGGGCCAGTTTTACAGACAAGGAAACAGAGGCACAGGGAGATTTTTGTCTCTAACCCTGTATCGCTGAGGAGGATTTGAAGGGAGGTTCTCTTACTTCAGAGCCAAGGCTTTTTCAGACTGTATCACTTACCAAATGACTTGTCCAAGGTCACACATATCATCAGTGGGAGAGCTGGGCCTTGAACCCAGGCTTCCTCACTCTCAAGCTTAATGCTCTGAGATCCACTAGCCCAGGCCGCTTCCAAGCAGCCAGGTGTTTGAGAGCCCAGGTACATTGGAAGGCGGGCTGACCTTTGGTGATCAGGTTTCTTTCCTGCCCCAGATCTGAACCCTCCAGGGTGAAAAATAGCCTGTTGCTGCCTCACTAGCCAGCAGGTGACCTGGGTATTTTTAGTCCTTGCTAAGATTTCCATCTGTCCGATTCTGACCTGGACAGGCTTGAATTTGATGTGGCTGCTCGTCCGGAGAGACTGCGTCCTCCAAGAACACAGCTGCAGCAGTGTCTGGTGGGGACCTGAATTCTTCTCCCAACTCATGGCAGACTTTGGTCTTGGTAAAGAGCCTGGCCTGATGGTGCTTTCTGCTCAGCCCCACCTGACTCCTGAAAACA
Organism: Phalanger gymnotis; assembly: GCA_028646595.1. Lineage (NCBI taxonomy): Eukaryota > Metazoa > Chordata > Mammalia > Diprotodontia > Phalangeridae > Phalanger > Phalanger gymnotis. Next base: position 14,638,275 of record CM053623.1, read on the forward strand.
CAGAGTGCAATTCAGGCAAAAAGACAGGGTGCCACAGTGGAGGGATGCCTCAGCTTGGCGTCCATCAGGTCTAATCCTGCCTCCAACATTTCTGAGCTGTGTGATCGTGGGCAAATCGCTTAACCCCTCTGATCAGCAGTTTCCACATCTGTGAAATGGGGGTAATATTTACTGTACAGGGTTATCCTGAAGCAGAAATGAGACAATGTATGCAGAATGCGAAGTCAACTTTAAAGCACTCTATTCATATGTTATCATCATGATTTCATCTCATTGGCTCATCTACCCACAAAAACCCACAAACAAAAGAGTAGACGAGAGATTAACATTTAGCCCTGGGCTGCCTCTAGGCAAGGGCCGGGGTCTCCTTCCTGCCTCCTTGACTCAAGGGGGTTCCGTTCTACTGAAAGGATGTAACATGTACCAACAAGCAAGTGCAAATGTGGGATCAATCAACAAATATTTATGAAGTGCCTACTGTGTGCCAGGCACTGTTCAAGTGGCACAAGGGCAAAAATAGAATTATCCTTGACCTGAAGGAGCTTTAAGCTTTTGGGGGAATCAAACCTATTCAGACCCAGCTGACGTTTGGTCGGTGACTTAACTTCTTGCAGGTGTGTGTGCATGTGTATGTATGTATATATGTGTATGTGTGTGCACATGCGTGCGTGTGCATATGTATGTGTGTATGCATGTGTGTATGTATATGTGCATGCATGCCTGTATGTGTGTGCATGTGTGTGTATGTATGTGAGTGTATGCGTGCATGCATGTATGTGTGTGTGCATGCATGTGTGTATGTGCGTGCGTGTGTTTGTGTGTGTCCGTGTCCCGATTCCTCATTTGTGTAGTGAGGCATTTGGACTAGATGGTCTCTGAAGTTACTTGAAGTGTTTAATCTATGAACTGAAGTAACTCTAGCTTCTGTAGTGGATAGAAGGCTGGAACTGGAGTTGGAATGATCTGAGTTCAAATGGGACCTCGAATGTGGGCTACCTAAATGACCTGGGCAAGTCAGTTTTCTCTCAGTCTCAGTTTCCTCACCTGTAAAACGGGAATTATAAAGCATCTACCTCATTGAGTTGTCATAAGGATCAAATGAGGTGCCATACAGAAACATTTTGCAAACCTTTAAACCACTCAATATAGGTTAGCTACTATTATAGACGAAGGGATATTGGGTATGTGAGGACATTAATATCTTGGGGAATCTGAGATGGCTTCTGGGAGGAGATATCTCTTGAATTTAGTCTTAAAGGGGGCAAGGGATTTTAAGAGACAGATGTGAGGAGGGAGGGCAGCCCAGGCTTGAGGGCCAGCTTGTATTATCATAGAGGGAGGCTGAGAATGGCCTGTTGTGTGCGAAGGGCCACAAGTAGGGGTGCTGGGTGGGACCATAGAATGTGTCAGAGTGAGTCACGTATTCAGCCTGAAAAGAGAGGCTGGCACCAGACTTTGCAAGATTTTCAACGTCAGATAGAGGCAAAAGGGAACCGCAGAATGTTCTTGATAGGGGAATGACGTGGTCAGACCTGTGCCTTAAGTATGTTGATTTGGCAACTGGGTGCAAGATTTAGTAGAAAAAGGAGAGATGTGACCTGGAGAGCTCACTTGGGAGGCTATTGCAATGGTCCATTATAGAGGTACCTGATAACACCTACATCAGGGCGGTTGTGGTGTGAATAGAGTGATGGGGACAGATACAACAGATGTTGAGGAGATAGAATTGCCAAGATTTGGCATCTGACTGGACATGGAAACAGGGAAGTGACCAGGACCGACTTCTAACTTCCTAGCCTTCATTTTGTTTCCATGGACTGTATGGAAGAAGACAGGGAAGGTGAAACAGGAACCACACTGGCACACCCAGGATGGCTGCCAGTGCAGGTTGTTTTATCTGCTTTACTAAGGAAAACAACTTAAAAGTGGTCTATGATCTTTTAATTACATAAAAGACAAACAGAGAAAATACAGAGCAGAGAAACAAAGACCAACAGACGGGGCTCTACTGCCTGAATCAAAGCTTTACATCCACCACTGAATCAAGAGAGCTTTTACCTCTGAGGAGTCGGGAGCTCTGAACATACGGCCCCTCAGAGCCTCGACCAGGGAATCACAACATCTTTCTCATAAGCAAGCCCTGAAAGCAAAAGCTCACCTCTGAGAATATATACTCTTTAGGCTCAGTGCCCAATTAGAAATTAACGAAAGGCGTGTAAGACTTCCCACAAGCAAGCTTCCCTTAATGGGCTCCCCATGAGGCCTATTGATGGGTGGGGAAGATCTTATTCCCCATTAACCTTACAGAAGGATCTGCACCATCTAAGAGACTTTGGGTCTCTACAAGGTACATGGTGCTCAGTGGCTCCGTGGAGACTCTGAGTAGATTGAATCTGACCAGGTAATGGAGTCTTACAAGACCTCTCATCATCAGATACTTTTTCTGTTCTCAACCATCATCTGAGCCTTGGAATGACCAGGTAGACCGCCTAAAATGCCTTCGAGATCATTGGGATCCAACTGGGGACCAGGCTGACCATTCAGACCATCCTTGCCAAAAAGCCTTTGGATTCCTGGGGGCGGGGAGAAGGAAACTTATTGTACCTGAAACTTAATGCCCCTCCCCCAGCTCTGGGCCCTTGCTCTTTGCCTCTGGTCTGTGATGCTTTGTCATCATTTCTACCTCTTAGTCACTTTGGTGTTCTTCAAGGTGCAGCTCAAATCCCACCTTCTGTAGGAGGCCCTTCTTCTTTCCCCAACTGCTGATGTCTTCCTTGCTTGGATTGCCTTTGCTCTGCTCCGTGTGTGTCCACTTAGTTGGGATGTATGCTTCTAGCCTCTGGAATGGTCTTTTAACCTTTCTTTGTATCCCCAGTTCCTGGCACAGTGTCTGGCACGTAATAGGTTCTCCATAAATGCTCATTGATGGACTTATTGACCTTTTGGGAGCTAGCAGAGAGCAGCTCTGTCCCCGCCTTGAACTTTGGCTAACACGCTCAGTACAGTTTCAAAAATTTGAAGATCTGACATCCAGAAGAGGGATTCCCTTCATTCCCTCTGGGCCTGGAGGGACAAACCAGGAGCAACGGTGGTGAGGGGGGATATTGCAGAAAGGCAGATTTAGGCTTTATGTAAAGGGGGAACACTTCCTTAGTAATCAGAGTGGTCCAAAAATAGAATGGACTGCTTTGGAAGGTAGTGAGTTCTCCCTCACTGGAAGTATCTGAGCAGAGATCAGATATAGCAGATATAGCAGAGAGGGAATTCTCATTCAGGTCTAGTTTAGACTTGATGGCCTCTCAGGTCCTTTCCAGCTATGGTATCCTTTGTGACTGTGACAGTTTCCATGATTCATATGGATTTCAGGACCCATGATGGTCATCCACTAGTTAATGTTGCATCTTCTGAAAACCACAGTGACAATAATGTGCACCATTCAGATTCTAAGGCTTCAAGGCATCTGTGCCTTCACTCCTGTGAGTCAAGGTTGTCCCTTCATCAGGGCAGACTGCAGCCCCTTCATGCCTTGTCATCCTGGATTACTCTTTCCATGTTTTCCTCCAAACCCTCCATGTGTACACTGCCAAACATGCCTTCCTCTAGGGCTTTTTACATTGCAGGGGGGCACCAGGGCTACCTTGGGCTGCCCCTGGACCACCATGCCCCTGCTGCTCACACTTCTCATGGCATTTGGTCTCCATGTCTCTTTTGCCCTGTCTCTCTTTATTTGAGGTCATGTTTTTCTCTGCACATGCCTTCTGTTGTGAGTTACAGGAGAGCAGAATCTGTGTCAAATTTGTCATTTTCTCCTTAGATCTGTCTTGCACACAATAGGTATTTAATGTTTGTTGAACGAATGAATGGAGGATGAATGGCTGCCTGGGGATAGACAGACACAGAGAGAAAGGTCCCTGCTGCTCCGAATCCTTCCAAATGAATTCGTTTAGTCGTTTCAGTTGTGCCCCACTCTTTGTGACCCCATTTGGGGTCTCCTTGGCAGAGATACTGGAGTGGTTTGTCATTTCTTTCTCCAGCTCATTTTACAGATGAAGAAATTGAGGCAAACAGGGTGAAGTGACTTGTCCAGGGTTGCACAATTAGGAAATGTCTGAGGCTGGATTTGAACTCAGGAAGATGAGTCCTCCAGACTCCAGGCCAAGCACTCTAACCACTGCGCCATCCAACTGCAGTGAATGAAATGAAGGGCAGGAATGATGATTGAAAAAGATCTCCCCAGTTAAATCTAGAGAGAGTTTCCATGTTGTCCAGCAATAATGATAACAATGATTAGCATGCAATGCTTATAAGCTTTGCAAAGTGCTTTACAAATATCTCATTTGGTCCTTACAACAACCCTGGGAAGTAGGTACTTTTTTATTCCCATTTTATAGCTGAAACCACTGAGGCCTAGAGAGGTAAAATGATTTGTTCCGGGTCACACGGCTGGTCGGTGAACGGGGTGTCACTTTTGGCCTTCCTGACTCGTCCTCCGGTGCTCAGGCCCAGCTGCTTCTGGACTTAACTTTACTAAGTTAATTTTGGCCAAGGTAAAAAGGCAGAGAGAAAGTCAACCAGTTGGGACTCTGGCTAGAAGAATTACACGGTCACCTGTCTGTGGTCCCTAAGACCGTGGGGTCCTTGAGGGCAGGGGCCGCTTTGCTTTTGCGTGAGTGTCTTTGTATCTTTCATGACTACGGCATTTGGCGGAGTGGAATCGTACCCAGTCAGCCTGGTACAGTGTGTGGCACATAGTAGGTGCTTAATAAATGTTTGCTGAATTGAATTGAACTGGGAATGGGCCCCACTATTTTAAAGCAAAGGTTTGCCAAATAGATTAATAGTGTAAATAAAATGTCATGGGAAATATTTAAACTTCTGAAGACAAGAGTTCTTTCAACCCTTCTAGAGTATCGTAGAAGCATCCATTTTCTTAGAAACCAAGAGGTGCTAATTACAAATAATTGTTTTTTCCTATTTCCGGAAGCTGTAACCCCAAGATATATTGCTAGACAATCCTTGATTGGCCTGCTGTGCTCAGAAGGATAAACAGTGAAAAGAGGAGGGACTTTGGGGAGAGAGGACCTAGCTCAGACTTACCTAATGTGTGACCTCTCTGGACTTGAATTTGGACCAGGGACTCTTGTGTTTTTTTGGACTCTTCCAAATAGTGTTACAAATTCCTAAAAAAAACTACTACATAGTGTTACAAAGAAAACCAATTAGTTTAAGTTATCAAACACATTGAATGTATGTTTAAAGCAATGACAAATTTATGGACCCCAGGTTAAGAATGCCTGATATTGATGACCCCTGAGGTGATTTTGAATTCTAGATCTCATGATCCTGAAGTCTTGTGCCTGTTGTCCTAGCTTGGCCACTGGCAGCAACTTGTGTGACCAGGGACAGGCCCTCTCGACTCTCTGGGACTTTGTTTCTTTATCTGTAAAATGATAGGATTAGGCTTGATGAGTTCCAAGACCCTTTCCAACTGTGTATCAAGGGAGCCTGTGATGAGTCACTTTGCTATTCTTAGCCTCAGTTTCTTCCTTTGTAAAATGTGGGAGTTGGTTTAGATGGACTCCCAGCCCCCTTCCAGGTCTAAATGATAAGACTCTTCAACCAATTCTTCATTTCAAACTTTTCGCAAATTCACACTGGCCTTAGCTTTCTCTTGATCTGAGTTAATGAGCATGAATGAATGAATGGATGACGGGATGCTGCTTGGCTCATAACCTCATATCATTTAGTACTGATTTTTCAAAAGTCCCATTTCCTGGCTCTCTCACTCAAGAATCTGGTCAAACCTATAGAAATGAGATGGCTGCTGAAGCTGAGAAGCCCCTTGTCCCCTCAATTCTGTGATGGGTTATCTTGGCCCGTGTATTCTGCCTAGAGCCTGTCGCCTTTCCCCCTCGGTGATGGAGGAAAAATGAAGCACGGGCAAATCCATAACTGAAGTGCCGTTCGGCCGCTGAGTAAGCTAGTCACCTATTATTAAATGCACAGCAGACTAAACAATTCTCTTTTTTTTTCAAGGAATCAGGTTTCAGGCCTTAGATTTGTGCCTGTCCCTTTCACTCAGGAGGAATCTTGTCAGCTACAGTTGAAGAAGAGGATGGGAGTCAAACTCTGGGAGAATTAGGCATCTGAGGGGGCTTGGAGTAGTGTTAAAAGGCTTTGTTATAGCTGTTGACTGCTCGTTCTCTCTCTCTTCCCCCCACCCCTCTCTCTCTCTCTCTCTCTCTCTGTTTCTTTGTCTCTCTGTCTCTGTTCCTGTCTCTCTCTCTGTCTCTCTCCATACACACACACACACATACATGTATGTGTATAGATATATAGATATGTTGCAAAGACAACATGTTAAAGAATAGATTAAAGATATAGAGCTGGAAAGGACCATATAGTCAGCTCCATGGGGATGGGACTCCCCATATCCCTGTTTTACAGATGAGAAAACTGAGGCCCAGAAAGACAAAATTATTTGCCAAGATTTGAACCTAGGTCCTCTGACTGCATACCTGGGACTTTTTGCACCATAACATTGCTGTATACTGCTTAATTTTTTGATCAGTATGTCCATCAAACCTCAGGGAGTGAAGCAAGCTAATACCAAACATCCTTTGAGCTTCGGCACACCTTGACATAATTCTTCCCATGGTGGGAATTTTCAAGGCCCCTTGTTTTGCAAGAAACTAGTTCTTAATTCTCAGAAAGGAATCCAAACACTGAAGCTTGGCAGGTTTTGTAATGGGATTTCCCCCTCCTCCTCTCCCCTTAATTTCCAACATGGCTGTCAAATGAGATCCAAGGTCCTGAGAGTTCTGTGATCAGATTGGAAGACTGGTGGAAGACTCCTTCTCTGGACCTTTCCCCTGAGTTCTTCTGGCCTTCTCTGACTCAGCTGTGCCAGATAAAGGTTTTGTCTGAAAAATGAGTCCTTGGCATTGACGAAGAGATAGAACATGACCAGCCCACTCACCTAAGGGCTTGTTTGGCCTCAGAAAGATCCCAGCTCAGACCCAGGTTCTGTTGATTATGACTGTGACCTCTGTGAGTTTGGGCCATCCAGGTCAATTCATCTTGGCAATCACGTTGATACTGACCAAGTACCAAGGACTCACAGAAGAAAATGGCAGTTGTCCCTGCCCTCAGTCTTGTAGTCTGATTTGGAGTCAGAGGCCTGGGTTCAGATCCTGCTTCTGCCATTTGGGTGATATTGGGCAAATCACTTCCCCTCTGTAAGATGAAACAGTTGGACAAGATTATCTAGAGGTCCTCTCTTGCTTGAAATGCATGGTCCCTACAGTGTTGAGTGCAAAGTAGAAGTATCGGGGAGGATGGAAAATGGAGCAGCCTCATTTAAGACAATTACGGTGGCCAAGGCTGCATGTCCAGACCAATCCTTTAGGCCCTTTGAACATCCCCCACTGACTGACCGCACCTCAGCTATTAACAACCCATTGGGCCTAGACTATTATTATTGTGCATGCCCCAAAAGCTGGTGAGACTATCCGTAGCCAGAGCCTCCTGTGTTTGCTGAGAAAGGTGTGGCTTTCGGAGACCTGAAGTCACAGTTAGAGGCATTACCCTCTGATTTTCTGGTCTAATCTAACTAGGAGCGGGTGCTTTGATGCAGCCTCCAGTTTGAGGAGAGACATTCCCTTGTTTGCCTTCTTCAGAAACTCAGCTATCTGCGTTAAAAATCCTCCCGGCATTTCCTGGGGTCTGGCTGCGACTGACAAGAGTCATACCAGAGAACCCCGCAGCCACCCAAATAAATGAGGAAACCAAATGTTAGCGTCAGGAACGGGGACCAACCGCTACCAGTCCCAACCCTGCTTCCTGTTGGAATTGACATTAAATGCTCATTTGCAAGAACAAATTAATTTTGAAGACTAGCAACGGTGAGGCTGATCTTTTCCAAATGTGGAAATAGGTGCCTGTTTTGAATTTCTCAAATGGCATTATATGGGGAAAAGCAGAATGGTGGAGAGGATTGAGAACCAGCCCTGCCTGGAGGAGGGAAACCTAAGAACCAATTTCTTCTCTGACACAGACTGAGTCTGTGGTCTGACGCCAATCAGGGCCCCCAATTGTAAATTCTTGAGAAACTTCTGACTGGTGGAAGTGAAGGGAATTTCCACAGTAGGAGTTCCCCATATGGCTGAAAACTCAGGTCCAGACTTAAAAAAAAGTCTATATAAATATATACATATACATATATATATATAGACACATACACACATATACATGTGCGTATATACATATTATATAATATTTATAAGTATTGTAAGTTATAAATATATTTATGTGTGTTATAATATTTATAAGTTTTAAGTATAATATTATAAGTATTATATAAAATATAGAGACAGCTAGGTGGTCTAGTGGCTTGCATTAACTGGACCTGGAGTGAGGAAGACCTGAGTTTAAACCCCAGCTCAGGTACTTTACTAGTGTGACCTTGGACAGATATGCATATCCCCTTCTTCAATGGGTCCAAGATTTCAAAATGTTAAAGCACCAGCACACAAAGATACATGCTGCAAGAAAGTCTGTGTGTCTATTAGATGGGGCTGAAAGATGGGACGATGGGGGAGGCGGGGCGCCAATAATGGTGGGACCAAACAGCAGCATCCTTCTGCCCCGCCCATCAGATGTAGACTGCTTAGGGCTCTGGGCTTTGCTCTTTGGGGGATTAGATCTCAGTTAAAAATGCAAGAGCTTTGTTTGGATTTTAGTAGTGCATCCTAACTTGTGGTGACGGATTTAGAACTGGGGGAGATCTTAGAGGCCATTGGGTCCAACCCCCTCATTTTACAGATGAATGAGGAAACTGAGCCCTAGAAAGAAGTGACTTGGCCAAGATCACACAACAGAAGAACTGAGATTTGAACCCTGATCCTTAGCCTCCAAATCCAGTACTCTTTCTGTCTTTTTAGCAGTTCCACTGTGGTCCTTCAATACTTTACATCTGCTGTCATGTCAGTATGGAGAATCTTTTCATCAGAACAGTTCACAACGCCTCCATGTCTCATCTTTGTGGTTCTTGTTTATATTGTCCCACAGATCTTCTGTAAAGAATCCCTTCAATGCACTGGTGAATTTCCCCCTAGATTTGAGCTATTTTGAGGTACTTACATTCAGGCTATTTATCATCTATCTATCTTTCCCCCACCCTCCTCACTGCTGGACCTGCCCACCTCCTTTCCAATCAGAAAGACTTTGGCGCTGGCTTTTTGCTTACGCGTTGTCACTGAGCATGGGTAATTCCGTCCACCATACTTCCTTCCATTGTCCATCGGGTCAGTCTAGACGTTGTTTCTTTAGCGTTCATGTTGTTCCATGATTTAGAGACATATTACATGTCCAGGAGATTGGTGGCATTAAATGCGTGTGTGTGTGTGTGCGTGTGTGCGTGTGTGTGTGTGTGTGTGTGTGTGTGTGTGTGTGTGTGTGTAAAGCAGCTTGGGATCATTGAAAGTGCTGAATGATACCCCAAATCTCATCCCTCCTAAACTCTTCCTGGTGTTCATCCCTGGGCCCAGCTCAATGCGCATCTGCAGTGCCTGTCCAAGGTCAGTCTGCATGGGTATCTGCATCCATGTCAATATCCATAACTGCATCGACATCTGATAGAGATACTGATATCAGTCTTTCAGTCAGTCGATAGGCATTTGTTAAGTGCCTACTGTGTGCCATACTAACCACTGGGAATACAAAGAGAGACCAAAGAGAGTCCCTGCTCTCAAGGAGCTTACAATCTAATGAGGGAGACAACAAGCCAACAAATATTTGCAAATAAACTATAGGCAAGGTAAATAGGCAATTTTATTGGCAATAATAGGCAATAACTTTCAACATAGATACCTAGATACATACATATATATGTGTGTATATATATGTATATATATATATATACACACACACATATCTCTATCTCTGTCTGTCTGTCTATGCACACTGTGAGGGACCAGTTCTGGGGATTTTCAATTTAATCGTGTCTCAGACTGGATAATCCATATTCTTTATCCACTTGGCTTTTCCTGTGTCGATTTCTAGGCTGATTTCCTTTGTGTAATTCTGGATCTTACTGAGGAAACCATGACGTATTCTGGGACATGATTTTTTTCCCTGGAGGTGGGTAGGGTGGAGCCTATTTCTGTGATGTCACAAGTGTAGGTAACTCCTGATACTGACCCTCCACCTGCTAAGTGTTGTCTATACCTGTTAAAATGTATGCTCTTTAATGGAAGGGACCATCTTATTTGTGTTTCTACCCAGTACTTAGCCTAGTGTCTGGTACATAGCAAACATTTAACTCATCCATCCATTCATTCACTGATACAGTTTGTCAAGTTCTTTGCAGCTTAGTGTCTTAGCAGTGACTTGCCAGTATGTGTCAGAGGGAAGACTGGAACCTGGATCTTCCTGCCTCCTCATCTGGGCCCCAATATCTGCTATGCCACACCCTATTTTTCTCAGGAAAGGGGAGTGGAGCAAGCATTGATTAAGCACCTGTTGTGTACCAGGCACTGTGCTACGTGTTTTATTTATATTATCTCGTTTGATTGGGGCGATGTTGTCTGCTAATTGTCATCTACAACCAGGAACTTCACCACGCTTGTCAATATGTCCATAGAGGAAATGAAGTGAAGTGAAGTGAAGTGAAAGTCAAACAAAAAAACAAACAAAAAACCAAAGCCCAGACTGACCAAACCGACTTCCTCTTGATGACAAGTGACCTGGAGACCTGTTCTGGGCTATAGCCCTAAATTTTCAGCCATAGCCTGACATGGGCATGCAGAGAGCTGCACAGAAAGGACTCCATCTCCATTGTGCTGGGTATAGGAATGAGGGAAAGATGGTTTAAAAGTAACAGGAACCCTGGGGAATGGTCAGGAATGTCACATGCCAATACAATTTCAGGACCTAGAATTCCAGGGAATCTCATTTTCCAAAGGGATAACTGATTTCCTTTCCTCTTTCTTTGTTCTTTTGTGCACCTGTGTGTTTCCCTTTTGAAATGCCATGTAACAGAGCCCTCTGAAGGAAGCCGTCATTAGTAGGCACCAACTTGAGACTCCAATGCACACCTTGATTCCTTGGCTGCTGGGGAGGTGTCGTATGCTCGTGTCTGTTTTCCCTGTCAGGAGCACAGCCATCTTGGTTCTGAATTGACCGGGTTTCTGTCACTGGCAGTTTTGACAAAGCCCGTCTATCCTTACCACTGAGTCTGAGTCTCACGGATTGTCTAGCCCTACTCCTCCAGAGTAAAAGTGCCCGTGGGGATTTGGGACCTTGATAAAAAGCTCAGCTAACCCTGAGTTGGGAAGAGAAATCAGCCCTACTAGGAATTGCTCCAGAGTTCAGGCTAGCTACGAGGGAGACTGGGGAGAAAAGAATTTCATTGAATTAGAACAAAAGAGACCAGAAGACCAGAGACCAGAAAAATGGGGTCCTGAAACAGAAGGAAAGGGAAATGCTTTGGCCTCATATAGGTAAACTGTAAGGTGCAAACAGTAATGATAATAATACAATAACATAACATTTACACAGCGCTTTAAATTTGACAAAGCACTTTACATGTATTATCTCGGGTGCTTCCCCCAGTCTGAGGTGGGCGCTACTATTATGCCCATTTTGCAGATGAGGAAATCGAGGCACAGAGGTAATATGAATTGCCCAGCATCACACAGCTACTTCCCGAAGGAAGATTCAAACTCAGGTCTTCCTGATTCTGTGTCTGGCACTCCCATCTATCCATTGGGCCACTTATACAGAGCTGTTTCTAATTTGCTGGGTTCCAGTAAAGAAGCAGCCTTCTTGCTCACTGCCTTTGGAATTTATGGGGAAATATATTGATAAGAACAATATAACTTCATTACGATAAAGAAACTTGGACTTCTTACAAATTCAGTTCAATTCTGTAAATACTTTCTGAGTACCTACTGTGTGCTAGTTGCTAGGGATATGAAGAGAAAAATTAAATAGCTCCTGGCCTCAAGGGCATCAACAGAGATAAGTAGATAGAAATGTAAGAGAAGTAAGTTCAAAGTCATTTCCTGCAATGAGGCATGGAGGGAAGCATTCAGGGAAGGGATGGAGTGGTAAATCACCATGGGTCCCCAAGTCTTCCCTGGCAGCTCACAGTTCTTGTAGAGCAATTATCTAACTCATAGGAAGGCCACTGGTTTGCTTAACTTTGAAAAACAAGCCTCATCTTTCTTCATGTCAGCCCAACTTGTCCTGGCTGATGGTTGCAGACTGGCCTCATCCTCCCCTCCCCTTCTTGCTTAGCTGCCAGGGCCTGCCACTTTCACCTCCATCATGTCTCTCCCTATCCATCTCCTGGGCACCATTCCTGCTTTGCTTAGAACATTCTATTCAGGCCCTCATTACCTCTTGCCTAGATCGGTGTCTTATTTCAATTCCCTCCCCGGCAACCCTACGATCCTAAACGGAGTAACTTCTTGTTTCTTAATTTCATCTGTTCTCTCCCATCTCTGCCTTTGCTTACTCTGTGTCCCCTGCCTAGAACAGAGAACAGTTGTAGTGCTGCCTGATGGAAGGGAGATATTTCTTCAAGGTCAAGGTCAAATTCAAATGCACCCAAGCCTTTCCTGATTACCTCCTCCCCTATGGAAGCTTAATGTAAAGCCTTCCCTACAGCAGTCACTTCTGCCTCTTCCTTTGACCTCTCATGGAATTATATCCTTACACATAACATAGCTATTTGTACATCTCTCATTTCCAGGCTTAGATTGTAACCTCCTTGAGGGTAAGGGCTGAGTCATTTTTCATCTTTGTACACCAAGAACCTCCATATACGTGCTATGTCTGTATCTAGTTCTGCAAAAATTTTATTGTTGCTTTTTAAAAATACCAGTTACTTCTCCTGATTGTCCTTCCCCCCTTTCCACATTGAACACTCCCTTGTATCCAAGAAAATCATTTAAGCAAACCCAATTGCTACCAGTGTTTGACTATGCAACACCGCAGTCTTTCTATTTAGAGGAGGAATGTGTGTTTCGGCATTTGTTTTCCCATTTCCTATGGTTTTCCTGGACTGAAATTGGTCATTACAATTAGTCAGAACTGATTGTCTGTTACATTATTACTGTTCTCCTGGCTTGACTTTTCTGCCCTGTATCCGGACAAAATTTCCCATATTTCTTTGAGTTCTTCATAATCATAACTGCTCATAGCATAACATTATTCCATTATATTCACATCACAGCCTATTCACTGCTACCCATATGATAGGCACTCACTTTCTGTCCCATTTTTGTGTGCTTTTTATGGTGAATTCAATTTATTTATTTTGAAGATTCTGTTGTAAGGATTAGAAACCCGAATTTTCTTCATTGTGTCTAGAACCTCCCAAATTTTCCATGATGGCACTTCTCAGGCAAGCTCAGAGGCTCATAGAATCATAGATTTAGAGCTGGAATAGAATGGAAGGTCACAGAGTTCAAACCCCCATTTTATAGATGAATTAACTGAGTATTAGAGAAGGGATGTGACTTTCCTAGAGTCACACAGCTAGTAAACATGTGAGGCAGAATTCACACCCCAGGTCTTCCTGAGATCAGCGCTCTATCAGTCACCAATACCAAGTGACTCCCATTGGCAGAAGACATGAAATGGTGTTGATTGGGCACATTATGAATTCATGCCGTCTCAACTCAACTGGGCCCTCATCGCTGCATCTCAAGACAAACATTTTATTTATGTCTAATGTACTCCCTCTGTCACTACCAAAAGGGATGCTCCAAACCTTGCCCTGCCTCCTGCCCTGAAGGTCCCCTTGCCAACACCCTCCTCTCTCAGAGGAAAACCTTGACTGGTTTCCCAATAGGATTAAAGATACCTGTGGTGATCTCTTTCATCCCCCTTCCTCAGTAGTTCAAATACTTAGTTAGAAACACCTCAGACACTTGCTATCTGCATGATCCTGGGCAGTTATTAATCTTTCAGTGCCTCAGTTTACTCTTCTGTAAAGTGAACTTGAAGGCTCCTGAGGTCCCTTTAATCCCTAGATTTGTGATCTTAGGAAACCCTTACCATCTTTACCCATCTTCTCCTTCCCTCTGATCTCAGCAGATGGGGGGGCCTTCCTTCTCGCCAAGGTGACCCTTTCTACTTGTGACTTCTGGAACCCCTCCCCCTTCAAACATAACTGGGTCTCTCTAGGCTAAAAAGAATACAAAAGAAATAAAAATCCCTTTGTGACCCTGCTTCTTCTTCAGGTTTTGCAGCTAAACTATCTTCATCAGCTCCCTCTAGCCTTCTGTGGTCTGATCTCTGTTCCCATCCCCACCTCTGCTGTCTTCATGGGTCCTTAATTGCCAGATCCAAAAGCTCGGTTCTCTTCAGCCCTCTCCCCCTTGACATGTTAGCCAGCCTGTTTGTACCTATCTCTTGTCTCAGCACCCAGGCTTCTGTGACGCTGGCCTCTCCTGGCTCTTCCTCTTCAGCTTTGACTTTCCTTCCCTGGCTCCTCCTCCTAAGAATGGGCAGGCGTCCCCTGAGGTGTTACACACCCCTCCCTCCCTCTCTGCCTCCATTCTCTGAGCTGACAATCCAATCAACTCTATAACTCTGCCTGGGTGTCCAAGTCTGTGTATGGAATCTCCATCTCTCCCCTGAGTTCTGGTTCTGCTTTTCTGATGGCCTTCTGGACACATTACTTGTGTGATATACAGAAAAGAGCCCTGGATTGGAGTCAGAGGACCTGAGTTCAAATCCTGACTCTGCCTCTTACTGCCTGTGTGACCTTGGTCAAGTTATCTGCTTTGCATATTTTTGTATACACCTGTACATATCTATATCTACACATACTGTAAATGTTGGCTCTCCTTTTAGAATGCATGTTCCTTGAGGGCAGGGTTTGTTTTGTTTTTGCCTGGTGTGTAGGAGGCCAGGTGCTTTCCTTCGGCACTTTGGATGTCTCCTTTGTCCCTGTCATATTTATCCTTGTATCGCTATTATTTGTGATATCTCCACACCCACCCCCATCACATCATGGATTTAGATTTTAATGGATTTGGAGTCAAAGAACCTGAGTTTTCAGATTGTACTTCTGACTTTTGTTCATCCTCAGCAAATCCCTTCCCCGCCCTGGGCCTCAGTTTCCCCATATGTAAAATGCTATGGTTGGACTAGATGACCTCTAAGTCCCTCCCCATCCTAAGTCTCTGACCTTGATCCTTTCACCTTAACATCTGATGAAGTAAGATTTAACTCAGACTTATTTCATGGTGGGGCAGGGTGTTTTTTTTAAAGCTCTGTTTCAGTTTGAATCCAGGGTAGGGAGGAGGGGAGCACTCATTCTAGATTGCGTTGCTATGTCTCCTCAGATCAGACCCCGACACCCACTCGATTCCTGAAGAACTGCGAGGAGGTGGGCCTCTTCAATGACATCGACTGCTCCCTTGAGCATGAGTTTCGGAAGGCCCAGGAAGAAGAGACCAGTAAGAGGGTAAGTCTGAATTCATGGAAGCTTCCACTCCCCAGCCTTCCAGGCTGTAAACCTTGGTCACCTCTTAGAAACCCTTGGTTGGAAACTAGGTGGCACTGCAGATTGTGGGGAAGCCTGGCTTCAGAAATGCTGTGTTCATTCCTCCATGTGCTTGCCTAGAGGAAGAAGCTCACTGAACCCTTCCAGCTGAATACAGTTGTCAACTACCCAGCCATCAAAATCACAAGGCAAGTAGGCATCTGAAAGATGAAATAAAGCAAAACCCACATGGTTCTCTAAGAGAACCTTCAGCTTTGGTTAGCTTCCTACCTTTCCCCATGTAGAATAAGTGGGCATCTGAAAATCCAATTTATCTAATGGGTAACAGCAAACCTTATGCAGGTAAAAATTGGGGATGACCTGGAAAATGGGAGACTAATAAGGGGATTCATGTGGAAGGGGCATTTGGACCCTAGTCCTAGCTGCCCATGTGCCTTCTTCTATCCCTGAATTAGTCTCTAAATATCAAACATAACTTTAAAAAATTTTAACCAGTACTAAATCGTTTGACAATTACTGCTTTATAATGTTATTTGCGGTCAGAAAGCACTATTTCTCCTTCCTGCTTTTCTTTTCTTTTTTTTCATGATTTTTCTCAGTGTCCTAGAACTTTTATTTATTTATTAGTATTTTGTCTAAACCTATAAATAGCCTCTTGGCAGTTTAATGGGTATAATACTAAATATGTAAATTAATTTTGGTAGCATTGCCATTTTTTATTTTCTGGTATGGTCTCGCGATGAATACTGAACATTCTTAGGATTATTTAAGTTGTCCTTGATTTCTTTGAGGAAGGGATTCCTTCTCTAGTATGATTTGGACACAGTATTGACTAAGGTCTCTTCCAGTTCTGAAATTCTTCAATTCTGATTCTGGGACCCTACCCACAATTCCACGCTTCCTTTCAAGGTACAGGTTGCCTAACGTTGGATGGGCTTCACCTTGTCATGATGGCCATTGTACATTACAGGGCTAGAAATGTGGAAGGTGGGTGACTGTGGGAGCAAGACGAAGGAGACTGGGAAGAGCCATCGAGCATGGGGTCATGAAGTCTCCTGATGAGTTTGGTTAGAAGAGGATCTGGAGAAGTCTGTCAGTCGGGGTAGGAAGGGGATTTTCCAGTATTGGCCTATCTTCTCCCCAGACTCTGCTGGGTAGACTTGGGTGAGTGACTTATCCCACCCTCCACAGCCTTTTCAAGTCTGCGACAACTTCATGTGCTAAGCATTGGGTAAGGGAAACATTATGGAATCTTCCACCCTCTGCCTCCATCTCTGTTTTGTTCAAGACCAGAATAGTCATCTTGGCTGGGGGCAGACATAGCTATGTTGAGGGTATTTCCATAGTACCTTGTCTATGAGCTTCAGGACGTTTACCACGGCTCATCTTTTCAGGACTGACTCTGTCAAAGTTTCCTTATGAAGGGTGAGGTCTCATATGATGGAGACAGCCACTGCCCTTGGAGTCAGAAGTTCTAGATTCTAATCCTGGTTGGGCATTTACTGTGTATGGAACCTTAGGTTAGTCCCCCTCACTGGGCCTCAGTTTCTCATGCAATCAATGCCAGAGTTGGGTTAGATGACCTCCAATATCCATGACCCTCTCAGCTCCCTGACCGATGAAGAACAGGGAGGTGTACAAGTTGGGGAGGGAAGGAAAATCTGCCAAGTCAGGCCCTAGGCTTTCAACTTACTTCTCCACCCACGCTGGCACCCGAGATGACAGCTTGAATTCCCTTCTCCCCACACAAAGAATGCAAACACAGAGACCACACACTCCCCATTGCAACCTAATACATTAGGCTCTGATGGTCTGCTAGCACGTCCATAAGGCTTTCTTATTAAACCTGTGCTTTCTAATTGAATCCTCTTTCTTTTGCATACGACACCTGCTTAATAAGACTTACTGAATTGAATTGAATTCCAGAATTAAATTGAATTGTGAATATGATCACTGCTATTCACCAGAGGCGGAAACTGATGCCTAAGTGTTCTGATCCGAGGTAGAATATGAACCCAGGTCTCTGGACTCAGTGTCTAGGATTCTTTTCACGACAGATGAGCATTCTGTAACTGCTTCATTTTGGTTTTTCATTTTGATCTCTGTTGCTCTAGCTTGCTAAATCCGAATGTTTAAATTGTAACTTGTGAAATGAGCTCTTTGTTAAGAACATAAGCCGTTACTACCCCAGTGGCTGCCCCTGATCTCAGGTTGCTTGTGGGAGAGGCCCCATCTTCACTCATAGTCTGTTCTGTGAGATTTTGCTTTATCTGCCCAGAGAGCTCAGAAGCCAGCTCCTCAGCTGCTCAGGCTTCAGAAGCCCATGAACAAGGGTGAGAATTTTCTACTCCATAAAGTGTCAGGGTAGGACAAGGCAATGCCTTAGGAAACTCATGATTCTCCCAAACTATGAGTCACTCAGTGGCATGGATCTTCAAGATGGCCATCCAGGGTTGGGGACAATTTGTTTATAAATTTAAATGACCTCTATGGGGATTAAGCCCTTCAGCTTCCTCAGAGATGACTCTGAAGGCTACAAGTCAAATGCGGGAAAACAAGTGCTCTTTTATTAAACTTGGGATCTAATCATAGACTCTCAGGGACCTTCCATGCTATCTAAACCAGTGCTGTCAAACTCACATAGAAATGGGGGCCACTCATCCATATTTAAAGATCTCTGTGAGCTGCACATTGACTTAGTTTTAAAATGTAATGTTATCTATGTTTTATTATATTTTTATTTATTTTGTTATATATTTTCCAATTCTCATTGGGTGGAGTCAGGCAGGAGCGAGAGAATTTAGAACTCCAAAATCTTTTTAAAATGAACGTTAAATATTGTTGTTCAGTCGTTTCAGTCACGTCTGACTTTGTGACCCTGTCTGGGGTTTTCTTGGAGTGGTTTGTCATATCCTTCTCCAGCTCATTTTACAGATAAGGAAATTGGGTTAAGTGACTTCTAGCAGGTGTTGTGGGGGTGAAAAACCAACAACAACCAGCTCACAGAACACTGCAAGCCTTGGTTCTTTTGATCTGCTTTACTAAGGAAAGCAATGTTAAGGGGTTAACAAGCTTACTTTAATCCAGCATACAAATATCATTCACTTAGTTCAGGGGAAAAAGCCTGCACCCTGAACTTCAGAGCAAATACAAACAAGTTACAAACATCAACAGACTAAATACAATTCATAGTTACCAACATCTGAGTTCAGCCAGGTGCTTGACAAGGGTTAGCCTAGAGTCACGAAATACTCCTGCTGTGGGTCAGAGCTCTGAAAAAAGAAAGCCAACCTCTGGTTTTTTATCTTTTTTCAGGGTCAAAGGTGAGTCACACATGTGACTCACCCATATAACTTAAAGTCGTCACAAAAATGTGACTTAAACCCACATGGTCTAAAAGCCTCCAATGTCACAAACATGTCACTCAAACCCATGTAAACTAGACATTCCCTTGAGGCAAGGCGGTCATCAAGGACTCCTAATTTAATCAAGGAAATAAAGGCCAAACTCTTCAAGGGCACTTGGTTGAATAAGTGCTAAGAGCCCATTTTGATTGACAATATACTTGCCCAGTGTCACACAACTAGTATCTGAGGTTAGATTTGAATTCAGACCCCAAGCCCGTAACCTCTATTCACTGTGCCACCTAGCTGCCCTTTATATTAAAAAAATTATTTTTTTTAAAAAAAAAATCACAGGATTAAAAAAAAAACTATTTTCCGATTACATTTTAATACTGTTTGGATCTCACTCAGCACAGCTGCATGTGGCCTATGAGATGTGTGTTTGATACTGTGTATAGGTCTAAGACCAATCCATCTTGGACGAGAGGTCCCCTGTACAAGATCTTGGACAAACGGGCATCCAACCTTCATTTGGTGACTCTAAATGGAAACCTGCTATTCCTTTTACTCAGAGATAGCTTTTAATTTTTTAGGAAGCTTTTCTTTACATTAAATTCAAATCTACCTCTTTGCAATTCCCACCCAGTGCCTTCTAGGGCCAAGCAGAACGAGACTCCTTCTTCTGAAAGATGGCCTTTAGATCCTTGAAGATAGCCGTAGGCCTTGTTCGAGGTTTCTTTTCTCCAGACCAGGCATGCCTCGTTTTTTCAGTCTATTTTCTTAGGTCATGGCTCTTAGCCCTCTTACAAGCCCAATCACCTTCTTTGCTTCTGCTTCAGGTTACGGATTGCAGCAGCGTCAAAGATGCTGGCCCCCAACAGTTCCGAGTGAGGCCTGACTGAGCCAATTTAAAATATAATTGGGAAATAGTTGAAAAGTGAATGAAAATATAATGGAACATAGACAATGTCGATACGCGGTTTCCTAAGCCCATATTTGAGGTTCTTATGTACCATTTAGTGACCCTTGTTGAGTTTGAAATGACTGGTCTATAGCTTTCCAAAGACGGGCACCCAGAATAGAATGTAATCCTGTCATCTGAGCAGGGTAGGGCATAGCAGGGCTATCTTGTCCTAGGTACTGATATTATAATTTTCTTAATGGAGCCTAGGATGGTGTTAGGCTTTTTTTGATTGCCATATCCCCCCCTTTTTTTTAAAATCACAATAATAATGTACTTTAAGGTTTACAAAGCACTTTACAAATGTTATCTAATTTTATCCTCACAGCAACCCTGGAAGGTAGGTACTATTTATCATTCTCATTTTACAAATGAGGAAACTGAGATTAAGCAGCTTGCTCGAGGTCACACAGCTAGTGTCTGAGGTTAGATTTGAACTTGGATCTTCCTGACTGTGGGTCCAGCTCTCTGTCCTCTGCACCTCTTTACTGACCTTTTCATCTACAATTTAAAACATCAGCAACAGCAACAAAAAATCCAGACCTTTTTCAAATGAATTTCCATTAAGTAACAGCTTGTACCTGTGACCTATTTTTTTTTAACTCATGTCAGATTTACCTTTGTGCCTACAAAAGTGTTGCCTTATTTGATTCTGGCCAGTGGAGATCTTTTTGAATACTCTCATCCACCATGTGAATAATTGTTCTTAGCTTGGTGTTGTGCACAAACCTGGTAACCACATCAGCTTTCTCTGCATCCAAGGCATCGATAAAAAGTCTGAAAACTGCGCAAGGCCATGCCCAGGTACTTGGGGCCGTGTCAGCATTGGGGCAGGCAGCGACTGCTCACTCTTGGGTTCCAGTTACTCAGACTCTCTCTGACTACACCTGACTGTCCTGGCATGTAGGGGCTTCTTCATTTTGTCCCTAAGGCTAGCATGAGTGAGGTACGTTGCTTGACCTTTTGTTCGTGTCTAGTTCAGCTAATATCTATGGTTTGCCCCGTCTGCCAGTTCCAGTTCCGTGAGATGTCAGAGAAAGGTAAGAGGTTAGCCTGGTCTGACCTTTTCTTGGTGAAACCGTGCTTGGTGTGGCACCTCTTTCAAGACATCCCTTTCATAATTTTATCTGATAGGGGCTGAGGGGGCCTGGACTTGTGACTTCATTGGTGTGGGAATTCTCATTGGGGAAGTGCCCTCTACGAATACATGTCAGCTCCTGATCTGCAACTGACAGCCTTGGAGAGCTGTCCCAGGCACTGAGAGATTAAGCCACGTGCCCAGGGTCAAACAGCCGGCATCTGCCAGAGACAGGACGCTTTCTGTAATACATTTTAGAATTTGCAGCAATCAAAGTCAAGGCTGTTGGCCTATGGGATTCTTACTGATTTTAAGAGTCAGATAGGTGGATAAAGCTTGAGTTCAAATCTAGCCTTGGACACTGGACAAATCGCTTAATCTCTGTCTACCTCATCTATAAAATTAGGATAATAACAACATTTACCTCCCAGCACTGAGGAAACCTTTATAAAGTACTTTGTAAACCTTCAAGCGCTATGGAAATATTATCATTTTTATTATGTTCTGTGTTAAAATAGCTCAGAAAAAAGAGGGGGAAAACACAGAAAAAGAAGACTATGGATTTCCATCTGGAGGGAATCTCAGAGGTCATCTAATCCAAAATCCTTATTTTGCAGGGAAGGAAAAGGGGACCCAATGAGTGTGTGTGTGTGTGTGTGTGCATGTGTGAGCATGTGTGTGCGTGTGTGTGTGTGTGTGTGAAGGGAGGGGGAGCAAGGAGCCTTGAAATGATCTCGTTTGTCTTGTTGAGTGAAATATAACATTACCCCATAACCTGGTTTAAGCCTCTGCAGATGAGAAGCCCTGTGTGTGTGTAAGTACTAAGTGTTCCTCTTCTCCCCTAGGACTGTGTTTGACTCATTATGCTGACACAGCACGAGCAAATTAGGGCATTTCCATGCGCTTGAATTCCTGCCTAAATGATGAAAAGTACAGCCCCTCCCCAGAGGATCCGAGGCTGCTTGATTTATGGGAATGCGGGACCTGCTGCAATCTGAGGATCTCTGGGCCCCAGTCAGAGAGCAGGGGCACCGGGGGGTCAGTGTCAGTCAGAAAGGGGGCCGTGCAATCTGATTAAGCCCCATACCTGGAGAGTCTGTTAGCTGATAAAGTGTATGGTTGGAGGCCTCTGCAGGGCCCCCTCAGCCCTGCTTTCTCCAGGCACCAGAGTGGGACAGCAGGTCTCCCAGGAGAGGCGAAAGAGAAAGAAAGCCAAGGACCCTAACACAGGCATGCAGGTAACACTCCCCGTGTTACTGACTCGTTACTGATTGTGGATTCACCATTACGGTCATGTGGTTATTGGTTTAGAGCCAAAAGACGCCTTACGGGATCTTAGATCTAAAGCTGGAAGGACCCTCAGAGGCCACTGAGTCCAACTGCCCATTTTGTGGATGAATAAACTGAGGCCCAAAAATATTAAATGACTTAAGATCTTAGATCTAAAGCCAGAAGGGACCACCAAGTCCAACCACCTTCATTTTACAGATGAGGAAAGTGAGGCTCACGAGAGTAATCTCACACATACACACACACAGACACACACACACACACGCACTCTCACACATACAGACATAGAGACACACACACAGACACACAGACACACACACACTCACACATATAGACACAGACACACATACATATATAGACACAGACACACACACACACTCTCACACATACAGACACAGACACACCACACACACTCACATATACACAGGCACACACACATACACACACACTCTCACACATACACACACACACATACTCTCACACATACACACACACACACACACACACATACACACTGGAAAGGAGAGAAACTATAGCTCAGCCAGGGTCATCGGTAACAAGGAAGCTTCTAACACTCGTCCTCCAAAACCTAACTGTCGTTTTTTGCAGCTTTTGACGATATCACCACATGCATCTGATGCCAGTAGTTGCTGGTGAATCATCTCATGGGAGTTTCTGTTTTCTGAGATGGGAAAAAGAGCCTTCTGGTTGGAAATGTTTTGAGTTACATTACTGCCCTTGCCCAGCTGAGATGGTCTTTGATCTCTGATTTTTTTTTTCTTTTTTTATCAGCCTGGCTGAAAGGAAACACCGATTGACAAAATTATTGGAGATGACAGTGTGTAGTTTCCCCTCCATCAGAAAATCCTATGGCCCTTCCCCTGACATGAAGAGTAAACTACCTCCTGGTCCCTGGGTTGCCTCCACTCTTTACCTTCAAACCCCATTGTCTTCGATGGGTCCTCGAAGGGAATGGGCCCTGATGGCTGTGTATCACCCATGGAAATGACTGCAGTCTGCTTTAAAGAGAGAGATCAATGGGAAAAAGAAGGGAGCTGGTGTTTCTAGTGGGTGGAATATTGATGGGGGCTCCGAGGATCTGGATTCCGTTCTTGTTTCTGTAACTAACTGCTAACGTGATCTCAGACTGGAGATCTGCTACTCTTCCGAGTGCATAAATGGCGCTGCTAAAATGCGGATTAGTGAGCTAGCCTTGGGCCAGCCATTTCCCTTCTCTGGACTCTACTCTCCCCATCTGTAAAATGGGGGTGATTGGACCCAGTGTCCTCTGAGGTCTTTCCCGGCTCAAGGTCTATAATCCAATGAAGATATGCTTTTAAATACTAACTATAGGTCTTGAGAGGTCAGAGGCCAAGCTGAGAGGATCCTCTCTTCCCTACAGTAGACAACTAGGTGGCTCAGTGGATAGAATTCTAGGCCAGGAGTCACGAATACTTGAGTTTAGGTCCAGTCTCCAAATGCTTACTAGCTTTGTGATCCTGGGCAAGTCACTTAGCTTCAGCATGCCTCAGTTTCCTCATTTTTTTAAAAGTAGGCATGATAACAGCACCTATCTCCCAGGGTTGTTGTGAGGACAAATGAGGTAATATTTGCAAAGCACTTAGCATGATGCCTGGCACACAGTAGGCATTTAATAAATGCTTGTTTCCTTTGCCTTCCTGTCCTATTATTAGATGTTCTTAGCCATGGTGCTAGGGTTTCTAGAGGCAATGCATCATGTCAGCAGGACTCTAAGGACTCCAATGGAAGTCAATATGATGCCCATTGGGATCCTCCACTTATACCAGGGACATGGCAAAAGAAAATGGTGTTTTTTATCTCAATTCCTCCTCATTATTAGGTGTGGGATGGATACGGGGCATCAGCCGTACCTCCGTGTGCACAGCTTGATGCTTAAAAGTCCCTGGTGCCTAGTGTGGTACCTTGGTCATCAAAGGAACTTATTGGAGAAATGCTTGTTGGGCTGAATTTGTTTTGTCTATGGCATGATGGCTTGACCTTAGGAGTCGCTAATTTTATTTTGAGTGTTTTAATTAGCCAGGAGATACATGGTGACAGCAGTCATTAATTGCTGGGTTGTGGTTTTTTTTTTTTACTGAGAAATAGAGATTTTGGGAAATTGCAAGAGACTTCCACAAGTTATCAATAATGTTGGTGGTGATGATGGTGACGACAGGAGCCAAGAAAGGATGTCCTGGCATTCTGATAGCTTTGCTCAGTCACAAAAAGCGATTCTTTTATCCCCCTATACAATGATTCACAGACCATTAAATAGAAAAGTACAAACAGCAGGACAGTGGTTTGTCCCAGGACCTTTTCTATCTGAAAACCATGGAGGAAAAAGAGAGGAACGATTTTTCTATAGTAGTGATGACATTTATGCATTGACATTTACCATTGACTTTAAAATTTACAAAGTGATTTACATACTGTGACTCATCTGAGCCTTACAACAACACCGTGGGGTAGGTTCTATACAGGTCCTGTTGTTCCTGTTTTAAAGCCGAGGCTCTAAGAAAAGCCAAGTGTGGACCTGGGGATCAGGAAATCAGGTCCGCTGCTAAGAAGCTTTGCGACCTTGCTAACCCCTTAGTTTTCTCATCTGTGTAATGGGAGGATTGGACAAAATGGCCTCCGATGTCCCTTCCACCTCTGCCTCTATGATCCTGGGGTCCCATGACCTCTTGGGGCCTGAGTTTCCTTCTTTATAAACTGAGGGAGTTGAACTAAAAGGTCTCTAAGGTCTGTTTCCACTCCGGAAGCCTTTGAATCCAGAGTCCTGGCCTGCTGCCTCTCTCAGTGACTAATCCTTTGCTGTCTCTTCCCTTCCCAATTCCTAACTGTGGGTGGTCTGTGAGGCCCAATCCTCCACCCCCCCCCACTCCATTCTCCTCTCTTTCCACTCTCTTTTGGAGACCTTCTCAGCTCCCACATCTCCAACCATCACAGCTTAGTCTGTAGCACTGACCCAACCTCAGAAAACCATAGAATCTTGGTCAGGAGAGGCTTCAGGCATCGCCTTGTCCAGTCTACTCATTTTACAGGTGATACAGCTGAGGTTTGGCAGGAGGAAGTGGCCTGCCCAGGGGCACAGAGCTAGAAAATGGCAGAGCTGGGACTTGGCCCAAGGGTTTTCTTATATCAAGACCAGAGCTTTCACTGAAGCATGTTTTCTAGACAGGTGACCAACAACTAGAACTTAGAGACTTGTCAGCCTCTGGGCATCTTTATTGAGTACACTGGGTCAGAATCTTCCTTCCTCCCTCCCTTTTTTCTCTCCTTCCTTTCCTTCCTTCCTTCCTTCCTTCCTTCCTTCCTTCCTTCCTTCCTTCCTTCCTTCCTTCCTTCCTTCCTTCCTCCCTCCCTCCCCCCCTCC
>CM053623.1:14664367-14695174 GCA_028646595.1 Phalanger gymnotis
ATGTCATAATATAGTACTCGTTTTTCAATAATAATAATAAATGATGATAAATAATACTGATTAGCATTTATATAGAACTTTAAGGTTTACAAAGTGCTTCCTAAACTTTATCTCATTTGTCCATCACAGCAACTCTGAGAGGTAGGTGCTATTATGATCCCCAATTTACAAATGAGGAAACTAAGGCAGATGGAGGTTAAGTGACTTGCCTAGGGTCATACAGCTAGTAAGTGTTTGAGTCTGGATTTGAACTCGGGTCTTCCTGACTAGGTCCAGGCCATTGTGAAAACAGAAGAGCTCAGAAAACCTCTTGTTATGACCCAAGTTTCAAGCCCCTGATTCTAGTTGGTAAGGAATATAGCTATCTAGGCCCGCCTTCCCATCAGGCTGATTTACCATAGATAAGAAGGAGCTCAATCGAATTATTTGGCCAGGATATTCCTCTGTAAATCGATTTTGAGGCAGACAAAAGGGCGGCCTCCTTCCCTCCCCCTGTTCTGAGGACTGACTTCCTTTCCCATCAGGATGATGTTATTCCAGGTTGGGCCAGGCTGCCTGACTTGTTCAAATCCCATTACCTGTCCAGAGGCAGACAGGCCAGGCAGGGATTTGGGGGCATTGAGCCAATGCGAGATCCTAGCAGCACAGGCACACGGAGCACCCGAGGAGCTGCTGGCCAGCTGAGAATAATTTACAGACTTCCAAAGCACCAGACTGTGAGCGCGCTGCCCAGGGCTCCTGCTTGACCGGATCTCAGCTGCAGCGAACGCTCAGCCCTCCTTGCTGTTCATTGAGCGCTGTAGCGATTCTCTTGGAGGCAAACGGGAAAAACGCATCACACCCCCCCAACCCCCTCTCTTTTCCCCTTCCCAGCCCAGATTTTTGAAAATTAAGATGAAACTTCTGTTTTAGGGTGAGGGAAAAGAGGAGGACTGAAATATTGAAATCTGGCCGAATGTTGGGTAAAGAGAGTCCTCAGTTCCACCCAGAAGCCACTGAGAACAGAGGTGGTGCGGTTCAGTGCAGAGGGCCAGGGGACCTGACTCTTCCACTTACAACTTGTGGGATCTTGGATAAGTCATTCCAATTATAGGGGACTCATTTTCCCCAGTGGTAATGTGAAAGTGGTTGGGTGAGATGACCTCTCAGGTCCCTTCCAGATGGCATCTTTGTTCCTGTGCTTTTCCATCACACACACACACTCACACACATACTCATACTCACACACTCACGTTGAAACACGCACACATTCACACACACACACATACTCATACTCACACACTCACATGCACACATTGGAACACACACACTCTCACACACACATACACTCAAACACATACACTCACACATATTCACAATACACACACACACACACTCAACCACTCTCATACACACTCACATGTTCTCACACACTCACACATACAAACACAGACACATACACACACACACACACTCCAGAGTCCTGGGCTGAAGGCTTGGACAAGTCTCTCTTTGTGGGTCTTAGTTGTATCAGTTGGACTTGAGATTTCCCAAGGTTCTCTTCAGAGGTCACTGTCTCTTTGTCGCTAACACCCCAGAGTTCTAAATCTGTTTCTTACAGAGACGTGAGGGACGTTTCACAAGGCAAAAAGTCAAAAATAAAAATGAAATCAACTTCATTGGAAGGTGTCTTTTGGCCCAAAGGTTCCACAATGTAAATGAAAACTAAGTCTGGCTAAGGTAGGGATGGAAACAATTTTCTTTGGGAGTCTGACCGCCTTCCTGTGAGAGGGCTGTGGGGAAGCTCTTTGCATACTAATGGGGCTGAGGGCTTCTGGAACCCAGGTTCTGTGTACCCCCTTTGCCCCAACTCAGACTTCTTCTCCTGGGGAGGAGACAGTGGTCATCGAAGAAAACGTGGAAGGGGGTGGTATGCCAGTCTAGGCCTCGAGATCTCCCATTGTCTGAACAATGTAGTGGCCCTCTCCTCCGGCCCAGCCAGTTACCATGCTAGTTGTAGATAATTTACACAAGTGGGGGGCGGGTGTCAATTTTTTTTCCTTTTGGCCTGAAGTCCCTGTACTCCTTCTGTCCCGCTCCTTGTGGCAAAATATACAAAAATGGAAAGCCAAGCACTTATTGTTGGAGCACCTCTGTGCTTTGCCGTTCAGAGAATCATCATCAAACTGATTAGACCTGGGACGGATTCGGATGTTTTGCGCTCCTTGCTCCTTGGTTCCTGGTGGGGATGAGGGGGCTGGTAGTGCTGTGGGGTTCACATGCTCATTTCCTCACGCTAACTCAAAGATGAGGTATGGGCCCAGTGTCCCGATTAACCAATGCATTTCCAATTCACCTATGGCTGGGCCACTGACCTTAGGACCCCAGACCTCCCTGGGTTTTCTTGAACAGGCGTTCAAGAAATCCTCTCTCCATGCTTTTGCATAGGCTGTCCTCTCCTTCCTCACCGACTCCTCTGGGAATTCCCCAGTTGTATTCCAGGCTCAGCTCATGAGACCTTTCCTTTCCCCCTCCATGGTTAATGCTTTCCTCCACTCCCTGGGATTACTTTGTACCTCTGTCTTCTTATCTCAGTAGAGTATAAACTTCTTGAGGGCAGGGCCATTTTATTTTGGTATTGGCACACCAAGCAAAACGTCTGCAACACAAGGAGAAAGACTAGATCTGTGATTTCATTGCAATTGGAAACTTCCTGGTAGGAATCGCCCTTTACCAAAGCAGGTGGACACTCTTCAACTCAGCCAGGCTCACACAGACAGTGTGTGTTAGAACTGAGACACGAATCCAGGTGGTCTTGGTGTTCGTGCTAGCTCTCTGTCCACTCTACCATACTGTACACCTGGCACGTGGTTTGTTGTTGTTAAGTTATTAGTTATGTCCGACTTTTTGTGACCCGATGGACCACAGCACTCCAAGCCTCCACTGTCTTTCAAAGTCTGTCCAAGTTCATGTTTGTTGCTTCCATGACACTATCTATCCATCTAATCCTCTGCCCTCCCTTCTCCTTTTTCCTCCAATCTTTCCCAATGTCAAGGTCTTTTCCGATGAGTCCCATCTTCTCATTCTGTGGCCAAAGTATTTAAGCTTTAGTGTTTGACCTTCCAGTGAGCAGCCGGAGTTAATTTCTTTAAATATTGATTGATTCAATCCGCTTGCTGTCCAAGGAACTCTCCAAAGGCTTCTCCGGCAGCAAATTCAAAGATGTCGATTCTGTGCTGCTCAGCTTTTCCTCATAGTCCAGCGCTCACAGCCATACGTTGCTAGTGGAAAAACCATAGCTTTGAATATAGGGACCTTTATTGGAAAGGTGACGTCTTCGCTTTTTAGCGTGCTGGCCAGATTTGCCTTAGCTTTCCTTCCAAGGAGCAAGCGTCTTTTAATTTCATGGCTGCAGTCATCATCTACAATGATAAGTACTTAATTAATTCTTGTTAATCGATTGACTTATAGATTCACTTCCTAATTAAGCCTCGCAGGAATATTAAAATCTCATGTTGGGCAAGCCAGGCACTTGGAGAAAAAGCACTTGGCTTTTGCCCGCTTTTCCAAAAGATCATCTTTGACATCATTTATGAAGCACCTATTATGTGCTATTGTTGAGTCTGAGGCCTTCATTTTATAGAAATAACGGAGGCCCAGAGACCTGATGTGATTCACTCAGGGTCACCCAAGCCAAGAGGGGCAAGTCAAACTCAGGTCCTCTGACTTCCCACCCAGCCTTCTTTCTGTGGCCCCAGAGAGCTGTCCTGATTTATTGTGAGAGCTGGAAAGAAGCATAGATGACCCGTGTGAGTACTGTTTGGCTGCCATTTTGAAAGTGCTGGTGTCCATTTTGGAAGTGGCCTCTTTGATTGAGAGGCGTTTCAACAGCGGCTTGTACAGACCAAGGGCTGGAGTCAGTGCACAGTATGTATACCATGTGTGACCTTGAGCACAGATCCCAGCCAGGCTCCCCAAATCCTGCCTGGTCACATGCCGGGGAGGGGGCTGTTTCTGGCCCCTGATAACAGCCATCTCAGCACAGAAGAAAACCAGTTGTGTTTTTGCTGTGGATTTAGCTCTGATTGACTACAGATGATGGCGCATCAGGCCTTTGGAGGACTGGCCGCCCGCAAAGCAGTCATGCTTCCCTCTGTGAACTGGGGCTTTTCCCGGCATGATTTGTTATGCACGGTGCTTAGGAATTTTCCAAAGGATTTATGAATGCAAGGTTATTGCTGGATTTTTTGGCACCGTGGACCCCAGCATTCCTATCCCTCTGCCCTCTCTAACTAGGGCCACGGGGGATTCTGAGCAGAGAAACCTGGGGAGGTGCATGTGTGGGCTTCTCTGCCTCTACTCTACATAGATGGCTTGGTGTGGTGGAGACAGAACTTGCAAGTCCAGAAATGGGCTAGTGAGCTTTGTGGTCAGTGTAGGCCAAGGAGGGCTGGTGCCCCCACGGTCATAGAAGAGTGCTTGTGTTGCTAGAAGGTCACTTTGGAAAAAGCCAAGAAGGGATTATGGGAAAGTGGTGGAGGCAAGCCTTGGATCTGGAGTCTGAGGACCTGGGTTCAAGAGTTGTCTTCAATTGTTTTAAGGGTTGTTATTCTGTTTGGTACCAGAGAGGAGAACCAGGAGCAATGAAGGGAAGTTACCAAGAGTTCAATTTAGGCTGGGTATCAGGAAACATTTCTTTACAATTCAAGCTGCCTGGGTGGGGCGGGAGGTGGGCGGGGGGGGGGGGGGGGGGGACCCTCCCTGGAGATTTCCAAGCAGGGCTGTATGTTCATTTGTCAAGTGTATTATAGGGGGGAAGTCCTTTCGGTGTGTAAGATAATTGGACTTAGACTGCTTCCAACTCTCCAAATCTGGTTCTTATTGACTAGTGTGTTCCTGGGCAAGTCACTTAACCTCTCTTTGCCTCGGATCCCTCATCTCTAAAATGAAGGCATTGGAGTTGCTCATCTCTGAGCCCCCCGCCCCCATCTGTGATTGGCTCTTGCTCTAGGAGGTTGGATGCTGCATTCCATTTCCCTCCTTTGTCTCTGGTTTCCCAGTGGCGCCATTTTCTTATCCCCACCAGGGGAGTCCGCGCTCCATCCTCTCTGCTGCACTGGGAATGTAAGTGAATTGTTCAAGTACCTCAAGTGACAAGAGCAAAGCCTATTCAAAGGAATGACTTTTTCAAACTTAGTATTGCCACACTGTCTACTTTTTCATGAGAAAAATGCTTTAAAAAATTGAATGAAGTTGGCTGTGGGCATGTGAGCGGTGGTCATTCTGTGCTGCTATGCCCCATCCCTTCTAGTCTCTCAGAGAAATCAGAAGGCTTCCGTCTCTCATCTGGCATTCTAGGGCCCAAGGGATCCGCAGGGGAGTGGGGCAAGACGCCAAAGGCTCCTTTGGGGAAAGCAAACTTCCTCTGTTGACGTTTCTGCTGGGATCCTTTTATTTTGTCTTGAGTTTAGCTCAGATATATACATATTCATACTTGTGTGCACATAAAATTGTATGTTTTATGTATCATATGGATAGAAAAGAAAGGGGATGGGTAAGGGAGGGAGGAGAGAGAGAGAGACAGAGACAGAGAGAAACAAACAGAGACAGAGAGAGAGACAAAGAGAGAGAGAGACAGAGAGAGACACAGAGACAGAGAGAGAGACAGAGACAGAGGGAGAGGATACAGAGAGACAACAGAGAAAGGCACACAGACACGCAGAAAGTCTAATACAACTCTGTGCTGCTCTTTGAAGATATGAATGTGGCTTCCGACCTACCATGAGCAAGGTACCCACTCTGAGTTGTTTTTCCGTTAGCCATAATGAATTTGTGCTGATCTATACACACTCTTCCAAGGAGCCCCTTGTGAACAGTGATGCAGATTGCAAGACAGCCAGCTGAGGGCTGGGGTTGTTATCTGGGATCATGGAAGAGTAATATGGCCCTGACCTCCTTAGCATCATGTTCCAGTTGAGGTAAACAGATACACAATTGTACAAAGGTACATGTATAAAAGAGCATAGCTATGGATATTATGGACATTGAATAAAATATATTTTGAATGTTTACTTCAACTAACTTACTAATGAAGAGACCTAAATTATTTGCCCTTCCTTCCTTCCTTCCTTCCTTCCATATAGCAATGCGTGAAAAACATATGGGAAGGAAGACTTCTGTCACTTCTTCTCTTCATAATTAGCTAGCTAGATGGACAGATAGATTTCCTCGCATAAGATGTCAGCTCTTTGAGGAAAGGGGTTGGTTAATTTTTTTCTTTGTCTCTACAGTCTCAGGCAGAATTCTTGGCACATAGCAGACACTTAATAACTGTCTGTGGAAGATAATTGGAGAGTGAGGTAGGGAGGGTTGGCAGCTTGCCATAGTGGAGGGAAGGTTGGCCTTAGAATCAGGAAGATCTGGGTTCTAGTCTTGTTTCTGAGATACTAGTTTTTGACCATGGGAATAGCCTTTAATCTCCCATTGCCATATACAGTTCTCTATGACCATAAGTTACAAGTTACAGACATATCGCCAAACTGCATTAGTGGAGGGAATTTCACACACATACATATATACACAAATATATAAATATAAATATATACCTATGCCTATATATATAAATATATACCTATATATACATATATATAAATATATATCTACACACACACACACACACACACACACACACACACACACACACACACTTTTGTGGAAGGTCCCTCATCCCTCTGTGGAAACTCTTTGCTACCATGTTTCAGAATAGAGTTGAGTCCACTGCGTAGTCTGGGTCTCACTATCTCCTCGGGAGGAGGCGGTAAATACCTCTGCAGGAGAGGCACACCCATTTCCTGTCGAGGTGTTAAGAATTAAGAGTAATTGACCCATGTCAGGTTACAGCTCATTTCAATGGCCACCATTTTCTCCCTTCAGTTTCTAGGCAGATAATCCCCCTTCCTTCCCCAGAACCCTTTTTTCGACTTCCTTCTCCCAGAGTTGCCTCTGCTGGTGGCAGGCTGACAAATCACCCAATGAGGGCATGAATCCCGCACAAGCCTTCCTATCCTTT
The DNA here is from genome assembly GCA_028646595.1 of Phalanger gymnotis. NCBI lineage: Eukaryota > Metazoa > Chordata > Mammalia > Diprotodontia > Phalangeridae > Phalanger > Phalanger gymnotis. The sequence goes on from CM053623.1 coordinate 14,671,416, forward strand.
TCATCCCTTTTCCTCAAGCAAGAAAGTAAGAGATGATTAGAGTTGGGTTCTTTAAGAGCCCCCTCAGTCCTTGGGACCCCTCAGCACAGGAATCCTGTTTTCAATCCCCTGTCCCTCTCTCAGCAGCTGTGTGATGCTTTGGTATCACTGGGCCAACTGCAAAATCAGGCCTCTCCTCTTAATTACCTGTTCATATTTCAGCCGCACAGAGCTGCTCGGCCCATTCAGAGGGGATAAACCTTCATTGTAATGGATTTCTAGTAAGACTATCTCTGAGATAAGATGCTGAAATCTTGGCTGTGGCCACATGCGTACCATTGGCGATTGTACACCCATTCCGGGCTCCCCAGAGCCATGTTGTAAATGGATTCCAGGATACATGACTGAGTAATAAGATACTGCAGATACATTTTAGAGCAAGGTGCACTCCTGCCTTATTTATGCAGATAGACATGCTGGTGGAAGGCTTAATCACAGCTGATAAATCATTCTAAGAAAGCCTATTAGAACCATATGCTGATTCCGTGCATTAATATGGTGTGTCTGGTTCTAGTCTAATAAGACAGGGTTTTCTCCCATGCTCTCTGGGTCTTTCTAGCATAGGCTATTTATCTGTTTAAGTGGTATCGTTTGTGTGGGGGCATTTATCTCTCTAAGAGGTGCCATTAATAAAACAAGGTGAAGGGGAAAATGGGGGGGATGGAGAAAAAAAATGAGTCAGAGTGTCAAAGCTGCCATGGTTGCAGGAGTGTTGGGGTCTGTGTGCCTTTGTGTTTGTGGTGCTAAAAGACAAGAGGGGGGAAAACCTAAGAACAGGAGACATCTCAATTAGTGTTTCAGAAGGCTAAGGATTGGGCTTCACCCAGCATCAGGTAGGCATTTGGCTCCAGATATTTATGATACACATCGCTAAAGGACTATCTGAAATGCTAGGATGAGAGTGGGTGGAGATTAGAGGTGTGGGGTGGAAGGAGAGCCCTGATATTTGTGGGGGGGGACTTTGCTTTTCCCAAGCTAGCTGGGGTCTGTCCCAAGAACAGTCTCTCTAACGAAAGACACGTTGGTGCCCACGCCGTGCCAGGCTCTGTTCACTGCTAATTGTAGGGGTTCCTCACGGATCTTTTCTATTAATCTCTGATTATTGCTCTGCTCTTTTTATTATCTTGCCAATTTCAAACGCTAATAATTGCATGATTTATTGTAAGTAGTTTATTTAATGGATTCCCGAACAGCGACTGGGTGGCAAAGTCATCTATTTGTGTTTGTTCCTAAGGACTCTTAGAGCTGGGGCATGGGTCCCTTCCACTAAAAATATAACTTTCTAGCCATAGAAATAATGACTAGTGGAGGGAGGAGAGATAGATATCCACTAGTGTGGGTATTTATTTAAGGGCATTATTTTGTGCTTCAGAGTTGCTAAAACGAAGTGAAGGGATATTGACAAGTGTTTCTACTTAGAGAAAGCTGTTTGGGACCAAGTAGGGAGCCTGGGGTGGTGGGGAGGCATTGGAAAAGGCCCTAGATGTGGATTGAGAAGATCTGAGTTCAAATCCCAAGTCTGCCACTAGCTAAGGGCTGAAGCCCTCTCTTGTTTCCTCACATACTTCCTCCTCCAGCTGACTCTCCTCTTCTCTTACCTTTCTAGGTCTGTTTTCCATGGAGGGTCTGGGCTTAGTCTTTTGTTTTTTATTTTTTATTTCCTGACTACCCCGATCTGACCTAGTTCTACTTTCTCTGGAGCATTGAGAAAAACCTGCCACAGGCAACTCAACCCCCAAGGCCAAGTTCAAGGTTTAGGATGGGTTGGCTGGACTTCACAGGCAATCCAGGCAGCCTTGTGGTGGGCTGGCCAAATTGAGACGTGGTCACTTGGGAGGCAGGGGGTACTGGCCACATGCCTAGAAATGTGGCTTTCGTCTTCTTGATTCCATTCTGGAAGGGAAAGGCATGCCACACCCCCCCACTCAAAAAAAAAAGGACAGCTCCTACCCCTCAGATTCTGATTCTCCGAAAAGCACAGACCACTACGCCCACCCTCTCCCAGGAACAATCAGTTCAGCTTTTCTTGGGGCTAAGGGCTTTTTTTCTCTTTTAATTGATTTCCTGTTACAGTCTCAAAAGGCATGGCCTTGACTTATTCATACCCCGATGCTGTAACAAGGTGCTTTATATACCAAGCACTTGACATATACTCTGCAGAAAGGGAAAATGTTGTCTGAGGATGTAAGAATAGTGAAATCCCATCCCCTCCTCGCTCCCTCCCTCCTTCCATCCATTCCACAATGTTAGCCAGCATTTACGTGTTTGCCAAACAAACCACTTTGCATACATTATCTCACTTGATCGTTGTAATGTCTTCCTGAGGTAGGTGTTATTATTGTCTCATTTTACATACAAGGAAACTGAGGCTGAGAGATTAAGTGACTTGCCTAGAGTTACAGCTGGTAAGTGATGGGGTCAGGATTTGAACTCAGGTCTTCCTAACTCCCAGTTCAGTAGTCTATTCTCTACCTCCAAATTTTTACTGTGTATTTACTATGTGTAAGGGTTTGTGTATGTGCCGGGTCTGAGAACACAATGGCAAAAATGAGACCATACCTGTCTTCCAGGGGCTTACATCCCAACTAGGAAGATAATATATAGCATATAAAATAACTAAAGACTATATAAATAAATGGGTCAGGGGATACTTTAGCAATGGGTGGGACCAAGAAAGACCTGATATAGGAGTTGTGAGTCTTGAAGGAAGCTGGGCGTTCTAAGAGGTGGGAATGTGGGGGGAGAGCCTTCTGGAGAGGGAGTGAGTAGTCTGTGTTATCCTAGAAACATTGGGAGCCACTGAAGCTTCTATGCAAATCTAAGACCGGGGTCTTTTGATTCTCTCTCTCACCCTATTATACCACTCTCAAATAACTTGTTTTCCGAGGGGGTGGGGAGAAGATAATTGGGAAGCAAAGCTCTGCTAAGGGTATTTTGTGACCTCTCTGTGGAGATTTGTCTCTTTGCAGATAGGAAGGGCCAGATGAGCCCTGCCCAAACTCAAATAAACATTTAGGGCCATTCAAAACCATTAAGATTTTTTTCCCACTCCGGCTTGAGGTAAACCAAATAAACAAACCTCTTCCCGAAGAGATCCAGTTTTTCTGCCTTTCCTAGTCAGCAAAGCTAAGCTCTCCAAGATGGAATCTCCCCTAAGTACTTCCTAATGGATTCATTCTAGAATGTTTTCTGCTTTTGAGGCTCGACATTCACCCAGCTCCTCATCACCTCTTTCAATGTGTTGATGCTTGAGGGGCCTTTGAATGGCCTGAGAAAGCTGGTTTTTTGCCGTAAGCAGAGACCTTTCTAGGATCTTGCAAGATGCGCAATCTCCCTGGGACCCTCAGGTCCATCGGGCCACCCTTGTCCTGTGGAATCCTCCAGGAGCCTAACTAGTGAAAGAAATGAAGGAGGAGCTAGCAATAGCTTTGGAAACCCAAGTTACATCTTAGTCTTTTGAACCTAGACTCTCATTTGCTGGGGAGATAGAAATACAAGAAATAGCAGTGGGGTACAGGGGTAAGAATGCTGTCTCGAGTCAGAGGCCCTGAGTTCAGATCCTGCTTCAGATGCTTATTACCACCTATGATCTTGGGCAAATCCTTCACCTTGCCTCAGTTTTTTTAACTGTAAAATTTGGGGTTGAGCTGATTGGGCTTCTGAGTCACTTCCAGCTCTAAAACTTGACCTCTGTTAGTTCCAGGAATTTCATCTCTCCCAAAATGAAAGGGGCGACCTCAAGTTTATTTCTCCACCTTTCCTTCTTTTGGCCATCTATATCCTTCACAGATCCCAACACCATGTCCCATTATGATTCACAAATCTGTAAAATAGGCCCCAGGTGGCGTTGCTGCAGCTTTACCTAGGAGCCCTTCTGATAGATCAGCACCGTCCCAGATCGTTGTCTTTCTTGTTTTACCCAAAGCTGCAAAGGGCTGGAGCCTGGAAAGGATATTTGGAGTCAGAGGACTGGGTTTCAGTCCTGGCTTTGTAACTTAGCACTTCTCAAGTAACTCCAACTCTTTGACACCCACTTTTCCCGTCTCTAAAATGAAAGATTTCAGTGAACTGCCTACTTGCAACTCTGAATCTGTGAGCACAAGAGGCAGAGGGGACCTCCAAATTCTTCTGCTCTGTTTCCTTCATTCCACAGATGCTGAATCTGAGATTTGGGGCTAAGGGGTTTCAGAGGCCACCCAGACCAACCCTCTCATTTAACAGATTAGGAAACTGACCCTAAATGACTTGATTACACACAAGACAAAGATCCAGAGGTGAGAGGAAGCTTTGAGCTCATCTAATCCAACCTGCTCCTCATTATTAGGAATCTGAGACCCAGGGAGGTTGTCCAAGCTCACGCAGGTGATAGTTAGCAGAACTAGGAACCCAACTCCGGACTTTGGACTTGAAAGGCAGGATTCTTTCTGCCAAGTCACTGGGCCACCTCACGGGTCCCAAAATCAGAAGGTTATGTCTCTTTGTGCTATATACGTGCTATTGTGAGCATCCCTGAATTTCAGCAGCTGGGAGATTTGAGGATGGACAAAGTTTATAAGGGAAAACAGCCAGCATCTGGATCTTCTGTGGGAGTCACTCTACAGCTGTGGTTTGGAGCCCAGGACCAGTTTCCATCACATAACTGATTGATGGGCTTGGTTAATTCACAGGTTTCCTCACACCAGTCACCCTCATGCAAGGAGCTGGGTTCCAGCTTGTCCACCCCCAGAGGGCCATGAAGGCATTGCCTGTCTACTCTTCATGCTCCCTATGGAGCAGAGGGAAAAGATGTGTGTGAGGGTGGTGCTGAAGCAAATGGAGGCTGGGCTCAGAGCCTGGCCCAAGAAGGCTCCCCTAGAGATCTCAGTGGGCAGCAAACAAAGAACTGCCTGTGCAGATCAGGAAAGCAATGAGGCAAAGGAAAAAAAAATCACAGATATGACAAGTTTCTACCACTTATTAAAAAAAATTCCATTTTTCATTGGTGAATTTCCCCAAATTTTTAAAGTGCTTAAGCTTGATCCTACATATAATTAAAGTTGAAATGACCCAAGAGAGTAGTCAAGTGGCACCATTTAATCAACCTTGCCAGTCCTCTGTGGTGTCAGAGAGCTGGACAAAATGAGAGATGCACCCCACCCCCACCCCTTTCTTCTCCTTCTTCTGGACTCTCAAACAGAGGGGAAGAGAAAGCCAAGGAAGAGACAAAGTCATTCCCGAATGGTGCATCCCCACCCAGAAGATAGGGCATGAAGGCAAAGCCTGCCTCCGTTCAGGAAAGAACTGCAGTGGTCTTCCTCCTGACTCTCTCCCCTTGAGGTTTTTACAGGCTGTGTGTTCACCCAGTATGAATGTTGTGTTGTCAGGGAGGGCACTTGCAGAGGTTTAAGCAGGCTAGCTTCTCTCGGCAAGAGAGTAGAGGGAGGACTGGGGGGTGGAGGGACCAGGATAAGATTAAGTCAGAGGGACCCATCACTGCTCCTGAATCCCTACGATCTGTGACTCCCTGAGAGGGACTTCCCATCCTCCCCTTCCCTCCTTCTCTGCCTCGTCTGTTCACTTAAGAGAGGGTCATGTTTAATCTTCTATGGAAAGAGCTGCCTGGGAGCCCCCCACCCTGGAGCTTAAGGCTGGTAATGGCCATGGCCTGGCATTGACTTGTCCTGGGAAGGGTTTTCATTGCATCTGAACTGGTTTCTGCCCATTGCTGTAGTGGTGGTGGTGGTGGGAGCTCCATCCAGAATGGACTCAGTCAGAGTCCCATGTCAAGAGCTGTTGATGTCCAGGCAGGAAAGTGTGACCAAAAAGCTGAAAAAACAGATGATCACATAAAAACCCGCCTCTGGGGAAGTAGACCATTAGTCAGCCTTATTTATTTATTTTTCCTTTGCTTCGAGGCCCACTATGAAGGAGCTGGGATTACCATATAAAAGGCGATGCAAGAGCTGACCTTCCCATATGATTAGGAGGAAAGCTTTATTCTGGATTTCTGCCACCTGCAATCTGTTTATATTCCTCAGATCACCAAGCCTTTGAATGCTTTGACTGGAATGGGCCAAGTCACATCATAAGTGTGTCTCAAAATAAACAGCCTGAGCCTGCGGCTAGCTCTCAGGAGTAGTCCCCTCTCTTCCCCTTTGCTGGGCTGTCTTTCCTTTTATCCCGACTCGGGGAACGAGCCTGAATTCAAGTCTGTGGGAAGAGCGGGCCTTCCTTCTGGAGGGAAAATGCATCTGAGAAATTTAGGAAATACCTTGGAAAAATCATCAAGTTTCTTTTGCTTGGGAGAGATTAGGAAGCTTCAAGGGGCTGCCCATTGTGGCTGCACCTTGGGGCCAGATCATGGAGCACATTCAGAATGTGTTTCTCAAGGTCAGGTGGGCTTTTTGTTTTAATGAGTTGAAGGGAAAATAGGGTGATATAATCTTTGGAGGAACACTCTTCTGTGGGCTTGCCATGGAACCAAGACAATCACCCCTTTTTTCCCCTTAATGGCTGACGTCCATTTAAAGAGTCCAGGTCTTATGTTAATCCAAGCTGCAGTTTTTAGTCGCGTGTTGCTTCTTCCTTCCCAGACTTCCCTTATTTGACGCTGTCAAAAGTTCTCAGATGGGAGCTCGGGTCATATTTCTGGCTTCAGAAGTATTAGAGGAGGCTGTTTCTTCCAATTGGCCCCAGAGGTGAGAAGGGGGCTGGATCTGCCCCCAGAAGAGACAGAGCTCCGTGTCTTATCTGGTTTTGTGACCACGTACAAATCCCCTCTCTGAGTCTTAGTTTCATTATCTGTAAAATAGGGATGAGGGGCAGTATGACATAGCAGACAAGGGGCCAACTTGGAGCCAGTAAGAACTGGATTCAAGTCCTGCCCCTGACCTTACCTAGTTGTGTGGGAGTAGACAAGTCACTTAGAGGCAACTATCTAAGACTGTAAATTATAGAGGAAACGCCAGTCTGTCTTGGTGGAGGGGTTTTCCATATGAGGAGTTCCCTGAACTGATAAAATCATAATTGGTCACAGGAAATACTTGGTATGGTGCAAGGAGGGCTGAATTTGAAGGCAGAGGAGTTGAGTTCAAATCTTCCCTCTCTTCCCCTCACTTTCCTTTTTTTTGTTTGTTTTTTTGCAGGGGGGGAAGGCAGGGCAATTGGGGTTAAGTGACTTGCCCAAGGTCACACAGCTAGTAAGTGTGTCAAGTATCTGAGGCCAAATTTGAACTCAGGTCCTCCAGACTCCAGGGCCCATGCTCTGCTCACTGCGCTATCACTTTCCTTATTTATAAAATAAAGAGAATGGACTAGATGGACTTGAAGGTTCCTTCCCACTCTAGGTCCATGATCCTGTGTGCCAGGTTCTGTGCTGGACAGTGGGGATACAGAGACCAAAAATGGACGAACCTATAAATTGGGTAAAAATATTGGTATTTCCACCTTCCTAGGAGATTTGTTGGGAGAATAAAATGAGATCGTGTGTGTAAAGCCCTTAGGAAATTTTAAAGTTCTGTATAAATGCCACCTATTAAGTAATAAAAACATAATAATTAGGATAATAATAAATATAGATTCATTTTTTTGCTGAAAACCAGAGGTAGAGAGTAAGGAGCCATTTACCATTTCCTGATCCGTGCTGATCGGTGGCATCCTTCAGTCTTGATGTTGTCCCATTGTGGAGTGTTCTGGATTAGGCCAAAAAGACATAGAAAGAAAAAGATTTAAGGCAGTGTTTACCCACCTTTGTTTGGGATGAAAAATTAGGATTCTCTGAGAAGATTTCAGGAGTAGAGATGTTTGTCTTCTAAACTATGTGCCATGAAACTACCTGACTTAAAAGGCTTCCTATATGGGGGTATTTTCCAGTGTGAAAACCATCTAATTTTCTTCTTTTCTGCCTCTTGGTTGTCCCTCTCATGCTCCTTCTCTCTTATTCTAGGGGTATTCCAATTACTTCGCCCCCAACCAGCTTTTATTTCCTGCAGGGATGCCACAGATGCATTTCAATACTGAAAAGGCTTCATGGCTGCTTTTGTCTGGGAGATGGTGATGAGCATTAAGAGCTGTGATGATTGAAATGGGAATAAAATGGTTTAGGATCAAAAGGCAGTGAGGTGTAGTGAGTGGTGAGACTGTCTTGGAGCCGAGAGGACTTGGGTGTGAGTCCTGCCTCTGATGCAATGACTTTGTAATTCTGGGCAAGGCTCCTAATCTTCCAGAGCTCCAGAAATCTCCCCCAAACTCTAAATTGTGAGAAGGGTCCAACCTTGTTTTCCATCAGTAGAGTCCATTCCCCATCTTCTCTACACTTAAAGCACAGAATTGCCAAAGTGACAACAAGCAAAACCATATTGGATAATAGCTAGAGACATGGAAGTGATCTCAGAGACGATGCAGTCCAAGTCTTTCTTTTACAGAGGAGGAAACTAAGGGTCAGGGTTAAGTGACTTGCCCAAAGCCATAGAGGTGGAGAACATCAATGGTAGAATTTGAACTCAGGCTCTCTGACTCCAGACCCTGTGCGCCTTCTACTATGAATGATGTCCTAACTCAGGCTCTTTGTCCACGATACAAGCATTGACTTAGTAAAGTTTGTAAGAATGTCAATACTCAGGAGATTGATTACCCTTAGTGTACAGGAGGAAAATTGAAACAAAGGAATTAATTTGGGATAACAAAGTGTATTGATGACAAATGGAGAAAAGGATTTTGAAATCCTAATTCTCTTCTTTCGGTTCTGATGATTTCTTCCTTTTATCAAGGCCTGCCTTCCTCACAAGAAAGTGAACAACTTAGGATGTTCTATTAATAAACCACATTTAAAAGTTCCATGGGGGTTTCCTGAAGGAAAGGGATAAGGCCAGAGGAGAGATCTTCATTTTAGCCCATCACCCATTCAGAGCTTCAGAAATACTTGGGGTCAAGGACTTTTCTATAGATTTCTCAGCTTAACATGAAAAAAAAATCAAAATTGGATATACCTTTTGCTTTGACTCACTCTTGTATACAACGTGTTCTAAGAAGTTGGGAAAACATTCTTTTTCTGATATATTGAGTTCTTCTGTTTGGCAGGGACCATCTTTAGCCCTCTGTTTCATGGCGCTTAAACGTGCTTATTATTTCTTCTTTCACAATAACCCAAGCCAAGAATTCTGAGAATCATATGAAATTCCCATCCTGGGTATCGAATCCTGCAGGGACACAACCCAGACTGAATTTGCTGTTGTTTCATCAATTTTGTGTACCCCCTCCGATGTAATAAATGTTGAGTTTATTCTCTCTTTCTCTCCCCTTCTTTCTCTCTCTCTCTCCCTCCCACCCCCCCTCTGTTTCTCTCTCTCTGTCTCTGTCTCTGTGTCTCTCTCTCTGTCTCTGTCTGTCTCTCTCCCTTTATTCTCTTTCCTCTTTTTCCCCTTTTCCACTCTCTCTCTCTCTCTCTCTCATGTTACTCTGAAAAAAATCAAAATTTGTTCCTTTTTTTTAACTCCCTTGTATGCAGCACTTTCTCTCCCTCTCTCTCCTTCCCCCTTCTCTCTTCCTCCATCCTCCCCTCTATCTTTCCTCCTCTCTTTCTCTAATTTTTCAACAAAAGTTTATTAGTTCAGGGAGACAGGTGGAACCCGAAGACTCAAACCCTTGATGATAGATCTCTGCCTTGCCTGGGTCTTCTCATGCCAACCCTAGAATAGCTCATCTGACTCCATGAATAGCATTATCTGGACAACGCCGGAGTGAAAAGAATCGTGGCAAATGATGTTTGAGCCCCCCAGGAATAGAATAGAATGTTCCCTAATCCCACTGTTCCTCCCTGCTATTGATTGTCTCCCTATCCAATTTACCAGAGAATTTCCCACTGGCTCTTGGCTCCTTCCCAAATTCGAGTGTAATCTTGAAAAGATTACACTGTGTAACGAAGGGACAAGGAGCTCTTTATTAACTAGTATGGCAAGCCAGGCGCTTGCTTCTAGGAAGGGCAAATGGATGGACGGGCCCTGGGGTTCTCGGCTTTGTCCTTTTTACTCTCTTAGCCCTTCCTTCCACGCGCCCATGTCTCAGGGGATGGTGAAGGCTATCTTGGAGCAGACCTCTAGATTTGGGGGAAAGATAGTAGCAAGTTAGAATTAAGGCAATTACTCTTATAATCTGGTGGTTCATAGCAGACCTGTGATTGCAGAAAGATTGCATTATGAATCAGTCACCACGGTGGGATGTAAACACTCCTCTGACTCCCGGAGCTGCGAATTGTGGGCAGATGCAAGAATTTTCCTGCATGAGTTAAAACTTAGATTGCATTTAGTTCTTCCTTGTCCCTTTCTCATCCTCTTCCCTCTTTCTTCTCCAAATTTTAGATAAAATAATATATTTTCATTCAAACAGTATTTTTCCAAATATTTTTTTTCATTTCAAATACTTGTTCATTCTTTTAGTTGTCTTTATAAAGTTACTCCAAAGAAATATATATATGTGTGTGTGTGTGTATGTGTGTATGTATACATATATACATAGTATCTTATTCATAAAGAGTAAAAAAATAATCTCCCTATACACATACACACACATATCTCTGTATCTCTCTGTCTTGTTCTTAAAGAGTGGGACTCAGGAATGCTCTTTCATAAGGTCTAGATATAAAAAGGTTCTCAGATGTCATGTGATCCAGCCCTGTCTTCTCCCCATTTTGTATATGAAGTTGAGTGACTTGTCCACAGTCACACGGGTTTTGAACCCTGGTCTCTCTGTTTCCAAATCGAGTATTTTATCTGCCCCATCACAATATCTGTTTTTCAGTGGTCACTCTGAAAATGCTCATAGAATAACAGAATTTCAGAACTGGAAGGTTCATCAGTGACCATCTAGTGTTTATATATGTATGTACACATACACACACATATACATACGTGTATATACACATATACGCAATGTATGTATGTATGTGTATGTGTACACATACATACACATACATACCTATATGCATATGTATATCTGGAAAATGAGAAGGCTGGTCTGGATACCTGCTAAGATCCCTTTCAGCTCTTTATCTGTGATTCTGAAAGGAATCTCCACTATTTAAGTGTATCAGGGACAAAGGATCGTCCAAGCTTTGCTTGCAGACCTTCAGGGAGGGGGACGCTCCGGCCTCTGAAGCAGCCCTGTCACCCTGATTGTTAGGAAGTCTTTTCTGACATCAAGCTATATTTGCTTCTCTGTAATTTCCACTCTTTATTCTCATTTCTGCCCCCTGGGGCCCAGTAGATCAAGGCTCATTCCTCTTCTACTTTGACAGCCCTTTAATTACTTGAAAATATCTCCTGTTCCCCCTCCCCTCCCCAAGTCTTCCTTATCTAGACTGGAGGATTAACCCCCAACATATGGGATGGATTTCAGGTGTTTTGCCATCAGCTCCTTGAAAGCAGGGCTTTTTTTTATTCCTTGGGTGACATCCCCAGCCCTAGCAATACATGGCACACAGTAAGTGCTTAATATAAGTTTGTTGATTGACTCCTTTTTGTGATTGCTTTTCTTCCAAATTGTGGCCTCTCAGAGTGTAGGAACCCAGCCTCATTTGCCTAAGCCCTTTGTGAATTGTTAGATACTGAGGTTATCCTTTTGTCTCTAAGCCTACCTAACTTCTATCACAGACCTTCTCCCCAGATAGCTCTCCGATTAAATCCGACCCAACTGCTCTTGCCAGGATGCCTGAGGCACTGGGCCTTCTTGATAGCAAACTCAGTTCTCTGCACTGTAACCCCCATAACTCATTCTAAGCAGTGAAGGTCAGGATGTCTTTTCCAGACTACAGAGTCCAGTGTCCTCTAAGCCTGGACTTGCCAGGCTGTCTGGAAAACACCAGCCACCCATTTAGAAAAGTAAAAGAAATAAAATGCCATGCAAGGGCTACTCCCTAGTCTAGACCCTTCAGAAATACTGATCTCTCTCGCTTCAGGTCTCTCACCTTATGGTTTCCCCATAGCAGCTGGGTTTTCCATGTTGGCCTCCTCAGGCTGTCTCTGGTTGCCAAAGGACTCTACGTTGACTGTCTGGTGATATTTGAAATGGTGGTTTAGAAGAGAGTGGCTTGGATTCCTTGTAACTTAACTGAAATACACTGGATCAGCTCATGGGCAAGAGGCCAGAACTACAAGCAAGTCCCCCAGAGACCTTCCTAGCTCTGCTAGTGGATGTTCTGTGGCCTTAAGCTAACCATTACTTGGGAGCTATGGTGATTTTTTTCCCAGCTCTTGGGCAGGATCATTGTGTTTGCCAGTCAGTTACCCTTTGACTCTCTCAGGTAGGTGGCAAGGGTGAGTAGGGAGAGCAGGGACAGGGACGATTTCTAGTTTTCTCTTTCAGTAGAAAAGAAACATAGAGGAGTTACTGCCTAGAGGCAGCTACTGCGTTTGATCTTTTAAAAAATTCAGCTAGAGTGGCCTTTGGGAGTGATTTCTCTGCAGGTAGAGAGACAAGGCTACAAATAGTATGGGTTCCTGGGAAATGGAGTTTCTAGGAGACCATAGTGTCTTCTTTAAGCACCCTGTACCCCCAAAGGCACTTCCTGTCTATCCTATAATTCACTTCTAGTATCTACTGAATCTTTCCATTCCCCATTTACTTCCCTCAGTCATTTTTTTTCTCTTCTTCTCTCTTTGTTAGTGACTTCCTGTTATATGCTAAGGAAGAAGCCATAGGTTACTATTGGGGGAGGGAGAGGGAGGGACAATTCCTCAATGCCCAGGTGAGCACCTGCTCACTACCACTTATGGTTTCAGAAATCTGCCTGGTACATGGTGGTGTTAAATGAGTCACCAGAGTCATGGGCCACATCACTGGTCCATGTCACAGATGGGACCGGAAACCGAGTATTCTTGGCATCTGCTCTCCATCCATTACTCTGTGGATATTTCCAGCTATTATCATTATAAATAAAGCAACACACACATCATCATTTATAGCTCTGTCCTCTTTGGGAACACGGACCCATTCTTCTCACCCTAAACTACTCTGTTTATACAAAGCCCTTTGATATGGGCAGTTATGGACTTCTAAGTCATTGCACTTGGTTTTACACGTGCCATCATTTTGATGGTGCTCATAGGATGGTGACTAATAAAGCTCTAATTTTCATAGAACACTGTCGTTTCAAAAGGAACTTCCACCTCACACTCACAGATAGTCTCCAGTGATGGCTGAGTTCCTTAACTTTCCTCTGGGAGGTGCATATATCTTGCCCATCCTGCCATAACATCAGCATTTCCAGTTGCCGTTTCCCGAAAGTCTTTGTAGTAGAGTTAAGAGCATTTGTTTAGCTGTAAATCCTCTGTGCTCTGGGCACTATGACAATATTCAGAGAGAGATTTTGGTCTAAATGCCAATTTTAAGCTTCAAAGAACAGCGAGCAAAACTAGGCTAGTTGGTTTCTTTTTCCTTTCATTTTTATAGTTCAACGTTGTGACTGATCCCTTGTGTCTCTTTCTTCTGTTATAAAAAAACCCCAACACGAAACCTCTGTTAGGTATTTTTGGGGTCCATTTATGTGCCTTTTCTCCCCTCCCCTCCCCACTGGCTTTCTTTCCTTATCTCCACGGGGATGTCCCCTGGTCCTCCTTGTCTCCTCAGTCCCCAAACCCTAAGATGATTTATGAAAACTGATTTTCCGTTAAGTGTTCTGTTCACTCAGTGGTTAACTAAGGCCTGAGCTCTGAGCTCTGCTCTTCAACATGACAGATAAGTCCCTTGACCTTAGGGAGTTTGCATTTTATTGGGAAGGCAGGAAATACAACATGTACTTAGAAAAATGATTACTGAGTATTTTTAAAGAGGCCATTGGTGCTGCACAAGAAGCAGAGGGTGAGCGCTATAGCCAGGAAGATGCGGGTTTCAATCCTCCCTCTGACACATCCTGGCTGTGTGACCCTGGACAATCACTTGGCCTCTCAGGGCAATAAGTAGCTCCCTATGACCATCCCAGGTGCCCATTCACACTGGTGACAATTCCTCACTGGGAGCTCTCTGCATGATGAAGTCACAGGTCTAATCCATATCTCTATTCAGAGGAACAGAGGCAGGTTTGTAGAGTGGAGGGAGCGTTGGTGTCAGTCTGGAGGAATGGGGGACCCGTGGGCAAATCGTTTACCCTATCAATGCCAGATAGATGAGACTCTTAAGTTGTAGGGCAGGGACTAATCTGCATGGGTAGAGGACTTCTTCACTAGAAGCTACCCACTTTAGTGAAATGATAAGTCCAGTTTAAAAAAAATCTAATATCAAATCATTTCAAGAGAGAGAGCAAACATTAATGGCTGGAGAGATAAGCAAATGTCTCATGGAAGAGACAGCACCTGAGCTGTGCTTTGAAGGAAGTGATGGGAAGGGAGCATATTCTAAACATGGAGTGATCACGTGGGAAAGGAAGGAAGGAATAACATTATCTGATTTGAATGAGCTTATATTTATATCATTGTCACCACACATAGATAAAAAATGTAAGGTAATTTATGCTATAGTGTGAATGACTTTATCATCGATTTTCTTGAGATTAAGTTTTGCTTTAGAGAATGGAGATTGGAATAAAGAGTAAGTAAAGAGAAAGAGATTGGTGAATAATACAAAGGGAAATTAGAAGTCTGAACTTCGTAATTGCATAATATTTTAAAATTAGCATTTTTACTTTTCTTGTTGCTCAGTCATCTTTCAGTCACTTCTGACTCTGCATGACCCCATTTGGGATTTTCTTGACAAAGATCCTGGAGTGGTTTGCCATTTCCTTCTTCAGCTCATTTTACAGATAAGGAAACTGAGGCAAGCAGGGTTCGCACTCTTCACATTTCTGCATCCTGCCTCAGATTCCCAGGCAGCCTCTCCTAGTTCCTGATCTTTCCTTAAATCTTGAGATTATGAAATTCCGTTTGTTGCTACTTTTATCGAAGCAGTCTAGGCCAGGGCCACTTTGAGGAAACTGCACAAAGAGTTCCAAGTTCTGCAGCAGAACCCTGAAATGTTGCCAGTTGTGGAGCGTGATTGTCACTTTCCTCACTTAGCCTTTATTACTGATCAGAAAGTCCCGGCGTTGCTCGAGGATTCAGGAGCCTGAAAGGTGTGGACACGCTATCCTTATCAATCCATTTCAACGAGCGTTTATTGAGCATTTTCTGTGTGCCGGGGACTGTGGATATAAAACACAGTCCCTGAGGGTGCGACCCTGGGCAAGTCACTTTATCCTGTTTGCCTCAGTTTCCTCATCTGTAAAATGAGAAGGAGGTGGTAAACCGCTCCAATATCTCTGCCAAGAAAAGGCCGGATGGAGTTATGAAGAGTCAGACACTACGGAAAGGACTCAACAGGAAGTGGTCTTTAAGCAGCTCTCCTCCATTAAAGTGATGGTGGGGGGACACGATACACAAGCAGATAAAGTGCTTACGTGACCCTCTCAAGAGGAGGAATGGTCATAGCTGTGGGGATCACAAAAGTGATACCTGCTAGAGATGTGCGTGAGCTGAGCCCTGAAGACTCAGACAGAGGTGAGGAGGAGGACCCTTCCACACCTCTGCAGTGATGGGAAGGGAGTGGAAGGCCAAGTTTGGGGAACAGCAGGTGCAACCTGGAAGGTGGGTGGGGAGCAGATTGTGAAGGACTTAAAATGCCCAGCTGAGGAGGCTGGACTTTGTCCTAAAGAAAACAGGGCTGCCAAACCTTCTTGACCGGATAGGTCTTCAGTGAGTCATGGTGGGTTATGCTTTAGATTACTTTGGTAGCTGTGTGAGGACGGACTGGAGACAGGAGAGACGGTAAGCTTGGAGGCTGTCTCCATAGGCCACGGGAGAGGCAATGAAGGCCTCTACCACGGGGCTGGCTATAGGAATAGAGAGGAGAGGCTGGGTATATATAATGCTATGAAAGGAAAATTGGTAGTACTTGCTGAATGGTGGGATCCAGGAGAAAGGGGGAAGGAAGAGGCTGTGAGCCTGGGAGCTTTGTCCACACCTCTAGGTAGAAAGTGAATGGCTGGGCTGGTAGATCGAGGGTCCAGATGTCTGCGTTCTCTCTCTGGTGGCTAGGTTCTAAAGGAGAGCACCTGCCTTCATTGGCTTTCCCCTCCAGAAGGGGTGAGCCATCAATGACTTCAGACTGTGTGACCTGTAAAGAGCGCTGTTAATGATCTCAGAGGACACAGTACATCGTAAAGGGAATACAGAGCGTGTGCAGCACAGACCGGTAACCATCCTCTGCTGGTGTCCGTGTGTGTGTGTGCGTGTGTGTGTGTGTGTGTGCGTGTGTGTGTGTGTGTGTGTGTGTGTGTGTGTGTGTAAGAGTGTGTGAGTGTGTGTGTACATGGATCTATCTGTGTGTCCTCCCTGCTTTTCGGTAATAAGAAACTGGCATTTTAATGCCCTTTGGTGCCACAGTGCTTTTAACTGCTGTTAAGATAAGGAATAATGTCCCCCAAGTTGTCCGTAATCATGCTGTAATTCCATCAAGGGACTTTGGTAACTTCATAAAGCCTGAAAGCCCAGCCTGAGTGGTTTTTTTTTTCCTTGTCACCATAACCCCAAGATGGAGTCATGGCCTTAATTTATGGGATGCCTGTTTTGGGGTATATATAACCGAATCCTAAATACTGTTAAAAAAAAAAAGCTCATCTCCCGCCAGCTGGCTTTTCGCTGTCCCTTCAACATCAGAGCCTCCCCCTCTTTTTCTGAGTCCTTGTCCTCTCTTCTCTCGGGCTCCCTTCCTTCTATTTTTCTCTTATGAATTCTTGACTTTTTGAAATTCAGTCTTTGTAGTTCTGAAAGTCAGCTGGATGGGATTTTACTCAGCATTCTCACAGCGAGACAGGCTTCTTTTTTAATGCGATGGTCAAGGGTGCCATCGTGGTGAAGAAGTCAGTTCACATACGCTCTGGTTGATCAATAACCTGAGGGTCACGGCTTAGGGAAGACACTGAAGAAGTGCGGTGCCTGGAGGAGGCCTTGAGTCCCTGGCTGAAGGAAGTTGGGATGTTTACCTTAAAGAGAGGGAGAGGTCCCAGGATGCTGTGTTAGGGGCAGAGTCAGGAAAAATGAATGGTTGGAAGTTGACTTAGCACCTGGAAAAACTTCCTCATAATGAGAACTTTCCAAAAGTGAAGCAGATTTCCTTCAGAGGTGGTGGGTTCCCCCTTCTTTAAGGTCTTCCGGCAGAGACTCGATGACCATTTTTAGGGGATGTTAACAATGGTGATTTCTTTGGCTACCTTGAGGTACCTTCTAACTCTACAATTCTGGGATTCTTTGAACTAAATCTTGACCCCTTAGCAAAGGCCTCCAACCAAGACCTCGCAGAATGCAAAAAGAAATTAGTTGGCAAATTTCAGTTGTTTGATATGAAAATAGGAATTTGGGAGACTGGAAGCTCCCTGAAGGCAGGGATGATTTTTTGTTTTTGTTTTTGTCTTTGCATCACCACTGTTTAATCCAGTGCCAAGCACAATGTATGTGTCTGATAAATGCCAGATGACTATAAAATAAGAGAAAATGTTTCTGTGATTATTTTTTTTTTCCTTTACCTCAGTGCCTGGCATGGTGCTGCATTCATAGTAGGTGCTTAATAAATGCTTGTTGGGTTAATGTTGTGGCTTACAGAAATCATCTCAGCCCCTTCCCCATACCTCAAGGTCTGCTGTAATATAGATCATTACAGGGTCATAGATTTAGAGCTAGAAGGAATCTTAGTCCAGTCCCCTCATCTTTCAGATGAGGAAATTGAGCTGTCCAAAGTCATACCAGCAGCAAGTGGTGGAGATGGCATTTGAACTCAGGTCTTCTGCATTCAGATCCAAATCTCTTTACTGCCTCTCATGTACATACAGTAGGTGCTCAATTAAAACCTAGCGAATGGCTAAGCAAGGCTAGCTCAGCTGAAGAAGCTCTTGGCTCTATCCCTCGAAGTCCCTCTAGCTCTCACATCCTGTTTTCCTTTGTTCACCAACTGAAGCCTTGCAGCCAAGTCTATCATTGCAGAGTTGGGGATGGAGAGGCCTAAGATCTAAAATTCTGACCCCAAACATCTCCAAGTCAGCTTTTCTTCAATGTTGAATTTGCATGATATAGAAGATACCAGTGCTAGAATTGGATTCAGGAAGGGCCTCCCCACCTTTGCTTCTCTTTTCTATCCATCATGCTTCATGAATTCATTTATCATATACTTGGACTATACCTAGACTAAGGAGGGTGACATCCTAAGCAAAAGCAGGCTACCATAATGGATAGAATGTTGGAGTCTGCATGAGAAAAACGTGGGTTTCTATCCCAGCTCTCACATTAGTAGCTATGTGACCTTGGACAAATCCCTTTTATTTAAAGAAAAAATTTTAATTAATAAATCAATTAATTAAATTTTAGTTTTTATCATTCACTTCCATAAGATTTTCAGTTCTAAAATTTCATCCCCATTCCTCCCCTCCCCCACTCCAAGATGGTATGCAGTCTGATACAGGCTCTACACATACATTCACATTAAACATATTTTCACATTAGTTATATCGTAAAGAAGATTTAGAACCAATAGGAGAAACCACAAATAAAGAGAAACAAAAAAAAGGAGAGAGAGAGCAAATGAGTCTGCTTCAATCTGCATTTAGGCTCCATAGTTCTTCTTCTGGATGTGGACGGCATTTTCCATCATGAGTCATTTGGAGTTGTCTTAGATCCTTGCGTTGCTGAGAAGAGCCAAGTCTATCAGAGTCAGTCATCAAACACTGTGGCTGTTACTGTGCACAATGCTCTCCTGCTTCGGCTCCCTTCATTTGGCATCGGTTCATGCAGGTCTTTCCAGGTTTTTCTGAAGTCTGTCTGCTCATCATTTCTTATAGCACAATAGTATTCCATTACATTCATATACCACACCTTGTTCAGCCACTCCCAAAATGATGGCCATCTCCTTGATTTCCAATTCTTGGCCACCACAAAAAGAGCTGCTCTACTTTTGTACACGTGGGTCCTTTTTCTGTTTTTATGATCTCTTTGGGATACAGCCCTAGAAGTGGTACTGCTGGGACAAAAGGTACGCACAGTTCTACAGCTCTTTGTGACAAGTTACTTGTCTTAACCTCAGTTTCCTCGTCTGTAAAGTGGGGATAATAATATCTGTGGTTTCTGACTTGAAGGTGCTAATGAAATAATGGATGTGAAATACTTCATTATAATTCGTGATGAAAACATAGTCTGATGCAGATCGATTCCTTAGCTTGGGGAAGTTTCTGAACTTGAACTTTTCTTTTTAGAAGTTAGTTTTCTAATTAAGTGAATGTTATATAGTTTGTTTTAAAATCACCTTAATTTCCAAATACATCCCTCTCACT
Organism: Phalanger gymnotis; assembly: GCA_028646595.1. NCBI lineage: Eukaryota > Metazoa > Chordata > Mammalia > Diprotodontia > Phalangeridae > Phalanger > Phalanger gymnotis. The sequence continues at coordinate 14,690,773 of CM053623.1, forward strand.
TCCCCAGAGATCCATCCCTTGTAACAAAGTATACACAAGAAAGAAATTTAAAATTTTTTTTTGGAAAAACTGACACATTGACTGAAACAGCAAATACAAGATTCCACATCCACACCCATCCTCTCTCAGCTCTTCCAAGAAGGGATAGAGATGCTTTCTTTTCATTTCTCATCCAGGACCAATTGTAGTCATTATGAATGAATGAATGAACAAAAGAGCAAATGAGAAAGCATTTATTAAGCCCTTCAGTGTGCGAAGCATGGTGTTCAGTGCGGAGGATCCCGATAGACAGCGACACAATGTAACACAATCTCAAGCATCACATCCTAATAGGGGGAGACAACTCATAGAGGAGGTTCTAATTACACAGATGAATTTCAACTTGTCAGTTACAAGCAGCCGACAAACTCAGCTCGGGCTTGGCCGCCAGCTTGCAAAAACACAGCAGCATCTATTTTCTCAGGAAAACAAGCTTCTTCAGAGGATGTTTCCAAAGATAAACAGTGCATTGTTGGGCACTGGGCAAGGTGATGCCCAGGCTTGCCCTCCCAACAGCTCAGAGCCTGCATGAGCCCCTCTTGGGAAAGTTCATTGTTGTTTCATGAAGACGTGGGCATGGAGCTGCAGACCTGGAGGCTGAGGCAGGGAATGGGGGAGGGTAGGAGAGGGAGAGCCCTGAGAAGGCACAAGGTGTGCACAGCCTGGGAGGGACAAGAGAAATCTCTCTGAGCACAAGGGCCTGCCTGCAGTTATAGAACTCTAACTAGGAGCCCGAGCAGCAGCCATGAGTGCCAGAGGCAGAGAGACAGAGTTATCTGAGGGCAAAGTTTGGTCTGGCCCTTGGAAGGAACCGTTTTCATCTAAGCGCTTCATAAATTAACGTGACAATCTCAGACGCAGCCTTCTATAGCAAAGGATAGAGGAATTTCATCCAGAGAACCATTTTTTAAAAGTTCACTGTCTCTTCTTTCCTTTTCTTTTTCTGCCTCTGCCTGTTTCTATCTATCTCTGTCTTTCTCTTATCTCTGTCTGTCTTTGTCTCTATCTCCCTCTCTCTCTCACTCTCTCTCCGTTCTCCTTCTCTCTCCTCCTTCTCTCTCCCCTTTTCTCCCTTTCTCTCTCCCATCCCTCACTCTCCCTCCTCTTTCTCTGTCTCCCTCCCCCTCCTCTTTCCCCTCCTCCCCTCCCCTCTTTTTCCCTCCCCCTTCCCCCTCCTCTTCTCCCCCCTCTCTTCTTCCCCCATCTCCTTCCCTCCCTCTCCCTTTCTCTCTCTTTCCCCCTCCCTTCCTCTCCCTTGGGATCAGATCCTGACTCTTTAAATCACTAGGTATGGGATATTAGCCAGATCACTTTATCTCTGAAGACCTCTGTTTCTTCATTTTTAAGATGAGAGGGTTGGCCTGCCTGCTCTCTGTGATTCCTTCTGGGTCTAAAACTGTTCTATGACTTTTCTGGGCCTCGGTTTCTTCAACAATAAAAAGAGATGAGGTTGGATCAGATGGCCTTTGATGCCCTCTTCTATCTCTAAATCAATGACCTTATGTTTCTTCATAGGTTTCTTCAAAGGTACTTCAAAAACTCCCTGTCTCTGTCTTTTAAAGCTACTTCTTTCCTAACACCCTCTCCAACAGAGTGTGTGCATACGTATGTTTATGCAAGGTGTTCCAAAAGTCTTAATGCTGTTTTAAGTTAGTTAAATTTGACAGTTAAACAAACAAATCCATTTTAAGCTGTTTAAAGCTCAAAAGTGCCCTAAGACTTTTGGGACTCTGTCTCTATAGTAGGACTCCACCAGCCAATGTGACTCAGTGCATCTTTGGGCAAATGGACAGTCTTGTTTGGGAGGCAATTGACTTCTCCAAGAGAACTACCCCGAAGTGAGAAGTAGCTCTCTCAAAGATTTTAGCTCGGGCAAGGTTCTTGTTTGCCTTGTGAGCTTAGCAACTGGGTGACCTGGAATAAGAGTCAGAAACCCCATGGAAATACCCTTGTTTTTCATGAACGTATAATCAATCAAAGCAGGCTCTTTGTTTAAGCCCAGATGGGTGCAAGGTAGGGCATGGGCCACCCACTTGTTGCCCATTCTCTTTAAAAAAAATATTGATGCATTTTTTGACATTGTTATCTCTTTCCAATACCACCCCCACCACAAAGAGCTCTCTCTTGTAACTAAGAAGGGTAATTAAAACAAACAAACCAATATATTTTGCTTGCATGATTTCCAGAAACCCAGAATGCACCAGGGCACGGTGGAAAGAGTGTAGGATTTGTCTTTAGAAGACCTGCATTCAAATCCTAGCTCTGATACTTGGTCTCTGTGTGACCTTGGCCTCCCCCCCCAACTGCTGAACCTCACTTTCTTCATGTGTAAAATAGGGGGGTTGACCTAGAAAGACCTTCTAAGGACGCTCACATCTCTGATTCCATGAGTCTCCATCTCTAGAACCATCTTAAGAGTTCAGCTCAGATATCCACTTATCTTGTGACTTGAGGGGTCTCCCAGGAAGTTTGTTTCTAACTTTCTTTATATCCCTAATGCTCAGCATAGAACCTGGCTGATGATGATGATGGTGATGATGATGATGGCGATGGTGATGACGATGAGAACTCATTGATTGATTGATTCCTAGGAAGGTGCCAAGAAGCCCAGGAAGTGCTGGGGAACAAAGACAAAAAGCAAGAGTTCTTCCCCTCCAGACGCTTCCAGTCTACAGTCTGTCCTCATTTATCCAGCGATAGTCGGGAAAAGTGTGTTTCTCATAAAACCATTTCAACCACTCTAGATGGATCAAAGATTTAGAGCTGGAAGGGATGTCAGAGGCCAACTCCAATTTCGTTTTATAGGTGAGAAAGATGGGGACCTAAGAGATTACCCCAGGTCATGTTGTTGTTCAGTCCTGTCAGCTGTGTCCATCTCTTGATGACCCCATTTAGGGTTTTCTTGGTAAAAATACTGGAGTACTTTGCCACTTCCTTCTCCATCTCATTTTACAGATGAGGAAACTGAGGCAAGCAGGGTGAAGTGACTTTCCCAGCGTCACACAGCTAGTATCTGAGGCCAGATTTGAACTCAGGTCTTTCTGACTCCAGCCCCCATGTTCTGTCCTCTGCACCATGCACCACCTAGCTGCCTCCCGAGGTCATACAGAGTGGCAATAAGTGGGAAAGATGAGATTTAAGCCCAGGTTATCTGACTCCAAATAATAATGACTGGAATAGTTAGCATCCATAAAGCATTTTAAGGTTTGCAAAGCACCTTACAAATATCATCTCATTTTATCCTCATAGAAATGCTGGGGCTTAAGGGTGTTATTTCCCATGTTTTACAGATGGGGAAACTGAGTCAAACAGATTGAGTGACTTGCTCTTGGTCATATAGTTAGTCAGTATCTGAGGCAGAATTTGAACTTCTGTCTTCATGATTCCAGTTCCAGAATTCTATCCTATGTGCCATTAACTGGCTAAGTTCAAGATTTTTTCCAGTACTTTAGGCTGCCTCAGTTTTTCCAAAATGAATGAGTTGAATGAGTCCAGCCTTAGACACCAACTGTGTGGCCCTGGGCAAGTCACTTAACTCTGCCTTGGTTTCCACATATGTAAAATGAACTGGAGAGGAAATGGCAACTCCCTCCAGTATCTCTGCCAAGAAAACCTCAATGTGGTCATGAAGAGTCAGACACAACTGAAAAATGACTGAACAACAACAAAAAGGGTATTTTTCACTGCCTTCCCAAATAAAGCACATTGAATAGCAATCATTCTTGGGAAATTTCATAAAATATTTTCCATTAATCTTTCTAGCTCCTTTGACCTCCAGAATATCATATTCCAAGCCCTTCCATCCCTTAATGTAGAAGCTGCCAGATCTTGTGTTATCCTGATTGTGTTTCCACAATACTCAAACTATTTCTTTCTGGCTGCTTGCAGTATTTTCTCCTTGATCTGGGAGCTCTGGAATTTGGTGACAATATTCCTAGGAGTTTTCTTTTGGGGATCTCTTTCAGGAGGCGATTGGTGGATTCTTTCAATTTCTATTTTACCACCTGGTTCTAGAATATCAGGGCAGTTTTCCTTGATAATTTCTTGAAAGATAATGTCTAGGCTGTTTTTTTGATCATGGCTTTGAGGTAGTCCAATAATTTTTAAATTATCTCTCCTGGATCTATTTTCCAGGTCAGCAGTTTTTCCAATAAGATATTTCACATCGTCTTCCACTTTTTCATTCCTTTGGTTCTGTTTTATAATATCTTGATTTCTTGTAAAGTCACTAGCTTCCACTTGCTCTAATCTAATTTTTAAAGTGGTATTTTCTTCAGTGGTCTTTTGGACCTCCTTTTCCATTTGGCTAATTCTGCCTTTGAAGGCATTCTTCTCCTCATTGACTTTTTTGGAGCTCTTTTGC
>CM053623.1:14695674-14767263 GCA_028646595.1 Phalanger gymnotis
CTCCTCATTGACTTTTTTGGAGCTCTTTTGCCATTTGGGTTAGTCTATTTTTTAAGGTGTTATTTTCTTCAGTATTTTTTGGGTCTCCTTTAGTAAGTCATTGACTTGTTTTTCCTGGTTTTCTTACATCACTCTCACTTCTCTTCCCAGTTTTTCCTTTACTTCTCTTACTTGCTTTTCCAAATCCTTTTTGAGCTCTTCCATGGCCTGAGACCAATTCATATTTTTCTTGGAGGCTTTTGATGTAGGCCCTTTGACTTTGTTGACTTCTTCTGGCTGTATGTTTTGATCTTCTTTGTCACTAAAAAAAGATTCTAGAGTCTGAGTCTGAGTCTGTGTCCATTTTTGCTGCCTGGCCATGTTTCCAACCAACTACTTGACCTTTGAGCGTTTTGTCAGGGTATGACTGCTTGTAGAGTAGAGAGTGCTTTGTCCCAAACTTTAGGGGCTGTGCTGCTGTTTTCAGAGCTACTTCTACTCCACTGTCACCCCAGGCTCTGCCATAGCAGCATCCTCCTCCCCCAAGAACCACCAACCAGGATCATGACCCAGATCCAAGCAGGGGACAGCAAGAGAACCTGCCTGTGTGCCAGCAAAGCACTCCTTGCACTCCCACTCTGATCCGCAGCTTGATTCCTCCTGCTGCGTGAGCCAGGGACTCTGGAAGCAGCTAACACTGGAGTTCTAAAAGCAGCTGCAGGTGCTTCCTGCTGCTGTTGCTGCTGCCCCCACTGTCATGTCACCTCCGCCACCCCCAGGGCTGGGGCCCGAACTGCTTTCTAACCTGATTCAGTGGTTTTTCCACTAACCTGGTCCGTGGTCTTTGGCGTTTGTGGGTTGAGAAGTCTGGTAACTGCCACAGCTCAATGATTTGTGGCCCTAAGACCTGCTCCGGCTGACTCCTGGTCTGGTCTGTCCTGGTGCAGCCCACGCTGGGCTGTGCTCCACTCCCAGCACTGTGTGATAGACCCTTCCCAGCAACTATCCAGGCTTTCCTGGGCTGGAGACCTGCTTCCCTTTGCTATTTCATAGGTTCCACAGCTCTAGAATTTGTTCAGAGCCATTTTTACAGGGATTTGGAGGGATTTGGGGGAGAACTTAAGCAAGTCCCTGCTTTCCAGCCACCATCTTGGCTCTGCCTCCATTAGTCTTTATATTATTTTTATAAGGTTGGTGACAGAGAAACAAAGGAGAAAACCCTTTTCCACTCTCCCCTCCATCCACTGGGAATAAGAGACTTGCTAGGTAGAGATCTGGGCCATATTTTGTTCTAGCTTCATGTTAGAATGACATGTAATATCCTTCCTCTGATGCTAATTTAGCAGCTGTGTCCGTAGGAGTGAGCTATTCCACCTGCTTGATGCTGCAAAGCAGACATGGAACCAGGAGGAGGACCTTGGTCTCTGCCTGTCCCCTTCCTTTCTTTGTCATTCACCTAAAACGGGTCTTTTACCTGAATGTCCCCAGAATGTCCCAGAGCTGTCTCTCCATTGGTCAGTTTGCTGCTGGGCCAGCATTTTCCATCCCTCCTTGGAGTCAGTCTCCTTTTCAGCTCCTTGAAACCAGTCCAGGAATCCGGCCTCTGTCTTTGTTGACTTATTCACCAGTTTGAAACATCTGGCCACAGGAACCTCGCTTCCTGCCTGGTCCTGTAGAAACCTGCCGCTCCCTTGCCATCCTCACTGGCCTCTGCTGAATGATTCGAGCCAGCTCCTTTCTAGAGCCTTTAAATGAAAAATAAAAGGCAAACGGATGTCTCTTCTGCCTTCTCATCCAAGGAGGGAGGCAGAGCTTCAGTTCAATGATTTGTGGCCACCAAGGCATCAAATGGTGTAGGGCCTGAAATGTTGTGAAATGGAGCAGTTCTTCTCTTGTGGCCCTAGTCAGTCCTTCAGTGAGCCAATAAGCATTTATTAAATGCTTACTGTGTGCCAGCCTTAGCACTGAGCTAAGCATGCAGAAAACAGTCCCTGCCCTCAAGGAGCTCGCGTCCTATGGGAGAGATGGCAAACAAGATCCATACAGAGCAGATGGGAGGTAATCTCAGAAGGAAGGTATGAGCAGCTGGGGAAGTCAGATTGAGATGAATCTTGAACAGTTCACGAAAAATATGTGGCAAAAAGGAGAGGGCCGATCATTTCAGGCTTGAGAGATGGCTGGCCCAAAGATGGAGAGGAGATGGCGAATCCTCTGGAGGCACAGAAAGAAGGCCAGTGTGGTGGGACCCTAGAGTGGATGTGCGGGAGTACGGTGTAAGAAGAACAGAGAAGAAGGGTATCGGGAGCTTTAAATGTGAAGGAGAGGAGTTGTTGTTTGATCCAGGGGTATGAGAGAACTCATTAAACGTGGCAGTGATGACATATGACTGAAATGTCTGCTCTAGATTAACATTGGTTAAGAGCAGTGGGCAGAGCTCTGGATTGGGAATAAGGACATGGATTCAGGTGCCAACTCTGCTGTTGTTACTCCCTCTGTGACTTTGGGCAAATCTTTTCTCTGGGCCTTAGTTTCTTTACCTGTAAAATGAAGGGGTTGGGCTGCATGGTCTTTCTCTAAGGTCCTCCCCAGATCTAAATCTATGATCCCATGTTTTTAATATGCAATGTTTGTCAGTGATTAGAAAACATTAAAATTATTGTCCTGAGAGTTTGTAAATAACTATTAGAAACATAGCAGCCAAAAGGTCTCATGCTTTCATAGGCCATGTCAAGAGAACCACAGAAGGACCAAGAATGAGAGAGACAGCGGCCTTGCTCTGTTCCCTATAGAGAATGTAAGTAAGCACCTCCCACTGTCTAGCCCATCATAAGCACTTCAGCATTTAATTCATTTGGTGGTATCTGGAGGACGGTGGCACATTTTAGGAAAGAGACAGACAATCAGGAGGCCATCCAAAGGCAGATGACCTGGGGGTGGGGGTGGGGGTGGGATGAGAAAACCAGAGAGCAGGTCATTCAAGGCTTGATTATAGGAAGCAGTATTTGGGGGTATTTTGTGGGAAATGTTTTGCCTGGAAAAGCACAGGTGTGGGGGAGACGTGAAATCCGTCTTGGAGATTGGAAGGCCTTTCATGTGGCCAAGGGATTAGGCCTGTTTGACTTGGCCCTCACTGCCAGAGTTGGAGGTGAAGGGTGGGAATTATAGAGTGAAAATTTAGGCTCTGTGTAAGGAAAAACTTGCTAAGAGCCAGAGCTCTCCAAACACGTAATGATCAAATGCCTGGGAAGAAGTGGCTTTAGTTTAACTCAATTCAACGGGAATTAATGAAGCATATATTATTTTCAGGGCACTATAGGCACTTGAATTACTGAAGAACACAAGGACAAAGATGAATTTTAAAGCTCCCTACCCTCGAGGAGCTTATAATCTGTTAGGAATAGTAGGCCCTTAATACTTGAGTTGACTGACTTGATTTTCAGGAGAACAGTTTGAGATCAGAGAAGCAAACAGAAAATACTGTGATGGAGAAGGGCGCACCAATGATTGGACGAATCAGGAAAGGCTTCCTGTAGGAGGTGGTAGGTAGCCCAGCTGAGGGTCTGAGAGGTAGTGAGAAATAAGAGTGTTTCAGTCTCACAAAGGCATGGAGATGGGAGAAGTGTTGTTGTGGTTGGGAAAGAGTGAGTAAACCCATTTATCTGAAATAACCAACCAACCAACCAGCTGCCGTTTACAGAGCTCTCTAAGTCTGGCCAAGCCTGTTCCACTTGATTTTCCTACCAGCCCTACGAGGTAGGTTCTATTAATAGAATGACCATTTTTACAGATGAAGAAACTGAGGCTCAGAGAGATATCGATCAACATTAGGTTTAGTTCAGCTCTTCCTCACCTCGTGTTTGAATTATTGCAATGCTGTCCTAATTAGCCTCCTTGTCAATCCGTCTTCCACAGAGGCCAAAGTGATTTTGCTAAAGTGTGGTTCATCTCCTTACTCAATAAAGTTCCCTATTACCTTTACATTATGGCTCCCTATTGCCTCCAGGATCAAACCGAGCCCAGACCTACCTTTTTAACTCTCTCGACCATGATTTCCCCTCCCCCTCTGCGGCTCATTCAAACCGTCCTTGGAGTTTTTCACGCACAATCTGCCATCCCCACTTCTGTGTCTTTGCATTGGCTGTCCCCCATGCCAGGAGTGCATTTCTTTCTCTTACAATTCCTAATTTCCTTGAACACTCAGCTCAGATATTACCTTCTCCATGAAGCATTTCCTGATCCCTCCAGCTGCCAGCCCCGCTCCCCACTTTCCTTTGGGGTGAATATTTCTTCTATACTTAGATGTATGTAAGTTGTCTCTTCCAATAATATGGAAACTTCCAGAGAGCAGGAGCTTTTTTTTTTTGGCTTTGTACCCCCAACTCCCCAGAAGAGCTTCTTGAACAAAAAGTCCTCTCTGCAAAATCCTAGACTTATTGTCATATGCCATTTCCTTGAAGACTTCCAGAGATGGGGAGCTCCCTACTTCTCACAGCAGCTCCTTCCCCTTTGGGGCAGCTGTCATTATTTATACAGGTTACTCCACAGGCCACTTCACCTCAAGCCCTGGGGGAGATACGTTCCCACCTGGGTCTCTCCTGTGTTTCCTTTCCTCTCTTGTGTTTCCTAAGGCATTCATTCAGACCCCATCCTGACTCTCAGCCACAAGGAAGAGGAGATGTGGATAGCCATTTACAGATTTAGAGCTAGAAGGGAACTTGGAGCCCGTGGAGTCCAGACACAGGGAGGGAAACTGAGGCCAAATCATGTGAAGTGACTGGTACAAGGTAACACAGCTGGATGTATATGGGGCTGGATTTGAATTCCGGTCTTCTTGGCTCTCAGATCAGCATACTATGCTTGGTGCTACAATCGATCAAAGAGCATTTAATAGGGTGTACACACACACACACACACACACACACACACACACACACACACACACACACACAGACAATCCCTGCCCCCAAGGAACGTGCATTTTAAACTCTTCTGTTCTGTTAGAGCTCCTATATTATAAGGACCGTGTTTACCGTCAGTAAGCCTCTCATTCATCTTTAGTCTGTGACATATTTTACTTGCATTTCCTCTTCCTTTCATTTCTTTACAATTTTGTAGCATCTTTTAGTCCCCAACTGGCTGCTTTCCTGCCACTCGATTACATTCATCCAGGCAGGGACCAAACAGGGTGATGTCAGCCCTCTCAATGAACCCACCAAGCCCTGTCCCCGTCACTCCTTCAATTTTGGTGTGATTTGGGTTATGTTATTTTAAGTGTCCAAAGCATACAAAGGTCCATATAGCACCTGCCCAGGAAGAGAGCTTCCATGCTTAGATGTATCTAGCTCCACAGGTTTCTGATGGTTTGTCTTTACCCTGGACAGCTAGCAAAGGGTCCGTGCAGTAGGGCTGGCCGAGTCCTTCTGTTCCTCTTGGGTCTCATCTGCTTGTGTGCCGGCTCCCTTCGGTAGATGTTAGTGCCCTGACCTTCAAGCTCTCTTGATAAAGTCTCATGATGTCACTAGAGATGAGTATCCATGGTATATTTTTCTTCCCTTTATGAGTCTCCTTGGCCTTTTTTTTTTTTAAATTGCTTATCATTTTCAGTAATTCTCATTTTTCGGTCAGAATCTTTTTTCACTCAAGGGAGGACATTGCTCTGGTCCCTGGCTCAGCTTTTCTCACTGTATCTGTTGAATGTGTGATGGGAAAGCAGACAGAAATGGAATTTATTCTCAGCATTTTCCCAGGTCACCCCAGACCTTCCCTTCTCCCTTTTCCCTGTCCCCCAACTCAGTTGCCGTGTCTCAACAATTCTGTTTCTCCAAATTGCTGCCATGTTGGTTCAGGCCCTGATCAGCTCCTATTTGGAATGCCATAAGAACGTCCCATTTGGTTGGTTTCTTGCCTCTCCTTTCCATTCGTCCTCCACGTTCTCTACTTTGAAAATGATGGCCCAAAAGCACAGATCGGATCGTGTCACCCACCTGTTTAAGAAGCCTTCAGTAGTGCCCTATGGCCTCTAAGGTAAAATTCAAATGCCCAGCTTGATGTTTGCAGCCTGGCATAACTACTCAAAAACTAGTTTCCGGCCTAATTTCACGTCACTCCCCTTCCCGAACTTGGGGTTCCTGCCAAGCTAGAGTCCTGAGTATTCTCTACTCGATGTCCCATCTCTCACCCCCCTGAGACTTTGCACAGGCTGTACCCCCCATACCTGCAATGTATTCTCTCCTCACCTACCCTCTTACCTTCCTTATCCTTCGTCAAGTCTTAGCTTAGGGCAACGAGGCAGCTGACCCGGCAGAGCGGGTGCTGGAGTCCGGAAGACCTCCTAACCTCAGCTGGCCTTGTCCCCTTCACTCATAAAACAGAGCTAACAACATCACCCATCCTTCCCTCCTGGGCAGGTGGGGGAGCTCAAAGGAGGCTGTGTGCACGATGGGCTGTGCAGACTTACAAATACTAGAGAAACCACAATGAAGCTTTCCCCGAGCCCGTCAGGGGTTAATGGCAGAGGCAGACAAGGTGGTGCCGTCGACGGATCTCTGCAGCTGGAGTCCAGAAGGCCTGATGGTGGGCCTGTTTCAGTCCCCTCTTTCCCGTGTGACCCTGGGCAAGGCAGTGAATCTGTCTGCCTGGCTTCCTCATCTATAAAACAGGAGGATAATAAGCACCTGCCTCCCAGACTCGTCGTAAGGATCAAATGAGATAATGTTTTTAAAGCACATAGCACATAGTAGGTGCTTTTAAAATGCAATACTTGTTCCCCCTGTCACACCTGGGACACTCTGCTTCCTCGTCTCTACCTCCTGCCTTCCCTAGCTTTCTTCAAGTTCCAGCTAAAATCCCACTTTCTAGTGTGTGTGTGTGTGTGTGTGTGTGTGTGGCCATTTCTAATCCTTAATTCTAGTGCTTCCCTTTTGTTGATTCTCTCCAGCTTATCATGTACATAGCTTATTTGTGTGTAGTTGTTGGCATATTGTCTCCTCTATTGCCTGTGAGCTTTCTTTGGTGGGGGGGGGGAGGGCAATCCAGGTTAAGTGACTTGTCCAGGGTCACACCATAATAATCATAATAATGATAATAATAAGTGTCTAAGACCGGATTTGAACTCAGGTCCTCCTGTCTCCCAGGCTGGTGCTCTGCCTGCTCCACCACCTAGCTGTCCCATCCTGTGAGCTTTTTGAAAGCAGGGACAATCATTCGCCTTTTTTTGGTCTCCCCGGTGCTCAGTACAGTGCCTGGCGCATAGTAGGCGCTTAATAAATGTTGCCCGACTAATAATAACAACAGCGGTTATGACGGTTCCTTAAATTACACGGCACGTACTTCCTGTGTACCTCTCTCTCTCCTTCGCAATAGAATATACTCTCTTTGAGGGCAGAGAATGCTTCCTTTCTAGCATGGCACCGTGCAGGAAAGGCTCAAAAATTGTTTGTTGAATTGACTTGAGTTGTAGGTGGTAGGTGTTCAGAGGCAGAATCAAGATGGTCCCTACACTAGGGGCCCTTCCATTTGACTGGGCAAGGAGGATGCCCTCAGTGGACAGAGAGGGGCACGGCTGCATCCTTTGCTGACCTCGTGAAGGGGTTCTCAATGTGAGTGAGGTCAGAAGAGGGTGGATGAAGATGGAAGTCTGGGGCTTTTGGCTTCCTCTTGAAAGAACAGATGATAGAAATTCCCCGCCTTCTCTTGTCTGGCCTCCCTCTCCCCGTCTTCGTTTGTCCTGCTTGTTCTCGTTTGGCCTTGAGAAGGTTGACGGGAGCTCCCTTCCCTCCCTCTGTCCCGAGAAACGTCCTTGTCACTGTCCCAGGCAGGTGGACGCTGCTGTAACTCCTGGGTGACATCAGGGACCTTTGCCAGGGCCGACAATGATGTCATCTCCCTGTAAGCTCCTGGTGCAATTTAACAAGTTAAGCACTGTAACCTTGGGGTGGATCTACCAGGAGGAGGCTGGAAATATTTTCCTGGCATCCATAAACACTGTGCCCCTGAGCGAGGGCTGGGGAGAGCTTCGTGATTCAGAACAAACCTCTGTGTATCACCCCTGGCCGCTGCTCACAGAGAACCCAAATGGAGCCTGTGGGTCTGAGAACGATGCCGAATGCACCCAAACAACCATTTGGGATATGGCTTTGTGAGGGGCTGCTAGAAAGAACGCCTTCCTCCCAACTGCAGTTGCCACCTTTGAGTCACATGGGTCTGCGTTAAGGGAGAAACGCACTGAGCACAATGCGGAATGGAAGCAGCGTGGCTTTCTTTAGTTTGGGCTAAATGGGGAAGCTGGGCGCTAATGCTCTGTGTGCTGTAGGAGATGGCCACAGGTGTTTGTGTGCGTGTTTCTGTCTCTCTTGATTTCCTCCTCGCTGGTGTGAAGCTTTCAACAAAATCATATACTCAACAGAGATGTGAAGGGCTTTGCAAACCTTAAAGCATTATAGTATTCAGTACTATATTATATTAAGCTAGTTCTTACTAATTATTGTTAATAATCTAATTATTAATTAATGATCTGTCAATAACCATGTAGTAAGCTTTTAATATGGGCTAGGCACTGGGCTAAGCTTATGGTTTTTATTATTATTAAGTTACTTAATATATAAGGAACTCTAAGATTATAAGCTGCAGAGAAGGTCAGAACCTGAATTGGTGGAGGAAGTTTCCTGATCTGGAGGCTTGCCTACACCAGTGAAATCCCAGAGCCAGTCCCAACCCATGATCTCTCTCTATTTCTATTGCCTTTTTCAATTATATATATAATACTTATATGTCATTCAATCTATAATGATACAGTAAATATGTGCTCACTGTGTGCCAGACACTGTGTGAAATGTGGGGAAACACATAAGAAACAGAAAGACAGCCCCCCCCCCCACTTAAGAAACTCACAATCTAGTGGGGAAGACAAGCTGAGAGCAAGCTGGAGGACTAGGAGGGGTGGGTGCAGAAGATGGCTGGCACGGGGAGTGGCGATGATGGCGAAGTGGAAACCAACCAGGGCAGCGGGTGGTAAATGTAGACACCGTTGGGATTCAGAGACCTCTAGAAAGGGAGGCCATGGGAGGGTTTTTGTTTGTTTGTTTATCCATTTCTAGCCTAACCCTTTTTTTACCCGTTTGTCTTCCCATCACTATAATATCTTGGCAGCTAGGTGGCGCCATAGTGCACAGAGTGCTTTATTTGAAGTCAGGTGGTCCTGAATTCAATTCCTGCCCCAGACATTTAGTAGCTGTGTGACTTTGGGCAAGTCACTTAACCTCTGTCTGCCTTAGTTCCTTATTTGTAAAATGAAGGCATTGAATGGTGAGTTTTTGAGGTCGCTCCCAGATTTTCCCTCTGTGTGGCTCTTAATGTTCATGTTAGCCTGATGACATCTGTGTAAACTGCTGGGACGTATCTGGGGTATAATTAATTACCTCTAGGACCCATGCTCCAAAAGGGATGGATTTAGTTAGAGGGTTAGGTTTAAAAAAGTCCCAGAATTCCTAGGTAAGGAAGCAACATGCCCCGGAGGAGTTCTGGGAATAGATTCAAAGGACCTGGATTCCAATCCTGGTTCTGCCATTTGCTCTGCTTGGGCCAGTCACAGTCTCTGTGTGGCACACGTCACTTCTCTGTGCCTCAGCTTCTCATCTGTAAAATGAGGGGGTTGGATTAGGTGATTGCTGAGGACTCTTCCAACCTCGTTATCTTGTGTCGTGTTTCATGGGTCACTGAACTTGCTTCAGTGTCTCTAGTGAGAGGCCGTTCAAGTCTCGACAGAGAAGACCTCAGACTGTCCACTCCCCAGGGTTAGCTTCTCTGCTTCCTATGGCACCCCCTTCCAGAGGTCTCACCAGTGGGCACCAGAGTTCATAGGTCAAGTGGTTGGCACGTCTTGACCACTCCCAGTAAGTAAAGGGTTTTTGATATTTCCAACCTTTGGAAGCTCTTGGCCATGAGCCCGTATGTGAAGTGGGCAACTTGGTCCCCTGAGGTGAAGCTTGGACACTCGTGAGCATGAACCTTGGTCTAAACAAGCCGTGCTTCTCGCCTCCTTCTGAGAAAGTAGGTGGTGTTGAGACAGAATCAGAGCATCAGAGAATTAGGGCTAGAGACCCCTGAGGCCAAGCTTTGGGTCCCATTGACCAGTCCATCTCTTGGATTGCAAACCCCTCCAAAACGGGTTTATTCCTAAAGACCCCATCAGAATGCTTCCCAATTGCTGTATAGAGGCTTCTTGTGTGCTAATCAGCATTGCATTACTGTGTAAGCGTATTGTTGCTGAAGTTGGGGCAGGAAGGGGGGGCAGGAGGCCTCAGTGCTTTTCGAAAGAATTCCCCCCAACCTGGCGTGTACTATTTCATTAGCCACCATCACCCTGTTTATTTGCTTTATAAAATTTTATTTGGGAAAGGAAATCAATTTGTGCCCCTGACACAATGCCAGGTTCCTGTTTATAAGTCGCATGATAGGCAGCTTGAGGGGCGGGGGCGGGTGGGGATGGTGGGGAATAGAGGGTTTATGGTCTTACCATTAACTCTGACCTAATTGGTGTCAACTGTCAGAGTCAGCCTCATTCCCCCAGTGTCTGTGGCATTTATGCCCAGCCTGTGAGGAGTAAATGATCCTGTTTGTATGGTCACTCAGCCAAAAGGATGAGAGGGAGCTGGTCAACCCAACAAGGCCCGTTGGGTGCTGATTCCCACCCCCCCACCCAGCCTGGCTTCACGATTGCCTCAATACTTTGGGGGTGGGGAGGGAAAGCTTGAAGTCTCCTTCGTGTATAATTAAGAACTGCTTAGTTTCTTCAGGCCTTTGGCAAGGTGAGGTCCCCATCCTTCCATGGGAGGAGTGCCAGCAGAAGGATGAGAAGACCCAGCTTGAAGGACTGATTTTTTTCCTTCTTTCCTTTGCAAACCCCAAACTTGTGACAGTGATGTTGACAAGGCTGTCATCAACTGTAACTTCATTTCTTCTCCCCTTACAGTATTTCTCTTCTTTTCCCTTATGTTGAAAACATGCCTTTCTCTCTCCTAAAATGAAATCATGATGTTAACGGTCTTAGGCTGAGTAGGTACCTGGAGATAAGCGACCCTTCCCTGTCACTCCCCATGGTCAATACTGTAAGCTGGAAGGGGTCATCTTGGTCTCTTCTCATTTTACAGATGAGAAAATTGAGGCCCAGAGAGGTAGGATTCTAACTCAGGTGCCCTCTGGCCCCCAAATCAAAGCCCTTTCCCATGCTGCTTTTCAAAGACTGTGTGGTTCAGTGGAGGGAGCACTGGCCCAAGAGCCCAGTCCTGATTCTTCCACTTGGGGGCCAGGCAGCCTCAGCTCCTTCCCCTCTCTGGGCCTCCCTTTGCTTAACTCCGCAGCCACGGGGCTGGACTAGACGAGCTGCTGGAAAAATTCTACTGGAGCATGCAATTCAGCTCAAGCAGGTTTCTGAAAACCATCGCCTTAACCCTGCAATTTTCTCCCTCTTGGGCCTCCCCAAACTTGTAGCTGAGGAACAGAATTATGGTCTTTTCTCCCTAAAGGCTTCGTTCTTAACTGTCTTCTTCTCTTCCCTGCATTCCCCTCAGTCAGATGCTCCGGTTTAGACCTAGAAGGTTTAGAGGCCACGTAGTCCAACTGTTTAGTTGTTGGATAAATGTTTTTTCCCTTCTTTCCTTCCTTCCTTTATTCATTCATTCATTCATGTTCATGGCCTGCTTTAAACTTTCCAAACCCATCATTTCCATGGGTCTTTCATCTTCCCTTCCTCATCTCCCACTATGGTCAAGTTAAGTCGACAGGTAATCATGAAGTACTTGTTGTGTGCCTGGCTCTGTTCTCTACTGAGAATACAAGGAGAGATAATGACAGCTCCTGCCCTCAGGGAGTTCCCGGTCTAACAGGAGAGAACTGTATGTGAAACCAACCCGATAAATGGATGGTGATTTTTATAGAAATCCAGGAGGTGGGACCCACAATGGATCTGGGCTGGAGCCAGAGAATCAGATCTCTTCTCTGCCACTCCCTGCTGTGTGACCTTGGAGAATTCACCGAACTACTCTGGGTACAGCGAAGGGGTTGTTCTAAATGATCTCTAAGGTCCCGTCCAGCTCTGGATCCATGACCCTACGATCTAGTGTAGATGCCTGGAGAAGGGCTATTTTCCTGGAGTCACCAACAGGAAGGAAGGAAGGGTCTTCTGCAGGCCAGGTCTGCTTAGCACCAAGTTTGAAGAATCACAAATTTAGCACTGAAGAGACCTTAGGGACCATCTAGTTGAACCCCGTCATTGCTCAGGGAAGGAAACTGAGGCCCAATGAGGTTAAATGACTGTCCCTAAGGTCACCCAGAGACAGGATTTTGACAGTTGCCAAGAGGCAAATTTAGTCTTGACACTAGGGGAAAAGGTCTAATAATGAGAGCTGGTCAGAGGTGGAATGGTTTCTCCTGAGAAGTGGGGCGTTCCATCTCTTTGGAGGTCTTCAAGTAGAGTCTGAGTGACCACCTGTGAATTCTCTCGTGGATTCTCTTCGGCTGCTGGTGTTGCTCCCACCTCTCCGATTCTGTGCTTAAGTGATCCTGGGAACCTGTGCCCTCTGACTTTGGACCTAATGCTTTGCCAGATGGATGCCTCTTCTCATTGAGGCCAACCCCCGCCCCCGCCCCCACCTTTCCTTCTCAGGAAGATACTGAGTCTCAGAGAGTCTGAATGATTTACACGTAGATACCTCGCTGCCGTGTGTCAAAGGGAGGGCTCAAACCCTGGTCTGCCTGGCTCCAAGTCCAGGGCTTAATCTCCAATGCTGTCCTGCCTTTAATTATTATCTTCTCCTCTTTAACCTAGCTCTTGTTCACTCACACTCTATAGGAACTCTGCTTTCATAGCCTGGATAGGCTGAGAAGGGGAAACAGGGGTGGGGGAAGGGCAAGAATACAAGGGACATCTTTCATTATTCATGCCTAGTAATTAGAAGGCGCCGATGAATGGATATAATTGGATCATGTCACAAAAATTAAGATAAAAGACCCAAAGCACATGTCTACTTCTCCTCCTCCAAGCATCCTCCCCCCAACCCCTGCCCCTTATATTCTGCTCAGTCAGTCCTGGGGGCTTAGACCATTTGAGGTCATTTAGTTGTCTTAGAGCAAGTCAGGGGCCAATACACTGGGGAAAAGGTCCCTGAATGATGTGGGCCTATAACTTCATATCCGCTGTCTGGCTTCTAGTTCATAACTAGACAAAGGAGTAAGACTAGTGATGAAAAAGCTGCCCCATCCCCCGCCTCCTTGCCCCCAGAGTGAAGAATCATTCAGTGAAAAAGAGATAGAAAGTCAATTGGAATAGGAGCGATATTTTAACCCCACTGAGAGGGGGAAAGAAGATGTGTGTCATAATCTTGCCATTACTTCTTTGGACACTGGTGCCCGCTGCCCTATAAAAAGTGGAGGAGGGGAACATGGTTAGTAGGGATAGAGGAAGGATGCAGAGACAGACAGATTGATGGTAGCCTCTGGGCCTTCAGGGCTGGTTTCCCATTCCGGGCTATTAATGGAAGATGAGAGACTCAAACATTAAAATTTCTCCAGAGGGAGAAAAAGAAAGAGTGAAAAGGAAAATCATAGGTGTGGACAGAGAGAACCAGGCTCTGAATCATTGAAGGGAAAAGAGCTCAGGGAATGTCAGCTTTGATAAGATTTGGGACTCAAGGCAATTCAGTTAGATGTTCATTTATGAAACTTCTACTCTGTGGTATGGTCAGTGCTGGCTACTGGGGATACAAAGTGAAATCCATTACTCAGTGGATCCATAAACATTTATCAGGAACCTGCTTAATGCCAGGTTTTAGGTGTGTTGTTGGTCAGTCATTTTCAGCCACATCTGATTCTTCATGACCCCATTTGGGGTTTTCGTAGTTTGCATTTCCTTCTCCACCTCATTTTACAGAGGAGGAAACCGAGGCAAACAGGTGTAAGTGACTTGCCCAGGGTCACACACACAGCTAGTAAGTCATACTCTCCGTGACCTCATTTGGGGTTGTCTTTGGCAAAAATACTGGAGTGGTTTGCCATTCCCTTCTCCAGTGCATTTTACGAATGAGGAACTGAGGCAAACAGGGTTGAGTGACTTGCCCAGGGTCACACAGCTAGTAAGTGTCTGAAGCTAGATTTGAATTCAGCGCTCTGTCTACTACACAACCTAGCTGGGGATATGAAAATAGAAAATAAAAATAATCCCTAACCTCCCTCCACTCTCACATACACATGTGTATACATAACACATATAAATATTATGTATAAACATATATAAAGTTGAAAAAGATAATAGAAATAGAGAGAGACCATGGGTAGGGACTGGCTCTGGGATTTCACTGATGTAGGCAAGCCTCCAAATGAGGAAATTTCCTCCACCAATTCAGGTTCTGACCTTTTCTGCAACTTATAATCTTAGAGCTCCTGATATATTAAGTAACTTAATAATAATAAAAACAATAAAATTAGCCCAGTGCCCAGCCCATAGTCAAAGCTTACTACATATTTATTGACAGATTGTTAATTAATAATTAGATTATTTACAATAATTAGTAAGAACTAGCTTAATATAATATAGTACTTAATAATATAGTGCTTTAAGATTTGCAAAGCCCTTCACATCTCTGTTGAGTATTATTTATCCTGTCTGTATCCAGTTTATACACAGCTGTTTGCACATCGTCTCCTCCGTTAGACTGTTTTGCCTCTCTTTGTATCCCTTGCATTTAGCACAGTGCCTGGCACACAGTAAGTGTTTATTAAATGTTGATTGACTGCCAGAAATTAGCTAGTAGAATTTACCTCAGTATTGTTTATCATCTTTATGGTCTTGGTGCTTTGCACATAGTGGGTGCACATAGTGGGTGCTTATAGAGGCTTATTGAATGGAACAGCCAGGTAGGTAGGTAAGTTGATAGATGAAAATTCCCAAGCTGATTTTGCAGGCTGGTTATTTTTTTTTTTTTTGGTGAATCTTCCCATTGCTTGCCCGTCTTAGAGAGGCCCACTTGTCAGAACTGAATCAGTTCTACAAGCATTCACTAAGTTCCTACGGTAGCTCACTAAGTTGTAAATAATTGGCCAAAATAACGATAATGGCCACCACAATTCCTGCCCTCATGGAGCTTATAGTCTACTGGAGAGATATGGCTGGGGAGAAACAGACATGGATCTCTAGAGGGATATGGAGTAATTTCAAGAGGGAGAAAACCCTGCTAGTAGGGGTGGCAGGTGGGGGGGAGATCAGAAGGGGTCTTCTAGAAGAGGGGACCCCTGAGCTGAACTCTTATAAGAGTGACTCCTCCTTCTTCCCCTCCTCCAATAGCTCCCGCCGTGAGAAGGCGCTGGCTCTGTGTAAGGTCTTTATGGCATTGAAACAATGAGTGCCAAATTCTTCTTTTCTCTTTCTCTTTCCTACATAAAATGCCTTGCTTCGTCAAAGCAGAAAGATTCCGCATAGGAGAAGTGTAGACAGATTCTGGCCCTGAAATTATCAAGGGCTTTGTATCGGAGTGTGTTCAATGGGCCCAGAGGAGTTGGGATGATGCCTGCTTGTTATTGGAGGGGGTAGTGGTGGGAGGCTCCTAAGATGGTTTATTTGCCTCTGGGGTCTGTTGGCTCTACTCTAACTCTTCACTAGACTGGTGAATTTCAGGACATCTGCAGGAAATCTGTAGTAACTGGCTCCCAGAAAGAGTTGCAAGAGATAGGATGAATAAGCAGAGAGGAGGGGGCTTCCAGCTCCAGGGCCAGCTCTGGCTTAGGTATTTCTGAATGGACAGCGGCTTCCGGTTCCCAAAGTATAGTCTAGACACTCCCTTTCAGAAGGTTCACGAGGTTAAATTTTCTTTTCATCATAACAATACTAAGATATTTTAATTTCTAATGTGGTCAAGATGGATGGATGCACCCATATAAACAAAAGCTCTCTGGGATGCTCAGTAATTTTCAAAGAGTGGAAAGGGGTCATAAGACCCCAAAGTTTGAGAACCGCCATTTTAGCACAGTACACATAAGTCTGTTGACAGGAACCTCAAGGAGCTTACAGCCAAGGAAGATAGTAATGAAGGCAGTTGTTGTCCTAGAGAAGGAGTGCTGAATTTAGAGTCTGAGGCTCTGGGTTCAAATTCAGACTGTTCTGTTTACTACCTGTATGACTTTGGACAAGCCATTTGACATGTCTTGAGTCTTGGGGGGGATATAAAATGGGGATCATGAGAACTCACATTGATACAGAACTTGGAGATTATAAACAGCTTTCCTCACAATCCTGCGAGGCGGGGGGATGCAGGTAATTAGAGGGCTTGGGTCACTGTTTGTACATCTTGAGGTGAGCGCCTCTACCTCTCTGGGCCCCTGTTCCCAGGTCTGCCAAAGAGGCCCATCCTCATTTGAGTTCAATAATCTTAGGCATTGAAAGTATTATTTGCTCCATTTTCCAGGCCTGAGAGGTCTTGTTCATGGTTCCAGTCTGAGGCTGAATATGCACTGTGGCCTCCTAGTGCTCAGTCTGACCTTCTATCCAGTGTGCCACCTTTCCTCTCCCAAGGAGCCAGGAAAGATGCAGAGAAGGTGATGCCTGATCTACAAATGTAGCAGCAGCTTCAAAGAGAGCCAGTGGGTCTACCTTTCCCCTTCCTCATCATGCAGTGGGTGTAAATGCACCAGCAAAACAGGAGGAGGTGGAAGAAAGGGCTTTTAGGTTGACCTGGCTGTCAAGGGAGAGCATGGATGGGCTAAGCTTGGGAGATGAGGTGACTGGGACTGTGCCTTGCAAGAGGAAGCCAAAGGGGCTAGGGGCTGGAATACAAAAAGCCAGAACTGGGGACAGCAAATGAGACAGACAGATGGAGACAGAGACAGGGAGATAGGAGGGAGAGATGTACAGAGATAGAAAATTAGGAGAGAGAGAATGAGAGAGACAAAGAAAAGGTTAGCTGACTATCGGTCGACCCTGGGATCTGAGCACCAGGAAGGGATTTGACTAGTTAGTGCCATGAGTTTTATGGGGCAATAACTATTTTTTTGCCAACGAGGCTCAGATGGATGCTAGTCTGTTTTTTGTCTTTTATAAGCTTTTTAATAAACCCGTTCTCTGTCTAAATGCTGTTTGTTAGCTTGGAGTGCTTGCAGGGGACCAGTGGGAGGTGGTGGAAAAAGAAAGACGTGGGCCAGATTCTGATGTTCCACAGCCAAAGCCAAAGCCATTTATCAAGGAATGATTCAGCACCCTTCAAGGCTGCACATGGTCCGTGGGAGCCCAGCACTGTAGTTTAGAATCATGGGTAACGTATTTATATTTTAGATTGTTGGCATTAAGTGTTAGAAACAAAAGGTGAAATGGTCCTAGGGTTATGCCCTGTGCCCTTTCTGAATCTCGCCATTTTTGCTCTGTGAAATGAGAGCTTTGGAAAAGTGCCCTTTCAGCTCCTGACCTGTGACCTCACATGTTACTTCGGTTTCTGGATGATAAAGTGACTTTTTCTAAATATATTCAGTCCATCTGTGAGAGAGTCCAAGCCGAACCTCCCATCTCTGAAGGAAGGGGCGTTGATCCTCGGAGACTTCCTAAACTCTATCTAGATGTAAAGGGTTGGACCCTGAAGATTGTTTGTATTCGAAGACTCTAGACTAGTGATCCAGAATTTGGAGGGATTTCAGAGATGACCTTGTCCAACCTACCCATTTTACAGGTGAGGAAAACGAGTCGTGAAAAAGCTAATTATTTAGTAAACAACAGGCTTTCTCAGGATCACGCAGATTGCAAGGAGCAGCTAGAACCTCTTCACCAAATCTTCAAGTAAAATAGCCGCTTGTCGAAGCTAGCTTTCTTGAGTTGTTATTTGCCGTTAGCTGGTCAGAGAGCTAGCCGCCATGTGGGTTTCACAGGAGTCATCAGTCAAGATGAGAAAGGATATCTTTGGAATGCATTCTCCTTCTCAAAGATCAAGTTTCTGTTGTTTGCTGTGAGAGATGTGGCCAGACGTTCAGGAGCGCAGATGGGTGACTGATGCTCCAAGCAGTCGGACCTTCAAACGGTTGCCATGCAACCTGTGAACTCTTATCCCACAGGTGTGCTGGAGGCATGAGAATGGGGCCCAGAGAATTCTCAGGGAAAGGGGCTTGGGGGGAGCCTCCCTCCTTAGGTCTGTACTATGTCACTAGCAGCTTAAGAAAGAGAGCTACTTTTCTCTTCCACCCGTGAAAGAAAGCACTTGATTCTCTTTGAAATGCTGGCAAAATTGACCCCTTGCTTTCACTTGGGCAGTTTTATGCATCCTTTCATTTTTCAGTGACTTCATGTTTTGCAGTAAGTAAAGGAATTAAGTTGACTTCAGCGTGTGTAGAGTTGGAGCTTCCCACGCAGGGCTGCCTTAGTACTGTGTGTGTTTAATGTTATTTTGAATCATTTCCCAGCAGGTCGTTCCTATATGCTCAGTGTCGCCATCACCTTTTTTTTTAAGTCCTTTCCTCTCACACCCTGTACAGATGTGAGAGCCTAAAAGTTTCATTTATTCCAGACTCCATTCACCCACCCGAACTGACTCCTGCTTCCTGTGCCCTGGGCTGGTCCTTGTTCCCAACAGGCAGCCCTTTGCTGGTCTCCACTTGACTCTCCAGACTCCTGCTAAAGCCAGCCTTGCTTCAGCATCATCAATGGCTGTGTGTTTCGGCTAACTCACAAGATGGGCAATTGGAGCTGCCTGTACAGCTGGGGTCTGTCCTGTGGGTGGTGATTTGAATAATCAGGAAATAAACTAACAAAGTGTTATCCCTTGGTCTCCGGATTTCAGGCTAGAAGGACAATATTCTGGCATCACCAAGACAAGAGGAGTCTGTGGCTCTGGGGCTATTTGTCCGACATCCTCTTGGAAGCCAGGAAATAATAATCATAATAATTGGGGCACCTGCCATGTGAACAAGAAGACATTTAAAAAAATTTCCTGAAGCATTTACTGACATTTCATTTTAGCCTTATATCAACACAAGAGACAGCATGAGATAATGGTTAAAGACTTGGCCTTAGGGTCAGGAAGTTCTGGATTCAGGTCCTGCTTCTCACATGTAGAGGCTGTCCTATGGATAGGCAAAGTCACCTTATAGTGCCCCTGAGGCAACTGTATAAGGGTAAAAGATGCAGAAGATTGCAGAGCTGCCATGGTGGAGAGACTTTCACCACTGGGAGGTCCTTGCAATGACAGGTCTGGCCAAAAATGAGAGGGGGGTGGAGAGAGAGAGAGAGAGAGAGAAGGGAGAGAGAGAGAGAGAAGGAAGGAGAGAGACAGACAGAGACAGAAAGAAGAAGAGAAAGAGAGAGAGAAGGAAGCGGGGAGAGAGAGAGATGATTAAAATACATAAGAACAAGAGGCTTTATTATCCTCATTACACAGATGAGGAAAATAAGGGGAAAATAATTACTCAATAATTTTTAAAACAATGATTTATACTAGGCACTATAGGGCAATACAACCAAAAGATGAGACACTGTCTCTACCCTCTGCTGGGTTAGGGAGACAAGGACACCAATCACACAAGACAGTAAGAAGTCTACGTGCCATATTAATGCTACAGAAGCCCCAGAATTCCTAGCATCCCAGACTCTGAGAAATGGAAGGGACCCATGGCCAACTGATACCTGAAAATGATTTCTTTAGTCACATTCCCATCACAAGATCATCCAACCTCTTCTTGAAGACCTCCAATGAAGGGGAAGCTCACTGCCCACTGGAGTCACTCATGTACTTTAGTAGGTAATGGAGTACACTGAAGGTTTTTTTCCCTTTCTTTTGAGAGTGAATTATCATGTTTAAAACAAAAGACAAGCCTGACAAACAGGGTTCAAAATGGATTAGAGGCAGAGGAAACCAGTAGAAAGGCCATTGGAATTGTCAAGAGTTGCATTAATGAGGGCTTTAATTAGAATGGCATAAGTAGAAACTAGCAGCTAGGTGGTGCAGTGGATAGAATACCAGGCCTGGAGTTAGGAAGACCTGAGTTCAAATCAGACCTCAGACACTGAACAGCCGTGTGATCCTGGGCAAGCCACTCAACCCTGTTTGCCTCAGTTTCCTCATCTGTAAAATGAATGTGAGAAGGAAATGGCAAACCGCTTCAGTATTTTTTGCCAAGAAAATCCCAAATGGAGTCATGAAGAGTCCAATACAACTGGACAACAACATCGACAAAGTGGAAATTGAAAAGAACAGGATAGTTATGAGAGGCATCACAGAAAGAAAAATGGGCCAATAGAAATGTTAAGCAAATTTCCTAGGTCCCGCGGTATGTTAGAATTAGAGTAGAGATTAGGGTCCCAGACTCCTAACTGTTCCAACTCTGCTTTTCAGTAAACTTTGCTATAATTAGTTATATCCTTATGTGGGGGCCCTCCCTAAAATAGAGGTACTCAGTAATGGGGTGAGGGGCCAATATGTTAGAGCAGTATTCCAGGATGGGGAGACTCCAGCTGAGGTATGATGTTGAAGTCCCCTCCCCCAAATCAGAAGCACAGTGGTGAAGGGAGATAGATGAATTCTCTGTTCCACTCGTAGCCACATAATGTCAAAAACCTTGAAGAATGGTTCTGGAACCCTGGGGGTGCCCTCTTCAGAGGATCAATTCAAGAGTGATTCTCAGATTTGGAACCTAACCGCTTCATTTGACAGATGAAGAGACCAGCACCCAGAAAAGTGATGTGACCTACCCACAGTCAGTTGTAGCCAAGAGTGCCATGTGATGAAAGGCCCAGATGGGATGCTATTTATACCATTGAAGGGCACACTCACATCAGGGAGATCACAGATCCCTGAAGTATGAAATGATGGATATCTAGACCAAACTCTGCAGATGGGCAGTAAGTTGCAGCCAGAATTGGATAGCAGGATGAGACCAGGCTGGATCCCCTTTGGGATAATTTGCAATGCTTTTACTGACCCCAGACTGTCGGACCCATGATTATGCTCCCTGGGTAAACATCAGCATTCTCCCGAGGATGGTAGATGGCTGTAAATCACCAACGACCACCATCTCTTAAGGCATACAATTACAAATCACCCAGAGGACAATGGAAAGACACATGGTGGGCAGATGTAGGTCATGGCATGTTACCAACTGTGCCTTGTATGTGGAAAAAAAGGTTTCACTTCTAAGATTTAAGGCTGAATTGCCTTTCTCATCTTCATAGATAGGTAAGCACTGCCATAATGATATCACTGTTAATCACAATAACAATAATGCTGATAACTTGCATTTATATAGCGCTTTAAGGTTTGTGAAGGGCTGTGCAAACAGTATCTCATTTGATCCTCACAACGATCCTGTGAAGCAGGTGCTATTAGCTCCACCTTACAGATAAGAAACTGAGGCTGTTTAACTGATCTGCCCACGATCACACAGCTACTGAGTCTCAGGAAGAATTTGAACTTAGTTCTTCCTTACTCTAGCCTTGCTCTCTACCTGTGGCACCGTGAACTGGCTCCAAAGATTGTTCTCCGTCATAGAGATCTATCAAAACCGGGCAACCTGTGAAATTGATAACCGATACTGACAGTGAATTGTTTGTTTTCAGTCATGTCTGATTCTCCATGACCCCATTTGGGGTTTTCTTGGCAAAGATACTGGGGTGGTTTGTCATTTCCTTCTCCAGCCCAGTTTCAAGATGAGGCAAACAAGATTAAGTGACTTGCCCAGGGTCATACATAGTGTCTGAAGCTAGATTTGAATTCACAAAGATGAGTCTTCCTGATTCCAGGCCTGGCTCTCTATTTACTGCACCACCTAGTTGCCTGCTGTGCACGTAATAGGTCTTTAACAAATATTTGTTGAATTGAATAAAATAAAATTGAATTGAAATGAAAAGTCCATCATTGGGAAGGAGTCACTCTTTATAATGTCTCTGTATTTAGACTATCACGGACTTCCCCAGCTATGTCCCGGTTTTTGGTCTCAACTCATACAATCTATATGCTATAAACAATGTCTTTTCATGACAGTGAGCACGAGGTAACTTTAATTTTTCTGTGTATGACCACTGTAACTTTCTTGAGAGATTCCTGAGAAACACGCTACTTTTTGTGATGAAGGATTAAATGATTCCAGTGGTTATTAGAAGGGCAAAAATCATTTCTGACTGCCAAGGATCCATTAGTGCATTGGACACTAACTGATAAGCACAGGACCAGGCCCATCTTCTTCATACTAGTTGCTTTCCAGTGATATCATATGTCTATAGAACATGGAATACCACAGTTTCCAAAGAATGAGTTGCATG
This sequence comes from Phalanger gymnotis, assembly GCA_028646595.1. Lineage (NCBI taxonomy): Eukaryota > Metazoa > Chordata > Mammalia > Diprotodontia > Phalangeridae > Phalanger > Phalanger gymnotis. The sequence continues at coordinate 14,717,930 of CM053623.1, forward strand.
TTGTCCAAAGGTCAATGAGGGGATACACGATGGCATGGACAGACTGTCATGTATGTGCAACCAGTTCTTTGAAAGAAGTGACATAAAGATATCCAAGAGATGTATGACTAGCAAAGAAGGACAAGTACAGAGAAATAAATTCCATGGATACCCACAGAATGTCAAGAGACTCAATTGCCCATTGAGCAAATCCTTGTGCAAGATTTATACGTGGGTGAGAGCGGCATAGATTGAGAAGGCATGGATGGATGGCATCTCCACCCTGGGACAGGGTACCTACATCAATGAGGCCACAGAAACACCCAAATGTCCAAGAAACAGGGTGCCTAAAAGGGTTAATAACTCTTCAATAGCATTTTACTCAAATCACAGAATCTCACGGTTGGAAGCGACATGGCCTGCTGAATTGAGCCTTAGAGGTCCTCTACTTCTACCCAAATCGCCTCTAGAGCATCTCCAGCAAGCCATCGATGTAGAGTCCACTTGGAGCCCTCTCTCTAGTGATGGAGAGTCTATGACAATTTCAAGGAATATGATTCCACTGGAGGAGGTGAGGAGGGAGCCCTCATCATTGGGAAGAGTTCAAATCTGACTCTTTCCAACTTTCACCCACTGCTTCTTGTTTTGTTTTTTGGTCTGGGGCCAAGCAGAATAAGCATATTCCCTCTCATCTACATGTAAACCCTCCAAATATTTGAAAACAGCATAGTTGGAGTGGGGTCCGCCCAGCCAAAATCTTCTCTAGGATAAAGTTTCCTACTCTTTTCAGCTAATTCCCATGTGGCATAATCTTGAGACATTTCACTATACTGGTAGCCTTCCTCTGGGCATGTTCTACCTTAACACTGAACACAAGGCTGCAGAAGTGACCTGACAAGAGAAGAGGTCTGTCTCCTCCTTTGTTCTTCATTATCTGAAACACAGGGTCACAGGAGATCATAGTCTCATGCCTGGTACCCCCACCTCAGAGGCCATCTAATCAAACACCCCCATTTTACAGCTGAGGAAACTAAAGACCAGGGAGATTCAGGTTGTAGCATCATAGATTTAGAGTCGAAGGGGGCCTCAGAAGCTGCCTAGCTGAACCCCCTCATTTTAGGAGGGTGTAATGACTTGTCTATGGTCACATAGGTAGTAACTAGCAGGGACAGGATCCGAACCTGGGCCCTATGGCTCCAGAGGCAGAACTCTTTCCATTGTATTATGCTTCCTCCTCCTGGATACTCACCAAGTTTTCAAAGTCATTGCTAACATGTGGTGCCCAGACTGAGCACAGGACTTCAGATAGGAGTTGACTTTGGCAGGGTCCAATTGGACTGGCTCTCCCATGGTTCCTAAAGCTGTGGCAGTCTTTGTAGAACTTCAAGTCTGGTCTCATCTGAGCAGTAGGATAAGATTCAGAGGAAGCTACTGAGGTAGCTTCTGCCTCTTTGAAGAGAGGGAGCCAGGAAGAAAACTTACCAAAAAGAGAAGGAAGACACATGAATGGCACAATCTGTGCAGAATCTGAACATGCCAGGATGAGCAGGACCTTGGCTACGGTGCCAGGGGAGTGTTTCTCACAGTTCAAGGTGGCTGTTGAGAAAATGTTTGTTGTTTTTCTGCATTTTACTGCCGGTTTAAATGAATAGCTATAAAAAGGTTATGGGAATAGTTCATTGCTACATTGCCCTAAGCACAATGTTAGGAAGACCTAGAGAGGATTGGGAGTGGGACAGGGTGGAGGATGGGTAGGAAGATGCCCTGCTCTCTGCTACTTTATAGACTCAAAGATATATTCTTACCCTCAAGTAAGATTGGCTCCTTTTGGCCAGCTAGCACCATATTAGTATAGGTTACCTAATGTTATCATGGCTTCCAAGAACGTCACCGTAGCTTCCAAGCCTTTTCCCTAATTCACAGCAGTGTCCCTATTCTGAAGGTTGGCCATGAAGCCAAAGCTGTATTCCAAAGTAAAAGAGAGATCATGTGTGTGTGTGTGTGTGTGTGTGTGTGTGTGTGTGTGTGTGTATGTGTGTGTGTGTGTAGCTTTCCCCAAAGTGTCTTTCAGGTCGAATTCAAAGCTCGAGCCATTTTAAAGCTCTTCGTGCCGAGGTTGAATGGCCTTGTGGAGAAAGAGAAGGATGTTGATTCTTAAAAATTTCACCAGACTGTTTTGAGGAAGGAGGGAAAACCCACGATCCTCCCTCCCTAATTCTAATCTCTCCTGCTTGTTGTAAACCTGTCTAGAAATTCGTGTGTAGGCCACATGATCTTAGAGCTGAGGACGCTTTCCTAGGGCTCAGAATCAATCATTCCAAAATGAATTAAGAGCACATTCCCAGGCCTTTAAAGGCGTGAAGTTAGTGGTGATGACATGGGACCCCAAGTGGGTGGAATGGGAATACTGTTCCTGAGATCACAGCATAGTCCCAATTAATCACCTTTTAAAGTGCCCCTAAGGGGAATATAATAACTTGGGATTTTTTTGGTCCTCTGTCCATCCCATTTACAACAAAGGAAATTATTTTCACAACAAGGCTGAGTACCAATAGGGTCATCACCTCTCCTGTTGGCAACTATCTCAAGCCTGGGGGTTAAGGGAATGAGGAGTTGACACACAGAAGATAAGCTTTGATCAAGGCTCCCCCTTCTAGCTCCACATTTTGGATTTTACTAAGGCTACCTTCCATTATCTGGGAAAACACTGGACTGTTCTAGGGGCACTCAGGTCCAAGGTACCAGATCTAAAGTGTTGGCAATAAATTGCAAGACTTTGGAAGATGGATAGGTATGGTGAAAAGAGTATTGACTCTGTGGTCAGAGAATCTGGGTTTAAATCCTGTCTCTTTCACCACCTGTGGGACCTCGATCATTCAAATTTCCTGGGTCTCAGTTTCCCTCACTTTTGAAATGAGGTTTAAGACAAGATGACCTCTAAGGTCCCTTCCAGCACAAAAATGAAGTCTTTCCTAGGTCTTTGTACTGACCAACGATGAGTATTGGCAGAAGTAGTGGTGGTTTGTGCCTCACCTCCCCCACTCACACATAATTTACCACATTGAGGCATATTCTCATCTCTAGAGGCTCAAGCGTCTTCTGCTTCATCTAGCTGCGGTCAGAACTGGACTTCAATCAATATTTGAGTGGTCCATATATGTAAGGCATGATACTAGGTATGAGAGTAGGGCAAAGACGCAAAGAAAAACAAGCGTGCCTGCCCTCAGAAAGCTTATATTCTAGTGGAGGCAGAGGAATAATATGTACAAATAACTCCAAAACAAAGGTCAATGTAGACATTTCCACAAAGAAGTGTAACAAAGGTGCTGAGAGTCCCAAGGAAGGAAAAGTCACTTCTGTCTGGTAGAAAATGAGGGGATGGTGACCAGTTTGGGTTTTGAAGGATGGAAAGAACCCAGTGGGAAAATCTGGGGAGCAAGGGCATAGGGAGCAGTACAGACCCAGTGGTGTGGGTAAAAATTGTTGGGCAATGATCAATAGTTTAGTTTTACTGAAGCGAAGGGTGTGTGAAGGCAAATATTGGATGGCAGGCAGGGTAGTTTGGGGCCAAATCATAGATAGCCTTGTATGCCAGGTTGAGAACTTTGGAATTTATTCTGCAAACAATTGAACCATTTAAGTTTTTTTGACGAAAGAATTGACATGATAGAATATTAGTGATGAAATGTTAACTCCTTGGGAATTGGGACCGTTTCTTCTGTCACTGTACCCCTAACACCTTGCTTGGTGTCTCACACGTTATAGGAGCTTAACCGAGGGTGTGCTGGTAAATGTTTAACAGCCAGCTCTCCAGAAAAAAAACAAATCTACACAAGACACACTTTCCAGTTTAATCTATATATGTAACTTTTTTTACACGCTTCCTTAAGTCTAGACTACCAACAAAACAATCAGTGAAGCATTGGTTTGTAGTAATTGCTAATTTCTGAAGTGTAAATGCTCATGCTGAACATTTAACAATGGGCTATGGCTAGCCTGTGGAACTGGCTCCCACTCCCTACCTCAAATAAATGTATGTAGATTGATTGATGACATGTCATGCTTTTGGAAGACCAAGCTGGCAGCTTTGTGCAGGTGGTGGTGGAAGAGACTGGGGATGCTAAGACACGTAAAGCTTGTATCTTTTCAAAGGAGACACCAGGATCAAATTCAGAACTGGAAAGACTTCCTAGTCTAACTTTCTCATTCTGTAAATGAAGAAAACAAAGTCCAAGGACATCAGTGACCAGCCCAAGGTCCTAGAGCTAGTGTCAGAAGTGGGATTTGAATCCATAGCCTGTCACTCCAGAATCACTGGCTTTACCAATGTCTTTTGTTCCTGTTTGTTACTTCCCCTCCATCACCCTCAAAATGCTTCTATCTGAGCAGACAGTGAGTGCCCTTAGATTTTGTCCTTCCCTTTATTTAGAATAGTTTCAATATTGTTCAATCCAGTTTATAGATGTTTGCATCTGGGAAGATTTAAAATTCTCCATAACTTCCCAAGCATCATTTAGATGCAGACAGCTCCAAGGTTGCACAATCCTGCTTGTAAATGAGTGTCAGGCTGACCCTGCCTCTCTCTTCATTGGGAAATCCATCCCTTTTCTACTCCTCAGTGATTAGAAGAGATTTAGATTGGAAGATAGCATTTGGACGCCCTGTGGGAATCAAATTTATTTTGCTGGTATGCCCCCAGTCTTTCATCTGTGGTCCACTTTTCTTCTTTTTTCATTCCCACACCCCCAAATTATAGTCAAAATATCTGTCTATATGTTCATGTACATATGGGGTGTTTTTTTGCATAATGCATTCCAAGTCCATGCATGCAGAATGACAATTACCATCCTTCATCACATCTTCCTCAGCATGCAATCAAGACTTATTTATTCTCTTTCTCCTCATTGAGTGCACACCCTTCATGTCTTGGAACTATCGTAAAAACAGAGATTGTGGGAAGAGAAGATGGGAAGAAGCCAATGGAAATTTTACAACCCTTCTGAACAAGGCAGTTTAGAGATGAATGAAGGATGGATTTTCTCACCTTCTTTATCAAAGGTCTAAGGATTCTTAGTAGATATGAGTAGGGTCGGGATTCATTTTGAATCCTTGGGAATCGTCTTTGGGGGCGATGTATGGGGGGCACTCAGGGAGCTAGGTAGGGCTTGGAGATGTCAAACACACAACTTTCTCTTTCCTTAGCAAAAGAGGGTGGATCAGGGCCAGTGGTGGTTCAGGGCCTGAAAGTGACTGGATATTCACTTTCTCACACTTGGTGGTCACAAGGATATTTTCATCCATTTCAAATCAGTTAGAGAGGATTTGTCTAAAGCAAAAGTCATGAGTTGGGAATTCAAGGATCTCAGGGTTAGAAGCGACCTTGATGTACATCTCATCCAATTTCTTACCCATGACTAGAAAAGCCTTTACACTAGCCCTGACAGATGGTTACCAAGCTTCAAACACTTGCAATAACAGAGCTTACTACTTCTTAAGACGACTTAAGCCATTTTTGAACAACTTTCATCATTAGAAATTTCCTTGTTACATTAAGCCAAAATCGGCCTCCCCTGTAACATCCAACTATCTGTCCTCATTCATTCTTCTTCTAGCTACGCTTGATAAAATGTGATATCACGGGGTTTAAAGTAGAGCTGGAAGGACACTTTGGTCATTTGGCTCAATGCTGTTATGTTAGGGATGAGGAAATTGAGGCAAATGATTCACAGAAGACCACATAGGTAGCAAGAGTCACTAGTGGGAGTCAAACCCAGGACCTCTGACTCAGGTTATTGTAGAAAGAATTTTATTTATATATGGGTCAGACTCTCTGTTCCCTGAGGCCCTGTGCATCTCCGAACTTCTTTGATTTTGTGATTCCAAATTCAATCTTTTTCTACTGCCCTATCCTTGAATCCCCACATTTTCTCTTCTCTCACCTAGACACCCCCATGTGCAGAACTTAGCACAGTGCCTGGCACATGGTAGGTGCTTAATAAATTGTATGTCATTGATTGGTGTGTTGGACAGAATGTTAGCACCTATTTGGTGGTATGCTTTAGAGATCTCCACCTAGGCTTGCCATGTATCCATCAAGCACTACATTTGAAGCACAAATCCATTTGATTTTCCTAGCATTTCTACTATATTTATTACTCTGGTAAAATAATTTTTGTTAAAAAAATCTGGTAAGTAAATAGTTTTTGGTAAAAAAAAAATCTGGTGAAAAGTAAAGAATCTGGTAAAAAATAATCTGATAAAACCAGCAAAGTGGGCTGGTGGGAAGTGTAGTTTTCACAGCTGGAAAGGGAGATTGAAGGATAGAATGGAGGCAGGTGAAGTCCCAGAAACATGGAGGATTGTAGAGAGGAGGCCCTGGTGTGTGGACATAGATTACAAGTGAAAGAGGATATGGCCCTAAATGGAATATAATCATGAAAAGTTGGGTCCTTGTCTGGCTCACTGACCCCAGTGAAGCGTGGTCTGCTTGGGCAGAGCTCAGCAGGTTCCTTCAAGGTTGTTGCTACTGGGATGTGGTGGAATTATTCCCTCTATACTTTCTCCCCTGGAACTGCCTTCCTGCTCTTTGGCAGACTGGACTTCTTCATCTGTGGTAGTTTCCTGCTCTCTTTAAATTTGGTTTGTTTGCTTTTGTAATTAGTTTTATAATTACAAATTGTATATATATATATATATGCATATATATACTATATAATATATTATACATTATGATATATCATATATACAGTATAATATATTTTATATTATAATATACGTTATATATTATATATACACTATAATTAGTTTTATCTCCAGTTAAAGATAAGGCAATTTTATTGCATTCTGAGCAAGTGTTTTGCTTTTAGGCTTGGAAGGGACCTTTAAGAAAATCTATTCTTCACAAGTGCTTTTTAAGGAAAATGAGGTCAGGTGGCTAGCTAGCCCAAGTGTGTTAGGGACTAAGCCAAGATTCAAACTCAAGTCTCCTGTTTCATACTCATCTTCCTTCTCCTTTGCCTCTCTGAATGAAGGGAAACCTTCATTAAGTACTTACTGTGTGCAAAGTGCCATACTAGGTCCTGGGGGATACAAACAGACAAGTCAGACAACCCTGCCCCTGGGGAGCTCACATCCTATTTGTAGAGAAAACATTAGGTTTCAGCTGCAAGTCAAACAGAAAGGTCTCTTGGGGCAGAGATAAAGGAGGTAGCCAACCTTCTTCAATGCCATGGCCACTGATAAAATAATATTAGTTTCTGATGTTGAGCCATTTGACAGGGCCAAGGACTTTGGGGACAAGGGCTTTCTTTTCTGTGTCTTCTCTCTGTGCCTGCAGCCCTTGCAAGGCTTCCTTCATTCATCCAGTCCAGCCTCTTCTTTTAAAAGGCTCAGAGTCGGCTAAATGACTTTCCCGGCTTTGTGGGTAGCAAGGAGCAGAGGTGAGATCCAGGCTCAGGCCATTTGATTCTGAATCCAGTGGGTTTTTTCACTGCATAAAAATGCTTCACTGGCCTAACGGTGAAGTACAGCCGTTCTTGCACATGAAGACAGATTGTGAGCTGAAAATGGTAAATTCGAACTCAAGGAACAGTTTCACATTCAAGTTATAACACGCTGTTTTAGAAAGAAAAGTTTCTTTGTTATGTAGGAAATGATAGGGCTTCATCTTCAGAGCTGCTGTTTATTCTTCTGAGAAATATCTGTTTTTAATGGCCTCTTGTCTCTGTTGGAAAAAGGCAGATTTTGTGTGCAAGGAAGAGAGGATGGCCGGGCAGCCTGGCCCTCTTGGGTCCTGATGTCATCTCTGTACTGCTTGTACAAATCAGATAATTAAAAAACAGAGTTGGGACAGAGCTCAGCAGCTCATCTAGCCTCTCCTCTGCCCTTGGTCAGAGCCACCAACTATATTGCTAGAAGGAGAAGAAGCTGCTGTTTCCGATGTCCTGCCCAGGTGTTAAAAAGGTTCAATTTTTATCGTATCTTCAGTAGGTGCTTAATAATTGCTTGTGAATTGATTGATTGAAATCATATCTCACGTTCTCAAGGCTGCAAGTTTAATGATGAAGATGATGGCCGATTAATCGTCAGTCATTTGTTTAAGAGCCTTTTGAGTATAAGGCTAGATGCTAGGATACACATACAAGCCTCTCTAGAGAAGCTTACATTCCATAGGAAGAGACGGCCTGCCCAAAGGTGGTCATTCAGTCATTTCAGTCATGTCTGACTTTGTGTGACCCCATTTGGGTTTTCTTGGCAGAGATACTGGGGTGATTTGCCATTTCCTTCTCCAGCTCATTTTACAGATGAAGAAATTGAGGCAAACAGGGTAAAGTGACTTGCCCAGGGTCACGCAGCTAGGAGGTGTCTGAGGCTGGATTTGAGCTCAGGTAGATGGGTCTTCCTGACTCCAAGCCTGGCACTCTATCCCTGCTCCACCTAGCTGCCCTCATGCAAAGGTGCTAGATGGAATATTATGCAGGAAGAATTGTAAGCAGCCCCGTTTGTCTGGAAGAGAGTGTATGATGGCGATTAGCCTACAGGTGAGCTGGAGTCACGTTGTGAATGTGGAGGTGACCTCAAGAAGGATTGGCTGAAGAATTGGAGATACTTGGTCCCCAAATAAGAAGAAACAGAAGGAATATGCTAGCTGTCTACAGCAACTTATAAAATGGTCACAGAGCAGAGGAGCCTCAGAGGGAAGAACCAGGAGCTGCAGGGGGTGACGACAATGAAGCCAATTTGAGTTTGATGTCGGGAGAAAGTCCTGACCCTTTAGCTGTCCCGAGGAGGAATGAGCTGCCCGCGTCCAGAGCTGGTGAGCCTGGCTCCTCGGAGGTCTTCCAACTGAGGCTGGAAAATCCCCTGTCACTGATATTCTAATGGGGGTCGATTTTCTTTTTCAAGTATTATTGGATTAGACTGTTGCTCAGGTCGCTGCCAACTCCGAGATTCTGGGATTCCGTGAATGTGTAACTCAAATGTTTCTTTATCTTTAGTCATTTTTCTTCATTAGATCTCGTCAGCATAGAAACAACGGCAATGTTTACTTTCTCTTGTTGCCAGTCTTAGAGTTTCTCCTCTTTATGTCTTTGCTCTCACCCAGAGTAACAGCACCCATGGTTCTTCTCATTGTATTAGGGTTACAGACAGTCCTGTACAGTCCTAGAGAGAGCCTTTGTGCTGTGTATGTGAGCACATGCATGTGTGAACACACGTATACTCATGCACACCCTGGTCAGCCTACAATTTAAGCCAGGTGCCCAGTTTCCTTCTGGACTCTTGACAGTTCAGGCAGTCAGCCTTTAGAAATCAGAAACCTTGGGAAAGGTGCAACGTGATGGACCCCGGCAGGCCAAAGACCACGTATGTTCTCACCATCACTTAACACGCAGAGCAGGAAATCCCTGCTCTCTGCTGCAGAACAGGGCTGAGCTAGCCCTTGTCCTCCAGGGGAGTGTTGCTGGCTTTCCTCTGTGCTAAGCCTTAAAGTGTTCTGGCAGACTTTTCCCCCCACTAGCAAATTGGTAATGACGCACCATTCCTTCCATCTCCCCCCCTAACAGTGCCTTATCAAACTGCTTCCCACTGCATGCACGCAGTTTCCCCAATCCTCATTGGTTTAACAACTCCTCTTGACATGGGCAGCCACAGACTATAGTGGGTGTAGTGCTGTTTGAGAGTTAGCGGGCATGGGTTCAGATCCTGACCCTGATACTTGCTAGTCAAGCACCTAATTCCTCTGAGCCTCAGTGTCCTTATCTTGAGAGAAAGAGGGGGGGGGGAGGGAGGAAAGGGGGCAGAGAGATAGAGAGAGAGAATGCTGCATGAGAAGCTCTTTCTCTGCCCCGCCACTTTTCTGTAGCCTCTCCTAGCTCTATATCTATTTGCTAAAACTAGTTCTGAACCATCTGGGTGTCCTTGACCTGCTCAGCTGCTGGTCCAGTGAAGCTTAGGGACCCTTCTCAGAAGAATAATTTTTAAATCATAAAATAAAATATACACAAAGAACAGACAAAGGAAACAAATTATATTGAGTCATCAAAATAATTTTTAGAACACCAAGTTCACAGACCCAGGTTAAGGAGACCTATTATAACAAAAAGGAACATAAGGCTCTTTTTAACCTTTTTGAAAGGATCCTAGTTTCACAGATCAACAATCATAGAAGGAACTTTAGAGGACAAAGGCTCATAGGATTATAAATTATAGATTTAGGGCTGGCAGTGAGCTCAGGTGTTATCCTAGCCAAATGCTTCATTTTACATGCAGAGAAACTGAGGCCCAGAGAAGTTAAAAAAAACCTCTCCAAGGCCATGCAGGTATTAAGCTGCAGAATGAGGATTTGAATCAAGGCCCCAGAGCTAACTTTTTTCCCCACTGTATTATAGTGTCCTTGCTAAAGAAAGCTTGAGCTTTCCTTGTTTACATATTGTCCAACATTTAGTCCATTGCCTGGTACCTTAGTAAATTTCTTCTTGATGTGACTTGTTTTCTCGATTAAAAAAAATGACAATAATAATCAATTTTCCATCTTTAGAATTTAAGAATTCTTTAGGATTCTTTAGAATTTCTCTGCCTGCTTGGCCTCAGTGAAAACAAAACCTCTTTGCTCCAATATTTTCACTCCAAGCAGAATGTAATCTCATATGCTCCCTAGCCTTTATCATGCTTGGGGATTCTTCCATCAATACTCCAAATATCCATAATTCTCTCCCTGTGGGGTGGGGCGCCCATTGTTGCTGCTTACCCTCCTCTAGTTTTGCAGATGGTCTTTGAGATTTGCTGAGCCTGCAGAATTCATCCCACTATGGCCACTCTGGCGGCCTCTCTGCCGTCTCAGGACCTGCCTAACCAACCATAGGGACCATAGAGACCACGTCCTTGAAGCATTTCCGGCTTGGCAGAACCTCATGCTCCATCAATATGGCTCTAGAGAGCCCAGGATCACCTCCCCACCATGAAGAGGTGTCATAGGATGACTTTGGTGGAAGATGACCAGCCAAGGATTTGCTTAAAATCAGTTTAAAAGTTCTTTGCATGTGAAGGGGACCATATGATACGATGGAAAGTGCTTCAAGTCCTTTCATTTCTCTTGGCCACATTTCCCTCGTTCGTAAAGTGAAGGGACTGGACTAGTTGACCTCAGAGGTTCCTTCCAGACCTCGATTTCTAAGTAAGAACCCTAGAGTTTTGGTTGTAAAGCTCAGAGGAGTGACTGGGTCTTTGTTGATCTCAGTGCCTACGTCTAGCATTACGTCTCCATCATCTGCTTTTCCCTGGGCTCTTGGGCCTCATTACATAACCACGCTGTCCTGTGACCTAGAGAGGTATCAGTTTCATGAAATGCCACCCATGCTCTCTGTGGACTGGACAGAGACCATAAAAAGACCAGTATTCTTGTCATTCGAAGCTGGACACAGGTTCGATGGGTTGGCCAACCCATTAAATCATAGAGCTGGGAGCTCACCACAAAAAATCCAACTTTCCAATGTGGTATTTATCATGCCAAGTCAGAGATGTGTGTATGAGATGTCTCTAATATAAATCTCATGTCATTGTGAGCAAAGCAACGAACAAACTCCCAGGTATTTTCGTATCTTTCCTACTGTCAGTGAAACGAGTTGTTATTTTATTCTGTACCCTTGGGTAGTGCTAATAAGATCTATTGGCTCAAGTTTTGTCAGGGGCCAATAACTTTCTGCCTGGGGGACATTGAGATCCCTAATTTTGGACTTGGAGATCATGAACACAGAACAAAATATTGACTTCTCTTCTTCCTTTCCCTCTCTGGGCAGACTATCCCAATGCACAATGCAGTTGGCGGAGCGATGCCAGGGCCTCATCAACTGGGCACCACGCGGATGCCCAACCATGACACCAGCGTTGTTATTCAGCAAGCCATGCCCTCCCCCCAATCCAGCTCCGTGATAACGCAGGCACCTTCCACGAACCGTCAGATCGGGTAAGGAGAGGTTGGAGGTTGACTCCACATGGGTCTCTGTGTTGATTTTATTCAGGGCCTTGATTGGGGGTAAATCCTTAGGGTTTTCTTTGCCCAACTCCCAAGGCAGGCCCCAACTGAAGTTTTGATCTATTCTGGGAGAGAGTTAAAGCTGTTTTGAACACCAAGAGATATTGCCAAGCAGGGGACTGATAATAAAGCAATGCTTTTTGTCAATGTCGTACGTATCCCTGGATTTTGTAAGAAATTAGTCTGGTGCACTATTTCTCTCAGATTACAGAGAAATGTACAGAGGCCAAAAGATCAGCATTGCTGACCACTGAGCGTTAGTGGCACAATAATGTGTCCGTACGACCCTTCTACCCACATCCAGCTGCCCCTTGGGAAGGCCCCTTGGATCCCTTTGTTCTCTGGTTTTCTGCCATTGTTAAGGCTTCTTTACCTCAACCAGCTTCTCTAGGAAGGTAAAGCATAGGTATCCTGAGAACCTGATCCTTTGGGAAAGGAACAGAGAGTAGGAGAGAAAGATCACTTAACTTTCTCATCCAGCCTGGGAATCCTGAAACCCTTTTTAAAAAATAGTCAAAGGTTAATGCAGAGCTCGGAGCCTCAAGACACTCAGTGAGCTTTGAGGTCTGTTGACCTGTAAGATGTTAAGGAAATGGGGTCATCGTGAAAAGGTTGGGCCGAGAAAACCCAACATGGATCCGTTGTCCCAACCGATGATATGCCAGGGGGATGATCCAATGAAATGACTGAACTTGCTGGAATGAGAGGAAGAAAATCTAGATTCCAGTCCTAGCTTTCCTACTGACTTGCCATGATTGTGTTGTGTTGTGTTGCATCGCGTTGTGTTGTATTGCATTGCGTTGTGTGGTTTGTGGTGTCACACCCCTTAGAATAGCAATTCATGAAGGAAGGCCTGTGGGATGGTGGATGTGACTTTGGATCCTAAGCCATGTTGTTTTCTCTGTCCTTATCCTGACTCTTGGCCCCACCTGAGGCCTCTGCATCCTTCCTGCCTCTAGACCTGCCCATCCTATTATCCTGGGTGCTGACCATCCCCCTGGGCCCTTATACCCTTATGCTTCAGCTGACTTGCAGTCCTTGACATATGACTTTGAATCAGTCGATTTAACTTCTCATTGACTAAATTTTTCATTCTGTAGAATGGGGATAATAACCTCATCTTTCCTATCCCACTTTTATAGGGACATAAAATAAATTAAGAGTTTGGGAGTTATAGGTTAAGAGATTTAAATGCCCTTGAATTTTTGTTTTGTTTTAGATTTTGCTTTGTATGTGTAATAAGGCCAGGAGTACAAATATTTCCCTCTCCTGCTCAACACTTCAGGGTCAGTCTTCTCTAACCCATCTGGGTTTTGGCAGAGAAAGAGTTCAGACTTCACATAGTTTCTACATAGCATTGGTTTCTCTTGACTTCTTAGGAAGAAACACACACACACACACACACACACACACACACACACACACACACACACACAAAATCCCAAACCTGGCAGTTTGCTTATATTACTACCTATGGAGAATGGCTGAACGCTATTTCCCAGAATCCTCTGGGTAAGATGGTGAAAGACAGATTGGTATTATGAGGACGTACCAGATCAGGCAGGTTTGCTGAATAGAGAGCATGGGACTGCAGCCACCCCATTTGCCATTGCCCTGTCTCGTCCTCATCCCTAGATGTTTCCAGGCTGATTCCTCTGCATGGGTGGGGGGTTGCCCCCACATTTCTCTTTAATAGAAGCCCATCCTGGGAAGGTAAGCCCTTGTCCTTGGCATCTGTCAGTCTGTACGAATATGTTGTGACTCGTGAGGGAAGGCTTGCCATAACAAACCCAAGCACCATAGTTAATGACTACCCACCCATTGGCCATGGGTACCCTGGAGTTTCCATTCAGGATTCAGAAAATAAGAATGTCCAGCTGAATGCCTAGCTTTGTTTGGAGAGGCCACAAGGCCGAATGAGCAAATACTTCTCCTGTTAAAGATGTCTTTTCTCCCATAAAAGCTTTGGGAGCCAAGGCAAGAACCTGTAATCCTCCCAGGGTGGGGTGGGCTCATTAAAGACAGGCAAACGCCTCCATCTCAAGTGACTGTTTCCCTGTAGTGGCTGGGCCCATGGAGAAACAAGTCAGAGTTATGTCGGGTAATTATAATTATTTTATTTTTCCTTCCAGGGGGGGAAAAAAGAAACGTAAATTGTGCTGGAGTTTACAAGCAGTTTTATTGACATTCTTTTGCCCCACCCCCCACCCCCCAGGTCTCCTGCTATGAACCCCAAACAGCCCCGAGAGGCCCACAGCTATTGTTGCTGTATAGCTAGGATGGCTTGGGCTGGGACTAAGCGTAAGCTCACTCTTTCAGAGGCCAGCGGCCGGCTCTGCAATGCATGCAGATGCTGTTTGGAATGGGGCCCTCCGAGGCCAAGCCCAAGTCTGTTGTTACTGTAGGTCTCCGGGAGGCCTTCATAAGCCTCGTCTCCATCCGTGAGCGGGTTGCTCCTGAGATCGCATGACCTCCTGACCAGGCCCATCCTGCAGTTTGTTCCTAGTCCCTGGCTGTTATGTTTCTTCCCTAGTGTGTCCTAGGAGATAATGGCTGCTTTGGGGATTCTGTTTCCCTGCCAACGCTGGATGGATGCAGTTCCTTCTTTCTTCAGGCCCTGCCCTTCAGAGCCTACCATGCACATTCCAAAGGAGACAGCCTGTTGTCACCCTTTATCTGAGCTTGAACTGTCCCCAAACCTGGCTGGAGCGGCCACTGGAGCTCAGTAAGGAGTAGCTCATTTCACCAGTGGATTCAATATTGAGATCTAGGTGGTTTGAAAAAAACCAAAAAATCCCGGGGATGACTTTCCCTTCTTTATTTCCCCTAGCAAAAAAGGAAATGAGTACTTATTTTAAAGCATGAGTTTCCTCTAGAGACTGTGTCTTTAAATGAGCATTTGAAACTGCAGATAGCTTTTTTATTTTATTTTTTTTGTAAGACTGCACAGAACCCATATTGTAGTAATATTCTGATTTTTATCACAACCTCAAATATTCAAGTGTCAAAATCTGGCCAAGCCACCTGCAAATGTTTTCAATGGCGACCGGCCAACAAAAACAGCAAACAGCAATGAAAGTCTCCATTCAGGCCCAGGACTCAGAGCTGTGATCCAGCCACGGAGCCTGGCATCCACCTGTGCCCACGCACAGCTCCCTGCCGCAGCCGAGGGGCGTGGGCCCAGCTGGGATTCGGAGCTGGAGCTCGTTTCCCTTTGTTCTGTACCTCCTAGGTGCCCCCCGCCCTGGTCTCTCTGCCAGCCCTCTGACTCTGGTGTCTCCTTGGCTTTGCCACGTCTTCCCTTCTCCATGAGGGTTTGGGGAGGCCATAAAGGCCTGGAAAGTGTGACGGGATGCCGGTCCATAGGGGAGGCTTCCTGGGACAATACAGAGACATCACTCGCAGGCCTCACATGAGCATGGCTACCAAGCGGGCCCTGAGCCAGACCAGCCCCAAATAGGGGGTGAAAGGCAGAAAGCTGTAGTACTAATAGTCAGAGAAGCTGGGGGGGGGGGCGGCTAGCTCATGCCTGTCCCTTCTCCAGCCCTCCATCCTCCTCTCTGGGCCCAGTGCAGAGCAAGCAGTGATATTCTCACTGACACCAACTTGCAGGCTAGTATAAATACCCGAGCTGTAGTTATGTGGTTAGGCAGTCTAGAATAAGATTGAGAAATAGCTCTGGAGTGTGGGAGGCATCCTTCAACTAGGAAGTACTTGCGCTCGCTCTGGTGCCAGGAAGGGCGCCTTTGGCTGATTGATGGCACAGGGTTGGGAGGGCGGTGCCACAGATGGAAAAAAGAAGGGAACCCATGAGCTGTGGGGGAGAGAAGGGGGTATTTATTAAAAACACATGAGAAATAAAAGAATGAATTAAAGAAAAGAAAATGAAAAATAAAATAATAAATAATATAACAAAATAAAAACATATGAGACCAGTCAGCCCTAAACCAGGATGGAGTTTGAGGACCTGGGTTCAAATTTTGGCTTTGCCGCCTACTACCTGTGTGGTCTAGGGTAACTGAACCCCTGGCTCATTGTTCAGATCAGGTCAGAGGAGGCGTGGAAGGATGGCGGAGGAATAGCTTATCATTCTTTCTCCCTTTCCTGGTAGTTAGTGCACAGGCGAGTTAGTGGTTATAATAATAATAACAATAAAATAATGGCATTTGATAATATTATTATATTCATTATAATATTATATTACACATATATAATAGCATGTGATTATATATAATATAAATATATAATTATGTTAATTATATTATATATTTACATATAAGTATACCCTTGTATTATATAATATATGAGCTAATATAAATATATTTATATTATATAATAATTTGGTGATATTATTATAAAATAATTATTATTTAAGCTAAAATTTATATAGCACCTCTTATATGTTACAATATATATTATATGTTATACTATGATAAGCAAGCATGTTACAAATATTATCTCATTAGATCTTCATAACAGTCCTGGGAGATAGGTGCTATTCTTATACCCATTATATAGATGAGGAAACTGAAGCAAATAGAGACCAAGTGACTTGCCCAGCATCACACAGCTTATAAGCATCTGAGGTCAGATTTGAACTCAAGCCTTCCTGACTCCAGGCCCAGTGCTCTCTCTAATTGTACCACCTGGCTGTCTCCAAATGTCAAAATAGATAGAACGGATGCTTATGTTTTTTTTTTTCTATTGGTCATTGGGCAACCGATTGACAGCTGGGCTGCTTATAAGGTGAATTGTTTTCATATGGTCCTCTGGCTTCCACCAATCATAGCAGTTAACGGTCAGTTGGATTGGTGGCCATGTCAGAATAGGAGGGCTCAGACGCCTAATTTGTCCTTGTTACTTAGATGACCGTTAGCTATCAGCAGCCTGCCTCTCCCATGTCCATCGGCCCCCTCTTTGTTCTCGTAGCTTGTGGTTGGTTATGTAGGTGGCAGCAAGTATCCAGAGATCTGACCTTGCCTCTTTTGCCTAGTAGCTGCTGGTTTTACCGGCTGAGCAGGTGGCTTGGATTTCTTAGCGATGGCTTTGCCCTCTTCTGGAAGATGAGTGAGCAAATGTAGCTGAGATCTGATGCTTGTTTGAGAGAGCAGTGAAGAAAACTCAGGACCCCTAAAAGAAGATCATGCATGTGGCATTCTGTGAGGGAGATGAAGAACATAGTAGGAACTCCCTGAAGAGTCTGTGTTTTTGACTTATCTCTCATTGCAGGACTCAGTGGAGATTCCATTTGGAATCCCCACCGTTGTACCTGTGCCCATAGGAGGAGCTTGGGTCCAGAACTTAACTTCTCATTGCCCACATCTCCAAGGGAGCTGGGAAAATAAATCACTGCAGTCAATGTTAGGGGAAATCATTCTTGACAGTGAGACTTTTAGAAGTTTAATGCCATGAATGCTCACACTGAAGCCAAGCATTTGGGTCATATGGCCTGCAGGGAGCCTGTCCCATACTGGATGGGTCTTTTAAAGGCAGTGGATTATCAAGGTAATTTCATGGAAACTGAAGTAGCTAGGTAGGATGGTGTATAGAGTGCTTGACTTGGAGTCAGGAAGACCAGTTAGAATCCTGCCTCAGACACTAACTGTGTAACCGTGGGAAAGTCACTTAGCCTCTGTGAGACTCAGTTTCCTTATCTGTAAAATCCAGGTAATAACAACATTTACCTCCCGGAGTTAGCCTGAGGGACAAATCAGATAATATATAGAAACCTCGAAATGCTATATAAATGTTAGTTATAGTTAGTTGTTATCATCATCATCATCATTCTGTTTATCATTATTATTACTTTGCGACCTAGAAATTGGCTGTATTGGATATGTTCATGAAGCCTGCTTCGAGATCTTCTAAATTCTCTACTATGCTGTAGATATTATTAGGCAATCATTTATATTAGCAATAATAACTTCAAACCAACAAGCACGTATTATACACCTGTTACTACATGCTAGTACTAAACAATGAAGAATCAAAGACCAAACCAAAAGAAAAATGTCTTCCCTCCCTTAAGGACCTAACATTCTGCTCTGCACATATTACATGAAGTGAAAATGAGAAATTAAAGCATTTTTTCTCATTTGCCCCACCCCTGGTCACCCTATGAGACAGGTTACAGAATCTTTGAGTCAATTTTTCCCAGACCTAGAGTTGGAAAAGACCTTCAAAGTAACCTAGTCCAACTTCATTTTATCAGTAAAGAAACTGTAATCCGGAGATGTTAAAGTAACATGTCCAGCCTGTTTGTAAGTACCAGAGTCAGGATTTGAACTCAGGTCTTAAAAATTGGCTTGCTACCCAAAGAAGGAAAATGTGAGGGATTGTGTCTCAACAGCAGCCCAAATGGAGATGGTGGTTTAAAATAAAGGATGCACCAAGAGCCCCACTTCCCCACCTGTGGACCAGGACAGATCAGTTGTTCCCATGACTAGGATCAGGCCTCCCATCGCTGGCCCACATCTCCCAGCCAAGACTACTTGGAAACATCTCAAGTAATTGAGACCAGGAGCCATAGTTTCCTGCTTTGTGTTTGACAGAATATCCCGGCTGAGAGCATGGCTTTATTGTTAGAACATTGCTGGATATTTCACAGCCCTGGGAACATTTATGAGATCTCGTCAGGGGGATGTTTGAGAGGAGGGTCCGGGGATTGGGCCATATGGCTCCCGTTAAATCCCCATGCAAGGCGCTGAGAAATTACCTTGGAGAAGACGCCTAACAGGCACTTTGCTTGCAGATTTTTATGCGTGGAACAAAACCTTAAGTACCGAGGCCCGTTGAAATATAATGCCTCTTAACATCCCAAAGCTGTAACAGAGCAGAGCTTTTAGGCCAGATGACTGGGGTGTGGACAAGGGTGTGGCTTTTGGCGGGGCACCACGAAATGGCAGAAGTGGTTTTGGTCCTGGCACTCAGACCTTGAGAGCAGGCTGATGGGAAATGGCCAAAGTGCCCTCAACGATACGTTCAGAGGAGATTCCTGTCCAGGCGCAGGACAGATTCAATGGCCGCTGAGGTCCCTTCTGGCTCTGAGATTCTGTAATAGCAGTTTCCAGACTTTACAGTAAAAATAGTGTCCCAAAAGTCTTAGTGAGGCAGGGAGCATCTTCAGCCGTCTGTCCCTATCTTGAACCTGCCCCACGTTTAGTCTAGATCCTTAGCGAGTTGAAAGCAGGTCGAAGGAATGCTGGATTTGGACTTGGGTCTGGGTTCGGAACCCATCTTGGCCACATGGGAATGCCAGGTGTGGGAGCAAGACACGATTGAGTTCTTTTAGGTGTCAGGAATGAAGCTTCTCATGGGGAAGGTCCATCTTGGGGGCTGTGTGAATCGCAAGAGAGAAGCTTGCCATGGGGAGGTTAGTGCTCCAGACTTTGAAGCCGAGTTCTAATCCAATTTATGACGCTTATTAGCTGCGACCTTGGGCAGTCACTTCTCCAAATTCCAACTTTCTCATTTGTAAAGTGAGGACGATAATGCCCATTTCACAGAGTTGTAAGGATCAGACAAGGTTGTGGGTGGGCAATCAGAAATGCTAGATGATTTAAACTTGGAAGTCTTAGGACTTTAGCGCTGGAAGGGCCTCTCTTTGATGGTGGGGGAAGCCGAGGAGAGCAATGCCCTGGACCTATGATTTACCCAAGCTCAGAGGCTTAACTTGAACACAACTCTTTCTGACTCAAAGGCTAGCCTGCTGCCCTCTATGACATGTTGTATCTGATCCAGTTAGCCCTCCAAACCAGGTCTACTCATAAAATACAATTGGAAACCCTGATTATTGGGGCCAGCTAAAAGCCTCGGGCCTTTGACAAAGTAACAGAAAATGGTGGGACAAAAGAAGATTTTGAGGAACCTGAAGACAGGACATGTGAAGTGAGTTACCCAAAGTCTCACAGCCACTAAGTATCAGAGACATGATTCAGACTCAGATGTCTCCTGATCCCAAGACTATAGTTCAGACTCCTCGCATCATATTTGTCTTTTGAGAACAAGCTGCTTGAGATACGTCCTACGAATGGACAGCTTTATTCTAGGCACTTAGCTAGCAACTCAAACATGTCTTCTGGAAGTCTTCTCATCTGTGCGTGTGGATGCAGACCTCATTCATTCTCCTTTTTAGCACCAATAGGCTATGGACACTTCCATTTCACAGTTATCTATGGCCGGTGCCCCAGGATTGCCCCATGTAGACATGGAAAATTCCAGACCCCAGTCACTATCTCTGGCATAATGAAAGGGACATGGATTAAATAGGAAGGGAGATAGCCACGTGCCAAGGGCCTGATGGAGAAGGGTCTGAATAGGATTGAGTCTCTTCTACCTGCCCTTTCTCTCTGCTTCAGGGAAAGAATTAGCTGGGTGACCTTTGATTTCCAAAGGAATAATTCTGAGCATCTCCTTAGCTTGGAGATTGTGGGGCAGGGAGAGTTGAACCAGATTTGTTTCTAGAAAGGGCCTCAGAGGCAATCTGCCCCAATGGGCGCTGAGGCCCTGAGACCAAAGCGACTCGCTTAGTATCACGTATTGAGTTAGTGGCAGCACTAGGTTTGAACCCAGATTCTTGGATTCCAAATCCAGTCATCTTTCCACTGGGCCACCATAGACTGAGAGGGCAGGATCAATTCACATTTTTCAGGAGAAATTTTTTGGTTTTGCTTTCCATATTCTGTGAGTTCCCAAAATATATTTGCAAGGCTCGAGATACACTCTTTTGCAAGTCATTGCTTTACTTATAATGAGAGGTAGGGTAGGGCCATGGAAAGGGTAAAGTCCGTGGACTTGGAACCATCACAGACCTGGGTTCAAATAATGGCTCTGATGCTTATAGTTTTATCAGTTTTACTTTATTATTCATTATTTTGTTTTCTGATAGTTGTAAGCAAGCAGATACCAGAGCAAAATGTACCACTTCAGAACAAGCCAGTTTCCCCAGTAGGCTGGCAGATGATGCTTTTGCCCCATACAGCAGGGAGAGAAACACTGAGTAGACCAGAGATTTAGAACTGGGCCATCTAGTCCAACCCGTTCACTTTACGGTGAGGAGACTGAGGCCCAAAAAGGCAAGAACACTTATAAAAGTCTTAGTTTGTCCCGCCATTTTCTGTTACTTTGTCAAAGGCCCAAGGCTTTTAGCCGGTCCCAATAATCAGTGTTTCCAATCACGTTTTATGAGTAAGCCTGGTTTGGAGGGCTAACTGATTGGCTCCTTCAAGATCCAGAAGTGGGGTTATGTGGTCCCAGAGACAAAACCGCGACTTGTTGCTGTTAAGGGGGTACATGTTGTTGGAGCTCGCATCTTGCTTCCTGTTTTCAGAGTGAGAAGAGCAGAGAGGTGGACAGAGTGCTGGGTTGGGAGTCAGGAAGACTTGAGTTCAAATCTGGCCTCAAACATGTATTAACTGTGTGACCTTGGACAAGTCACTGAATGTCAGACTCCTCATCTATGAAATGGGGATGATAACAGAGCCTGCCTCCCAGAGTTGTTGTGAGGATCAAAGGAAATAGGAATTTCTATAAGTTATTGTTATCAATGCTGTTGTAATTATCGTATAGTTGCTCACACAGTGGTTAGGTTAAGACAGTACACTCAGAGAAAATGCAACGATTCATGGGCCATAAAATAACAAATAAAGAAGGATGTCGGCTTGGATGGATGAACAATGAACTTGGCGCCGTGCGGTTTTTACAAGTTGGGAGTGGAAAGGGCTTTGGGTTTAGAATCAGAAAGCCTGAGTTAAAACTCTGGCTCTGGTACTTAATGCGTGTGGCATTTGGATGAATTGACTTTTCCTCTCTGACCCTCAGTCTCTTCATTTCTAAAATGAGAGAATGACCTTAATGGCCTCTGGGGTCCCTTGTTGCTCTACCTCTATGAATCTAAGGCCTTTGGTGAGTGAAACTGCCTTCTTCCTCTCTCTGATTCCCTCTTTGCTCAGCCAGCTGGGTTCTGGAGGAGCACTCGAATTCTCTGCTCTGTCAGACTCCCAGAGAGATGGCAGAATGTTGGCACAGCCAAGAGCTGGGGCAGGGGGCACAGGACTGGGAAGAGGGGAGGAGGCACCGACTTCTCCAAACCATTGGAAAGTGGTTTGTTCTGGGGCTTTTTAACAGACCCTTGACCTGCTACACAGAATGAACTTGTCTTCCTCCTCCTCCTTCTTCCTCTATCTCTCCCCTCTCTCTTCTTCACTCCTCCTTTCCTCCTTCTCCCTCCCTCTCCATATCTATCAATATATCTATTATATACTCTATCCATCATATCTATTTATCTTTTATCCAGTCAGCCAGCCAGCCATCTGTCTGTGTTTGTAGATAGAGGCCGGCATCAGCCTCAGTGTCCAAAGACCTGGGCTTTGTCCCATCTTCCTGTATGACCTTGGATAAGTCCCCTGACTTCTCTTGGCTTCTGTTGCCCCATTTACAGGATGAAAGGGTCACAAAATCTCTTCCAGCTCAGTGATCTGTGACTCCCATCCCATCCCTCTGGATCAAGGCTGTTTCCATGGCCCTGCTGGCGTCCGTCATTCACTCATTCTGCTTGGTCAGCTTTCTTTAGAATGAGCAGCCCTCTATAACTGATGTTTCCTCTGTGTTCAGGTTTGGTGCTCAGGGGACCATGACATGGTAGGGCTCTGCTCAGCATGGGTTAGATGGAGGAAAAGTGGGAAATCTGGTGTTCTGCAGAGTGGTGAGACTGCCCAGATCCCAGCTTTGCCACTTCCTGGCTGTGTGACCTGGGGATTGGCCACACCCATCTCCCCCTCCACGTCTGGCTCTCGGCTTCCTCATCTGGAGAATGGGGGCAATAATACCCAAAGGATCTTTCTAGGTCAGCTAAGTCTTCAGTAAGCGACGCTGAGCGCGGTGCCAGACACACAGTAGGTGCTGGGCAAACACTCGGTGATTGGTTTACCGATTGTTTAAGGTGGTTCTCAGCCACCCACTGGAAGTGCTGAGGAAGGTCGGTATTTTGCCCAGTTTCGATGCATGAACATGTTTGTTTGTGTGAGACCTTAGGCAAAAAGCTCGTGAAACATAGGCTGCCCTGCCCGAAGCCACAAGCAGCTGCCCAGCCCTGCATCTGGATCCAAGGTGCTTCGCAGCACCTGGTGCATAGTAGGCACCTAATAATTGTTAGCTGCGAAACGCTAGCTCCTCCAGGCTCCTCCCAAAAACTGTCTGAAGACAGCAGACTGAGCAGTCCCTGCAAGGGCTGTGCCCTGTCTCTGTTGATGTCTACACTCTCATGTCTGTAGACTTTCAGATAGAATGAAAAAAATGTAAATCATGATTGAGTAGGGTTACTCTGGAAGCATTTTTTAATTAAATTTTTTTATTTCATACTTTGTTTTGGCATCACAATTATTTCTGGGTATTATTAAGTACCCACTATGTGCCAGGCACTGTGCTAAGCTCTTTACACATCTGATCTCATCTGATCCTCACAGGAATCCTGGGAGGTGGGTGCCATCGTTAGCCTCATTTTGCAGATGAAGAAACTGAGGCCCAGTGGTTTGCCCTGGGGTCCCCTTCCCCACCCAGCCTCATCTCTTGGCCATTTTAAACCATCTTTTGTACTAAAGAAAAACAGTTAAGTACAAACTGTTGTACTAAAGAAAAACAGTTAAGTACAAACAGCTGACGGTGACCGCCTCTTGTGTGTGTGTGATATTCTGCCCAGACAGTCCCCTGTCTGTCTAGTAAGAGGAGGGAAGCAGGCATAAAGGAGAGCACACCATTCGTGGAGTCAGGGGGCCCTGAATTTGAGTCCTGCTTCAGTCACTTAGCTATGTGTCACTTAGCGTCTCAGACTCGAGCTTGCTCATCTTTAAAGTGGGGATAATGATAATTCCTCCTTCAAAGGGTTGTTGTGGAATCAAATGATTTAGCTAACACATGGGAGGCATTCTTCAGACCCCAAAGTGCCAACTAAATGCTGG
This sequence comes from Phalanger gymnotis, assembly GCA_028646595.1. Taxonomy (NCBI): domain Eukaryota; kingdom Metazoa; phylum Chordata; class Mammalia; order Diprotodontia; family Phalangeridae; genus Phalanger; species Phalanger gymnotis. The sequence continues at coordinate 14,741,894 of CM053623.1, forward strand.
CTCTCCTTCTCATCCTCCTCACCCTTGTTGGCATCGATTATTCTCCAGAAACATTCTGGTCCTTTGGGAGCCTTCTCTGCCTCTTGCTCAGTCACAGGTTATGAGTCGATTGGCTTTTTTATTTTCAGCCACATTCCTTCCATTGGCTTGACTTTCACCTTGGGTCCCTAGCGTGGTGCTTGGACATTGTAGGAGCATAATAAATGCTTGTTAATCTAGACTGAATTAACTGATATTCAGACGGTGAGAGAATAATCAGAGGGAACTTCATCCCTGGGCTAGACTCTGGCTAGGAACGATGGCGGTGAAGATGTCCAGGACGGAGGAACTTCCTAGCTGTGCCAATAGTGGGCTCTGAGAGCCTCAGTTTATCCATCTGTAAAATGGGTCAGTAATTATTGATTTTAACCTAAGAGTGTGCTGGTGATCTATGTGCTGGCCCAATATGAAGGAGCTTGATATTGAGGGAAGAACATGGGTCTTGGGCTCAATTCCTGGCTCTGATACTTAAAAGCTGGGTAACCTGAAGGCAAATCTCTGGGCTTCAGTTTCTGTATCTGCCAAATGAGGATGATAACAGCATCTACCTTCCAGGGTTATTGTAAGGATCAAATGAGATCAGCTTTGCAAAGGGGGGCACAGGGCCTGGTAATAGGAGACCTTCAATAAATGCTTGCTCTTCCCTTCCCCCCACTCCTTTACAGACTAATTAGGAGGAAAGAAAGAACTTTTGGAACCTTTTATTTATGTATTCACTTATGTGTTTATTCATCATTCCTTCGTGTGTTTATAGTGAGCAGGACCCGTGATTTCATAGGTGACTCCTTCACCAGTGTAGAAAGGCAGCATTTCATAGTTAGGGAGCTGCTCTGGTATTCAGGGAGATCAGAGTTAAAGTCCCAACTCCAATAACGTCCTGGTCGAGTAAGTCGGGTCAAGCTTTTTGGCCTCTTGGGGCCCCAGGATCTCTCCTGCTGACCTCCAAACACTGAGCAATGTGAAAGACTGTGGGGAGACAGCCGGCTGCCATGATAGGAGACTGTGGGCATGATGATGAGGAGGAAGAGGAAGGCAATGGTGACAAGGGTGATGAAGATGAATGATAATGATGAAGATGATGATCGTAAAGATGAAGGTGACGAAGATGATGATAATGAAGATACTGATGGTGATAAAGATGATGATGAAGGTGAAGATGATGAAGGTGATGAAGATGCTGAAGATGAAGATGAGGATGGTGGTCAGCACTTAGGTCTGCAAAGCGCTTCCCATGCGTTCTCTCCCCTGTTCCTCACCACCGTGTGTGTGTGATTGGATGGAGGGACCTGACAGAAACGAGGGTTGGTACTTAAAGCCGTAGTACTAGTTCCGTTTCCTCTGGGCTCCCTCTCAAGCCCTGTCTGCAGCTGGATGAAAGCATCTGAATCCCTGCCCTGCCCGGCCCGTGTGACTGTGGCCAATCAGCTAAGTCTCTGTGAGCTTCATCTTTCTCATCTGTAAAACAAGGACTTAGACCAGACGACCTCTGAACTCTGTCTCTTCTAGCTCTAAATTTATGATCTAAATGAACAATAAAGTGTCAGTTAAATAGGAGCTATTGTTCTTGAACACGTGAAAAATCACTGACATTAGAAGCTACAGACCTAAGGAGGCAATGTGGCCTAGTGGCTGTGGACTCAGAGGCTGTGGTTCCAGGCTGACCTCTGACACTAACGACCTGTGTGACCTTGGACAAGTCATTTACCTGTCACTAACCTTGGTTTCCTCAGCCGTGTGATGAGGGCTTGGGCTATGTGGCCTCTGAGGTCCTTTCTAGCTTTAAATCCATGACCCAGTGACCCTTTGTAGGCGGCATACAATCGTCCTGGGAGGGAGGTGCTGTTTTTATGCCCATTTTCCAGTTGATGAAACTGAGGCAGACAGGTGAAGTGATAAAAATCCTCCTCTTGTTTTTGCTTCCAAGCTCTGGGGGGAGCAGGACGTTGCTTCCCCTCTCTGTCCCTCTCTCTGCCTTGTGATCCAAGGCCACGCATCTCAGGGAAGGCTTGGCAAGGTAGCCTCACACACGGGGCAACAGTGAACTGAGGCTGGCAGTGCCCGGGAGATGTCTGGCAACACCTTGGGGGAATAGGACCCTGGCAAACAATGGGCCAAAATGAGACATTCTTTCAGCCTTGATTTTCCCTTGGAGAAGGAGCTGGTTCCCTGCCAAAGTCTGTTCCCCAGATGCAGGCAGGGGCATGTGGGCCTGGCTGCACGGTACACCCTCAGGTATGGTGTCTGAAAAGTCCCGGCTCTTCTCTTCCACCCACACCTCCCCCTTTTGGTGGTGGTGGTGGTTGGGATGGGGGCGGCACAAGAACTGCTGAGTCAAAGCCCCGGGGGCAGCAGGGGCACCTGCAGTGAAAACCGCTGACTCAGGTCTTCACCGCCCACCAGCCTCCATCCTGGCTGCCAGACCCTCCTCCACTCAGCCTCCTGAGCAGGCTGCCCTCCCAGGGCATGGGGCAGAGGCTCAAAGGGCATCGAATTGACTCTGGGTCAAGGAAGATGAAGAGAATCTGAGCATTAGAATAAGTAGCCTCTTAGTCAGGATGGAGAGAGCCCAGGCAGGTCTTAGAGCAAGTGAGTGACCACCTGGCATAGCCAGGAGGGAGAAATCACCAGACAGGGGCAGGGTGGGATGGCCTCGGTGTCCACTGGAGCCATCACTCACCTTGTAGCTTGTGGAGGGAATTTTAATATATACACATAGACACATATGTGTAGATACCCACCCACACCCACCCAGAAAAGGAGAGGGGGAGGGAAGGAGGAAGGAAAGAGAAAGAGAGAGAGAGAGAGAGAGAGAGAGACAGAGAGAGAGACAGAGAGAGAGACAGAGAGAGAGACAGAGACAGAGAGACAGAGAGAGAGAGACAGAGAGAGACAGAGACAGGGAGAGAGACAGAGAGACAGAGAGAGAGAGACAGATAGAGACAGAGACAGAGAGAGAGACAGAGAGACAGAAACAGAGAAGGAAGGAGGGGGAAACAGGGAGAGGGAGAGAGAGAGAGAGATTATTCACTCTGATTCCTAATTTGCAGATAAGGAAGCTTCTAAGTAGTGTCTGAGGCAGGCTTTGGACTCATCCTCTTGTCTCCTGGCTGCATCTTTACCCGCTGTGCCACCTAGCTGCCTTGACGTGTAAAATGTGTGTTTACATAGACATAGCCTTGTCCATCTGGATGCATGTGCCCCAGGGTGCGTGTCACTGTAGGTGTGAGTACAGTCAATATCGTGCACCATGAAATAGGGTGTATAAGTGACTGCCCCCAGATAAGTCAGCACACAGTAGGTCTTCGCATCCCGGACAGCCAGCCCTACTTGCGGCTCCTTGCCTATGATGTTCCATCTCCCACTTCTTGCTCTCCATGCCTGGAATGCTCTCCCGTCATCCCTAATCTTCAGGGCTGAGCCTGAACACCGCCTCCTCCAGGAAGCCTGCCCTGATTTTCTGAGCCATTAGGGAAGTTGCTTTGTGTTGTTCAGTGGTTGATGGTTGAGTCACATCCATATCTTTCTGACTCCATGGACCGTAGCAGGCTAATGCTGTCCGTGGGGTTTTCTTGGCATAGATATTGGCGTGCTTTGCCATTTCCTTCTCCGGTGCAGTACAGACTTTGTATATATTATTTGTGTTATTGTGTATTAATTGTGTCCCTTAACTGCATGCCTCTTCCCCCACCCCTCAAAGGTTGCAGTGTCTAAGGCAGGATTTCAATCCAGGTTTTTCCAGTTCCAGGTTGAGTATTCTTTTTATTTGGTCACTTTGCTTCTCAAAAAAAAAAAAATCTGCAGCCCTCTAAGTCAGTTTCGTTAAATGCTTTACAACAGTTTTTTCACTTGAGCCTTATGACAAACCCGGATTTAAAAAACCACCACAGGGTAGCCAACAGTCTAGACCTCAGCCCCATCTGGTGGTGTTTGCTTCTCTGCAGGGGAGAATTTATTTGATCCAGAAGCACAAACTTGTCCTTGGAAACCTCCCTATAATTTCCAAAGAATGCTAAATCAGCATTGCCAATAGATTGTGTGTATGGGAGTATTTTTTTTAAAATCAGCCTACTAGAGGTTCTTAGCAGACCTCAAGCTTCCCCAGTCCTGGCCACATGGATGGTAGCAGGAATGTCTCAAAGGGCAGGGAACCTTGATTGCCCGGAGCGCTGCAGGCCATGGCCACAAGTCCATAGTTTTGATACCACATTCTTCAGACTGTGGAATTTCTCTGAGCTCCTCGGCCCCCAGGTCCTTGCTCTTTTTATGCAGATGCGATCAGGAGTTGAATGACTATTGGCTAAGGCATGTCTCCAAAGAAGGAAGCCACACGCAGGACATGCCACTCTTTGGATCTTTTGGCTTTGTCTAATTCTTCTTGAAAGATTCTGTGGCCTCCTTCTCTGAGAGACTTTATAAAAAGAAAACATACCCAAGAGTTATATGCTTCCAAAAATCTAACATGCCAAGAAATCTAATACAGCCCACTGCTGGCATTGTTCTGAGGGAAGCAGGGAAGACAGGTGGCCACCCGGGGCTCCAGCCAATGTTTGAAAAGGCTAAAACTATTGGGCAGAGAGAAATGTGGGAGGAGAAGGGGATGGAGGGGAGACCTCTGGATGCTAAAGCGGCCCCCATAATTAGGTGATCTATCCTGTGGCACAACAGAGAACTCAGGATTTTTCCGCACCTTTACGCCGAGGGAATTCAATCACTCAATCAATAAACATTCATTAAGGTCCTACTATGGGCTGGGTGCTGGAGTTACAAAAAGGCCAAAGATAGTCCCTGATCTCAAGGAGTTTACAATCTAATGAAATGGGAAAGAATGCTTGATTGAATCCTGGCTCTTTCCCTCACTGACCCCTTGACCTTGGACGAATCCCTTCTCTCTGGGCCCCACTTTTCTTATCCTTAAAATGAGGAGCTCAGGATAGGTGACCTCTAGGTGATCTTTTCAGCTCTGAATCCAGCGTCCCATAGTCTGAAGATATTTCCGTCTTTCAAGTGTAAGGAGGTTGGTGAGGCTTGGCCACCACTCAGCCCTGAAGGCTGCTTTTTTTTTGATAGGTTTGGGGAACCATTAAGGGTTGATGTGGCTTTGCAGCCCTCAGGATTTTTAATGAACCAGAAATTTGAAGACATCCTTTTGGCCAAGCCACTGGGTTTGGACAGTCAAAGAAGGGATGCTTTCCAAGTCTCTGGCTGCTTATTGTTTCTATTCTTACCAGGGCAGAGAGCTAAGGCTCTGTGTCATCTGATCAGACTTCCCTGACTGGAATATTGAGAACATCCACCCCTAGATGGGTCCAGCTGATGGAATAGTGGAATGCAGGGGAGTGAAGAATGGCCAGAGGTGCAGGAGGGCCCCAATAGATCCATTTTAATTTTCTAAATTAAGAATCAATGAAATGGGAATCTAAGACACTGGCTTTTTTTTTCCTTTTTAAACTTTAGAAAGTCCATCCCCTTCTTTATGCCCACAGGGCCACCACCCTAGTTTAATTCTATATCACTCCTTACCTTGATTCATCTTCATGCCATCCCTCCTTCCCCTAGTTGACCACTCCAGGCTGGCCACATCACACTCTGCTGAAGATGTTCTACTGTCTTCTCATTGACTCTAGGAGCGGTCACTTTTAGTCCTTCACAACATGGTTCTAGACTAACTTTCCAAGTACCCATTCCTTCACATATTGAACATTCCAGTGAAACTCTCTTTTCTCTTATTCCTTGGATAGGACATTCCATCCCCACCTCTGCGCCTTTGCCATTGGCTGACTTCCCACCAAGAATGCCATCTTTCCTTGTTTCTATCTCTTAGACCCCCTCGTTTTTTTCAAGGCTAAACTTTAGTTTCTTCTTACCCTAGACTTATTCAAGTCCCCCCAATTGTTAATGCATCCTCCAGTTCTTTGGTATATGTCTTGTACTGACTTATCTACATATTTATTATAACCTTCCCAATAGAATATAAGGTCCTTGAGGGCAAGAATTGATTTCATTTTTGGTTTTGAATTCCTACCTTCTAGTATAGAGTGTTGCATATATCAGTAGAGTATATAGTCCTTGAGGACAGGGACTTTCATTTTTGTCTGTACCCTCAGTACCTGGTGCCAAGCTTGGCACAGAGTAGGCCCTGTTAATTGATTACTACATGATAATAGGCAATCGATTTTTGTTAATAAATATATGGGCATTTTTTTTTCCAATTTAGAGCCAGCCTCTTTCTGTGGTATATAGTCTCAAAAACAGGACTCTATAAATTCCATAAGGAAAACAGCTGTTACTATAAGCAGAAGAAAAGAGGCCAGGAGATTTTAACCCCACTCAAGAAAGGATTTTCCTTGGGCTTGATAAAGAGAAGTCAGGAGGTGTCATAAATCTCAAACATTATGGAGATTTCTAAACTTTCCTCCCTCTGAGGTTTTTCTTTTTAATTCCAAGCTAAATAAAAAGCAACATCTTAATATAATAAGGCTTCTAAGATCAGTTTGTAAGCAAACCCTAGTCATAATTCAGATTCTGGCTGTCAACGGCAAGTGAAGAAGAATGTGACAGTTTCAGCTTGGCCCCAGGGGACATTTGTCCACCCCACAAAACCACTGCATGGTTTGGCACCATCCCTCCTAACTGGCAGCCACCCTCTGGGGTGGAGCAGTAACACTGTCTTTGGGCAGTCACAGGCACAGAAATAGAGCCAAGGCTCTGGAATGGGAGAAGTATCCTGCCTGCAATGGCCCCTCTGACTTTTCCAGAGGGGTTTGAATAAAATGATGGTGCTCAGTCCAAGCTGTGACCACCTAGGAGGTGGGAGAGGGGAGGGAGGGGCTGATCCCATAGGATTCTAAATAAGAGAGAGAGAGAGAGAGAGAAAGGAGAGCTGGGCCGCTCATGAGCTGAGAGTGTCCATGGTGGTCTGAGTCATGGCATTTCCCACATCTCCTGGTACAAAGCTTCCCATCAGAGGGAAAACAAACCCTGTGAGCTCTGTGCCTGCCTACCATGTGTCTGCTGTAGCAGCAACTGGGATTCTGGGACTGAGTTCTTACTTACCTAGAGCTGAATGCTGTGAGTCATCCGTGGAGTTTAGGGACATGTGTTAATGAACATTGAAGGAACAGGCCAAAGGTAGCAGGATTCTTGTGGAGTTAAGAAAACAAGGTTTGCAAAACTAAATAAGCTATTATGGGTGTGATGGTGGGGGCGGGGAGGGGTGACTCATATTAAAATTCTGATATAAAGTTCCACGAAATGAATAAAGGACTTCAGTGAACAAAGAGCAAGACCAAATTTGGGCCAATTTCCTATGAAATCTCTTGTGTCATATTTTCAATTTGGGCTTGTTTTATGTGGTTTATTTTCCTAAGGTTCGTGGTGCAGGTTTCAAATTCGGCTTTGCCTGTGGTTATAAAATGAGGGAGCCAGCTCACACAAGACTCCAATGGGATGATGCCCTTTGGTGGAAAACATTAACTCCTTTTCCTTCACTAAAAATTTACTCTAGGACATGTTCATTCCTATTCTCATCCCCCTCTTTCTAGCCCCTTTTCTAATCAAGCTATGAGTAGACTGACCACCTGATTGTGCCATCTAATAATACTATTATTGGTGGGCTGACCACCTAATTGTGCCATCTATCACACTATTGGTGGATTGACCTGAGTGAGAAAGCAAAGGGCTGTAGCTTTAACAGTTATGAGAGAAGTTTTATAACTAAGGTTGAATTTTGACTTTTCTTAGACCATATATGCCTACAGTACAGGCAGCATTATATAGACTGTGTGTAACAGTTATGGACTTAGAATCTGGAAGAATTGAGTTCAAATCCTGCCTCAGACATTTATTAGCTGCATGACCCTGAGCTAGTCACTTTGGCATGGCCCTGAGCAAGGCTCTCACCCTCGCTTTCCTCATCTGTAAAATGAAGATAATAAGCCACCTCCCAGGGCTATCGTGAGGCTCAAATGAGATAATATACGTGAAGTTCTTTGTAAACTTTAATGCTGTTTATGTTGTTATTATCTCAAAGTGTGATGCATTCCTGATATTCTCAATTTCTGGGTCCCTAAAATAAGATTTCTTGGGTATAGGGAACTCATTGATGTGAGATGCCCCAGATCAGCCCCTCATCTCTGAGGATGCTGAAAAGTTAAATGACTTTCTCAGGGATACACAGCCTGGGGATATGGGGGAGAAATTTCCCCCAGGTCTTCCTGACTCCAAAGCTGACTGCTTGTGCGTTATAATGCCAACATTGACTCTCTGTCTTTCTGTGTATGACGATCCACATGGTTCTCAGAATTTCTACAACATGCAGGGTAGAATGAGAAAGAGACTGTAGAGCTAATGTTGAATTTAGGAAAGCTGAGTTTGAGGCTTGGCTCTGACACGTACTGGTCATGTGACTGGACCAGCTACTTAACCTCTTGCTGTCCTAGGCAGCTCTAAAAGACCTGAAGTTAGTTGTGGATCTGCATTAGTGGAAGGAGTTTCCATAATGGGAATTCCCCACTCCAAAGAAATGTCAAATCTGGACCAAAAAATAACCTTTGCGGTACAAGAGCGCTCCTCTTTTTTTGTAACTACTTTCTTTGGTATCCAACTTGGGGAATGTACATGAGGCGTTTTCTCTCTACATCCTTTTTCGTTTAACTCTTGTTTGGTTATATATGTGGTTATATATGCAAGACACCTGGCAAATCCCTTCTTTCCTGCTGTTGTTCAGTGTATTCTATCTCTGACCAGAAATTTGCCATCCCTATCTATATTTTAAGCCAGAGCCCAGATGTCCAAATGGCATTCCCAGATACCACCTTCTTAGCTAGCTGGTCACTTCTCAAAGTAATTTTTCCCGCTTCCTCCCCTTGTCTTTGGTGGACAACAGTGAGAAAAACAGCACGTCCCCTCTTAGGGTCTTGAGCTTCTTTCCTAAGACTTCATAATCATCGATAATGCATCCCCAGTGCCGTTGATGCCCATGAGAATCACCAGGTGTGAACAGACCTTTCTTTATTTGGTACCCAGTCAATCAGTTGCTACCCCAGCACTCTCGATCGAGGAAATCTGTGAACGCTCCTCTGACCGTAGTGGTTGACCTCTCAGCTGAGAGGTTCTGGGCTTCCCCTTACTCATCCCCGCCATCCTTCTTCCTCAGAGCATCTGGCTTTTTCCTCTCCAGAAAAACCCCAAATCTGCCTCTAAATTCTGATCATTTAAATCCTCATCGTGGTCCTTTGCTTTCCTTTTCTGCCCTGGGAAACACTCTTCTCCAATATACTGGTGCCTCTTCAGCCTCAGATCCCTTAGTTTCCCCCCTTGAAGCTCCATTTTTATGTTCTTTAGGCACCCGTCACTCTTCTCAACAATTTGGGTTGTGGAGAGGCACTCCTTGAATCCCTCTCTCTGGGAGAGAAATCAGCCTCCCACTCTTGTTCCTCAGATTACAGTCACTTGGCTATGTCAGAAACGTCAAGTCTCCACACTCTACACAAGTTACTTAAGCAATTCTTCTTTATATGGATCCAGCTTTTCAGCCTCTCCCCCCACCCCCCACCAAATTTGTGTTTACACCTCAACTCCTGGTTAGAAGTTTGCCATCCAGTCATCACATCTCTGGTAAGTGACAGCACCCCTCGATTTCCCTCCCTCAGCTCAACAATTCCATGACCACACTCTCTTCTCCTTCAGCCTCGTACCAGCCTCCCGCTTGTTTCACCAATTTGCCCCACCCACCAATGACTTCTAGTAGTCCTTTAACTGTTCCACTGGACTTTTCTTACTCACTTGACTTTACTTTGTCAACTCTCTTGAATTTGTCTCTTCGTAGTCTACTCCCTGATCCTCCTTAAGCTTTTTCTATTCTCCTTAATTGTTCTGTGTCCTGCTTCCCTTTTGACCCAGAAGTATAATTTGGACCAATACCTGGGTCTGGAGATTGTTCTTCAAATTTTCCTTAATTTCATTCAAATATCAGTAAATTTTTCTTCCCCAAATTTAACCTCTGTCCTATTTCATAAGTGCAAGCCCCTCCAAGTCACCTCCACGATTTCTTTCTCCTTATTCGGTTCACGTCCTTCTTTCTTCTTCCACTCTTTCTCTTACAACCTTTTCCTGATGGAGCTGGAGACAGACTTTGTCATGTTTCCTGTGAAGCAGGCCAGCAGTATGACTAAGGAAACAACACTTCTTCATAGATGGAAACGCCATATCTGTAGCTGGCTGAAAGGGATGTGACAAGCAGGCCTCTGGGGCTCCTTCTGCCTGGCCTCTCCCACCTTCTGTCCCAAATGAGAGTTACTGATGTAAGATGAAAAGAGTCTCCCATGGTGCTCATTTAACTGGAGCAATTTCAAAGAGTATCTGAAGGGCCTCTCTGGTCAGCTGCTCTGAATTACCACAACAGAGACCTGAGTTTGACTCCGGTCAAACTGTAGGACTGGAATCAATTAAGCAAGCATTTATTAAGCTCCTGCTGTATGCCGAGTGCTGTGCGAGGTGCTGGATACACAAAAGCAAGTGATTCAGTGCCTGTCCTCAAGGAGCTTACCTCCTAAGCCCGCCCTCTAAAGGGGAGACACGAACACGTGGAAGTACGTTTGAAGGACATGCAGAGCAGTAGAAGGTAACCGTGGGGCTGAAAGCACTGGTCCTGGGGGAGAGAGGAGCAGGAAAGGCCTCATGCAGAAGGAAGTGGAGAGAAGAAGAAGGGCCTTCCAGGCTTGGGGCACAGCTAATACAAATGCAGAGAGATGGGCGATGTAACGTCGTGTATGGGGACTGGCAAGATGAGCAGTTGGGCTGGTAATTAGAGATTTCAATGGGGAGAAATGTGCTTCAGTTTAGAGAGATATGCTGGAGCCCAATTATATTAGAGAATAATGGACAGATCCATTGGCAAAGCACTCTCTCTGTCCTAGGAGTATCCTCTCACTCCCACACAGGGGCACGCATATATTGAACGATTCAGACAGAGGCGACTTGGGGTGACGTGCTGGGATTTCCAGGTTTGGCTCGGTCCTCTCCAAAGGGCGGCCCAGAGCCCTCAGCTCCAGGATTAAGCTGCAGGATCCCCTGAGTGGCTCCAAACTTGCATCCTCTTTGGGTTAACCTTATCAGATCATGCCATCTTGGAGCAGATAGACAGGTAAATCTGAAAGACCTCTGAACCCAATTAAAGTTATACCGCAAAGAAATCAAGTTCATGTGGTTTGCATTTCAGCAAGTTACATTTTGTGGGCTGTTCTTGCTTTAATTCAGTACCCTAATGCAGACCATGTGAACATTTGAAACGCTCTTAACAGTGAAGCCAGCTCAAATAACACAGAACCAGGGCACCAATAAAGAATGAATTAAAGCTGATTGCAACTGTGGCCAACTTGGGGTTGTTTTGGTTTTTTTTTTCTATAAAGGATCTGGGGTGAGATGGAGCAGGGGGGATACAGAAAGAGAGAGCGGGGTATCTCCATTTCTGCCTTTTGGTCAAGCAATGGCAAGTTTTTGCTGTTTCTTGAGCAAGTGTTAAAACCAAGTGAGCTGAGAAGATGAACTTAATCCCCAAACGACTGTGGAAAAGAAAACCATGGCGGGTTAGCATCCTTTGGAGTCCGTTGTTTGGATGCTGGGCATCTGGTCCCCCGACTCATCGTGGGCAGAGTTCTCAGAGGTCAATGGTTCAAGCTCTGTGTGGACCCACAAGTCTCAAGCCGAGAATGCCTCTGTTTCTGTTGCTTCCAACCATACTCCCGACCCTGGTCCACTCTGGTCTTAGTATCTGAAACAGGCTATAAGAATGAGCAGGTAAAAGGATGGGGAGGATGCTTCAGCAGGACCCTCGAGAGTAGTCTGCTGACCTCAACTCCAAAGAGTGAATCTAGGCATATTCTTACATCTCTCCCCCTTCACCACTCTCTCTGACTTCTATCTACACCAGCTTACCTGATGTTTCCCCTTCACAACATTCCATTGCCTGACTCCATGCCTTTGCACATGCTGGTCCCCTCCATCCTCTCTACTTCTTAGCCCTCCCAGCTTTCTTTGAGGCTTAAGACAAGTACCACCTCCTGAATGAAGGATCCTGATTGCCGTTAGAATGGAAGCTCCTTCTGAGTATTGTTTTATTTCTCTGTATTTGTATTCTCTAGTGCCTGGTATATAGTAGGCACTTAATAAATGCTTATTGATTGTTTGGTTACTTGTTAATGCTTCCACTCCCCCCCCCATTATTTTGTATTTGCTTCCTCTCTTTTATATTTATTTATCTGTGTACATGTTTTCTTCTAATAGAATGGAAGCTCCTTGGGGGCAGGGACTGTTTCATTTTTGCCTTTGTAACCCTGGTGCCTACCATAGTGCTTAGAGCATAGTAGGTACATAAAAGTGCTCCCCGAATCTAATTGAGAGTTAGAGCAATAACCCATCACCACACTCTTGGGCACGAATGGGGAGTTCTAAGAGCAGAAGCAAGGAGTAGTAACCAATTAATGCTCTGCATGTCATAGGCCCTTAATAAATGCCTATGGATTTCATCGGATATGTATGCTGCACAGCCTCTGGGCAAATGAGAGATCTCTAATATCTATCCCATGTGTTTCAGAGTAGAGACAACATGGTTTATGGTAGATGTCATGGTGAACTTGGAGTCAGGAAAACCTGAGTTCGGATCTCATCTCTGGCACTTACTGATGCAGGGCAAATTGGTTGTGTCTGGTAACTCACCTGCTAGGTCCTGGACGACTTGCAATCTGTTTTGGTAGAGGGAGTTCCCACCGTAGGAGGCCATTATGCTCTCCATGGACGGCCTAAGGCTGTGACCTGGCATGACTAGGAGAGAAGAGTCCTACCAGGAAGATACTAGAACATTTCATAAAAGGGACGTGGGAAGAAGGATCTGCACTAGCCTTGCCAGAGGGGCAGTAGCTGGTAATAGCCTACCCCAGCTCCCAGAGTTCTCTTACTTTGCCCAAGGTACAGGAGCCTCAAGAAGGAAGGTAAAAGGCCCATTAATTTCTGATCCATGAGAAACACAGCACCTGCCAAGTGGGACAGAGCAGAGCCACGGGAAGGCTCTTGACTCCAAACTCTAGAGACGTTATCACAAACACCAGGGAGCATATAAACGAACAATCAGTCAGTGGGCTTTGCCCAGGCCTGGATGAGCAGAGCAGAACCGCTCGTTCCACCAGCCTCATCTCATTCACTTTAGCAAAGAGCATCAAAGGAGCCAGGAACAGGGAGATGCCAGCCAGCCTGGTTTGCAAACTGTTTTTTTTTCTCTAGAAGATCAGAAGACTTCCTGCTTTCTTCCCCTAATAAAATAAAAGCCAATGCTAATATTACCATCTGTATTACACAAGGAGAGTTCTGAAAGCAGCGACTCAAGGGGAAAAAAGCAAGAAAAACAAAATCTGAAGGTGATGTTTTTCCTAACCTCAGGGATTAAGTCAAAGAGACAATTTCATGATCTTAGACTTCCCATCAGTGCCCTTTGGGGCACGGTAGTCAGCAATGTGGAGACAAGCAACAGGTGGTTGGAAATTCTGGTATATGAAAAAGGGAGAAATCTGCTCTGTTCAGAGCCCCCTCACTCCCCTCTTGGGCATTGGTGAATGTAGTCTACTAGTCCTCCTAAACACCAGCCTGGCGAGCAGCTCTCCTACTTACAGCCTGTGTGATTTCGAGGCTATTCACTTTACTTCTCTGGGAGTATGTTTCCTCATCTTTAAAATGAGGATTTCCACTGGGTGATTTCTAAGGTCCTTTCCTCAGAGACCTCCTAGGCAAGTCTCAATCTTCCCGCTTGTCTCAACCAAACCCTCATGGACACTCTCCAGCACAGGAAGGCAGATGAGTTCTTGGTCTGTCTTACTTCACCCAAGATGCACCCAGAGAAGCACTTTAAAAGGAGAAGTAGCTTTCAATAAGGCCACAGACCTCAACTGCAGGAAAGATTCAACTTCTTCACCCTCCCCAGCAACAGGGTCTTAATTTCAAAGCTGGTGGTAGGAGCTGAGTATGGAAAAAGGTCTGGCTTATGGCTCTTTCTTCCAGTGGCGGCAACCTTGGGAATAATTTAAAGATCACATTTCGGGCACCATCAAAGTGAAGTGGGTAGGAATGGCTGCTTTTGTAATTGGAGTGGGCAGGCAAGTCCCTTTGTGGGGGCCAGCTAGAGTTCGTTGGCGACATGGGCTGAGAAGACAAAGATTACCTCTGGTATGATGTCCTGGGTTCTTTGGGAAATTTGATGCTGGGACCTCTCTTTCATCATGCCTACTCTGCTGCTTAGGGCCCAGGCCTCCTCCTAAATCAAAGCATGGTACAGGATACCCAGTGGTGTCGAGGAGTCAACCAACTTGAAGGAAGAGCTCTGCTCCCAGCCTCCAGCTTAGATGGTTCCACCATGTTTCCATTGAATGTTGGGGCATGGCAAGGTGCCAGGGTGGAATGTCAAAAGGGAGAAATAAGGAAGGCCTTATCAAAATGAAAGGAATTTAATTTAAAAAAAGAAAAGGGAGGGAAGGTCCTTGGCAAAGTGTTTAGGTGAGCTTCTTTCACTCCAGGTAATTTTTTTAAAGGCAAGTATGAGGGTTCATGGGATCATAGATTAAGAGCTGAAAGGGACCTTAAGAGGTCCTCTAGTCTAAACCTCTCATCTGACAGATGAGGAAATCGAGATTTGCCCAAAGTCACACAACTGGCAAGCAGCAGAGTCAGGATTCGAACCCAGATGTTCTGACTCTTAAGAAAGTCCCTGTTAGGTTAATTCTTGATCAGAAAGTTAGGTGGTACAGTGCATAGAGCACTGGCTGTGGAGTCAGAAGGTGCTGAGTTCAGATGTGATCTCGGACTGACTAGGGGTGTGACTCTGGGTGAGCCATGTCATTTCTTTCAGCCTCAGTTTCCTCATCTATTAAATGGGGGTGATAATAGCACCTTCCTCACAGGGTCGCTGTGAGGTTCAGATGAGAAAGTGTGTGTAAAATCCTTTGCACACCTCAAGGCTCCATTTAAATGGTCAATTGGTATTCAGACAATGAAGAGTATCTCAAAATTAGAGGCTCTCCTGAGACTGTGAACTCAACTGAATCCAGTGAGCATGCATTAAGTTCCTCTTTCTACAAGGCATTATGCTTGGTACTGGAGATGAAAAAACCTAATTTGCCTTTGAGGAGTTTACCTTCTGCTCTTGAAAACAATAGCTCTGGGACAATTGACTTCCCTGACTTTGTTCAAATCCCAACTAAAATCTCACCTTCTCTAGGAAGACTTCACCAGCCCCCTTCATTCTAGCACCTTCCCTCTGTTAATCATCTCCTATTTGTCCTGTATATAGCTGGCTTTGGACACTTTCGTTTGCATGCTGTCTGCCTGTTAGATTGGAAGCAACTTGAGGGCAGGGACTGTCTTTTGTCTCTTCTTGTATCCCCAGTGCTTACTACAGCGCCTGGCACGTAGTAGGTGCTTAATTAACGCTTATTGAATTGACTGAAGTGCATACAGGCAATTTGGAAAGGGAGAGAGTATTAACAACTAAGGGGATTAAACCAACTGAGCAGAAACTTAAAGGAAGTTCTAGAGTTTGAAGAGGGTAGCAGGCAGGGGGGCAGCCTGGGCAAAGCCTCAGAGGTGGGAGATATGATGAAAATGGGACTCGATGATAAGAGATGAACAGAAAATATACCGGGCGTTTCTCAATTACATTTTAGCATCACGCAACATAAAATATGAAACAAAATTTGATTTTATTTGATAAAGTGCCATAGTCACCCACTGTATCCTAAAAGAGAGCAGTGTTGCTAGTAGAGGATAGGAAGCTTCTGAGGGACTGAGATGTCAGACAAGATAGCATGATGGTCCCTGAAGGTGTAGCACCTGACCCTCCACAGGAGAGACTTCTTGGGCACCCTCTAGCAGTAGTCTCAAGATGCCTGTGGAGACCTGCTCAGAATCATGTCTTTAAATGCATAAAACAAATCTAAATATATTGAAATATATAGTTCAGTCGTTTTTAATTGTATCTGACTCTTTGTGATGCCATTTGAGGTTTTCTTGGCAGAGATACTGGAGTGGTTTGCCATTTCCGTCTCCAGTTCATTTTACAGATGAGGAAACTGAGGCAAACAGGGATCAGTGACTTGCCCAGGGTCACATAGCCCATAAGTGTCTGAGGCTGGATTTGATTTCAGAAAGATGAGTCTTCCTGACTCCAGGCCTGGCACTCTCTCTACTGCACCTGTGGATAGAAATACATTGTGGCAATTTAAAACAACAATTAAATCCACAGACTCTAGGTTAAGAACCCTTGACCAAGCTAGAACCCTTTAATGAGCAAACAAGAATGTAGAGAACCTTTAAAGGTTCCCTGGAGTTAGAACCTTGGGCCTTAGACACAGAGCTTGGAACCACACTCTTATCATTAGATCAAAAAGTCACAGGTTCAAATTTCC
The DNA here is from genome assembly GCA_028646595.1 of Phalanger gymnotis. Lineage (NCBI taxonomy): Eukaryota > Metazoa > Chordata > Mammalia > Diprotodontia > Phalangeridae > Phalanger > Phalanger gymnotis. The sequence goes on from CM053623.1 coordinate 14,758,378, forward strand.
TTCTTAATTTTAGATTTGATCCTTGGGTACCAAGGGGGATGTCGCGGCTGTCATGACTCAGTCCCAAGAAAACCTCGCTAACTGTCGGACCTGCCCAGAATGCAGTGGCGCTCCTTGGAAGGAGGTGGGCTCCTCCTCATTGGCAGGATGACCACTTGTCAAATGGGTCATGGAGAGGACTCTACCTGGGAGAGAGGGGGAGGGATGTGCCACCTGTCTTAAGGCATTTTTCAGGCTGTCACACGGGAGCAGGATTCTCCTGGGATCTAGCCAGTCAGGGTAGGAGAACTGGATGGAAGGTGGAGAGCAGCAGACTTGAGTTTGCTATCTGGAAATTCTCCCAGTGTGGAGAGTTCTCTGCAGTGGGACCCCTCCCCTTCACCAGGTCTTTCAGCAGAGGTTTACACCCAGTAGGTGATGAGTATTTGTTGAATCCAAATGATTTGATTGGGTTTAGACATTTACATCAACAATTCTTAAGCACCCAGCGCACAGACAACTACATGGAAACAGTGGCTAGAAAGTCAACCTTGAAGCCAAGAAGACTTGTGCTTCTGACACAAACTATGTGACTCAGAGGAGGTCGCTTCATCATGTGTACGCATGTGTGTGTATATATGTATATATAGATAGATATAGATATGAATATATACATATATAGAGATATAGATATAGATATATAGATATGTAGATATATATCTGTGTGTATGTATGTGTGTATACACACACATATGTAGATGATGGAAAGGGGGAGTTTTGAGTTCAATACAAGGGGGAAAACAACACAACCCAATACCTTGTAGCTGCTAGAGCTGCCCAGATGTGGACTGGGCTTCCTTTGGACGAAGTTGACTTTCCTTAAGTACAAATCTGACCTTGGCAGTTCCTACTCAAGAAACTCCACTGGCTCCCTACTTCACCTCTAGGATCCAATACAGAAACCTCTGTTTCACTTCTAAAGCCCTAACAATCTGGCCCCACCTTCTCTCTCTGGCCCCATTGGACAGTGATTCCATTTCCATACTGTATGGTCCAGCCAACTTTTCTTTTCTTTCCCCCATGACACTCCTCTCTCTGGGTCTTAGCACTCGCTGTTCCCCTGGCCTGGAATGCCCTCCTTCCCTGTTTCTGCCTCAGAGAATCCCTTCCAGATGCAGCTCAAGCTCCATCTTCCACATGGAGCCTTTCCTGACCCCCCCCCCAGCCAATAGACCCTCCCTCCCTAATGACCTTGTATTTAACTGCTTAGCCTGTATTAGTTTCTATTCTGTTTCATTCTTTGTAACCACAGTGCCTAGCACAGTGCTGGCCCTATAGTGGGTGATTAATGAATGCAGGTTGGTTGATTGATTGGGAATAGCTTCCCTTTCACTGGAGATTTTCAAACAAAAGGGAGATGGTCACTTGTTACAGATGTTTTAGAGGGCATAGGTTGGTCTGGGATGTCTCTGAGGTCTTAACTCTGAGAGTCTATGGGATTGTGTGTGTGTGTGTGTGTGTATGTGTGTGCTCACATTGGAAGGGATCTTCAGATTTTCCTTTGTCTTTCTCTTGCTGGCTAACCAATCCCCACCAGGAAAAGCATCAAACATTTGTTTGGTCCTGTAAATTCCCTAAGAATTAGAAGCATTCCCCCTTTTTTTTCAAATTGTGTTTGCAATCTGATCTGCACTCAGCGACTGAAGGCTGGCCTGGCTTTGAACTCGACTGGTGCGGCTGAAGTGTCACTCTCAGGATTTCTTTTTAAGTTAATTTGAAGCCTGGAAGGGAAGGATTTAGGGTGGTCGGTCATCAGCAAATCATAGGCTCAATTACATGGGGTCTTGGGGAGGGCAGTTTTTTCTAATTATTAATAATTCCAAGGGACACTAAAACACATTTGTAGGGCACAGATTTGGGCTTTGTTCTCTCCCATTGTCTATGAAGATTCCGTCCAGAAGAGTGCTTTGAAATATAGAATGGTTTTGTGTATAGTCATTTAAAAGCTTTTTGATCTACCATCATAATTACTTCTTAAATGCTTCTTATATTAGACCTAACCCATGAGACAATAAATTCAGGGATTCCCTTATAGGTTTTGCTTATGGCTAAAGTAAATCAGTCCATCCCTTTGGGAATGTCAAAGGATATAAAGGGAGACATCAGCCCAGTTAAAAGGGAGTTTCAATGTGACCACTATCTTTCTAGTTCTCAAATGTTCATTGCAGCTCCCCTTGTTAATTCACCTAGATTAGAATGTCACTGGCCATTGACCATGTGACCATGCCATCAGTCTATCAGTTTAGGACAGAAAAGGACAATTATTTCACAAAGACCCATGTATCTTTCACTCTCTTAATGCCCTCTATATTTATCAGCTGAGTGGGTGACATGACCCTCTGCATATTCCCTCTGTCACTGAGCTTCAGCTGCTGGGAACATCACACAAGATCAATAAAATAAGCCCCAACTGTAGTTAGAATATGAGGAGCAAGTTCAGTATTGATTCATAAATGGTTGTTATCTGACTGGCAGAGGACAGAGGACCCTAGATCCAAAGGTGGAAGGGACCTCCAGCCATCTAGTCTGACTCTCTCATTTAATAGGGAAACTGAGGCCCAGAGTGGTTAACTCACTTACTCAAAGTCATACTGCATTTTGCAGAGCTAGATGGGGCCCTAACTAGTAGGGCATGGGAGAGTGCACTGATGTGTGTGGTTCAGTTGAAAGAACATGGGCTAAGGGGGCAGAGGACCTAGGTTCCAGTCTCTTCTCTGACGCCGTCTGGAGAAGCCTTAGACAAATCCCTTAATCTCCTGGGCTTTACTTTACTCATCTGGAAAATGAGGGAGTTTGGTCTAGAGTGATAGCTTCTAAAGTCCTTTATTGTTCTCAGTCCGTTAGAGAGAAAAAAAAATGAAACAGCCTTTGCCCTCAGAAAGCTTACATTCTATTGATTTATTCACTGAATTTCATGCAGTAAGAATTTATTATACTTCCTTAGGCACTATGCTAGGCACTAAGAATGCAAAGACAAAAATGAAAATGTCTCTTTACGGAATTTACATTCTTTTTTTTTCTTTTAAATTTATTTATTTTTAGTTTACAACATTCAGTTCCACAAGTTTTTGAGTTCCAAATTTTCTCCCCCACCCCACCCAAGATGGCATGTAATCTTATATAGCTTCTACATATACCTTCACATTAAACATATTTTCACAATAGTCAAGTTGTAAAGAATTATAATCGATGGAATGAACCACAAGAAAGAAGAAACAAAACAATAAAAAAGAGCAAATAGTTTGCTTCAATCTGCATTCAGACTCTGTAATTCTTTCTCTGGATGTGCATAGCTTTTACCATCATGAGTCTTTTGGAGTTGTCTTAGAACTTTGCATTGCTGAGAAGAGCCAAGTCTATCAAAGTTAGTCATCACAGATATAATATGTTTGTAATTGTATACAATGTTCTCCTGGTTCCGCTCCCCTCACTCAGCATCAGTTCATGTAAGTCTTTCTAGTTTATTATGAAATCTGTCTGCTCCTCATTTCTTATAGCACAATAGTATTCCATTACCTTCATATACCACAACTTGTTCAGCCATTCCCTAATTGATTCCCCTTGATTTCCAATTCTTTGCCACCACAAAAAGTGCTGCTATAGGAGTTTATATTCTTAATCTATGATCTTTTTCCTCCTCATCTAATTCCCCACCCCCACCCCCCAGTCATTGCTATCTCCCTGTCTTGGCCATCATCTTTTTCCCGTTCATCCATCCATCCATCCATCCATCTATCCATCTATCCATCCTTCCATCCATTCATCGGTCTGTCCGTACATCTGTTCATCAATCCACCCATCCCTTCCTTCTGCCACATATATTGCCTGTCCTCTTCCTGTGGTTCTTTCTCTGTTGCCCCCAGCGTTGTTTCCTACATCAGGGAGAGCAATGGCCACAGAGATACTAGAGGATAGAGGAGAAGAAGGTACATTAATGAGAGTAGGCAGGGCTCTGCTCAGTCCAGAGCCATGTGCCCTAAAATGAAGTGTAATCTGAACAGACCTCATGAGAAGTAGAAATGAGATCTAATGAGAAATTGCATCTTTGGTTTCTTCTTTCTGTTCCCATTATTTTTATGAGGTTTTCATGAGAATCCCTGCTTGTGAGGAAACTCTGAAGGCAACAGGCAGATGCTTATGTTTCTTTAATCTAATTATAGGGGAGGAGAGGATGGTGGGGAGGGAGAGGGGGAAGGAGGCTGGTGAATGTGGGTGAGAGGAATCCAAGTTTATGAATGGAATAGAACTGTGGTTGGCTAGGTGGGTGGGTTTAGAAAATGTTTCTCTTTTCTAGAGCAGGTCCAAGGCAAATTCAGAATTTGCTGATCGTGTTTATTCTATTACCAGCAGGCAAGCCAAAGCAATGGAAACGGAAGGATGTGTGGGTGATGGATCTGTGCTCTGGAGGGCCCAAGGGGCACAAGGTTCTGATCACTGGAAGAGAGGCTGAATCATAGTGGGGCTTGGACTTGGGTATTTAAACATGGAGGACTGGCCAAGGCAGCGGGCGAGGGTCAGAGAGAGAACTAGGGAAAAAAATAGCCATGCCTCACCACCATGATTTATTTTGTCCATAGTTTCAGCCTAATTCATATTCAGCCTTTGACCAGAGGGGATCAAAAGGCTAAATTAGACCTGAATGAGCTGACCATTCTTTTGCCACCCTCTGTCTACTTTCTGAGGAGCCATCCTTGGCCAAAAGATGAGGAGCCAGAGGATGAACAGGAGTCTGTGCATCAGAAGAGTCAGGGATGAATCTTTCAAAGATTCTAACAGTTCTACACAGACTCTCATCAATGTGGATATTCTTTCCCATGATGCAGATTGCAACCCATCACCCATTCTGTGTCACTCTTGTCCATACTCACCCCTATGTCCATGCTAGGGGGTCTCTCCAACATACCGGAGGTCTGACTCATTTTCCCCTGACATTGGGAATGGAGCATCTCACCTGTCATACATTTCCTTGATATTTTATCCTCTTTTTCCTCCTTCGAAGTTCCTCATTGGTTAGATGAGAATGAGTCCGCTCACCTCCCGGCCTGTGCTCTATGGAATATTCATTTTTATTTTGCAGTAAACTAAATAATTCTGACTTTACCATGTTTGGTGATGGTGCTCCCACTCATCTTCCATGACTCACTTTTTGCAGACCTCTTGGGATTATTCCTTTCTTGCTATCTAAATAAATCTTGGGATTCCAGATTGGAAGAGAATTGAGGATGGATTGGAGAAAAATGTTATAGACAAAGGAAGAAGCATGATGGGATACGTGGAATTGGAATATGAGACAAAGATGGAATGAGTAGCATGGCTGCCATGTGGGGAGGCCAAGGATGAGTAAACCATGGGCATTCTGAAGGAAGCAAGGTCTAGTGGACAGAATCCTGGTCTGGGAGTCAGGAGAGCTGGCTTTGAATCTTGCTTCTGACACTCATTAACTTTGTAATACTTATTAACTGTGGGCAAGTCATTGAACCTCTGAGTTTCAGTTTCTTTATTTGTGAAAAGGAGATCATATATTACCACCCACCTCACAAATTTATTTTTTAAAAAATGAATCCAGTTGCTTTCTCTGAATTCCCTCTTCTCCTCACGGAACTCCAGTGGTGAGTCGGTATAGACTAATCTTCTTGAGTACGCAGTTTGAATCCGAGACTTATATGGCCTCATGGCATGGCATAGGGGGTGTGTGTTCCAATAAACTCACCTAGGACATTAGGACAACCATGTTAAGTCATAGAAATAACCAGGAGGACTCAATGTTGGTCATCATTTTTGAGAATTTGTCAGGAATACCTTAAATAGCTAATTATCTCCTAATCTTTGAAAACTTGCCAATGTCAAATGCCATTTCCAAGGTCATTTGTAGGGACGAAGGCAATGGCATTCTTCTGACTCTCTCCTCCAAGCTGTACCAGCTGCCTTGTTGGTCCTGGGGAACTCCAGCCAATGGCTGACAAAGGGAAGACAAATTTGATGTCTTCAGAGATGAAGTAGCTTCCCTAGGTACTGTGCCCTGTTTCTTAATGAAAATGGGCTTTGCTAGTGACTCCTGGGGGTATGGATGGAAAGGAGAAGGAAAGAGGGACCAATTTCTAAGAAAACAAGAACAGATCCCTGAATTCTTTCCATTCGAAGGGGCCAAATGATTGCCAAGAGAGATCTAAGTAGGAACTTAGTGGTTATTTAGTTCAGTCAGTGAATAAGCATTATTAGGATTTTACTACATTCTAGACATAGTGCTAAGTGTTAGGGTCACAAATACAAACAGAAAGAAAGTCTTCTCCCTCAAGGACCTTATATTATTTTTATTAAATATGTTTTTATTTATTTCATTAAATATTTGCCAATTACACTTTTATTTTTTAATAGTATTTTACGTGTTACATGTACAGTTACGTTTACAATTACATGTCAAGAAAATTTTTAGCATTCATTTTTACAAGATTTTGAGTTCCAACTTTTTCTCCCTCCATCCTTCCCCTACCCTTTTCTGAAAATGGTAGGTAGTTTGATATAATTTATACTTGTGCTATCATGTAAAAAAATTTCCATATTAGTCACAATTGTGAAAGAAGAAACATAAAAAAAACCTCAAGAAAGAATAAAATTAGTGGAAAAAATATGCTTTGATCTGCATTCAGAGTCCATCTATTCTTTATCTGGATATGGATAGCATTTTCCTTTGTGAGTCCTTTGTATTTGTCTTGGATCATTGTGTTGCTGAGAAGAGCTGAGTCATCCGTAGTTGATCATCACACAGTGTTGCTGTTACTGTGTATAATGTGTTCCTGGTTCTTCTCATTTTCACTTTGCATCAGTTCTTACAAGTCTTTCCAGGATTTTCTGAAATTCTCATGTTCGTCATTTCTTATTGCACAATAGTATTCCATTACATCTATATACCACAGCTTGTTCAACCATTCCCCAACTGATTGGCATCCCCTCAGTTTTCAATATTTTACCACCACAAAAGCAACTGCTATAAATATTTTTGTACATGTAGGTACTTTTTCCTTTTTAATGGTCTTTTTGGGGTACAGACCTAGTAGTGGTGTTAGTTGCCTGTTGGGCATAGTTGCAAATTGCTCTCCACAATGGTTGGATCAGTTCAGAACTCCGCCAACAGTGCATTAGTGTCCCAATTTTCCCTCATCCCCTCCAATGTTTATCATTTTCCTTTTTTGTCATACTAGCCAATCTGATAACTGTGAGGTAGTATCTCAGAGGAGTTTTAATTTGCATTTCCCTAATCAAAAGTGACTTAGTGAACTACTTCATATGTGTATAGATAGCTTTTTATTTCACTGATCACATTTAAAAAAATTTTAAGTTGCAAATTTTCTCCCTTTCTCCTGGGCCTCCCTCACCCCATGAGAAGACAAGCAATATGACATCAACGATACAAGTGAATTCATGTTAAATATATTAGGAGGAATGGAGGAAGATAATGGCTCCCCTAATTTTAGAGGAGGTATAAAGGGGATGGGAGGTCCCTGGGAGAAACATGGTGGCAAGGTCCAGAAAGAGGGATGGCTGCTCTGAGACCCTTCTCCAAAATGGAGGTTCTTGGAAGAGCTCACTAGTGGGAGAATGGGTGGCTGAGTTCAGGCTCCTCACCTTACAGATGTGGAAACTTGAGGCTTCACTTGGAGCAGAGCCTTCCCATTCTTATTAACAGGCTGGCCACTGGCAAGCCAATTTACCATCTGCTCCTCTGTTTCCTAACCTAGAAAATGAGTTTGATGAGTGTAAACAGCAAATAAGTAAATGTAGGTAAAGAGCTTGTGGTGTGATGTGAAGGACCCAGATCTGAACCCAGGTGATCCAAATCCATATTGAACACTTCCATTTTTCTCTAGGAACTTCTGAAGAACCTCTTTGTTAGACATGGCCAACAATTGGTAACCAGGGCTGACATTCTGTGATATTTTCCATACATCATATCTTTTGACCTTCCAAATGACCCCATGGGCTAGGTATTGTATACATTATTATTCTCATTTTAAAGAGCAGGAAATTAAGGCACAGAGATCTTAGGTCCCAAGGGTCAGAAGTGAGATTTTAACCTAGACCTGTTCCCGCTACCATTTTGCCTTCATAGCTCAAGGGAATGAGGACAGTACAGATTAAATCAATCCCAGCGTCCTCTGGTCTATATGGAGAAATGATGCTGCTCTCAGCTACTCGCTCTGAGGGGGCTGTGTTAGGCCTTATGTGGCTTGACTGTCTTTGAAGTGACTTTACCCGTACCTCACCTAGTGGGCAAATGGGGAGTGACCCTGAGCCCCTTGAATTTCCAGGTTCAAGAGTGCCAGCCACGTCATCCTTAGGATGACCGAAAGTCTGACCTATGACCAGGAAGAGGCATTGGCCACACTCCCCCACCTGGAGTTCTGTGGTTTCTTCCTCATTGGCTTTAACCCTAAGGGTGGCAGGGATCCAGTGGTCTTTCTGAAAGTTATTAGAGGCACCTGCTTCAACTCATTTCCAGTATCACTTCCAGAAAAATTGTTAATTGCCTCTGAGACTTCTAAGGCCTAGATCCTGAGATCCATCCAGACTGAAGGATGGGGACAAACAGTCGATTGACAGACTGATTGATGATGACCAGGCTTTGAGCTCTCCAAAGGGGTGGCAGACACAACTGGCTACTCTGCCCTTTCTGCAGGTGAGTGTTTCTGAATGTGCTGGGCCAGAGAGTGACTTCAATAACCAACTTATATGGAATTAGCTACAGCTGAATAGCTTATCCTCTAAGAAAGCTTGGCTTCTGAGCAGGGTTAGACAGGGAAATCTCAAACAAAATTGTGTGTGTGTGTGTGCGTGTGTGCGCACGCACGC
>CM053623.1:14767763-14794772 GCA_028646595.1 Phalanger gymnotis
CTACCTACCTACCTACCCATCCATCTACTTATCTATCTATCTCCTTGTAAGAAGTTACTGCCTAAGGGACCATTAAGATCCCCAGAAGATAACTTTCTGTATATTTTAGACCACATGCAGTTTTGTTTTTAATAAGTCAGTGTTTATAATAGACCAATTCACATTTGCAAAAGAAACCCTACTAACATCTCTGAAAAGTGGTCATCTAACCTGGCTAAAGACCTCATCTGAGTGAGAGCTCCCAAGGGAGCTGTAGCTGCACATGAGTCTTTATAAGTACTGAATCTTCCTCTCTGTAGTTTACCTCTCATTGTTCCTGGTTCTCCCCTATGGATCTAATCAATCCCAACCATGTATTAGGTACCTATTATGTGCCAAGCCCTGTCTTAAGTGCTGTCCTCAAGGAGCTTACATTCTACCATGAGGAATATAATGTGAACACACATAATTTCCATTGGAGAGTCCTTCACATACATAGAGACTGCCACCATGGCCTCATCCTGGTCCATCTTGTCCATGCCCTCCCATAAATTCTGGACAAGAGGTCCATCTAGTGTGCCATATGTCTTCCTCTATTTCTCCCACTAACCGGAGGATGCCAGTAGAGCCTTGGGGGTATGCCCCTGTCCCATATTTTCTTCATATTGTACAGTAATTTAATGACTTCTTTCTGTACTGTTCCCCTTCTGAGTTCCTCATTGGGTATATGTTGTGGATGGATGATTGCTTTACAGGAGAAATAAAGGATATGGGGTATTTTTGAGAGCTTAAGTCATCCAAACCTAGTTCAGGAATATTATCAACAGGGCTTGTTATATTTGCCTAAGAAAGCATCATGGCAGCTGGAATGTTTTTCAAATGTTGTACGTTTGAACATCTCACCCAGATGGTGTCTTTCCTCCCACCTGATTGGGGTTTGAGCTTGTGGTTATGAAACAGCATTTTAATTACATCTTAAAATTTAGGATTTCCAAATACTTGGTGATTATTAATTAATTAACCTCTGCAATAGGATGGGGGAGGGGGTCAGCGTTGTTATCATCATCATCATCATCATTACCATCATGGCCACCATTGATCTCATGGGGGGAAGAGGTAGGACCTCAGGACTGGATACCCTCTATGGTCCCTTGTACCTTGGAAAGGATCATTTCGTAGACTCCACCTAACAGTTTTCCTCGTAGGTTTAGGTCCTCTTTCCCAACAACCACAGACTCTTCTGCTTGGCCCCTGGGATAGAACAAAGGATGATGGGTGAAAGTTGCAGAGAAGCTAATTTAGACGACATAAGGGGAAGCCATCTTAAGAGTCAGAGTAGAATGTGCTCAATCAGAAGCTGGGTGACTTCATTTGTCAGGTATGGATTGTTCTGGATGGCTGCTGACGATCCTGACTCCAAGATTCTGTGACTCTGGGGCTCTTGTCCAGAAAACCAAGGCAGAATGTAGGAATTCTTAGAATCCTTTCTTGGGCTCATTCATAAGATCAGTTCTGTGGCTTGGGGACAGCTAAATTTGGAATTTTACCCATGGAAAAATTCTATGCCACGTCAGGCCAAGAAAGGGCCAAGTTCAGTAGCATCCCTGAGAGGAAAAAAGAATTTAGGGGAAAATTTTCTGCTGAGCTATGTTTGGGACCCGGAGTCAGCACTACGGGTCATCACAGACCAAAAAGGAAGAAAATGGTCAATGGCCATTGAGTCTGTTTTTCTGCCCTTCCTGGCCGCTTTCCATCTCCCCTCACATTCCACTGTCAGCTTCACCCCCAGCCTCCCAAATGATGGCTGAAAATGGCATCAGAAACACTTGGGATATTTTTAGGACTGCCTTTCCTGGACATCAACAAGCCTTTGCTGTCTCGGTGATTATATGGCCATTCTTCTGTGAACAAAGAGAGTAATTCCAAAGGATAATGGATCTGGGGTTGGAGAGGACCTTACATGTCATGTGATCTAGTCCTCTCCCCATTTTGTGAATGAGGAAATAGAAGACCCTAAAGACTTGCCCAGGGTCACACATGTAGTGCTAATGGCAGAGTCCAGATTCACATCAACATCCCATGACCTCCAATTTCAGGGTTCTTTCCAATGCCTCACAACCCAACAAATATTTATTAAGTAGACTACAGATTTAGAAGTCGAAGAAGCTACCAAGACTGCCCCCCACCATTTTATAGAGGAAGAAACTAAGACCTGTAGAGATTAAATGACTCAGTCAGCCAGTGATTATCTGGGTCAGGATTAAAACTTGGGTCTTCCTGAGCCCCAAGATTAGCCCTCTAGCCCTTACACACCAGAGGTATGAACCAGGTGCTGTGCTAGGTCCTGGAGATACAGAGGCCAAAAAAGGAAACATCTCTGCCTTCAAGAAGCTTGTATTTTACTGGCAGGGGTAGACCTAAAAATCTAGATGCTCATGAAGTGACTTGTCTAAAGTCATATAAGCAGTCAGTGTCAGAGGCAGGATAGGACTAAGGATGTTTCCTGAAAGAATCAGGGAGGTCAATAGTACTGAAAGCGATAGACCTTCATTATCTTGTTCAGTGGTATCTGATTCTTCATGGCACCATGTGCAGTTTTCTTGGCAGAGATACTGGAGTAGTTTTCTGTGTCCTTCTCCAGATCATTTTACATATGAGGAAACTGAGACAAGTAGAGTTAAGTGACTTGTCCAGGGTCACACAGCTAGTAAGTGTCCGAGGCTGGATTTGAACTCAGGAAGAGGAGTCTGATTCCAAGTCTGGCATTCTGTGCACTATGGCGCCATCTAGCTGCCCCTTAGACCTTTATCAGAGGAAATCTTAACTGACACAAGGCAGGAAATAGCTTAAGCCTTAGCAGGATACACCCAGCAGGTACACTCCCCAGAATGAAAAGATTCCAACCATGTTCAAGTCATCAGCCTTTGGGGGTGATGACTTTTAGGCTTTGGTAGAATAAGAAAGAAGGGGAGTGATGCTCCCATAAGAAGGCCCCTCTGACTTGTTCTATCAAGCTGTCATCATTCCTCCTAGGCAAAGGGTAGGACACCCTGGGTCCTTCATCACCTTCCTGCCTGGGCATTTCAATGGCAAAAGAAAGGACTATGGGCTTCATCAGGAGGATTGGTTTCCCACCTTGTGCGTCCAAGCCAGGGAGTTACTGCAGACCGTCTGTAGAGGCACTAGCATTTTATGGCTCTCTAGGCTGCCTTTGCTTCTGGGTCCATGGAAGTCTCCCAGAGACATCCAGGTAAAGATACCTGTGCAGGCCAAGGAAAACCATCCTCAGCAGGGAGACACTGTCATCACCCAACATGCCTGATCCTGTAAGGCTTTCTCCTTTGGTGTACAAGTCTGCCCAGAGACCAATGTGCCCCGAACATGGACCTTCAAGACTCTAGGAAGCCCAGGTCTCTAGCCCCCTAATAACTGGCTCCTTGGATGGGCTGGAGGCAAAAATATGAGGAGATATTTCCTCCTTCCATCAACGCTGCCCCAGTGAAATTACTTCAGTGGAAAAAGAGAGAGCATTCCATAACAAGGAGCTTGGTAGGGAATTATGAATTGTTGTCTCTTATTACCTGCTTGGCCCCCAACGTGCGTGGTGATGTGTTGGGATTTTGCCTGCAGGAGAATGAGAAGTCATGGTGTTTGGGGCCACTGCTTACTTTGCAAAGCACCTCAAGGAGGGTCCCCAATTTTGAGGAGACACAGTCAGCAAATAACTTTCCATCCCAGGGCCAAGCTTAGCCATAGATGCTTTGTCTGTTGGTTTCTTTTGGGAGGTGAGTGGTCATGGCTGTCTGTAACTATAAATTCTTTATATTCTTCACATGCAAAAGATAGGTATTGAATGGCATGCCTGGTACTCTAGGATGCCACATCTACCAAAAGTTGGGGGTGTCACTGGCAGCAGGGGCCCTGCATGCTTATCGAGTTATGAAATGATAGTGAGGGGCAGACCTTCTTCAGAAGTGCTCCCCATTATGGGACAATGGGCGCCACCATTACCTGTATTCACCACCATTCCACTGCCGCAGCCTAGCAGAGTCCCACCTGACTCACTTTGGCATTATTTTTCCTGGCCCAATGACCAGCTCAAGCTCTTCTCCCCATCATACTGTGAGGGAGTTTCACAAATGACAAGGAGAAGGAAATGACAGGAAGATAGCGGGGGTGGGGAGTGGGAGGTGGGGGGTCGGTGGGAGGGAGGCAAGGAGAGCTCTGGATGTTTCCATTTATTGTTGTGCAGGCAAGAAGGTATTCTCTAAGGTACTTGTTGAAATCAGAGTTTGTTTGCTAGAGCATCTGTTGAGATGAGTTAAATTGTCCCAAATCCTGATTTTGGCTATAATTAAATCCCAACTTCCAATAGGATTTATGGACAATGTAGAAGCCGATAGGGAATTCACATTCCAGGAGTCTCCAAGGACAAATGGGTAATCATAGATCTCAAGGTGGAAGCGACTTCAGAGGTCATTAGGTCCAAACCCTCATTTAACAATTGAAGAAATAAAGACTTAGGGAGATTGAACGACTTACCCAGGATCACACAAGTTTGATTAATTTGTTTTCGGTTTACAAGCGTTTATTTTCTCTCCCACTTGAAAAAATAAAAGTAATAACAAAATGCTTAGAACAAAAACTCATAGTCAAAGGAAACAAATTTCCATGTTGGCCACACCCCCAAACGTCATGCAAGTTTTAAGGGTCAGACATTGGATCTGAACCCAAGTTCTGTGCATCTGGAGCCAAAGCTTTCCGTGTCCTCTCTGCCAATGAACTTCCTGGTCTGGAAGGAAAGTCCATCCCTCGATACATATGGTGAAGATGTGCACCAACCCCTTCCCACCCCCTACCTCAAAGCATTTCTGGATTTGAGTCCATTCTAGAGGTGCTTGAAGGGGGTCCTTAAATGAGACACTGCCCCAGATGGAAGCAGGTTCTAGTAATAGCTAGACTCAAGGTGGTCCTAGAGGCCCAGCTCAGCTCTAACCAGACTTCATGAGACAGCTGGTCATCTGGAATACAGACCACGTACCAGAATGAAGTTCGTTGGGTCCCATTTTCACTAGTTGTAAAATCCTGGAATGTCAGCTTTCCAGTCTGGTAGTGAAGAAGACCAGTGGACTGGCTGGGCGGAAAGCGCGAATGTGGTTAAGGTGAGTTACGAACAAGGGAAAGAATTTACAGTGTCTATTCGGAGAGAGCCCAAATAACTCTGAAACCCTAGACAGCCAGGATGGAATGCACCTTTCCACATCTGAAGGGAGGTTGTCCTGCTCCCCTGCCGACAGGATCTCGGGGGCCTCTCATCCAGCCACACTCCTGGAAGAATCTTCAATAATGGGTCATTGAGCTTCTCCTTAACGACCTCTAGGGAAAATTATAGACTTAGAGGCAAAGATGTCGACTGAAAAGATGCTTGCATGGTCAGCCAGCCCAACCCCTTGATTTTACAGATTGCCCGGATGGAGATACCCTTTGAACAAAATAACCAGGCATTTTCTGGTGCAATGCACACCCTCGGATTTTTGATGTGAGTTCTTGGACTGTAGATTCAGAGCTGGAAGGTGCTTTAGAGGTCATCTCGTCCAACTCCCTCCTTTTACAGACAGGGAAACTGAGGCATAGAAGAGGAAAGCGACTCCTGGATCAGACCCAGCCATCTTTAAGCACCTGGAGAGCTATCACGCAGAAGAGGGTTAGGGGAAGGTTTCCACTTGGCCCTTGAGGGTAGAACCAGTCAGTTGGTCAGGCCAGGAGCTCTTTGTAAGCATCTGCCATGCACTGGGCGCCATGCGGGCTCTTTACAAATATTCACTCATTTGAGCTTCCTCTCACCCAGGATCCTCCAGCCAAGGCTGGGGTTGTTATGAGGGATTCCTGCCCGGGTCCCCATTAAACCAGTCGGTGTCGGAGGTCCCTTCCAGCTCTGAGATGCTGGGATGCGAGGCTCCCTCATCTGGGCTCCAAGGAAGAATTCCTTCGGAACACTCGCTGCCAATTTGTCATTCAATAGAGGCCTAGAGAATTTCAGGCTGATTACAATTGTCGGGCTGCCAGAGTCTATCTCATTCCTAGGGGCGAGGTCAGTGATTAACACTGTGGTATGATGTCATATCTCAAGCAATGTGGCTCTCTCTCCTTTGCCAAAGTGGCGATTCTGATTCAGGCAAACGGACCAGCCTGTGCTGACGTGATGAAGCAGGCAGGCGCTGAGAATGGGGGACAGCGAGGTTTGCCAGGTCGAACGCTGGAAGACCCCAAGTGCAATCCACCCTTTCCTGTTTACTCTCGCTCTGGCCGCAGCCATGTCCCTCTCTCTCTCTGACTCTCAGTCTCCTCACCTGTAAAATGGAGATAATCAAATGCAGGTGGTTTGGTGCCATGGAGAGCAGGCTGGATCTGGATTCAGAATCTCCAGGCTCAAATCTCAGTGCTGCTATTACTTGTGGGACCGTGGGACAGTGGACTGTGGTCCCTCTAGGCCACAGTTTCTTCATCTGTAAAATCGGGGGACTAGTTTATCTTCGATGTTCCTTTACATCTAAACTCCTGCTTCAGAGGATTGTCGCAAGGCCCAATTGTGATGATATTCATGAAGTGTTCCGCAGACTTTAAAATCTCAGTGGAAATGTCAGTTCTTATTGGTAGGTATTATTATTGGTAGTATTATTGATAGAGTGCTGGGCTTGGAGTCAGGAAGACCCGAATTCAAATCTGGCCCCAGACACTTACTAGCTGTGTGACCTTGGGCAAGTCACATAACCTGTATTTGCCTCAGTTTCTTCATCTGTAAGATGGGGATAATAATAGCACCTCCCTCCCCAGGTCATTGTGAGGATCAGATGAGATGATTATTGTAAAGTGATGTAAAGCATGGCACAAAGCACATAGTAAATGCCACATAGAAATTATTGTGATGATTACTTTAAGTTTTCCCCCAGTGTTGGCCATAACATAATGGCAGATTCTTAAGAAATGCTGATTAAATTAAAGGATAGAAATGCTACTTGCAAAGTAGACTTCCCACCCCCCCAAAAAAAACCGATATTATCCAAGGGTTCTTAGGCCTTGGCTTCCAATATGAACATGAGGTCGGTGAACTTTTTTTATAACTATATTTCAATATAATTGATTTCCTCTATTTTATTTTATGTGTTTAAAGACTTAATTTTGACAAGGGATCCGTGAATATCCCCAAGCTGCCAAAGGGGCCCACAACACCAAAACAGTGAAGAAACTTGGCTCGAGGTCAATCTATGATATCATCCAAGGAGACAAGGGTCAAGGTCTTACCTACCCACAGCTGGCCAAGTTTACCTGCACAGAGTAAGAGAAGATCCAGGGAAGGGAAGGAGAGCCAGTGAGAGAGTTTCATGAGAGGGAAATATATCATCCCCAAAGCAAAATATGGTCCCTAGATTTGGGGAAACAAAATGATTCATTTCTTTATTTTTGGTGAAGACTTTAGTATGTCCAGTGGGGTGTGGAACTCTGGGTGGGAAACCTCCCTCCACTCATGCCGATGGGCACATTTGCACAGGGTCCCCCTGGCCAGGGTGTGTCAGAGACAAGACTTGAACCCCAATCTTCCTGGTTCCACAGTCAGCCCTCTCTGCTCCATAGCAGGCTGCCTCTCAGTGAGTCATTAGCATCAGGGTCATTCGTACCACTGGGACCAATCCAGGGCCCTACGTCAGACACCAGCCAGTGTCTAACAGTGAAGCAAGGGTGTCCGAGTGTGCATACATGTATGTGTGTGTGTGCATGCATATAGCCAGTCTGCTTGCCAATGAACAGCGTTTGCCTGCCCCCCCATCACTCTTTGGTTGCATTCTCATATTTTTAGGCCAGAGTCATAATAAAAGAATCTTTATATTCCAAAATAACTCCACAGATAAAGCTGCGCACTATCGGCAAACCAGCTCCTCTTTTCAGCAAGGGGAAAGCAGTTGGTTCGGGGTAAAGCTGAGTTCACAGTCTATAAATGGCGCGAACCCCCTCGATCTGACTCACTGTATTGTGGCAAAGTCACTCACAGAGCCACTTATTTTTAGCATCTTAAAGAAACACCATCAACGAGGAGCATTTCTTTCTGAGAAAAGGATGCGCCTGAGTAAACATGGCGCTCTCTAACAGTGCAAAGGGGATTGGACGAGATTCCTGGGCCCTGGGTTCAAATCCAAACTCTACCATTTACTGACTATGTGACCTCCAGCAAGTCATTGGCTCTCTCAGCCTCAGTTTCCTCATCTGTGACATGAGGGAATTGGACTGGATATGGGGTTCTTAACTTTTTGTGTGTCATGGAAGCCTTTGGCCCATTCTGGTGAAACCCAAAGACCTCTTCTCAGAATCGTATTTTTAAATGCATACAATGAAATACAGAAAGATTGCAAAGGAGATCTATCATATTGAAATATAGCGATCAAAGTATTTTAAAAACAAATTCAAGGACCCCTGAAATCTGCCCATGGGTTCTTTGGTGCTCCATGCAGCAGAGGTTGAGAACCCATGGTTTAGAGGCAATCTGGGGTCCCTTCCAGTCCTGCAATTCCAGCTGTGTGTCCTTGGACATGGCATCTCATATTCCTTGAGCATAGCTCTCTTCTTTTGTTGAGCAGGTCGAACTACCTGATTTCTGAGCTCCCTCCTATTTCTCATTCTATGATGCCCAGGAACGAGCTCTCTAGGATTTTTGTCTGGCTGCCTTTCTCTTCTGTGATGAAGTCCATTCTGACACTCCCTGCATGCCATGTCCAACTGTTGAAAACCTTATCACATTTCCCCCAAAGATTTTGTTTTCTTTTCTTATTTCAGTGAGGGACGAGGTGAATTAGGACAAGGAGGATTTTTTGTTCATTAAGAAAAAAAACAAATTAATTTTAAAAAATATAACTCGAACCGCAATTTGGTCATCTGCATAGTTGGAGGGCATTTCCACACTGGAAGGTCTCTAGACAATTAGACCCTCCTTAACCCCCAATAAAAACAAGAACAAAAGTAATTCAGAGGAAGCTAAGAAAAATAAAAATAAAGGAGTTAATTTACAAAGCTATTGACCTAGATAAGAAGGTTGTCCCTGCTTTAAGTCTGCTCATCTAACAATAAAGATTCCCTCAGCTTTGTCCGCCATGGTGATGGTGACTTATAGGGCCATCATCGTCATCATTACCATCCCCTCCATTTTACTATCTGTCCAGTCCAATAAATATGGCACACTGCCCTCTAGAGGCACACAATCTAAACCAGACAGCTTTAAATGTAAACAGAGAGTGGGTAAATAAACCCACGTGTGACTGGCTGTGCAGATGTGAGTGAACCCTTTGCACCATGGAAGGCTATGTCCTGGACATTCTAGGAACAGACACTTAAAAGCAGAAGGTGGAGAAGGCGTTCCCTTTTTGCTGAGTGAGCTGGACCAAGAGAGGCTAAATGAAGGAAGAGCCATTAGCAAATTCATGAAATACCTTTCTGTTTATTTCTCAACCTAAGAAAAAGAATTGTTTCTTTGTTTAGCTGGAGCTCATTGTATTTTTTGTAATTGGCCATCGGTAGATAATTAATAAATAAAACTGTGTTTGGATTTCACAAGTCTTGGAGGTCATCCCATCTCAATTTATGTATCTTTACTAGAAAGCTCTAGGCAAGAGAAGGAGCTAATTGGCTTTCTCAGCCCTTGTGACTGGAAGCAACCATTCCACCATTCCAGGTCTCTTCCCTCCCCTCCCCCCCTTTCCTGTAATACAGAAAGGTTATTCATGAATTTGCTCATTGTTCTTCCTAGCCAGGGACATTATCCAGGGCTGCAGATCACTGTTGTATATGAGGGAAGTCGGCAATTCAGTTTAATTGAGCAAACATTTATTAGGTATCTCTTATGTGCATAAGACCATGTGAGACCCTGGGGCAAGACTTTACAGATGAATGAAACACAGTCCCTTGCCTCATGGAACCTACAGTCTAGTTGGGAAGATAAGAAAGGCTTGGTAGAATGCGACCAATCAATAAAGCATTGACATCAGTAGAGCCCCTATTGTGTGCCAATGGTCAGAATCCATTAGATTGGAAGCTCCTTGAGGGCATGGACTGCCTTTTGCCTCTTTTTGTATCCCCAGGGCTCAGCACAGTGCCTGGCACACAGTAGGTGCTTAATAAATGTTTATTGATCGATGGATACAAAAGAAAAGAAGCCCCTGCCCTCAAAGAGCTTATATGTATGCATCCTTACATGCATGTATGCGCACGTGTTTATGTGTATCTGTGTACACTGGTGTGCATATTTAATCACAGGTACATATATTAATACATACATGTATGTCTAGGCTACAGAAGTCAAGTGACTTCGCCAAGGACACACAGGAAGTGAGTGACAAAGCAAGGATTCCATCCCAAGTCCTCTGCTTTCAGACCTAACATTGTCTCTACCTCCCCTCGATGTAGAATGAACACTGTGTTTGGGGTCAAAGGACCCTGGCTTCGTATCCCAGCCTCTTTACTTTTAATACTGGGCAAATCATTTCACTTTAGTGACCTCAGTTTCACTGTCTCTAAAATGGGGGCAACACCTATACTCTCTATCATGAACTTTAATTTTGCCAGGATTTGTTGAGTGACTACTATGTGCCAGCCACTGTGCTTACAATGGTCTCTACCTCCCTCCATTTCATATCTATTATTTTCCATCAATCAGAGGAATGGGGAGAAGAAGGAGGGAATTCACGTGTGCTCAGATAACTAAATACCCAATAATTTAAAAGAGTGGGGAATCAGGAAAATCCTCCTATGGACAGAGCTGGGCTTAAAGGAAGAAAAAAGGAATCTATGGGGGGTGGGGGTAGGATTGTGATAATTAATAATAATAGCTAACTTTTATTTATATTTATGTTTTTATATATTTAAATATATTTATATCATTTATATAGTGCCTTAAGATCTTATCTCATTTGATCATCTTCACAACAACCCTCTGGGATAGGTGTCATAATTATCACCATATTACAGATGAGGAAACTGAGGCAAGAAGAAGTTAAGTGATTTGCCCAGCATCACACTGCTGGGAAATGCAGGATTTGAACTCAACGCTCCTTACCTCCCAAGTCCAGAGCTCTATATAATGATGTACTGAAAGTGTTCTAACTCTTAATAGTGTTACATTACTCTCGAACCCATGAACTCCTACCCTAGAGAAGAGAACCAGACATTCTGTCCTCATGCATCACCCCGATGCTTGGTTGACATTGAAGAAATGTCAAAGGTTTGTCCTACCCCGGGGCTCACAGAGTTGACTTATATAGTCAAAAAGAAGGGAATCCTTGTTAGTGGCTGGAGCTGCTCAGTCAGCCAAAGCCCCCTCCAGATGCTAGTGTGTGGTCACTGGTCATGCGTTTCTGTCTGCCGAATTCCATACCGCCAATGCAACTGTCTTGCCTTGCTGGAGATCCACAGGGGAAAAAAGTTATGTGTGCTAGTATGCAGGGGAAGAAAAGTCCAAATGGAGCCTGGGAGACCACACTGCACTCCCTCAGCTCCCGGTAATGCTTGATACAGCAGTGTTTATCCTGTGGGCCCAAGGCCATGGAAAATGTGCCATCAGTCTTAACGGGGGTGAAACCAGCTGGAGGCTCCCTCATTGGTTACTTGTGAAGTTACAATGATGTCACATCGGAGGAGATGGAGGGGTCCTTCCAATCCAAGCACATTTTTCAGATTTTAAAAATACATTGTATTTTAGTGAAATAACTTCTGGTCAGGGTCTGAGCCATTGTCAGAAAAATAGGCCGATGACTTTATTTGTCATTAATTAGCAAACACCCTTTCTCTTTGCCTTACTTCATACAAAGGGGGTCAGGGGACATTTGTTCCAGGCCAAAGCTGACCTTTGCTATTCCTTGGACACTATGAATTGTACTCATTCACAGCTTCATCTGAGTAGAGGAGAATTGTATTTTCTATGTCAGTGGCATAGCTTCTTTAAAAAAAATCTGTCCTGGGAGTCAGTATGGGATGATGATGATGATGATGATGATGATGATGATGATGATGATGATGACAACTAATATTTATTTAACACTTGGCTAGGCCCCTTCCCCCTTTAGATCCTACAGCCCTAAATACTGGTGAAGGTAAATGCATGGAGAAGCCAAACTCTTGTGGCTAGTTAATGACAGAGCTGGGACTCATCCCCCTAGTCGTGTGGTCTTTGGAGAGAGTCATATGGCCTGCTCCATCACAGAGGCCTCACTCCAGCTCTGCTCAATAAGCATTGGGTTTCAGGGCACTAATATTTGATGAGGCAGGGCTCCAGTGTCAGAACATCTTGAACTTAGAGGCCAGATTTCAGCTTTCCTTATTAAAACATGTGTGTGCTCTCACACACACACACTCACCACACATACCACTCTCCTCTCTCTCTGTTTCTCTCTCTCTCTCTCTCTCTCTGTCTCTCTCTCTCTCTCTCTCTCTCTCATCAAATGCCAGGGACTATTAGCCTAAAATAATCCTCCAGCATCCATTTGCATGTTAAAGTTCTAAGAAGCCCTATTCCTAAATCAGATGAAATTGAATAAAACTTATTTCTCTGATTCACTCCAGGCCTATGCGGTTCCCCTGAATGACACCTGGCTGGTTTATGAAGTCAAGGGTTTCATCCCCATTTTGTTAGATGCTTGCATCTGACCCAAATCTTGATTGAGCTGAGTTGAAACAAGGTGCCTTGTGATGGATAAGGTGGGATGGAGTGATAGACAAGGCACTGAGCAAGAAGTCAGGAGATCTGGGTTCTTATTCCGGATGTATCCCTTACTAACTGTGGAACCTTGGACAGGTCACTCACTCGTGTGGACAATTTGACCTCTTCAATGAATCTGTGATTCCATAGATACAGGCACTCCCTCCTGTGGGGCAGATTGCCAGGTGTCCATCCCTTGTTCTCTTGTGGGACTCTTGGCCCTATCATCTTCCAAATCCCCCAAAGAGTCCACCTCCTGCCAAAGTGACTGGGTGCTTACCTTGTGTCTCATAAAATGTACAATGAATTTTTAGAGCAAATGAGATCAAGGTTGAAAAAGGCAAGAAAGAAGCTTCATACAGCTGATTAACAAAAGGGAAAGAGGCCTAGTTAATTCTGATTAGAAAAGAGTCTACTCAATTTATGTGATAACTTAATTATATATTTAAAAGGAATAGCAAATTATACTGAATAGATTTGCAGTTTACTGTACAGTCGTATTTTTATTATACTGTTATGGAAATGCCTGTTTTATTCCATGAAAAAAATTTTAATAAATGAAAATTTTTAAAAATAAGTAGCAAAAAAAAGACTGTTCAGTAAGTCCATTGTAGACAACACCCTATGACCCACTTTCTCATGAGAGGCAGAGGCACTGTAGAGACAGCAGTCACAATTCCAACCAAAGATGGGTCTGTCCAAATGTCACCAGAGGACTCCTCCATTATTCATTGTGAAGCAAGATGCCTGCTTGAGGTACGATGGTGCCTCTCCTCTATGACTGACCTCAGAAGGTGACTTCCAAGGACACCCAACTTCTGGAAACACTTTGAGGTCTTGTGTCTGGACCTTATTTCGAATTCCTTATCTCATAATTCTTCTGGTCCCGGAGGATCCTGGCTCAGTGGAGAAAATGCTAGAGTTAAGAGAGCCTGAGTCTGAATCCCAGCTCCAATACAGCATCTTTCTGACTCAGTTTCCTCCTGTGTAAAAAGGGAAGCATCACATTCACGATGTTGTTGTGAAGATTAAATGAGATGGTGTATATAAAGTGCTTTTTGAATTTCAAGATGGTGTATAAATGTCTGTTACTGTTAAAGCTGGACATAAAGGCTTGCACAGATGGAATCCAATTCATCCTTGGAGTTCCATCAAAACCCTAGGGAGGGTTAACCAGCATTGACTAAGCATTTTGTGCCCTCTGGATACAAAGCCAGAAAAGGAGCCAACCCTGTCCTCAAGGAGTCTACACTCTACTGACTCTATCATTATCTACTGAAGGAGTGAGGACCAACAAATCAGAGAATCCTTCCAATCAGAGTGGGTAGAAGACCCAACCGGAAGCAACCTCAGAATATTCTAATCTTTTCAATAATAGAGAATGTGTTGAGTTCTCAGTAAGTTGTATCCCTGCAAAATGTTAGTGACATAATTGGGTAATTATTTCCTACTTAGGGAGCCTTAAAGAATTTTTAGTGCAAGCCCCATTATCACAAACCCTCAGAGGTTTTTCATCCACTAAATGGGAACTACTCCCCAATCTCCTCATTTTACAGATGAAGAAACTAAGTCCCATAGAAGTGAAGGGTCACTTGTCCAAGGTTATACAGATAGAAAGTGGCAGTCCTGGGGTTTGACTTGAGGTCTTCTCCCTCAGTATCAGTCATTCTTTCAACTGCACAGCTCTGCCTGGGAGTTAAGGATGGGAAAAGGTGGAGGGTGGGGAGGGGAGTGGGTCTATTACAGGCATGGGCAATGGGGAGTAGACCATGCAAAGAGGCAGAGGCAGATAGAGTGCCCAGGCCAGGGCCAGTCTGGCTGCGAGGGCAGCATGTGTGAAGGGGAGGGGCCTGAAAGGAGTGTAGAAGGCAGATCTTATCTCTCATTTCTCCCCAACAACAAATGCAGCAAATTAAGCCACGGGCCCAGAGCCTTGTTCCCTGGCTGTAACTTCATCTTCTCTGTTAGCTGGGGTTGCCCATTCATCTCAGTTTATCTAACAGTAACCTGATGTGACCCCACAGCAGCCAACACTAGTTCGTTTCCCTCTACTACCCGATCCTCTCCTGCTCCCCTTGCCCCAACCCGACCACTCCTATGTTCCTCAGAAGGCTACAGGACTGTCAACCCAGTAACCATGGACCCAGACAAACTAAAGACACTGAGCAGGCCCCAAAGCCCTGGGGACATAGGTGGAGAATTTGGATTTTAAGACGCAGGAAAAATAGAAGGTGACTGGAGAGGGGGTGGGGAAGGAGGGAGGAAGAGTAACAGAGAGAGAAGAGAGAGACACACATAGAGAGAGAAGGAGGAAAGCAGAAGTGAGGACAGGAGAGAGAGAGAGAGAGAGAGAGAGAGAGAGAGAGAGAGAGAGAGAGAGAGAGAGAGAGACAGAGACAGAGAGACAGAGAGAGAGAGACAGAGAGAGAGACAGAGAGAGAGAGACAGAGAGAGAGAGAAACACCAATAGTCTCTGCCTGGCCGCCTGGAAGTGATTCTGCTGGGGCAGAGAGAAAAGGGGGCATATAAAACCAAGAAGAAGAGCACCAGTTCTGATTCCAACATATGCCAGCTGTGTGAATGCAGCCAGAACAGGAAACCTCTCTGAGCCTCAGCTTCCTCATTGATAAGATGCTGGACCAATAACAAACAGGATGTTCCATGAATAGCTCTGGGCAAGATTTGGGCAGGTAGGATAAGGGGATCTGCATGCCCACCCACAAACTTCTGTTCTCTGATGTCATCTTTTTTTCTTTAATTTATTTTTTTTCAACATTCATTTCCACAAGATTTCGAATTACACATTTTCTCCCCATCTCTACTCTCCCTCACCCCAAGATGGCATATGTTCTGATTGCCCCTTTCCCCAGTCTGCCCTCCCTTCTATCACCCTACTGCCCCCATCCCTTTTCCCCTTACTTTCTCATAGGGCCAGATAGATTTCCATACCCCGTTGCCTGTGTATCCCTGATTTCATCTTCTTGACATCAGTCCCAAGAGGAGCTGCTCAGCCCCATGGCATCACCACTTTGTTTCCCAGGTTACTGAGAAGGGGAGGTGTAGCACATTGGAGAAGGAGCTGGCTTTGGAATCCGAGGAGCTGGGTTCAAATCCTCACAATGCTACTTTACTGACTGTGTAACTCTAGACCAGCTGCTTAATCTCTATCTCAGTTTCCTTATGTGTGAAAACAGGGGACTAGAGCAAATGACCTCCCAGGTATCTTCTGCTCCAAATCTCTCTGGGTATTTATCCTGGGCTAGACCTGGGAACTTCTGAGGAGGAAACGCCCTCCACTAAAGCAGATCAGCATTAGCTCTACAACGTAAGGTCTTGGGCGCCTGGGACACTTAGATGAAGTAATGATCATTTAGGTTTGCTGAGCTCTTTACAAATATTTTCTCTTTTGACCTTCAAAACAACCCTGTGAGGTAGGTGCTATTATAATCCCCATTTTATGGATAAGGAAATTGAGCTTGAGAGAGAGCAAATGACTTGACCAGAGTCACACAGCTAGTAAGTGTCTGAGAGGAGATTTGAATTTGGGTCTTTCTGCCTCCAGCATTCTATCCAATCTCATACGTTTTTGCTGTTGTTCAGTCAGATCTGACTCTTTGTGATCCCATATTGGCTTTTCTTGGCAGAGATCCTAGAGTGGTTTGCCATTTCTTTCTCCAGCTCATTTTACAGATGAGGAAACTGAGGCAAACAGGGTTCAGTGACTTACCTGAGATTAAGAGACTTGCCCATAATGACATAGGCAGTATGTGTCAAAGGAAGACTTTAAACCCACCTCTTCCTGACTATGTGCAAGGACGGCCTTCTGCCTAGTGCTCTCTGATGCAGAGAATCAGTAAGACACATTCTGATAGAAATGGGGTATCATTGTATAGAAACAGAAGAGGGAACCCCTAAACACAAGTGGAGAAGAGTTCCCATCACTTACTTATTGTTCCATCCCCCTTTATTGTTCCTCCCTCCTCCCCCAACCCCACCTGCTCCTTGCTCCCCACTGAGAATTGCTCTAAAATGGAGACCAGATCAGGCAGGCTGTTTAGTTGCAGCTGGTTCCTTGTCTGTCCCCTGCCTCTCCATAAAGAACAGAAATGACGTGGGGCAGCCGTAGATGAACTGACAGACTGGTGGAAACTATTCTCTGCTCCCCCCCCCCCAGATTTCTGAAGCTAGGAAGAATATGCAGGTCTCCAAGATTGGATGGATGGGTGTTGTTATCAGGACACCCAAAAGCCTTTCTGGGCAGACAGAAGACTTCCTTGTCACAGGGCAGCATCTCTCCCCATTCCGGCCTGGGTTTTGACTTGAAGAGGTCACCCGTGTGAGCCTGATGCTCTGATCCCCAGTGCCCATGCATGGGTTTCAGTGGGTCACAATCAGAACAGTGGCATCGGTGTAGATGAGATGATATCGGGCCAACTACACAGCAAGGTTAGTCCTCTCAGGGTAGCATGTCTGGCTTCATCAATATGTAATAACACCTTTCTGGGTCCAATTTCCAACCTGAGTCAGAAAATTCTTGGTGCTAATTATCTTCCTGCGTACGATAGACAGAGGATCTTAGACATTGAAGCAGGAACCTTCAGGACCAGTTCTGAAAGACACGGACACAACGCATAAAAACCTAGAATTTTGTAGCTGCAAGGGACCCAAGAGGTCCTTTTCGATATCCCACCCACTGTAGGAATGTTTTCTACAACATCTCTGACAGATGCTCATTAAGCCTGCACTTGAATACTCCCATTAACAGTGAGCTCACTCCTTTACAGGCTAGAACCCACCCCACTGGCAGGTACTTCTTTTTAAAAATCCCTTCCACATTTCCAGCCAAATTATGCCTGTTTGGAACTTCAGCTCTGGGCAGCAAGATGAAACAAATTGACTCCTCCTCTGACATGTCAAAGAGACATAGCTTTAGATAGTTCCCAGAACTGGAAAATATTAGACTGTGAGGGGGATTTGAGAATGTGGAGTTCAGCCCCTTCATTTATAACACATGAAGAGTCTGAAACTTAGGAAAGTAAAGAGACTTGGCCAAGGTCATACAGCTAATAAAAGGGAGAGAGTTAGACCTTGAACCCAAGTCCACTGACTTGAAACCCAGAGCTCTGCCTTCTGCACCGAGTTGACAACGTCTCTAAACATTCCCACCTCGTGAAGCTGTTTGTTCATTCGAGCACTCTTGCGGAACTTGCCGACGTGCAGCGATAACGTACTTTTGCTCTCTTCTGACGCTTGCTGATGAACCGTTCGGTGCCTACAAAACCCCAGATTAACACACGCTCCATTCCACTAGAAAAGGACATCTCAGGCAGGCAGACCTCGTTTCCACATCGCCCTCTTAAAGCTGGGCTTCTTGGAAACCCACGGATACTTGAACCTCCGCGCTGAGAAAACATCTGTTTTTCATTTTCACCTGCCATATTGGATCTTAAGGCATCATGCTGGGTGTGCAGCAGCTGAAACATTTTGAAAAAAATATGTAGCCTCTCCAAACTCCAGCCCTTCCAAACACATGGTGGAGAGAGGCAGCTCGGGAAGCAGTTTGGTATTTATTGGGGGAGGGGGAGTAGGATCGTTTTCATTAAATCGGGGCTGCAGGGAAGGATAATGAGCTGATTCAGACACTTGCAAACACTGAGCTGGTTTGTTCACCATTGGGGTGGGGAGCCATCTTCTTTGCTAAGGGACTAAATTTGGTGCCGAGAAAAGACTCAGTTTAGCCCTTTGGAGAAAGACCCTCTGGGTATTTTAGCAACTTTTTTGTCCACAGCCAGATGTCAGTTAGGGGCGGTTGAATTTCATAGAATGCCCAAATCTCAAACTTATCACCGGGAAGGACTTCGGGCCACCCCATTCAGTCCTCTATCTAAGCCAAGAATTCTTGTTATAACATACCTGACAAATAGTTATGCAGCTGCTGCTTAAAGATCTCTAGGGAGGAGGAAACCATCACCTCCCAGGGCAGACCACTGACCCTTGGCATAGCTCCCGGGGCCAGGAAGTTAGGAGCACCACACTTCTCCCCAACCACATCCATACCCTGCTTCCTATACTCCAGACTCCACCTCTTACTGGAATTTGGACTTCTGCCCCTGGTACCCTGAGTCCTGGCTGGTGAGCATCAGCCTTATCCTGCCTGGTGCCAGGCCCCCAAACTACTTCCTGGCCATCTCCCGTGTTGAGCATTGCCCCTCACCCTCAACACACACACACACACACACACACACACACACACACACACACACACACACACATTTCCAGTTCTAGCCCTGAGAATAATAAACCAAATCTAAAATCTTGTGCCTATTTTTCCAATCACTATTCCCTCTGACTTTAATGTCCAAAATACTTCTCCCTGCCCACCATTCCCCTTTATGTTGCCTTCCCTCTTAGAATATAAGCTCCTTGAGGGCAGGGACCGAATTGCTTGTATTTGTATTACTAATACTTAGCACAAAGCTTGGCAAATACTAAGTGCTTAAGAATTTTTTAAAAAAATTAATTCATTATATAAAGTTTAAATCTGCTTCTTTGCAACTTCTGCCCCTTACTCTGTAAAATGAACAAGAGAACCAGATGGCATGTATGAACTTGGGATCCTAGTTATTACCCTTGGGGCCAAGCAGAAACAGCTCAATCCCACTCTGCTGAAAGTCCTTCAGATACCCTAGGGAAGCCAGGATGCTTCCCTCTAAGCTTTGTCCCCTTCGGTCTAAGAGAGCCTTAGCTCCTTCGACCGCCATGACCACCACCACCAAGTCATGTTCAACTCTTTGTGATCCCTTATGGGTTTTTCTTGGCAAAGATACTGGAGTGGTTTGCCATCTCCTCCACCAGCTCATTTTACAGATGAGCAAACTGAGGCAAATGGGCTTAACTGCCTTGCCTAGGATCACCTACCTAGTAAGCGTCAGAGACCAGATTTGACCTTAGGTCTTCCTGACCCTCTGTGTTCTATGGCGCCCCCCTAGTCACCAAATAGGAGTAATAATAATGAGTGTGTTCCACCATTTTGGGGAGTTGCCAAGGTAGTGATTTTGGTGCTAAGAGAAGGGGCTTGAAGGCAAATCCTCTGTGTCTTTTGGCAACCTTCCTTTGCCTCTTTCATTTGAGCCTCACAAGACCCTTGTGAGGTGGGTAATATTACCACTGGTCCAAGTCACACGGCTCATAAGCGTCTCAGGCAGAATTTGAACTCAGATCTTCCCCACTTCAAGTCCAGCACTCTATCCGGTTGGCCACCCAACCGATCTTCCTAGGAACTATCTCTTTATATCCTTTCCTCACTCGATGGTCACAAGCACCCTGTAGATATGCACTATGGGCCTGACCAGCCACATGTCACAGATGAGGCAACTGAGACCGAGAGAGACCCCATGAGCTTGTTCCGGGGCACACCGCTACAAATCTATTTTCTGGCCTAAGCCTATGGGCCATTTCTAATTTACCTAGCCATCCAGAACCAGTCATTCATCCATCTGTGTAGGGTGATCGCCCGGGAGTCCAGGAAGACTCTTACCTCAGACTCTTGCTAACTGTGGCTGTATGACCCTGGGCAACTCACTTAACCTCTGCCTCAGTTTTCTCATCTTTAAAATGGGGATAATAATGGTATCTTGAGTTGTTATTGAGGATCCGAATGAGATAATATTTGTGGTCCTTTTCAACTCTTAAAGCTCTATGTAAATGTTAGCTATTAGCATTGTTGTTGTTGCTAAGCGCCACCTATAGGTCCAAAGTACTGGGATGAAATACAGACAGTTAAGGTAAAGGTCCCTCTGCCCATCTGCAGCCCTTTGCCCAGAGGGCTCTTCCTCCTCATCTCTGCCTTCTGGTACACAGCATCCTCCAATGCTCTGATAATTACCCACTTCCTACTGAAAGCCTTTCTGGATCTCCCCCCCACCAATCCCCTTTGTCTGACTTTGCCTGCACCCCACCACACCCCAAACTCTAATCTCCTGCAGAACCAGCACACATCTTGCCACTTACCACGGTGCTTCACACACCAGACTTAACTAATGCGTGTTCATTGGTTGAGTACTTCTCTCCCCCGAGATGATCACTTGTATACTTATTTGTTTACATATATCCTCCTAGTGGGATATAATATAACCTCTTGGAATTTATATATATATATTGATATTTATTACGTATTTATATGGTAAACTCCCAGAGGGCAGGGGCATTTTTTGTTTTTATATCTCCATCCCTTACACATGGTAGGCATGTAAATGCATGCTTATTTGAATGGATCAGAACTCCCTCACTTTATAGAAAAGGAAAGAGAGTCCTAGAGAAATCCAGTGGCTTCCCAAGGTCATCTGGGACATGCTCACAGAGATGAAGTTGAAGGTTGAGAGACAAGAAGGGGGAGATGAGAATCCCACCGTTGAAATACTGCAAATGACACACATACCCCATAGGCAGCAGAGCCTGGGGAGTTTAAAGTTGCAAATGCATCATGGGTCATGCCCATGTTGAAAACCCTAAACTTCAAGCTGTTCTTAGTGCCTCTTACAATAGTTCATGTTCTCAAGCATCTGAGCTTTGTTAATCTTCTTCGTCAATTAATTTATTAATCTTCTCCATCAATTAAGAAGGTTATTAAGAACCCTATTCCTCTCCTTTGCTCCTTTGGAAGCCACTTGAGAGTTCTTTCCACTTTGGTTCCAAGAGGACCCGGCACTGGTTCTTTGAGGGGGGGCGGTGAACACAGAGATCGTGGCGCAGCTAGGTCTGGTGGTGTCCTCCTCTTTCCACTCCCTTCCCACCAGATAAAAGCCATGGTGCCCTGTTGCCCAAATGTGGGGACAGTGGAGCGGAAGATGCAGAAATGGGAATGTTTTCCCTGCTCTCAATCATCTACCAAGTGGCTCTACTTCCTCCCACCCCCAGGTTTTCCATTTCCTGTTCTTCCAGTTTTTGCAGATTGGGCAACAAATACTCTCAATTTCCTGGAGTTGACTGATGACAGGACATGGATGTCTGAAGCCAGAGGTGTCTGGCAAGCCCCAGGACAAGCCCCAGAGTAAAGGGAGCTGTGGGTAGCCGTGGCTTTGGGAGCACAGCTCCTCTTTCCCCCTGGAATATTAATGGTCACAGTGACTCAGTGGTAAGGCTCCGCTTCATCCATCCCTCCTCAAAAGCTTTAGGCTTCTTTGTCTGTGGTCTCTGCCCTCCTTCTAAGGTGCCATAAGGCTGTCGATAAAACCTCATGTTTTAACACAAAGAGAATTTATTTTAAAAGAATCTTCAAACTTATAGGCAGAGAATGGCAAGCCTTTCAGACTTTATGCTGAGATTTTTCAAAGGATCCCAAGAAATGCTTATCGAATATTGGAGACTGCACAAGGTGCGATGTGAGAGGAAAATATGTTGTTCTAGGAGAAATTTTATTATTTTATAAATTGCAATAATACTGTAATTATCCCAAAGCACAGGTCTGACCATGACCCTCTCCTGTTCGAAAATCATCTGTGGCTCCCTACTGCCTCCAGGGAAAAAGTGCCAAACTCCTTAATGCCTTCGTTGGCTCCAATCTGCCTTTTCAGCCTTGAGTTACATTCCTTGCTTTTACTCACTCTGTGTCCTAGCCCAGCTGGACCACTAGCTATTGCCACATTTGACCTTCTGTCTCTCATCTCTGTACATTTACACTGGTCCAGTCCCCGAAAAGGTGGGTTCTCAATTCTCTTTCATTTGCTGTACTTATTTTTTAAAAAAGAATTCTTGAAACTCCATTGAAAAAAGAAAGTGAAAAGACACCAGTCACTCCTTAGAGGGCAGCTCATCAGCCTTTGGCCAACCTTCAGCAACAGTCTATTTTGTGCTGTGGGCAGGCCCATCCTTTCATCAGTGTGACAGAGCAGGGACAGGGAGACCTATGATTTTACTTCCAGGTATGAAAATTCCCTTTACCAATGCAGGTTGGCATCTTCTCTGCCACTTATAGAGCTTCCCTGGCCACTGAGGGGTTTAGTGACTTGTCACATGTCACTGAATGTGTCAATATGTGTCAGGGGTGGGATTTGAACCTAGGTCTTTCTGTCCCTGGAGCCAACTCTCTGTCCACTATGCCTTATAATCCTGTCACATCTTTCACTTCTCTACATTCAAGTCTGTGGTCAGATGCCTCTCCGGTAACATCCATTAGGCTGCCCATGCCAGTGCTGGGTTTGGGTAGTGTCTTTAATGTTCATCCCTCTGGGATGGTGACACTGTTTGATCCATAGCCCCTGAGCGTCACCAGGACATATGCCATTGTTTGACAGGGGCAGAGGAGAGGAAGTGACTGTAGTCATTTTAAAGTCACAGAATGGGAGGCTGAGGGAATCATTGGAAGGAGTCAATATGGAGTGAGGGGCTTGAGTTTCAGCCCTGCCTTACCTGTGTGACCTTGGGTAAGTCATTGTTCTTCACAGTTTCCATGAATAAAATGTGAGAGTTGGACTTAATGGGTTAGAAAAGTCCTTAGCTCTTTCTTTAGGGAAACAAGAACTTTTTGTCATATTTTTTCCAGTTTCTGATTGTTCCAGTGGCTCACCTGTGAGTTGCCTCCTGGCTTTCTTCAAATCCTAGCTAAAATCCCCCCTCCTACAGGAAGCCTTTCCTAACCCTCCTTCATTCTAGCACCTTATTCCCTGCTTATCCTGTCTGGAGCTTGTTGGTAGTAGTTTTTTGCTTGTTTTCCAGTTTAGAATGTAGGCTCCTTGAGGGCAGGGTCAGTTTTTGCCTTTCTTTGTCTCCTCAGTCCTTAGCAGAGTGCCTGGCATGTAGTAGGCACTTAATGAATGTTTATCAACTGACCGTCCTCTTCCAGTCCCTTCTTCCAAGGCCTTTGTAGTTTTTCACCTCCTTCTCATTCTCTCTTGCCTCAGACACATCCCAGAATCTCTTGGTCCCGTGAGGATTCTGAAGGGGGTAGCATGGAGGGTCAACACAGCAAGGAGGGATAGTGATGTGTGGGAGGGCACAGCAGCCTCCTGAGCATTTGGGGTTTGCTCAGCAGTTTACACTCAGGATCACATACTGATGATAGAACTGGGTCTCAGAGAGATTTAGTGGCATACCTACAACCCCACGGCCTCCCCCAGGATTCACACCTCTGCCTTTCTTGATTCCAGGTCATAAAATTTCAGCATTCACATTGGAAGGAACCATAGACACAATCTTCTCCAACCCCTTCTTTAGATTGTTGAGGAAATTATAATGCTGGGAAAGTTTCCTCTTTCCATCTCACAGCCTTGGGCTCCAGTGAGGCCTTTTCTATCCCTAGAGGGATGACCCTCTGACCTTGGGACAGTGTCTGACCGTTGTTGCTCAGTGGCTGACACCAAAAGCTACAAAGGCGATGCTTTCCGCAATGTGACCCTAAGGTCGTGTCTACATGGCAACAGAAGGTCCTCTTCCTGAATTTTTCAGGTGCAGCTTAAACTAGCTGATTTTAAGGTCCCCTTTAAATCTGAGGTTCTGGGATTTGATGATCTCCAGCAAAATTACTGCCTTGCCCCAAAATAAGCCCATCGAGTATGATGGTGGCAGCTTATCTTTTCCTAGAGTTTTTCTTTTCCAAATAATCTGTTTCATGTCTAAAGAAAACCAAGCGAAGAAGGACGTGGGCACTTGTTACCTGACCTTGAACCCTTGAGGCAACTAAGTCAGCATGACTCAGGTTCATTCCCAAGAGGATTGGAGAGATGCCATAGGGATCCTCCTTAACTATCTTACAGCCTGGGCCCTTCTTCATTGGGGGCAGAGGAGAGGGCCGGGGGAGAATGGCCAATAAAATGGGAGGATCCATTTTCTCTTAGCTACTCTTACAGAATCAGAGAATTTAAAGATAGAAGGGTCCTCAGCACCATTTTAGTCCAAATTCTACACAAAGAAATGCCTATCACAATATGCCAGACAAGCTTCAGTTTGGATATCTCCAAGGAATGCAGATGTGCCATCTCCTAGCAGCCTATGCCCTTTTTAGACACCTATAATGTTAGGAAGGGTTTCCTGATGCCAAGCCTAAATTTGCCTTCCTTCATAGTAGAATGTAAGCTGCTGGGGGCAATCTCACTTTTGGGAGTGCCTGGTGTGATATCTGACGTGCAGTTGGTGCTTAATAAATGCTTGTTAATTGATTGCTGACTAGTCTGAAATTTCTGTTGTCACGGATGATGTTGGAGAAATCACAGGCCAGGATCTGGTATGTTGTGGCTCTTCCATTAGGTCTCTTGTCCCCAAAACACCCCCGAATCTGCTCTTTTTTTAGTTGTTTATTTTCCTCCTTGGCTCCCATCCTCACCATCGCTAGCATTAAGCTATCCAGACTAAAGCCAACAGATGCTATGCCCTGGGAAGGTGATTCTGCTCTGGAGGGAAAGGGGCCTCCCCAGGAGACATTTCACAGCCTCTGGATAGAGCTGCCTTTTCCCTCTTTCTGTTCCATTTCAGATTGAAAACCTGCATGAGAGGAGGTGAAAGGGCATTGAACTCAGGTCTTGCTTTGATCCGAGCTGCCAAACACACATCTCTCCACTCACAGCCAAACAAGCCACGTTCAGATCGCAAAAATACATGTGTCTGCTTTACTTGATGTTACGTTGGAGATCAGAGCCATGGAGGTCTAAATTCCTTCCATGTGCTGTGAAAACCTTTGTTTGGGACCCTTCATGGATTCGAATTCACGCCCCCATTCTGTTGGCCAGCTTCGCAGGCGCCTTGACCTTCACTGCTGGTCCTTGCAGCCTCACAAAATACTTTCTGTTTATAGGGGAATGTTGAGCAGACTTTTAAGATGTGAGATTTTCTTTTTATTTCTTATGGAATCCATTCCCTCCATCCTCAGTTTCACTAAATGTTTTTTTTTATGAAAACCTAATTTAGGGGTCCAGCTGATGTTGAAACTTAAAGCTGCTTTGGTTCAGCTGCAAAATTAATGGGTTCTGGATAAATATGAAAAGGGGACCCAGCTGGAAACAAGCACAACCTTATCTTAGGGCTGAAAATGGATCCTGGGCATTAAAAGACCAAACACTTGGCCTCACTTTACAGCTCCACCAAAATGTTAAAATGATTTTATAGCAACTTAGTGAGCAAGCAGAGAAGTGTGAACGAAATTCAACACAATTCAATCCAACAAGCATCTACTAAGTGTCTACTGTGTCCTGGGCACTGGGGGACTGAGGCACAAGTGAGAAAAGCCATGCCTTCAAGGAGCAGATCTGACTGGAAAAGAACCTTGACTGGAAGGTGGGGGCTGGGTTTTAGTCCCAGATCTGCCCCATCCAGCTGAGTGACCTTGGGTAAATCACTTGAGCCTTGAGAAGCTCAGTTTCCTCATCTATAAAAATGCAGATGCTTTTGTTCCTTTGTTTTGCTCCTGCTCTAAAAAATGAGATAATTCTGTGGGTAGCAGACTAGCCCTGTGATTGCATTCATGTAGCTGCTTCCAGTAGTGTCGGACTCTTTGTGACTCCATCTGAGATTTTCTTGAGAGATACTAGAGTAGTTTGCCATTTCCTTCTCCAGCTCGTTTTACAGATGAGAAAACTGAGGCAGAGTTAAGTGACTTTCCCAGGGTCATACAGCTAGTACGTATCCGAGGGTGGATTTGAACTCAGGTCTTGCTGACTCTGGGCCCAGCACTGCATCCACTGCACCACCCAGCTGCCCCGGGCACCTTCTCTACAGCAGGTCATCTTAGAGAGCTGTCTCAAGCACTGAGCAGTTAAATGACTCGCCCAGGATCACACAGCCAGTGTGGGTCAGAGACAGGACTTGAACCCAGGTCTTTCTGGCACTAAGGCCAGCTCTCTATCTACTCTCTCCCACACTGCCCTGCAGTGCCCCATTATTATTCCAGATATTCATGCATATGATACTTTAGGTCTTGAGGCATTTTCTGTGCTTAATTAAGTTTGTGACATCTCCAAATGACCACGGTGATTTCTTTTTTTTTTTTTTCGGTTTTTTCCTTTCCTGGTGCTGCCATATTTCTGGCCACAGGAACTGAAGCGTCTAATCTGATATTCAGACCATAGGATCCAAGCGCGAGAGCTGGAGGGACCTTAGACACCATCAGATGCAGCAGTCTTTCTCCAGTCTCAGTTTCCCTGACTTCTCTATGGCTTTGGATGTGGCTCATCTCTGTCTTTTCTTTCATATTCTCTTCTCTCTGGGTTTTCAGGACATTCTGCTTCCCATCCCCTGCCCTCCCGCCCCCCCCAGTCTCTCTCTGTCTCTGTGTCTGTCTATCTCTGTCTCTGTCTCTCTGTCTCTCT
>CM053623.1:14803109-14823611 GCA_028646595.1 Phalanger gymnotis
AGAGAGAGAGAGAAAGAGAGAGAGAGACAGAGAGAAACAAGCGCATTACCAGGTGTTAGGCAGTAGGGATACAAATACAAGAAGAAGGGAAGATAACCCCTGCCCACAAAGAGCTTACTTTCTAGCTAGGGAAGAGGATTCACAAGAGGGTGAGGGAGGGGTGGGGAGAGAAGGAGGTCCAGAGAAGTAGGAGCTGAGCTGAGACAGAATTGAGTCTGGTGGTTGGTGGTGGTTGTGCTCTTTGAGGGCACGGATTGTCTTTCTTTGTATCCCCAGCTCTTAGCTCTGTGCCTAGCACATAGTAGGAACTTAACAAATACTTGTTGAATGAACGAATGAGTTTAAGATAAATTTTATTCGGACAGTTGAGACTTCATTATTCAAGGAGCCAAAGTCCACAAAGAAAATGTGCCAACAGCAATGGATAGCAAGCTTGAGTTAGAGTGAGGCAGTCTCCTCTCATGCTTACCCCACCTCCCCCTTCTGCCCCAATCAAGCTGTCTATTTTCTTCCTAGGTATGACTACCAGATGAGTAATATTATGTGATTCGGAGCTGGGAAGGACCTGAGAGATCTTCTCATTCAACCTTCTCATTTTATAGAAGAAGAAACGGAGACCCAGACGGTTCCTTATGATCATGGACACAGGTTGTCCTTCCTTCTCAGAGGACCTGAATGACAACACTACGTTGGGGTCAAGGTATGGTGTGTCCAGCTGTGGCTGATCAGAGCAACAGGAGCTCAGAAGGTTCTGCCTGGGTCAGGCGCATATAAATAGTCCACATGAACATTTGGAGTGGAGATGTCTCTAAATTTGCGTATCGCCTCTCGCTACGTGAGCGGTAAGTAGGAGAGTAGAAGATTGGAACCCAGATCTTCTGAATAGTAATGATAATGATAATAACAACTAGCGTTTCTATAGCATTGCAAATCACTTTCCAAATATTATCTCCTGTGATCCTGGCAACAACCCTGGGAGTTAGGTGCTATTATGATCCCATTTTGAGGATGAGAAAACTGAGGTTAAGTGACTTGCCCAGCTAGTAAATATCTGAGACAGGATTTGAACTCAGATCCTCCTGACTCCAGGTCCAGAGCTCAGCTCGTTGTACCATCTGGCTCCCTAGTCTTTTTGGCACATGCAGAGAAATTGTAGCTTTAGGGTTCTACTATTCCCTACTGCTCTTGCCATCACATTTCAAGGATTCGGCAGGGATCTTAATTTTGTAATTAACAGAGGCTGAGACGAGCTTCCTAAAATTCTACTTATTGGGCAGAACAATGAGATGTTTCACTTCGCCAGGGTCCCTGTCCTGCGGCCCTCCCCGACTAGTGTGACAGGTTAAACACCACACTAATACCAGTGTGAATGTTTGATCGCCTCGGGGTCCTGCTTAAAGCCTCCAGAACCGCCTACCCATTCTCATTTTGCAGACTTATCAGAAATTCTAAGACAAATAACACCCAGAGGCATGAGCTGCGAACCTGCTTTTGCCTCCGTTTCAAAACCTCAGAACAAAATAAAAAAAGGATTTCTGAGACATTTCTCCAAACAGGGAAAGCTGCTAACGTGTGAGGTTTTAGTGTCTGTGTGACACGTCTGATCTGGAGAAACTGATCTCCCTCCATGTCAGAGAATGCGAATCTGGGCTGCCATGCTGGTGCTAAGGGGGGTGCCTGCTTACACTGAGCATGACTTTCTTTCTGAACCCCGTCTAGGAGGGAAAGGGCAGTGGCAGCAGGACCCCCACCTTCACTCCTCCAACACAGAGCTTAGGAATGATTTCAAATGGAGGCCTTTTGACATTCAGATAGTTCCGTACCATTGGCAAAAAACATGACATACATTCTCATTACATCGACTCTCTCCTTTGCTCAGTACGATAAGCCTGCAAGGAAAATGACACAGGCGTAGTAGCTCCACTTTATAGATGAAGAAACTTAGGCTCAGAAAGATTAACTGACTGACCCATGAAGTATTGAAGGTAGGATTCAAATGCAGATCTCTTCTAACCTAGAAAACGTGGCCATTCCACCATACCACATTGCTAGCCATGGAAAATGATTAAATGAAACCAATTTGGCCCCTATCCATTACACTTCCCTGGCTGGTGTTTAACTAAGTTGGAATCCTGGTTTTGTCCACTGCTGTCTCTGTAACTTTGACTGGGCTACTTCCCATCCTGGGAAGCAGGAGGGGGGCAGGGCAGGGCTCAGTTTCCCTATCTACATAATAATAGCTAACACTTACAAGGCATTTACTAGGTGCCAGGCACAGAGCTAAGCACCTTACAAATGTTATCTCACGTGACCTCCACAACAAACCTAGGAGGTAGGAGCTATTTGAGCCCCATTTTTACATATGGGGAAACTGAGGCAAGCAGAATGCCTTGTCCAGAGTCCCTTAAGCTCTTCATCTATGATCTCAAGACCCAGTTCTGGAGTCCAGGACCTTTGTACATGTGATGAGCTCTGGATGGAGGAATGAATGGACAAGTGGACAGTCTGATGGACAGACTCCCTGGAACATCCACATTTCTTTTACTTTAGAGGAATTTTAGCATAAAAAATGATTTTACTAGAAATTACATGCATTTTTGGAGACTCAGTGGCCAGCCTGTCAGTTGCTGAAATGATTTAAAAAACACATTCCCTTTAACAGAATTGAAGTATGGCCTAGTAGGAAGAACCCAGGAGCTGGAGTGAAGGGATGCTTGGTCAAATACCAGCTCTGCCAGATCTCTCCTGTGTGACCTTTGCCACCAAACATCTCAGCTGGCTGATCTGTAAAATTGGGGTACTGGACTCAATGATCCCCAGGAGATCCTTTCCTGACTGAAAATTCTTTGAGCCTTGAGGAAATGCTTATCTTTAAACACTTAAAAAATTATACAATAATAACACTTAAGAAACCCCTACTATATTGCATGAACACCCTTAAAATGCACCTGTAACTCTTAAATACTTCTCCCTTTCCACAGTGTCTGTCAAGTGCACTCTGGAGTGATGTCAAACAACACCGGGACTACTTGTGGCAAAAGTAAGCAAATAAATCCAGAGGGGCTGACCTCGCCCCATTTACTCTCCTACTCCCCCTTATCTAAGTACAAAGTCTTGCTGAATCTGAAGGGAGATTTACTCACCCATTCTCTCCAGGACAGAAAATCTGCTGTCTATGCATGCCTAGACAAAAGGGTTGAAAGCCAAGCAATCAAATATTAAGCATTTATTAAGCACCTACTATGTGCCAGGTACTTGAGACACAAGGAAACTATCCCTTCCCTCCTGAAGCCAGCTGAAGAGACATAGGATGGGTCAGGTAGAGAGCTCAGGTTCCAGGAGAACGAGGTAGATACATTTCACAAAGAGCCTGACAAAGGTTCCAGCACTCAGTCTTAAGGGAATAAGCACATTTTTATGCCTGCATTCAGGAGCTCTAGCCTCATTTCTGGATTCTCTAAACTAGTTTAAGTGACACTGCCCCCCTCCTCTCAGAAGAAATGACGATCCCTAAGTGGCTGTGGGCCCCTGGGCCTTCTAGAAAAGACAATCTCCAGAGCAGAGTCCTTAATATGTCATTGTCACGGTCTCCTTGAACAGTCTACTGATGCCTATGGACCCCTTCTCAGAATAATGCTTTAAATAACTGATGGAAATGCACAAGTTTGTTCTGAAGTTAGTGAAAACAAAGATGTTATTTTTTTCCCATCTGAGTTCACAGAGCCCCTGAGATTTATCAGTGGGATTCTTGGTGGGTCAGCAGACCCCAAATTATAAGCCCCTTCTCTGAGCACTTCTCTCAGGTAACTAAGACCCTAAGCTGTAGTGGGTCACTGCTCCACACTGGTAGGGTTTCTCAGTGGAGAGCTCTATCCTAATGAGATCACAGAGCCAGATTCCAACATCAACGAAGGTAAAAAAAAAAAAAAAGAAAAAGAAAAGAATTGCTAGCTGTAGTACTAAATTAATTTAATTGAAACATAGGGTGGGGGTGGGGTGCTTATGGAATGTATATGAGTGGACGAACGGGTGGGACTCCAGATCTTTGTGAATTACATCCTTTATTCCATGGACTAGCTTTTCTTTTTTAACAAGAACTCTTAAGATCGTCCATACTCTACGGAAAACCACTAGAATAGCACATCGTTGGGTACAGACATACGGTTAGGTTGTTACATAACCCAACTTTTAAAAATGTTCAGTAGCTCAGGTAATATTTTATATAGTTACCTAAAAGGCCATAAAAAATTAGAGTATATAAAAATTTAAATATTGACACTTGTGGATGACATGCTTATGGAACCCAGATTCACCAAAGGAATCAGTGACCCTTGCTGTTTGGAATGCAAGAACTTTCATTTCTATGCAATTGAAGAGAGGGTGCTAGGTTTTTTATGGGTTTCCTTATATGTCTTTCAGCACGAAGGCAGAAGGGAATTTTAATGAAGGCTCTAAATGGTACACAGTCTGACTTTGCAACCTCAATATAAGTTAGAATTTTATGAAGTCGTCAGATTTCTTTATGTGTCTTGACGACATCGTGGCAGGGCAAAATTTAATAAAGACCTTGAGAAATTTCACCCCCTGCATGTTGAGTATGCAGGGAAAGTGGCCTTTTATGAAGACGGCAGATTTCTGTATGTATAGGCGGCATTCAAGGTTGGAAAAATTATATGACACGGCCCAGGATTAATGTCTGAGATGGAAGGGTGTCGAAGGAAGACAGATTTAAAAAATAACAAAACAGTTTTATCATTCATACACTGTGGTTGTGCTTTTTGAAAGGAAAGGAACACTTATTAAGAAGATATCTTCCAGAAAGATTTTATCTTTCTTTGCTTACATTTTTCTCCAATCCATTATGGTAATAAAAAACATAATAAATAAATAAATGTGCTTTTTTTTTTCCCCTTCCCTCCTCCTCCATAGAATTGGTAGCTTCCTTAGAAGCAGAACTGAGGTGATGAGCCTTCTACAGACCTTTCCTGATTCCACACCCCCAACCCAGTTATTAGCATGATTTCTCTAGGGAAATTGCTTTTCATTACTTTGTGTACAAATGCTGATTTCAAGTGCATTTACTTACTTGTGTGCATGTTGTATAACTCCAGGAGAATGTAGGTTGTTGGTTGGTTGGTTTTTTTTTTTTTTTTTTTTTTTTTTTGTTTGTCTATGTAAACCTAGCACAATACCTGGCACACAGTGGTTATTTAATCAGTGTTTGGTGAATTTATTCTAATTGAATGCATGGAGATTAAAAATACACTAGTTATCATTTGCTTTGATTGTTCAAGCAGCAAGATGGATTGATCGATTGAGCAATATGCATTTATTAAATGCCTGCTATGAGATCATATTTGTAAAAAAAAAAAAGCACTTAGCACAGTGCTTGGCACATAGTAGGTGCTTATTCTCTTCCTCTACCTTCCCTTACTATGTTCTAGGCAAGAGCTGGGTGATAGATTTGGCTTAGGAGACTATCAGTAGGACAAATTATTGTTTCATTAAGTAAATTAAGGAATACTTTGCAAATTATGAAAGTTTAATAGGACATTCTCTCTGTATGTAACTCTGAGAGAGTATTTTTGGTTTTTGTTGTTGTTTTAAAGCAAATCTCCTCTAGGAATTACTTTGGAAATAAATCTGCCCCCAATGAAAATAATGGCCAGATTTTGTGTGCCTCCCATTTTAATATGGGCATAGCGGTTACAGATGGGTGTCTTTTCCTTCCTCCACCAAAATCTTCCTGCAGTGCCTCTCTCCAAAGCTACTGCCTAAGGATGGGTCCTGGTCTGTCTTGGCATGCTGGAAAGGCTGGAGCCCAGGCCCTCTTTTGCCTCTAAGACACAATTCACATTCTTCTCTCTAGAATTTAATGCCCTTCAGAATTTGCTTTCAGCTCCTGCTTCTGGACCGATCACCTATTACAGCCCTTAG
Organism: Phalanger gymnotis; assembly: GCA_028646595.1. Taxonomy (NCBI): domain Eukaryota; kingdom Metazoa; phylum Chordata; class Mammalia; order Diprotodontia; family Phalangeridae; genus Phalanger; species Phalanger gymnotis. The sequence continues at coordinate 14,809,047 of CM053623.1, forward strand.
CGCTCTCCAGGCTCCATTCAGACCAGTCATTTTGCTCCTCTATCTCCATGCTGTGGTTCCACTTTCCCTTCAGCCCACCTTCCATGGAAGCATATCTCAAATGCCACCTCCTTGACATCTCTCCGAGTGATCTGTGCTTTCCAGTCCCACCCCAGAAACCACTTTGTATTTACTTTTTATATGTGGCATATCCTTATCTACAAAATAGAACTGAAGCGCCTTGGGGACAAGGACTGTTTTCATTGCTGTCTTTGTATATTCAGGCCCGGGGCAGCTAGGTGGCACCAAAGTGCACTGAGCCCTGGGCCTGGGGATGGGAAATCTCAGCTTCTTGTGTTCAAATTTAGCCTCAGACACTAGCTGTGTGACCCTGGGTAAGTCACTTAACCGTTTGTCTCAGTTTCCTCATCTCTAAGGAGCTGAAGAAAGAAATGGCAAACCACTCCAGGATCTCCGCAAAGATAACTCCAAATAGGGTCATGAAGAGTCAGACATGACTAAAACTCAAAAATAATAATAATTTTCAGGCTTAGCACAGTGATGCTCAAAAAATAAATGTCATACAAGGAGTATGATTTATACTCATGGGAGTTGACTTCTAGGGTATCCGTCCTCTTCCCTGCTCCGACAGCTTCCTCCTCTTCTTTGAATCGCTAATATTTTTTAAAAGGTACCCCAAACATTAAGTCCTGGGGCTCCTCCTAGGCAAGGCTGCACCTGCAAATCACTGCTCCGCCATACCATGTGAGCAGTATGATTTAGTCCTGACTCAGGGGAAGAGAACCACCCATTGACTCACCATCACGGCCTCCAACAGGCCCTCTGGGATTTCTTTGGAGGTCTCCCCTATAAAGGCTGACCAGATCCAACCAACCCTGCTCAGCTTATGAGCGCTTAGCCAGAGGTGGTATGGCTGCCAGCCATATTACTCACTGGTGAGAGTTAGTCATCTCTATCTATAAAAAAGGGCATTCCATGTGCCTTAAGCTGTTTACAGGAGAAGCCACCCAGTGATAGCGCCTGGTTTCACCTCCGCAGCTCGATTTAACCCGATTAGTGTGATGTTCACCAACCCGCTCCCGATAATCTCTGCTGCCTTTTCACTTCCACGTTCCCTGGGCCGCTGTTCTCCGCGGAGTAGGGGGCAGCAGCGAGGACCCCAACCACATCCTTCTGTGGGTTCTTCCCTTAGCGCACTCGGGTCCTTTTGCCTTTTCCTATTATGGCCTGGGCAATTCTCCTTTGGGATTAGGTGCAATTTAAGGGCTTACGGATTGTGGGGATTTTTAAAAATGCTTTTATTTTCTCGAACTTTAGGCTCCCAGATCAATCCTCCTAATTTTGCACGTTAATTCCAGGAGCTGGGCTATGCCTACGGCGATCCATATGTGCTTCTAGCCAGATCCTTTTGACGGCGCTCTCCTTCCTTCCCGAGCACATTCTTTGAATAATGGTTTTGCGGGAAGAAGAAAAAAATCTCTCCTCTCAACTGTTTTAGACTTTCAGGTTCTAAGGAATTATTTCCTTCCTCCCCTCAAAACCTCCGATCCTGACACCCCCTACCTCCATTCCTACTTTCTATCCAGAAAGAGATCCGACGGAACTTACTGAGTTGCCTTTTTTTTTTTTTTGAAAGGTCCTTAGTAAATGCCTCTATTTCCATTTTAACTGGAGCATTTGGTACATTAATAGCTATAGCATGCTAACAGCTGTGGGAAAACTGACATAAAATATAACCAGCCCAGAAAAATGGCCCAAGTACAACATCTTTGAATTATGCTTTATTAGCAATTTGGACTCATTACTGTTTGGGGGAGGAAGGAAGGGAGGGAGGGAGGGATTTCTGCGAGTTATTTCTTTAATGTACTAAGCAGAGCTTTGCCATCATGTTTTCCTATGATACGGGAGAGGCCTCCAAGGTGGGTCACTCAGGAGCTGTCTTGTCCACGCTTCCCCCTCCCCTTCCCTCTTTTTCTTCATTGAAATTCATTACCCCTCCAGCGAGGTCAAGCCAGGCATTTTAGGAAGCTTCCAATGAAATACGCTTCTTCTCTCAGCTCTGGGTGCTCTCAGAGCCCTTCATTCTTCCTGTTTCTTCTCCCTCCCTGGGGACCCCTCCTCTTTCAGACTAAGGCCAGGTTACAGCTTGGCTCTCGGCTACCGCACTGTCACCGCACTCTTGAGTTACGATGGTCTGAAAAGACGCTGTACTATTTAACAGCCTGAGATCACAGACTTTCCTGACATGATGCTTAACCAGGTTCCGTCTTCCTTTCACAGCTCTCATTATTTGTACGCGTTTTAAGACTTCTGGGGAGAATATGTTATCTCAAAGACTCCCTATTCCCTTCAGTACGCTCCTCTCTCGTATTAATCTTCCCCCCTCCCCCGCCCGACAGCTGCTCGGCCAGCCTGTCAATTTTGTCACCGAGAAACCCAAGTGCAGACTGGCGGTGCCCTATTCCCGAATCTGTCACCCGGCCTTTACAAGGCGGAAGCCAACTTTCTGTGCTCGAACTGGCCTCCATTCCCTCCTCCCCTCTGCCTGGCGGTCCTAAAGGCCCCCAGAAGGCTCTGCTCAGGTGCGTTCTAAAAGACGCATTCTCTGGCTCCCCCACTTCAGGGGCTCTTCACTTGGAGTTCTCCAACTGTATTTATTTTAATATTATAACTATTTCAGCATTTGGGGGTTTTCTTTGTAGTCCTATACATTTTACTTCACGAATTTAAAAACACGATTCTGAGGAGTCTGTAGACTTCATCAGATTGCCAAAGGGGTCCACGCCCCCCATCAAGAAATGTTAAGAGCCTCACCCCGGGTGCCGGTGCTCATTCTTCCCCAAATAATCGTCCTCCAAAACCAGTCTTTAATTTTGTCTTTGCTTCTCTGGTGCCTGGCACATAGCGAATGCTTAATAAGGGCTTTGGGGTTTATCGATACAGACAAAATATATTCACTGGGTAAAAAATACATATAATATGTTCCTAAGATCACGGATCTCAAAAAAAAGTCATCTACTCCAATCCCTTCATTTTATAATAAAGGAAAAACTGATGCCCTAGGAAGTAAATTGACTCACCTAAGGTCACACACACTTCATCTTCCAAGTATGTGTATGGCTCATATTTTATGTATTACAGAATATAATGTGTGTGTGTGTGTGTGTGTGTGTGTGTGTGTGTGTGTGTGTAGTGTAGTGTATACAGAATTTTTGCATAAGGGCAAAAAGTCATCCATAGAGCAAAACTAGGTATGAATCGTTATTGTCCAAGAGAAAATTGCAGAGTGTGAAGTGAGAGTGCATGTAATGAGGGAAGGACACATTTACTCTTCCAGGGAGGGGTTGTATTCCTCAGTAGAGTGTAAGTTTCTTGAGGATGAGGGTTAGAAACCTTTTGTGCATGATGGGCTCTTAAGAAATGCTGACAGAAGTGCAAGTCAAAAGCCTCAGGCAGAACTCTCAGACTCTGTATCTGACTATCCGCTGTCAAAAAGAGCCAAGATTCCACATCGGTCTCCCAAGGATGGCAAACCCATTTACCCCAAAGCATCTTACTAGGTTATCCTAAGCATCAGGAAAAGATTCAACATCAGATTCCAGTTTTGCTTTTGGGGGAAATCGTTAACAGTGGTATCATGAGTCTGGAGCACCATGCCTTTCCAATCAGTATGGGGGTGGGTGGGGGTGGGCATGGTGTAATTGAAACCAGCTGCTCCTCAACCTAGATGGCGTAAGGTGAAAGGCACATCTTTGGCTTGTGGCTGCCCCCAAGATACTGGTGTAAATCATTGGGCTGTAGATTTAGGGATGGAAGGGCCCCCGATGTCATCTAGTCCACTCCACTGCTTTTAGACATGAGGTAACTGCCACATGGAATGGGGAAGGGGAGTAGGAAGGGAGCCCTCTCTACATATGCCCATGGCTTGGGGCCCATTGCTTAGGGCTAGTTATAGCTTGCTTATCTGTGTCTGATACTACTTCACTGGACTTTAAGTTGCCAAGGAGACAGATACTATGTTACGTTTAATCTTTTTATCCCCAGTGTCTAATTTAGTTCATCACACATAGTAGGCATTTAATAAATGTCAAATGAGACTGAAAAGTAAGAAAAATGTCAGTCTCAAGGTGTAAAGGCCCCTTGTGGTTTTCTGCTCCAAAGATTAAAATATTCCTCTGTGAATGTCACTATTTTATTAACAAAGACTTCTTCATAGGGAATGGATTTTTGCTTTTAGAATAGGAATGGGGGTAGCTTTTGACTGTATTACCTTCTGTTATATGGTTTAGGACCTATCACAGACATGAATTTAGATCTGGAAGGGCCTTAGAGGACATCACATCCAATCCTCCCATTTTACAAATGAGCAGACTGAGACACAAAGAGGCTAAGTGACTTCCCAAGGGTCACATGGCTAGTAAGTGTCTGAGGTGGGACGTGAAGCCAAGTGCTCCTGACTTCAAACCTATCACTAGCCTCTGCACTAATTCTGAAACAAAAAGTTCCATTTTCCCATTATCCAAGAATGAGGAAAAGCAGGAACACTCATGAGGCCCACAGCACTCATGAGATCAATACTTTAGGGGGACTTTGAGGGGGATGAGGTCTTTTTCAAGAGAAGGTGGTTTATGGCTTGGCATATTGGAATCAACATTAAACAAAACACCCTTCAGTCTCCAGTCCTGATGACTGGCCAGAGCCTGGCCATTGCCACTGTCTGACACTAGCCAGCAGATCAGATTTCTGGGCTGGGCTGAAGCCTCTGGGTCAATCTATACTCTGAGTTTTCTCTGTGTTTGACAAGGGTTCTGCCTCATTAATTGTTGGACCCCATACTATGCCCAAACCACTTTAATTCTTCTCTTAGAAGTGACCCTAGGCAAGTCACTCAGGCTCCCCATGCCTCATTTTCCTCATTTGTAAAAGTTTCTGCATTTTTAAGCAGTGACATTAAACAGAAACATTAAAAAAGGTCCCAGAGATAATGAGGGCCAGAGTTAAGATTCAAACCCATTTAAAGCCCTGATCCCTTCCCACCTCTCCAGTCTCCTTACTGTTATTCCACTCCATTGTCCAGCTATACCAGCTCACCTGCTGTTCCTCTCACAGCCTCTCTCCAGTCTCCAAACCCTTGCATTGGCTGTCCCTCATTCCTGGGCTTCTCTCTCTCTCAGAATCCCTGGCTTCCTTCAAGACTCAGCTCAAATCCCATCTCCTCCAAGAGGCCTTTATGGGTTCCTCAGCTGTTCTTGCTGTTTGATCCAAAGTTACTTTGTATCAGCTTTCCATATATTTATACACGTACGTGTTATCTTCCCCCAAACTGAACATATGGTCTGTGAGGGCATGGACCCTTTCATTTTTGTCTCTATTTCTCCAGCACCCAAAAAATGCCTGGCACTTAGGAGTTGCTTTAGAAATGATTGCTGGTCATGCATAATCTGTGCTGTGGAGAGGGGAGAGAGAGGGAAAGAATTTGGAACTCAAATTTTTAAAAAATGAACATTAAAAGTTGTTTTATGTGTAATTGGAAAAATAAAATATAAAAATGAAAAAAGAAATGATTGCTCTGTGTGTGTGTGTGTGTGTGTGTGTAAGGTATACAGGAGAGTAGCTGATTTTTGGCCCTCGACAATGTGGTCACAGAAATCAAGGAACAGATAACATAGGCAATAAGGTATTGGCATGTTAACAAAGTACAAAGACTTGTTAGCATATTTGAATATACACATAGAATGCATATTTACTACAATTGAACCATGCTCACTCAAATTGCCATTTGTTCTGTGAAGTTTGGATTCAGTCAAAGGGTGATGCTTGAGGACCTAGAGGGCTACGTGTGGCCTTGAAGATGCAGGTTCCCCACCCCGGCCATGGGAGGCTCTGAAGATTAATAGGAGAACACCACTAAAGTGCTTCAAGATCCCTGGACAAAAGGCCTATTTGAGAACAGCAAAGAAGGATTACTTCACTCCAAAAGATGGATTTAATGACTTCAGCAATGGATTTGAGGGGTTTCGCCATAGCTGCCACCTTCAACTGGCCTGGGTGGGGGGCGGATGGGGGGAGGAGGAGGAAGGGTTCCTCTCCATCTTCGCTTTCTTCTTTTCATTTAAACCCCCTTGCATCCTACCAAGACTTTCACTTCTAACCCCAAGCCGATTTCCATCTTCTAAAGTGGGCCCAGGAATAGATTCCAGCTGCTGAGAACCGTGCATGGGACTTTCCAGCCTACATATACCTAAATAAATAAATAACAAATGACCTGCTTTTTTCTAGCATCAGCCTTGCTCATGTGTCATTAATAAAAGTGGGGGAAAATCCGCCAGTTTAGAGTTAGAATATTGGATGCGTTTTCCACTATTTTTCATTCGTTATGATGAGGTAAAGGGGACGGCTACTTTGAGTGAGCGGAGCCCATAAGATATGATTTGTATTTATTTGTTCTCCTAAAGCTCATACGATCACAGACTTAGAGCTGGACCTCAGGAGTCCAGCTAGTCCACTTTCCTCATTTTACAGGTGAGGAAACTGAGGCCAGGGCTGTAAAGTGACTTGCTTAGGGTCTTGTCCTTCTGCTTACTCACAAACTCCCATTCATGTATCATAGAGCCCAGAGCTTTGACCAAACCCCTGCATTTTACAGAGAAGGAAACTGAGGCCCAGAGAAGCTGAGATGTTCTTCCTTGGAAGGTCATTGCCCAGATACACTGTCCACATATAAAAGGAGACAGCATTCCCTCTACCATAAATGTGACTGAGTCTCATCTATTTGGTCTCAGACTTATCTCTGGCGTGTTCTTTTTCCCATACAAGAAGCTCCTATCGGTGCCCCCTTCTTTCCAGTTGTGAAGCAGCTGTCAACTCTTTTCCTGATCCCCTCCACCCCAAACTGGAGACTCAACATGGCCTCGCCATCACCCCTTGTTTTAATCAGCACGGAGTCTGAGAAAGCCAGCCTGTATCCTCCTGGGGACGCTAACAACCGCTGGTGGGCCACGGGGCCAGACCTCAGAGAGCTGTCTATTTGATACTGTCTCCTGCTTTTCTCTGTGAATTAGTGCAGACGTGCTTTCTTCCAAGGGATGCCTGAGCTCCCTGGTGCAGCTGTGAGCCCTGCCTTCACTTACAAGGGAGATAATTGCCGTTTGCATAGGGCAGAAACCCTGCCCTCCCCTCCTCTGGCCTATCCCCATCAGGGAGCTTTCTCAGCCCATGTGAAACGCCAGAATTCGGCAGGGCATTCTTTTTGGAAAACTTCTTTTCCTAGATATTCAGAGGTAGACAGCAGCTGTGGACATATCTTGCTCCTTCCTTCCTGCTTGGAGGGATAATAGACCCTCGGGACTTGGCCTGAAAATGGATTTTCACTCTTTGAATCCCAATACGTGGCCATGAGCAGCATTCTATGGAAAGCATGGGAAAGTCTGGGGCCTGACCACCACCTGGATGGGGATGCTGCAGCTACAGCATTGGCGCTTCTCTGCACCCTGCACCCCACCTCCATCTCTCTCTTTCTCAGAGCCTCCTTCAAGGCCCAGCACAGCAGACACCGCCCCCAGGAGGTCACCCTAATTATTAATGCACTTTCCGCCCTCTAATGATCACGAATAGACTTCTTTACCTGTTTACATGTGGATCTTCCTTGTATAGTGTAAGCTCATTGAAGGCAGGAACCCTCTCCTTTTTGTTCTTGTACCCCCAATGCCTAGCCTAGTTCCTTGTACATAGTAGGTATTTAATGAATGCTTGGATTGTACTAGATTAACTGTCCTTTGATTATGCTTCCAGATTCTTTTGATTAAAGCTGAGATTGTCTACTATGTGCCAGGCACTACGCTAAGACATTGGCACTGGCATCGATTCGTGTTGCTATCAGTGACTACGTATTAGTAGTAATAGATGACAGTTACCACATAGCTAAGATTTGCAGACCTTAATATCCATTAATCAATTAATGAGTCTACCAGCAAGCATTTATTAAGCACTTGTTATGGCCAGGTACTAAGCATACAAAGACAAAAACTAAGAGCCTCCCTGCCCTCAAGGCACTGACATTCTATTAGGATGATCACATTGGATCCTCACCACAACCCTGGGAGGGAGGTACTCCAGGTATGACTGACAGCACTTTAAGGATGAAAAAACATGAGCTCAGAAAGGTTAAGCCTAGTTCCAACTCCTAACTAATTCTAAGCCTATCCAGGGCCATACAAGTAGTTGGTAAATATCAGAGTAGGACTGCAACCCAGGTCTCTCTTGACTCCTTGTCCAGAAGTGAGTCAGTCAATGAACATTTATCAAGCATTTGCTATATGCTGGTCACTATAGTGGAGAGGCCAAGAAAATGAAAAATAGTCCCTGCCCACAAGTAGCTGACAATCTAATGGGGCAACAAATTGAAGTGACTATCTATCTATCTATCTATCTATCTATCTATCTATCTATCTATCTATCTATCTATCTATCTATCTATGTACAGGGTCAATAGAAGGTGAAGAAATTAGCAGCTGGGGGATAGGGGAAAGAGGAACCTCCTCTGGAAGGTGGGATTTGGGCTGAGTCTTGCATGAAGTCTGGAAAACCAGCCCTCTTTCCATGGCTCTTGAGGAGGAGGTTCAGGGGCACAGACAGAATGTATGATGCTCTTAACTACCATCCTAAAACCTGAGGTAGCCCCTTACCATCCCTGACCAGCAAAGAGGACAGAAATTATACCTTGCAGCCCAATTAGTGTCCACCACATACAATCAAAGAGATTTACCAACATAATAAGGCAATAAGGATATCCTCCAAAATATAGCTGCAAACAACTTTATGGAGCCATTAACGAGAGGAGCGGGGATGTATTTAAGCTTCGGGCAGGATGGCTGATTGGTTCCACCGATTTATGAAGGAGACACAGTGACTGGAGTCTGAAGGAATGACATTTCTGTTTGATTTCAACTGTGTATATCGGTGGGAGATAGAAAGACGTGGAAGCCAACTCCTCAAAGCTCCTCCTCATAGAGAGCTGAAAACTCACAAAGAACACAGGAGGAAAGAAACGAGACAGGAGGGCTGGTTTGGGACACCAATGTTGCTGATCCAACAAAGTGAATCCAGAGGCCAGTGTCCTAAAGAAACCTGCCCAGTCCTAGGCACCGCCTTTCGTGCCAAATTAACTGTAGGACTTACAGACACTGAATTAATAATGACAGCCGGAGCTGCAGCCAGCACCGGGCAGGTGGGGCTTTGTAGCACGGTGCTGGCATTCAAAGGGGCACACTTCCTCTGGTGGGAGGGGGTCAGGAAATGATGCTTCAGCACTTGGCCACCACCATCCCACAGTCTCCCCCAGCAGAGCTCAACAGCTGCCAACGGACCCTCTGGGGGATGGATCACCCCCTTTTCCACTCACCACACTCCCCTCACAGATTTTCTGTGCTGAAACAGCCTCCACACCGCCCCTAGCCCATCCTCAGATTAGTCTGCTGCCTTATTTTCATTCGTCCAAGGCTTGTCTTTTTTCTTTATTTTTGATCCAGAACCTATGATTTCCCCACTGTAGGGAATCCTGACCAGGGCAATTGGTACTGTTAATTGAGTCTTAGGAACTAAGGGATTGGTCAGAGTTGTCCAACCACTACGTGTCAGGGGTAGGAATCGAACTCAGATCTTTGTGACAGCCCGGTACCCATCACATCACCTCTAATAACATCTAATAACAGCTCAGGTTTCTGTAGTAACATCATGCCTGGTCACGACACCTCTCCGTGTTTAGCGTCCGCAGCTCTTCGTGGTGCGGCTGCTTCCTACCTTTCCAATCTTCTCCCAGCATTTTAGTCCCTTTCACACACTTTACAGTCTGGGAATATTGATGCACTTGAAGTTCCTCCAACAGGAAACTCCCTCCCCCCTCTCTCCCATTGCCCCGACCGGCCCCTGTGCTGGCGATGCTCCCCCACCTCACCTCAGCAGGTCTGGCCCAGTGCCTGTCACTGGGAGTGTCTGAGATGACTTCCTATCGGCTCCATCTGTATCTTGTCCATACGTAATTACTCACACGTTTGTCTCTCCCATTATGTACATATCTGTCTAATTATTTATGTTTGTCTCGCCCATTAGTAGGACAGCTCCGTGAAAGCAGGGACGGTTTTCTGTGGGATTTTTTGGGAGTTGCCTTTCTTTGTATCTCCAGAGCTCAGCACAATGCTTGGCACATAGCATGTCCCTAACAAATATTTGTTGACCAACAGAAAAACTGGAAAATGCAATATGATGATGATTTCTATTTTACATATGAGGAAACTGAGGCTTGGTCATTTGCTAAAGTCATTTGCTGAAGGTTTCCAGGTAGGAAAGCATCATAGCTATAATTCGAACCCCAGTCCTCTCTGTGTCCAAATTCAGCATGCTTTACTGACTACTCTGCCTCGCCAACATAGATGTCGGGGCCACCAGGGCCATGTTTCCAGAAGGGATGATTGGTAGTTGGAATGAATGATTGTCTACACAAGGCACTATATCACATGGAAACATGTTTCTCCTTCAGTCATTTGTAATTCTCTCTAAAATTCTTCTTCTCCGCCCCCCCCATATAATTTCATTTCCATTTCAAGAATGGCTTTTTCTGTTCTCTTCCCCACTCTACCTCATCCCTATCCCCCACCCTCCCCACAAGAAAAGAAAGAATGAAACCCTTCTCAGATACCAATGTAAACAGCCAGCAAATGGTGCAAATGGACCAAACAAGTATAGATACGGCGTATAGATGTCCATTTTGAAATGGAGGTCCACCTGTCTGTCTCTCAATTCCCATATTCCTTGGTTCCCATGCTTAACTACAATGGGTCCTATGCTCTATAGGACTGGCCAGTGGGAGTCGTTTCCATTTTAGGATATCTCTCCTCTCCAGGCCTTTGCACAGGCTGTCCCCTATGCCTGGGATACAATCTCCATCATCCATATCTTAGATTTCATTCTTGGCTCAGCTGAAATATCACCTTCTACAGGAGCCTTTTCATGACTCCCTCAGTTATTACTTCTCACATTCAAATTATGTTTATTTATTTTGTTTATTTTTATATGTATTTATCTGTGTCTGTTGTTCTGTCCCAGTGTATACGTGTATGTATGTATGTATGTATGTATGTATGTATGTGGCAAGCTCTCTGAGGATCATTTTCTTTTTGTCTTTGAATCACCAAAGCCTAGAAGAGGCAAGTCCACAAGTATTTGTGGAGCTTTTACTATGGGCTAAGTGCAGAGGATTCAAAGAAAGGCAAACACGGACATACAGACACACAGACACACACACACACACACACACACACACACACACAAGCAGAGTGCCTGGCACATAGCAGGTACTTAATGAGCACTCATTGGATGGGACTGAATTGACGGGTGGTTTGCTGATGCATTGGACCCTTCAGCTACAGAACCTCAACCTTCCCTGTCGCTGCTGCTGCTGCTGGGAAAAATGACTGGATTTAAGTCAGGAACGCTGCCTTGATTATAGTCGGAAAGAGACCACTGGGGGGCCAATCAGTGAATGGCACGGATTTAACGCGCGTTTCCCCCAAGTGTTCTACCATTGCCACTACGTTTATTATTCCTCTTCTCAAGGGGCCAAACACTTTCCCAAAGCATGTGTCTGCAGAGCAGGAAATGCAGGATCTCTGCCAAAGTCTTTGAGTATGGGGCTTTTGAGTTCAATTCAATTCAATTTAACAAGGTAACCAAATGCCTCTCATGAAGCAGACTGTGTTGAGACAATAAGAAGACAGGCTTATCGGCCTTGGAGCTTCCTTTCTCCTGGACGAGGGAGGGGGCACATTCTAAGGCTTCTTTCTGCAAAGTTTTTCCCTGCCTTCAGTTTCTTCCTGGAGAGAGCACTTTTCCTTTTGCATTTCTTTCAACATTTTAAATAAATTAAGTGAAAATAATGAGGCAGCCTGTTGTGGTTGTTAAATATTGGGCAGGGAGGAAGCCTTGGGTTCAAACTGTCATTAGCTGGGTGACACTGCGCGAATCATCTAACTTCTTTGTCACTCAAACCTTCCGAGGTTTTAGAAAAGGGTTGTCATTTACCTCAGTAAAGGGAATTCCCACGCCAGGAGCTCCTTGTGGTTTCTCCCTCCCTCCCCCAAGCTCTTTCTTACATTCTAGTGAGTAAGAGTGAGCCCTACTGAATAGCTCATTAACCAGGTGGGGCTGTGGCCTGGCATTAATTTACTCCCACCTCACCTACACCTACTTAAGAAAGGGTGATAGAAATCTCCCAGCAACTGCATTGGGTTATTACAATTTTCTACCTCAAATTTTAACACCCCAGCCAAACAGCTCCAATGTGTTACTTATTTTTTTTAAATCTTTTCATAGGATTATTGGTTTCAAGCTGGGAGGGACCTTAGACTCATTTAGGCCAAAGGTGGCAGACCCCAAAATTCTCCAATGCCTCTGGGACCAGACTAATTGTAATTGGGAAATATTTAACAAAATAAAATAATACACTAAAACACAGGTAATGTTAATTTGTGGTTTTCTAAGTCAATATGCAGCCCTTGTATTTGGTAATATGGCCACCACTCCTAGCTGAGTTTGACACCATTGATCTAGTCCAACATCTTCATTCTTCACAGAGGCCCAAAGAGAAGGAACAATGGCCGATTTGTGTCAGAGACAAGATTTCAGTCTAGGTCTTCCACACTCCATGACCAGACCTCTATTCACTTGGCCATGCTCAACTGCCGCTTCCAACTCTGCAACCAAATATTTATTTATATACAAACAAAACTGTCATGACAGACAGAGAGGCTCATAGAATCTCAAAGTAGGAAGAAATCTTAGCAGCCATCAAGTCCGAATTGTCCATGGCCAAGAACTGCCTCTTGCAACATTCCTGATACACAGTCATCCAACCTTTGCTCGATGCAGGGGAAGCCACAACCTTCAGGTAATCCTTCCGATTCAGGCAAGTTCGAATCCTCAGGGATTTTCCCTTATATCAACTCTAAATCCACCTCTGCAGTATCTACCTACTTCCTTACTTTTGCTCTGACAGGCCAAGTAGAAGGCTTCCCTCCACGTTGAGATTTCCAAAGCCTATGTCCCCCCTCTGCTCAAGAAGATCCCGTGGCTCCCTGTCGCCTTGAAGATAAAAGACAAACGCTTCTGTTGGGCAGAGGTGCTTCGTGTGTGTGTGTGTGCGCGCGTGTGTGTGTCCCTAGTGCTTAGCAAAATACTTGGCACACAGTAGTCACTTGAAAATGCTGGTCAATGGAATGACTAACTCTAAAAACAAAGCTTTTCCAAACCCTTCCATTGACATCTAAACTTAAAAAAAAAATCACTGTCATACTGCTAACAAAAATCTCTTTTTTACAATTCAGGGTTCTGGACCTTCTCCACCAATGAAGGACTTAACACACAAGTATCCAGGCTTGCCGAGTGCCCACGCGTCTGCCTAGTCCACTGGGGATGGACACACAATAGACTCGGTTCTGAGCCTGAAAACGTGCATCAGACTCAGCTCCTCCGGACTGCTGTCGTCTTCACCCCGCTGACTCCATTCTGCAGACAGACAGAGTGAAGCCCAGAGTGGTTGAGTCGTCCACCCGGGGTCTGAGGTGAGAGGTACAGAGAAGAGTGTTAGTACACACGACAGGCTCCCATTCTAACTAGCCTGAGTACTCGGTGTAACACAGTTAATGCTTTTCAATAATATATTTATAGGGGTTTGGAGAGCTGGAATACATCGCTGTCTATCGATTTGTATAGTGCCATTGTGCAACCTCAAAGGCCTTTCCTGAATGATACACAGAAGGGATCCAATCACCTTCTGACCACGGAAAGGCAGGAGCGAACTACTCACTTTTCTCGGCCCTGCCTTATCATCGGGGTGTCAGCAGAACTCCAGAGCAGGCTGGGGGCTCAGGGAGCGCAGGAGAAAGGAGGCCAGGAGGCCCACTCCTCCTCAAAGAAACAGGACCAGTTGCATTTCTGAAGGAATACTTGGGATAAGTCATCTTAGCCCGTATTATCACTAGAGTCAGGTTGTGTTCCCACGTGTTCAAGGGTGACGGACACTGAGATTCTGGAAGAGTATTTGTATCTTCATATCCCTTGTGCCTAGCATGGTGCTTCTTGCCTAATAGTAGCTTAATGTGTTAAAGATTGAAGGGGAACTAAGGTAGGAGGGAAGAAAAAGCAGCATAGACGCTTTTAAGGAAAGAACAAAGCTTAGCACAGTGCCTGGTGCATAGTAGGTACTTAATCAATATTTACTGGTCTACTTGATGTCCAGACATGGCCCTTCAGTCAGTTTCAAGGGACTGGGACCCACTAAAGCAAGGATATGCTGGAGAATAGTCAGATCTCTGGGGGGGGGGGGGAATTTGTGCACGACAGACTTTTAAGTTTAATTTGCCCTTCATTAACATTTTCTTCATCACTTTCTTAAGTCTAGACAATCAACAAAACAATAAATCAAGCTCTGATTTGTAGTGTTTGCTAGCGTCCGAGGTGTAAATGCTCGCTGAGAATTTAACAAGCCTGTCAGAGCCGGCTCCGATCACCACT
>CM053623.1:14824111-14867820 GCA_028646595.1 Phalanger gymnotis
TAATATGGGTCCAGGGCTGGGATGGTATTCACGAGGACTGATGCTTTCTGAACCAGTGTGGCAATCAATTAGGGTCATGGGACAGGAGCGAGGAAGAAGAGGCCAATGCCTCCTTGGGCCTCTGTGTGACTATGTAACACATGTATATCCCACGTGCCCCAAGCAAAAGAAGGTGGACCAAGTATTTATGCTGTTTAAAATACATATTTTAGATGAAGTTAACTCCATCCCTTTTATAAGTAGGGGTAGTGGAAAGAATTCTGCATTTGGAGGTGGAAGACCCAAGTTCAAATTTTGACTCCACCACTTAATATGCCCTTGGGCACTCGAAGGACAATTTGCCTCTGTTTGCCTTAGTTTATTTATCTGGACCAGAGGACTCAACGCCCACGTCCAGCCATAAATCTAGAATCTTAAGCTTTATTTTTTGCTGGGAACCAACCAGTTTTTCTAAATAACGGTAGTACTTGAAGGTTTGCAAAGCACTTTACAAATATTATTTCATTTGATCTTCACAGCAACCCTGGGAAGTAGGTGCTATTATTATCCCTATTTTACAGTTGAGGAAACTGAGGCAGCAAGAGGTTAAGTGACTTACCTAGGGTCACATTGCTAGTAAGTGTCTGAGACAGGATTTGAACTCACTGACTGCAATATAAATTGGACTCCAATATAATGTGAATCTAATATAAATATGTATGAATACAAAACATAAGCTCCTTGAGGGAGCTTCCTCTGTCTCTCTTCATCTTCTCTCTCCCCTTTCTATTTCTCATTCTCTTTCTCTCTTCCTCTCTTTCTATACATATATATGTATGAATATATATGAATTATGTACACATCTGTATATAAGTGTAAAGAGAGAGTTCAGGAGTATTTGGCAGAGAATTTTTTCTTAGTGAGCTGCCTATTAAATACAAGGAGAATGAGTAGGTTCAGAGAAATGAAACAGGAGAAATAGCTTCTTTTCTACTTTGAAGGTTTCTTGGCATTGAAGACCTCAAGAAAGGTAAAACTCCAATTTCAAACGCTGCATGGGGGTAGTACTCAACGAGAAATAATTGCCTCTGTACGGTGGTTGAAAATTGGAAAAGTATAAACATTTGAAGTCAACCACTTAGGAATAATGGTAAAGAAACCCAGACCAAATGCTCCTTTAAAAAAAATTCAGCCAATCAACATTTATGAAATGCTTTCCAGGAGCTGGGAGAGATTCAAAGTTAGAAAAGACGCAGTCCCTTGCCTTCATTGAGCTTATAATCTAAAGGGTGTAGACAAAGCACAGAAGAACTCGTGATGGTGTAATAGGAAAGGTCAAAAAACGAGGCATTTGTGTGAATGGCATCCTCAAAGTAATGGTTAAAGAACATGGTCCAGTAGAGGTGCCGTGAGGGGTTGCTTAGAACTCAAGGAATAAGTGAGATTTAAGGCTATCTATGTAAACCCTCAAAACAGGAAAGGTAGAAATAAAGGTTCATTTGGAAAGTAACTTTTTTTTTTCTGAGTAATGCATCCACTTTTCTGGCCAAATGATGCTGGCATATTTGTAAAACTTCAGTAGCCACCTATGGATCCCGTCAATTATAGGCACAAAGAAAATCTAAGGAGAGATCATAGGTTTGGAGATTTAGAATTGGACAAAGTCAGGCTCCATCAAGGTCAACTCTCTTATTTTATGGATAAAGAAACCAGGCCCAGGGAGGTGGTGACTAGCACAAGGTCATGCAGGGAATAAGTAACAGAAGCTGGATTTGAATCCAGGGTCCCTACCTCCAAATCCGTTGTGTTCTTCCCACTACACCACATTGCAGTAACTGGCTACTTGTGGAGTGACTGAGTTGCAAGGGAAGGGCAGGCAAGGGATGCCCTGAAATAGAACCCACTCACCTCTTCAGGTGCAAACCTGGATTGGGACCAATGGAAAGAAACCAGAGGTGATTGTCGCTATGTGTCATGAATCATGAGGGAACATATACTGTATGCATATGAGCAAGCGGAAGGACAAAGCTCTACAGACTGCCTGGGAATAATGATTCAACGTTTGGTTTTGGTTTTTAGAGAGATTCAGTCTGGGCAGGAAAATGAGCTCCGTAGACTAGTGCTTAGTATTAAATATAAGGTGTGTGCTCCTATATAGTAGGTAGGGGTGGACGTGCTCTTTGGGTCTAAAGCCACTCTCGAGACTTCCCTTCTATTAACAGAACACTTTCCTCGACCCCTAACAGTGATGGGAAAGTGGAAAAAAAAGGGTGTGTACCCACTGTGTGCTTGCCAATAACTACTCTCTAAGCCTGTTTCCTCACCTGTAAAACAGGGATGATCGTACTTGCACTAACAACTTCTCCTAAGTTGTATGGAAAAGGCCATTATTGAAGTGCTGCAGAAATATGGTTTCTTATTTTATGCTCAGATGGACTCCTTATGGTTGAGAGAAGACTGTGGCACCCACTGCCTCCACAAAGCCTTTCTTTGGGGATTCCACCAGCTCCACCCCCACTGTTAGTTAGTTTCTCTCTGTCTTGAAGTGACTTTGTAGACAAGAGAAGAGTGGGGGTGGGGAAGGGTTGCTGTAAGGGGATGATACAGGGGAGCTGTCTTCCAGTATCTGAAAGGCTACAGTGTCAAAGAGGCACGTTAGCCTTGCTCTGCTCGGCGCTAAAGAGCGGAACTACGATCCGATTTCCAAAGAAGCCAATTTAGGCTTGAGAGAAGGAAAAACCAAATCAGATTTGTATATGCCCGAAGCAGAAGGTTTCAGAAGGGGAGCTTCAAGAGCTAACTGATCCTTTGTTAGGTGTGTAGCATCTAGTCTAACTTTCTCATTTTACAGACGAGGAAGCTGACGCCCAGAGAGATGCTTCAAGGTCATACATGTACTAGGGGTAACAGCTAGGATTTTAACCCAGGACCTCTGTCTGAGCCCTTTCCACTGCAAGGGGCCCATACTTAGGACCTGAAAGAAACTGTGGTGCCAGTGGAAAATTAGGGAGTGCTCCGAATAAAACTGAACTGATACTTATGGTGTGTGTGTGTGTGTGTGTGTGTGTGTGGTGTTCCCCATATCTGTTTCCTTTTTCTTTTTGCTCTCCTGAGATTTTGTGTTTGAAAGAAAATTCCAAGTGCCTTTATTACAGAAAGATGGGGATATTATCATAGTTTTAGCTACCTGATATGGAGAACAACAGAAAGAAGAAAGGAAAGTGTGTGTGGTGGTAGTGGTGGGGAGGGGAGAACATTAGGGTACCTTGGAAAGAAACTAAGAGAAACTAAGTCAAAAGGCCTGGGCTTGAGTCCTAGGCCTGCCACTAATAGTTATGTGTAGGACCTCAGGTCTTCAGGACCTTCATCTCTCTCAGTTTCCTCATCTGTAAAGTGGAGGAGATGGATGAGATGATCTATGAAGTCCATTCCAGCTTTAAATTTATTTATGAAAATAGTAGGTTCCATTAGGCAGTGCTGACATCCATAGATTCATGGGCTTTAGAGCTGGATAAGCCCTAGAAGTGACCCAGTTCAGTTTTATTTTCCAAATACCGAAACTCTCTGAATCTCAGAGAGGTTAACTTGCCCAAAGGTGCCAGGCAGTAAATGGGCAGGGCTGAAATTCAACCAAGGTCCTCTGGTCTCAAAGCCAGACCTCTTTCTATGACTTTCCACACTCATGTTGTGGCCTAAATACCGATTTTTAATGCAATTTGTAAGACTGAGTGAGGACTCCAGAAAAATATCTCCCTTCCTGTACATTTTAGGAATTCTGGTTTCTGCTAAGGTAGCTTTCCTTGACTGACATACTGGAATAGCTCTCCAAAAGTCTGTTCCATCTTGTTCCTTGACTGGAAAGTGTTTTCATCTGTCCATTGATTTTTGCCTGACGTGATGGGTGGTGCTTTGTAATGTTGCAGCAGCAAGAGTAGTATGTGGAGTGATCCATACAAGTCTCCTGCTCTAGGAATGTTAAGCTAGGGACTATTTGGCTCCTTCAAAATGGCCCCGGGAAGTGGGATTAATTTCAATATCCCCATTTTACAGATGAGGAAGCTGAGCCTCAGAGAGGTCATAGATCATAAGATCACAGATTTTGAGCGGGAAGGGACATTGACTCTTGGTGCTTTTCCCCTCCTGTACTGCATGTCGTAGGCTTGGGAAAGAGCTGGATGTGAACAAAGAGAAGCGATATTTGAGGCTCTGTTGGGCCACTTCCTACCTGTGAGACAGACACCAGACAAGTCCCTTTGACCCTTTGATCCTGTTTCCTCACCTGTATTGGATTGGTCCTGACGGCCTCTGAGGTCCCAGCCCACTCTATGTCTATGATGCTATGATCCATTCATCTTTCTCCTATACCCACCGTGGCAGGAAAGCTTGCTTAATGATTAATGAGCCATAACTACACCCAAGAAAATGCAATCGATACCTTGCTGCCAATATTCTCGTCCTTTAAAGATGGGTGATTTCATTGGTGGGGGCTCTCCCTATAACCATGCAGGGTTTGTAACTGCTCTGTGACTTTGTGCTCTGGGTGAGAGTGGTAAGGACCAAAAGCTCACCCCCTTCAGCTGGCTCAGTAATGACCCTCTCTGAACGTAATTATTGCTCCAATGGGAGACCGATCCAAATGCCCTTCTATCTCTATGCAGCCTATAAGACCTGGCACTCCTCTGGCCATGACTTTGAGAACCCAGGTTGTAATGGAAAACGCTTGAGTTTGGAATTTAAGGAACTGGGTTCAAATCCTGGGTGTATTTACTTACTGTGTGACTTTGGAGAAGTCATTTCTCCTCCCTGGGCCTTGTTTACCTCATCTGTAAAATATCGTGGTGGGACTTGGTGGCCTCTGAGGTTGGTTCCAGCTCTAAAGCCCCACCCCATCACTTAGTGCCTGTGTGACCTCAGGCAAGTCACTTCATCTCCCTAGGCTCCTATTTGTAAAATTAAGAGACTGGGCTAAGGGGTCTCTGAGATTCCTTCCAGCTCCAGATTCTGGTGGATCCTTATGGAAAATATAATCGTGATAATTAGTGTTCATCTTCGTATTGTACCTTAAATTCTGCAAAGCGTTGCCTTCTGATAGCCCTTTGAGGCGTGTACTCTATACCCATTTTACAGATGAGAAAACAGGCCCAGAGAGGGAGGAGTGACTTAGAATCATACACCATGGGACCACAGGTTTAGAACTAGAAGAAACCTTAGAGGTCATTAAGTGCAACTCCTTTTAGAACATAATACACTGAAGCCAAAAGAAGGAATTTCCTGGCTCAGCATTATACAACAAATAAGTGTCTGAGTTGAAATATGAGCCCCACATCTTCCTGACTCCAATCCTAGCACTCTCTGCTACACTGTGCCGACTCGCTCGTGGATAATTATTAAGATCCAGAACTGGGATTAGAACCCAAGTCCTCAGACTCCGGTTTTGTAGAGAAGATGGTATAGGTGGGCCATGACCCATCTTCCAGCTCCATGCACTGGACCCTGCCTCAGGGTCCTCCAGCCCTGCACCCCTGGAGACACGTTCAATCCAACACTGAGCAGTCAGCATATGGTTTATGTCTCTTCTCCAGACTGTAACTACAACCGAATGCAACCTTGTATGTGAATTTTCTCCCTTCAGTCCTGATGATTGCATCCGAACCAGATCCCTTCCCCAATGCCCAGCCTAGAGAACTTACAAGTGTGCCCCCAGGTGAATGTCAGTGTCCCCAGGCATGTATAGACTCAGTCTGTCAACTTGATGGGAAGCTGAGAGCAGAGCCCAGAGGCTGCCTTTTGTGAGCTGCACCAGGGCTGGGCAATGGTTCCCAATATTAGTCATTGTGTTCAGGGCAGTAGCTGCTGTGTGAGAGCCCAGGAACATTTTTCAGGGAAGAATGCTCTCTACAAACCAAGCCGAGGCCAGCTTGCCGGCTTGGCTGGAGCCCGGCATCGTGGCGGCAACGTGGCAGCAACGTCATTGGGCAAGATAGACGTGCACTAGGCCTGTCCATCACCATCACTGGGGCTCTGTCATTTAGGGCTCGCTTGCCGAGATCCAGACCGTGACTGATGGAGAAAGCAGCTGCATCGCAAAAATGGCCAGGGCCGAGTTCAGCTGTGAAGGGGGATTGTGCTTGGGAACAGCCAGCCCTGGCTCAGGCATTTTCCATACAGGGTTTGAATCCAGATCAGACACCGATTACCTGTGTCACCTTAGACAAGTGAGGCCTCACTGTTTTCCTATAATCTATAAAATATATTTGTGAAGGGGGGTGCACAGGGAAGGAGAGATAGGGAGGGAGTAGAAATGTCTAACTGGCCTTTTCTGGCTTTGAATCCATAATTCTATGATTTCGGACCCAGTAATAGAATCCCTCCCATATATATATACACACATATATGTATGTAAATATATATATACACCTGTAAATATATATATGTACATATATACCTGTAAATAGCCATATATGTAACTATATACATACCTATAGAGATCTTTGTATACATGGCTATCTACATGCATACAAACACATCCAAACATATTCATATATGAGTACATGCACCTAGATCCATATTTACATATATGACCGTATATATGACTCCAACATAATGATGTCATTTTGGTCCTCTTTGAGAACGAAGGACAACAACCAACCAGTGTGCATGGATATTTTATGTGGGGTGCATACATGTATCCAACTATATCCATATATCTATATATTATTGCATATATATTAGCATGTATGTATGCTGTATGTCCATCCATATATGCGTACATTCCTATACATACAGACAGATACACACACACACACACACACACATAAGTTTTTTTATACTCTACTGCCTTCCACAGCCTCTGTCTTTCAGTGACACAGATCTCTGCAATATTCCTCGCACTAGACATTCTATCCCCTGACTCCTAGCATTTGTCCTGGCTGTACGCCATGCCTGGAATGCCCTTCTTCCTCATCTCTGCTTCTGGGCTTCCCTAATTTCTTTCAAATCCCAACTAAAAATTCAACCTTCTGTAAGGAGTCTCTTCCCATCTTCCTAAGTTCTAGTGCCTTCCTCCTGTTGATTATTTCCAATTTATCTTGTCTTTATCTGTACATAGGAATTTGGATGTTGTCTCCTTAGACTGGGGCTCCTTGAGGGCAGGGAGTGTCTTTTGCCTCTCTTTGTATCCCTAGCACTTACCAGAGTGCTTGACTCTTAGCAGGTGCTTAATAAATGTTTGTTAACTGACCAAGTATGTACATCTTAAAGGGATACAGTCCTGTCTGAATTATGTCAAGCACAGAAGATCTGTCCCACAATGATCTTAGCATGAAAGTGTATTTCGGGGGTGTGTTTCTCTTCTTTCTTCCCAGACAGGCAGTGCATAGCTTAAGGCTTAATGTCCTAGAGTTGGAGTCAGGCAGCTCTAGGACCCTGGGACAGGTCATTTTTTTCTCCTGAGCCCCACATTTCCTCATCTGTAAAATGGGAATGAATAAGGAAATATTTGCTTTAAAAAAATCCAAAAAAACAGCCTCTGTGATACAAAGGGCTATTATGAGAATCCAGTGAGACAACCAATGGTAGTTGGAAGATGCATTAGAGCAGGATTTTTTTCTTAACCTGTTAGTTTATTTCATTAACCATGTTTCAGTATAATTAGTTTCCTTGGCAATAGTATGGATTTTATTTGATGCAGTTAACTTCTGGGGAGGGGTCTCCAGGCTTCACCTGACTGCCAAAGTAGTCCAGAGCCAAAGGACCTAGACACCTTACCCTAGAGAATAGTTAGTGAGTCCAACTTTCTCATTTTATCAATGAGGAAACTGAGGATCAGAGGCAGAGTGATGTGCCCAAAGTCACAGGAAGTAATTGGCAGAAATAGGGTCTGAACTTGTGTCCCCTGACTGCAGATCCAGCATGTTCTTTTCACTACAAAGAAGTGACATATGCAAAAGGACTTTAAAGCATTAGTGAAATGTCAGCTAGGAATCAATCAACCAGTATTTATTAAGCGCCTACTATGTGTCAGGCACTATGCTAAGCACTGGAATTAGGGTTAACATTATTATTTCCAGAAAAGTTCTTAAAATAAATCGCACCATTTAGACAAAGCTCTGGACTGGTAAAACAGCACAATGCACAGAACAGTGCCTCTGGATTCAAATCCTGCCTCCAATACTTATTGTCTGTGTGCCCTTGGGTAAGTCACTTCTCTCTGGGTTTCATTTCCTCATGAGTACAATGATAGAGTTGAACTAGGGAAACTCCAGAGTCCCTCTCAGTTCTAGATTTCTGATTCTATGAGTTGTAAGCCAGTAACAGGGCTAGGAAAAGACCTCATTATCCTGTCCTAAGATCTTTCTGACCTGGAGAAGTTTAAGCTATCTCATTTGGCCAGCAGGGAATTGATAAGTCTTCCCCTGCCTCCCACCTTTCAATGACATCAAAGATGGAGTATATGGCTAGAATGAGGTTCAGTCAATTGTCCTTTGGCAGCAGGCTCCTGCCTGACCTGAGTTTACCATGATATTCAGCAGCTCTTTACAGTGAGGACCAGCCCCTTTTAATTCTTCTGACATTAATCATAATCACTGTAATTAGAATGCAGCCACTTAGGATAATGCAGATTTAATTTGTAGCATCAGTACTTTTTTGGCCTGACAGTTTCGATTTCCTTACCATCCCCTGAGGTATTCTTCTACCTCTCCCAGAGACAAAGAATGTGCCTCCCTAAGGTCCTTTGCCTGCCCTGGTCCTTGAGTGCCTGGTTTCCTTCTCCCATCAGAGCTCATACGGTCATAGGTTTTGAGGCAGAAAGGCACTTTGGGGCCCATCTAGCCTAACCCCTTTATTTTCTAAAGGGGGAAACTGAGTCCTAGTGATCTGACATGACTTGCCCAAGATGGTAGGGAGAGATGTAAGGCCCAGATCCACTCACTCCAAATTCAAGGCTCTGTCCCTCCTCCCTTACCATAACTAGAAGAGATCTCCAGGGATCATAAAAGAAGGCAGACCTTTCTCCTGTGGATGTATTCAGAAGCCCCTCACCACTGCCAGGGCCTCTGATAGAATGGAATCAAAAGGGATGACACAAAGGAACCTTAGAGACCAATGCTGGAAGCATTTTTGTTCAAATATACACAGCTAATTAGCTGAATTTAGATTGGAAGCTAGGTTTCATTTCTTTTCCCCTCAGTCCATTCTGCTTCTGACCATTTCTTCCATTCCATGGGCTCAGGTTGTCCACAGTTTTCTGTGGTTCCTTTCTCATTAAGATTGGAAGCCCTATTAATTCTATGTGCCCTGTGTGTTCTAGACACCAGGATCACCTGGGCTGCTTTGCCTTGGCATTTGGCAATGTTCTTTTGAGGAGCAATGAAGTTTCTGGAGGTCACAGAGAGGTGGGTCCTGGGAAGGACCAGTATCTATCCCCAAGAGCCCAAAGAGCCTCCTTGGAGGGCCCATCCTAGGGAGTTGCCATACTTGGAAGGGACTGGAGGGGTTTGGAGAGCAGTGCCCATTCTCCTTTACTCCCTTGTGCCATCATCTCTCTGTGGATAAGGGACCTTTCTTATCTGGGAGGAGCAACAGGGGAGGTTAGAAGAGGCAAGATGGCCCCTTCCATTTGGCAAGAAGAGAATATACTTTTCTACCTCTAGCCACCCTCGCCCTTTTGTGTTTAGTTTGTGGGTGGGGTGTGTTGACCCATTGCCCAGACATTTTGGAAAGTCATCAGCCAATCATGGCGGAAGGGAGGCAAGTATGCTGGAGCCAAGATCTCTCCTCTCCTCTGTCCTCCATCCCCAGCTCAGTTCCTGGGCCTTTGGGGACTGGTTGGGTCTTGTACAGCAGTGGCCCAATCTTTTCCCCAGAGCTGGGCAGGATGTGCGTATGTCTCCTCTCAGATGTGACCTGCTAACTCCTCAACAGGCTGTTTCCTCTCTCTTCTTCCTCAGCCAGGGAGAGATTTTGAGAAATCAGTTCACAAACAACAGGCCATCTGTGATACAATCACACGATCTTAGAGCTGGGGCTGAAAAGGACTTCAAAAGCCATCTATTCTAACTCCTTCATGTTCCAAATGAGGAAACCGAGTCTCAAAGAGTAGGCATTAGAATTATAAACAGAAGAGATCTTCAGAGAAGTTAGACCTTTCTCCCACAGCTGCATCTGCCTCCTCTGCACCCTCCCCCATCCCAAGCCTGACCACTCCCTGGGCCTTTGACAGGATAGAATCAAAGAATGCCCATCTCAGAAAGGACCTCAGAGTCCTTCATCTAATAGACAAGGGAACTGAGTTCCAGTGCTGAGAAGTGGCTTGCTACAAGGTTACACAGTTACTAAGTTTCCAGTCTAGGTTGTTTGTCCATAGTTACTTGAATATTGTCTCCCCCATTTGACTGTGAGTTCTTTCAGAGCAAGAACCGTATGTGTAAGCATTTTCCCTCCTTTGAACCCTTAGCACTTAGTATGGTGTTTGGCATGTAATACACTAGTTGACTGACTTCCCTGCTTATACGTAACAACACCCAGAACTCCATTTTGCTTTGATGGACTCTTGAGCCTCCTGACCTCAAATGGATGTCACTAACTAATGATTGTTAAATGCTTTGAAAATCTGTCTCTTCTACCTAATGATCTGGATCTCAAAGTCCCACATGATGGCAGTCTAGATAATGCCAGGGATCATTCTTGTAATTGGCCAATCACAAATACGCCCCTTTCTCTTGATCATCTCTTTGCTAACTCATTTTTCTCTCTTTGCCTATTTCTTCCACTCCTGGGTCAGGCCAACCATCAAAATGTTTTCTGTAGGTCTTTTATCCCCTGAAAAATTGGGAAGCCTATGTTAATTTTGTCTAGTAATGTGAATTTGAATGTGGGGCATTAAAAATTACCTTTCCCCTCATTTGCAGCTAGGTGGCGCAGTGAATAGACTGTCAGATCTGGAATTAGGAAGACCACTAGCTGTGGGACCCTGGGCAAGTCACTTAACCCAGTTTGCCTCAGTTTCCTTATCTATAAAATGAGCTGGAGAAGGAAATAGCAAACCGTGCCAGTATCTCTGCCAAGAAAACCCCAAATGGTATCACATGAAATGACTGAACATAACAAGTAGATATCTTGGCATCATCACAGGACTTAGAGGTCAAAGGACCGTTGATCTAGAGTTGGAAATTACCTTAGTCATCAAGTGGGCCATTTTGTAGATAATAAAACTGATTCCTAGCAAGGTCAAGTGATTTGTCCAAGGTTACACAGGTGGTAAGTGTCAGTGCTGGGATTTGAACCCAGGTGCTTTGATTCCAAATCCAGTTATCTTCCCAATGCAGAACAAATTGTTGTGTAGAGTTTATGGATAAGGTGCCATGGGGTGATTAACTTTCCCTCCCATGAGTTATGAACTATCGGGCTGTAATTGTGCCTGGGACAAAGTCACTTAGGGGAGGGCGATGCGAAGAGGACAGTCCTATTGAGGATATAGCCATGCTGAGAGAGGGCATTCTGTCTCCCAGAGAGTCTAGTCCTTATGCTAGTGGGGTTTGGGGAGGGGGAGGCAGATGATGGGAAAAGGGTGCCATGGTGATGAGACCTTGAAAGTGGCACCCAAGGCAGTTGTTCTGTGTACTCCCAGAGCACTGCAAGATGAGGGTCAGAGAGGAAGTTCAAACTCCTACCCTTGGCAGCATCCTGGGGCGAAGCCCACTTTGCCCTATTCTAGTTAAGGCACTTCTGTACTGGAGAACACCCTGGGGCTAATAGAGTGTGTTTCTTTTAGGATTCTATTGCCGTCCTAACTTGGATTCACAGTTTGTTCATAAGCCTCGTTGAGATAATTCTTTAGCCAAGTAACTGGGAAAAAAAGCTCTTGGACTGGAGTATGAATAGGTGTCCCCACTGAGACTGTATTTGTCTCCTTTGCTTAGCACTGTGTGTGTAGTATTGGACTTCTCTCTAAATTCAGCAAGTTCTTGGTTTTCAGCTCTACTCCAATCATTTTGCTTACAGCTGGCAGAAGGTGTTTTTTCTAGTTCTTAGAACACAGGGCTTCCCAAACTTATATAAAAGAAAAAAACGGCCATAAGTCTTTGAACATCAAACAGCTCTTACAAAACACCA
Source organism: Phalanger gymnotis (assembly GCA_028646595.1). Classification (NCBI taxonomy): domain Eukaryota; kingdom Metazoa; phylum Chordata; class Mammalia; order Diprotodontia; family Phalangeridae; genus Phalanger; species Phalanger gymnotis. The sequence continues at coordinate 14,836,205 of CM053623.1, forward strand.
TTTTGATGAGTTAAGTGTAAATGAACCAGAAACATCAGGGTTAGATTTCACTCCAAAACTACACTCAGGTTGAAGATTTAAGGGGGAAAGTGCTTGGCAAGGCGGGCATCAGATTTTGCCAAACCCCCAAATGGTTGGAAAATCAGTTGAGATGTTTTGCTGAACCTAAAATGCCAAGGGGTTCATCCATGCCCAGACCTAGCAGCCAGTCTTGATAAAGATGATAGGATGAGGGGAAAGTGACAAAATGACTCTGCTCCTCCTGTAAGGAACAAAATCAGACCTGAGAGACCTGTTGGATTGGGCAGCTTTGGTCTCTTTTAGAACCCAAATGCTGCTGCGCAGAACCTGCTTAGGTTCAGCACTCCACCCCACCCCCACCCTCACTGCCATCTCCAAAGTTAATCATGCCATTTTCCTAAGTGTAATAATATACTCCCAGGATATATAATATGGGATCAACTTTATCCATTGGTGTCTAGAGCCGCACAGAAAGTTATTCCAGTCATTTCCCCATTGGTGTAAAACCAGTCTCTTTGTCGGGAGAGAAAAATCAACCCAGTTTGCCTGATAAAAGCAAACAGATTTGGAGCAAAACCCTGGGTTTATTAGAACAGCCGCAATATGGCAATAGTAAATATTACAAAACCACATGATGGGGGCTTGAGCTTCTGGGGAAAGTTTTCCAACATTTCTATGGGCTGAACCACCCATAACAGACTTTGCTCAATGCCTGAACATTCTAATTGGTGTTAGGAAATTCAATGGCTATTTAAGGGTCTTGGCTTTAATTATCTTCATGAACAGGTTGCATCATATTTATAAAATGCTCCCCTAATTATTTTTATGAGCTGATACTGGCTGGCAGCCAATTCTGATGCCTCATGGTGTAGAGCTAGCCCTGGGTTCTTGAGGACTGTGCCAGGGCTGCCCAAGCTCTGGCTGGTGGTTACCATGCCAGAAAAATTTTGAGCCAAGCATAAGGAACACTCTTTGTCTCTCTGTCTCTGTCTCTGTCTCTCTCTCTCTGTCTCTCTCTCTCTGTCTCTCTCTCTGTCTCTCTCTCTCTCTCTCTCTCTCTCTCTCTCTCTCTCTCTCTCTCTCTGTCTTTGTCTTTGTCTTTGTCTCTGCCTATCTAGAGTTCTTCACCCATCAGTCAACTATCACTTACTATGGGCCAGACATTCTGCTAGACTCTGGGGATACAAATATAACCATGAAATGCTTCTTTCTCACAAGGAGCTTACAGTCTACTAGAGGGAGACAACAAATTCATAGATAAGTAAATATAGGAGAGGAAGAGACACTGGCCCTGTGATTTCATTGATATAGAAAACTCTTATATGAGGAAAGTCTTTCTACCAATAAAGGTCAGAAGGTCCTCTTCAACTTAACCATCTTAGAAAGTTGCCCAAGGTATTTAGAGGTTAAATGACTTGCCCAAAGTCATGCAGCCTGTACGTGTCTGAGATTTGACTTGAACCCAGTTTTCCTGGCTTTGAGGTTAGCTCTCTGTCTATAATGCCACACTGACTCATCAGAAATAAGGGATACAGACAAAATACAGTGATTTAGTGGGAGGGCACTAACAAAAGAAGTTGGTACTTGAACTTAGCCTTGAAGGAAGCCAGTTTCCAAGATGTAGAGGTGAGGAGAGAGAACATTGCTGACAAGCGTAGACATATAACTAGTGTAAAGGCGTGGGGATGAGAGATGGAATGTTGTGTGCAGAGAACAGAAAGCAAGCCAGTTTGACTGGTGTGAGTGTGAGAGGGAATAATGTGGAATCAACTTATACAGATAGATGGTGGAGCCTGATTGGGAAGGGTTAGACAAACAACTGTATTTTATCCTAAGGGAAATGGGAAGTCATCTGAAGCTTCTAAAGAATGAGTGTGAGATTCAGAGTTGTGCTTTAAGGATATTAATTTGGCAGATGTGTGAAAGATGGAGAGACTGGAGGTGGAAACCAATGAGGAGACTAATGAAGTAGTCTAGGGGAGAGGTGATGAGAGCCTGAGCGAGGGTGGTTGTGGTGAGTGGGAACGATTGGATGCAAAAGATGTTGAGGAAACAGAATCAACAAGGTTTGGTAACTAATTGGATTGGGGGCTAGGGAGGGAAGAGGGAGGGCAGAAAATTCAAGATAACCCCAACTTGGAAAGACTGAAAGAATAGTGGGCTTCCTTCTGAAGTGACGTCAGGTCTAAGTAAATGGTAGAGACGGGTCGGGAGTGGGGGTGGGGAGAAAGCATAGATTCCAAGATTCTAACTTGTTGCTTTCTGTTGTTGTCACTGTAGCTTTTAAAGGCAGGGGCTTCCTCTGCAACTTGTGTTGTTATTTGTTTGATACAGTTTCCTTTGATTTGCGGGCTGTGCGTGTGTGTGTGTGTGTGTGTGTATTTTTCCTTTGTGCTTTTCAGAAAATACGATGGCCGGTATCAGTCTGGGAAGTAGAGAACATCTCAGGATAGTATTTGAAGTTTTAAAGAGAAAGAAAAGACTAAAAACATCCTTTCAATTCTTGTATTTTCTGTATAAGGAAAATAGACTAATAATCTTGGTATCCTTATTTACAGCCAGGGATGGGGGTGGGGGTGGAGGGGACCTTTAAGACCATTTGATGTCACACCCTCGTTTTAGAGATGAGGGAATTGAAGATACAGTATCTAGCCCAGCATCATGCAAGAAGTACTTGGCAGAACTAGGATTTGAATCTAGGTTCCCCAGTCTACACGCTGCATTTTTACCACAATGCCACCTTATGTTTGTTATCGATACTCATAAAACATTTTGTATGGGATTCTCTGGCAGAGCTGTCTTCTGTAGCAAGCAAAGGGAATTTTATTCCCAGTGTGAACTTCGAATGGTTTTGGCGGAGGTCGGGGGTGGGGGTGGGGGTGGGGGGGAATTAAAACATCAGATACAATAGAAAACTGAGTTCCAGTTATTGAAAAAGCATCCAAGTTACACAGAATAGCACTGGTTCTTAGCTTAATCTTTCCCTTTTTCATGTTAACTCTGTCTGGTCTAGCACATGTAATGAGGAATTATGAAAATTGGAACTGTGAGAGGGAAAAATCAGGTCTGCTGCCTCATGGTTTGGAGGCAGCTTGGTTCCGAGTGAGTGTAAAGCAAAGCTTTGGGGTAGGTTTTGCTGTTGTTTGTACCTTTTCCAAAGCAGCTCAAAATGTGATACTAAGGCCAAAAGGATCCTTTGATTCTTGAGAAAGTCTGGGTCTCTTGTTTGTCCTCTCCCACCCTCCTACATACTCAAGCATTTCTTTTTTCCTGTTATTCCTTCACTTTCTAATTCAAAAAGAGTCAAAGGCACAAGTGCTGAAATACAATATACCAAATTGTTCTCTCAGCATTTGTCACAGCTTAATACATAAAGTACTAGAAATTCTTACTTAAAAAAACTCACTAGAAATAAATATTCTCCAATTGGTCATGCCCCAAAGAACTTCACTTGGATGGAGCTTTTCTTCTTTCTTTTCCCTCACCAAATCACCACATCTCTGAGTAGGAAGGCCCATCAGAGAATGTCTAGTCCATCTGGTACCTGAATAGCCACCCCCCATCAGCATCTTCAGCAAGTAACATCTACCTTCTTCTCAGTGCCCTTGGTGACTGTCTCCTGAGGCACCGCATTTCACTTTTGGACAGCTCAGTTTTCCCTTACATTGACCTTCCTTTGGCAATTCCTTAATTGATCAGTCTAGTAACCTTGTCCAAAAAAAAAAAGGAAGTGGGTATTGTTTGGCATATCATGCTACTTCTTAGCTATCACTGCTTTCCTTTCTAAAAGCTATATGCCATCCTTTTAATGATATATTCTAGATTTTTGCCAGTAATTGAAGTTAAATTCATTGACTAGCATTTGAAGAATCTGTCATTTTCCTTTTTAAAAAATCAGAGCAGAACTTTTCTGCCTTCTGTCTGTGCCATCTCTTCCTTTATCTGCAATTGCTGAAAAACAAAACAAAACCCAAAACAATCCTGACAGGGACTCCGTAACCACATGGTACTTTTAGTATTGGAGGATATAATAAAGTAGTTCATTTGGACCTAGAGACTTGAGGGCATCTTAAAGAGTAGCTAGGTGCTGGGCTCTCTTTTCATCCTTCCCTTGCCTTAGTTTCAACTTTATCTTAACGATTTTTGTTCTATCCTTTTTCATCTGAAAATTATTCTCCTTGACAAAGAAAGACAATTGAGCAGCTTTTTCTTCCTTCTGTTACTGTTGTCATCCCTCAACACCCCTCCTCCTCAGGAACAGATCCTTCTTTGATATTCAACTTGCCCCCAAAGAGGAAAAAAAAGAAAAAAGAGAAAGAAAACCGTTTTGGTGGTCTCTAATACACATTACCAACCTCAGATCAAACTTGGCTTTATTCTTTTCTTACAGGATCATGACACGCTTTTAGGTTCATACTTAGTTACCTGCTCTTTCTTTCATCTTCCCTCTGTACATGTATTTTAAAACTTGAAATTGATCAGTGAGAGTTCCCTGTGTATCCTCATACTTCTGTTTGCATGATTTTCCCTTTCTTAATGGAATTATTTGTGTTTGTATCCTCAGAACTTCATCCTTGACAATTGTCCATATGTCTTGGATAGATTTCTTCTATAGCATTTTAAGCATTTATTTTTTCTTCAGACTCTTTGAATTCTGCTTTCCCTCAAATCTAATATGAATGTCAGACTGTACCTGGCTCTCCTCTCCTATATCACCATTTTTAAGATGGAGTAGTCAATAACTTTCAAGGTTCCTATCATTTCTACTTCTGCGCTCAGTTCTTTCTAAAATAGGTTTCCTCTTCTCCAAAATGATGTTGTCCACATTCCACCCTGATCAGTTCATCTATCATTAGATGAAATCAAATTCACTTTACAAATATGTCTACAATTGTGTCTAAACATGTGTGTATTAGTAAATCCTTTTGCCCCTGAGTTTCACAGTGGGCAGGGCTGCCATGTTGTCTTTCTAAGCAGTGACTGTATTGCTCTCACTTCACTTTAAAAGGCTGAGCATGAAAAAGTTGTTTTTTTTTTTAATTGCTGAAGGCTTCATTTTGTTCTCTGGTCTTCCCCAATGGTTTGGGCTAGATGAGGCCAATGACTGATCTAGGCAGCTTCCCCACTCTCTCTGTCTCAGTTAAGGAGTGACTTTTTTTTTGGCCAATATAACCTTGGAAAAGGACCTTATCTCTCTGGCCTCAGCTTCTTCATGTATAAAATGAAAGGGCCTTTATGGTCCCTTCCAGCTCTAAATCCTGTGACTATAACTTCTGAGATATTATGGTGCCATGTCTTCTAATTTCCTCTCCTTACCATGTTTACAACTTCCTTGATTAGATGAGAATTAGGCACTCAGTAAAGGCACTTATTAAGTGCCTAACTTACCAAGACAAAAATAAAACAGTTCCTGCCTCAAGGAGCTTGCATTCTATATGGTGAAATATATATGCCTGGCACATAGTAGGCACTTTATAAATGTTTGTTAGGTTGAACTGGAAAGATGAACGAAATATAGACAGAGTAAACACAAGGTAATTTCAGGAGGAGGGGTGAGGGTTAGGTACTAGCAACTCAAACCAGCAAACAAATATACCCTTAAGATCATAAATTTAGAGTTGGAAAGGAATTGGGGGCCATCAAATCCAACTCCTTTTACAAAGGAAAAAAATGAGATTCCAGAGTTAAAAGTCATTTACCCAGGTTACACAGCTTGTGCCACTAAGGAAGAATTTGAACTCAGGACTTCCTCATCCAACGGCTCTACTTCATTGCCTCTGGTTCTATGGAAGGATTCTTGATTCAGATCTGGAAGGGCTTGCCTAATTAATTAGCAGTCAGGGGGTCTTAGATTCAGAGCTGGAAGGGTGATGCTCAGAATGGTAAGTGACTTGCCCAAGATTAAGACAAGAGCCAAACCCAGGAGATATGTCTGTATGTAGTATATTTATATATATATTGTATGTGTATATATACACATGCATGTATATGCAGTTATAGATGTATACGTATACACATGTACGTGTATACACAAAAAGGCCTCAATAGCTAACTAAAAACTCCACACATATATGAATATGTATATATGTATTTATTTCTAGTTAGCTATTGTGTCATCAGACTTGGGAGGTACCAGTTTTTATTACCTGTGCAATACACTTTCTTTGGGTTCCCAGGGATTAAAAAAGTCAGACTTCTTTCCCTCTGGAGAGAGTAATCTGGGTAATTAGGCCAGCCCTCGGCTTGTTTTCCTCCATATAGGGAAACTTGGCTGAGTACAGATAAAGAGCTGGGTTCAACCCCTACCCTGAAGAAAAGAAACCTGCCGAGCTGTTCAAACCCTACAGAATTGTCAACACCTTTTGAAAGGAGCCTATTAGGGATGCAAATAGGAAGTTACCTGCTAGAGATAAGCGCAATAAACAAAACAATGAAACCCATTAGAAGGCGGCCAGCTATGAGACACCCAAGCTCGGTCACCTGGGCTAGAATGAGGTAGAAAGTGCAACAGCTTTATTTCCCCAGGTGACCTGCATGATCCTAAACGTCACGGTGACTGGCCTCAAAGGTTTCTCCATTCTTGGGCATGGTCATCAGCCTGCCAAGGGAAGGGATTGTGTCCAGTCATGGGCTCTGTCCTGTATGGACACAGCATACAGGAAGGCCTCTAAAATCAAGATCAGGACCTGCCTGGAAGAGAACTCGGAGACCGTTCACCTTCCTGGTGACTTCCCTGACCTCAACATCCCATCCTGGCCACCGATTCCCAATGGGTTTTCTTCTTTCGTTAGGATGGGAGGATGGGAGGGATGGGACACACTTTGCTTTCTTAATTTACATCCCCGGTGCACAATGCTTGGCACATAGTTGTCATTTAATAAATGCTTGTTTATTCATTCACCTAGTCCAGCCCTTCATTTTACAAATGAGGAAATCGAAGTCCAGAGAGAGGAAGGTCAAGGTCATAGTTGTAGTGAACATCACAAGTGGGATTTGAACCCAGGTCCTTTGGCTTCTGAGTCTAGAACTAATGTGGGAGCTCTCTGAGTTCTAACTCTCCCTGGGCAATTTTAGAAAAACTTTGAACAGGGCTCACTATTAAAAAAACTAGTTTCAAGATTTAAGTAGGATTGTAAGTTGTTCTTTGTTTTATTTAGTTTTCCCTCTTTGCCTTGGTAAAGATGTGGACTTAAAATGCATCATTCTTTTCTACAAAATGTTACTCTTTACAGGTGCCTTTTCACTTGATGACCATCTGGGTCTCTTAGAACCATCCCCTTTTGTCATGTCCTGTCTGGCTTCTTCTTTTTACCTGGGGGTTAGGGGTCAGGGAGGGGAGAAGGAGGCAGAACATTTTCTCTTGATGCATTTCAGCAACTGCCTCCATCACGTCAGAGATTTGTCTGGGACCCGGAGAGTTGATAATGCTCTCATTTAGTTAGTGTCAGAGACCGGGCCTGGGTTCAAGTCTTCCAAACTCTAAGGCTTTCCCCTCCATCCACAACTGTCTCTATGTTAATGTCATATGTCATCACACTTGATGTTCAAAAATAATATTTTTGGATTAACTGGAACATATTTTTTTTTATCTTTTTTCTTTTTAATGTGATCAACTCCGAATGTCAGAAAATCTTAATTGGCATTCTCGTATTTCTGGATCTGGGAGGAACAGTATTAAGTTCCAGGACGTCATAAAACAAAATATTTAAAGTATGTTTCAAATTTTAAGAAAAAGAAATGTTTAACTTAATAAAGATGTGGAATTCATTTACAAAGGAAAACCCTGGCTATGGACCAGCAGCAAGGCAAATATTTTGCCAGAAGTTCATAGGATTTAAGAGCTGAGAGAGACCTTGGAGGTCATCTAGTCCAAGCTTCTTATTTTACAGGTGAAGAAACTGAGGCTCAGAGAGGACAAGTGGCCAACCCAGGGGTACATAGTGGGGAGTTCCCAGTCAGCTCCTCAGGCTGTTCTTTCAGGGACTCTGCCTAGGGGGCAGTTCACAGTTTCCCTTTCTCCCCCTCTTCCTGATGTACTCCCAAGTGCCCCCTAATTTTAAAAAGTAAAAAGTAAGACTTCGAGATAAATGATTTGCTTTTGTTTACTTATTTCCTCGGATAGTATAGTCCTGTTTATTTCACTCATTCCATCCCATTGTTCTCTCAGCCCTTCATTTGCAACTGGTGCTCCTGTGTCCTGGGGAGAGGGAAAACCCCCAAATCTCTGCAAGGTAACCTGCTGGCAGTCACAGGGTTTGGGGGAAATGGGCCTGCCCTCATCCCATACTTCAGCCTAGAGAAATCTTTCCAGTTACCCCTCCCTTCTTGCCCTGGTTTTCTACCCCAAGTTGATTTTTCGCAGGGAGCCTGCTTTGGAGTGAGGGGGAGAGGGTTTTTCTCAGGGAGTCTGCTTTAGGGTGAGGGGAAAGCAGGTCAGAAGACATCAGTGAGGGAGTAACCTGTTATCCATAGGGACGCTGGTTAATGGCTTGTGTTTGGCTAATTCTGTGGAAGCCAGTGTTCGGTTCCACTGTCTCCCATTATCACCCTCTCTATTGATTACTGCTCCCTGCCCCTGCTATCTCTCTTCCCTAGACTTTCAATACCTCTCTAGTACCTTTCCTCTGTCTCTCTTCTTCCTTGCCCTGGGAGAGGAGGGAGAGTAAGGAAGCACAGATTCAGTCCTGCCCAACCCACTTAAGAAAAAGCACCAGAGGTTCTAAGGGAAAACTGTAGCTGAGACACAATAGGACAGATTCTACAAGTGGACAAACCAGTCCTTGCTTGTCCCCTAGGCACTTTTGGAAACGGCATTAACCCTTTCAGAGCAGTAGAACAGCATTTAGTACCTATGCATGGCCATGTACTATTCTTAGATGATGCTGATTTGCAGAAATGAGTGAACTTTCCAGAATGTCTAAATCAGTATTACCGCGAAACTTTAAAGACCCAGAATTTAAGAATATCAAGGACCAAGATACATCTACGGAGATGGTGCATTTTTTATTGAAAAGGCAAATATAAATAAGATGAAAATGTTTATTTTTAAACAAAATTATAATGAAATTTTGAATCACTTGACACTTCTGGTCCTTCTGGTGTTTGAATTCAATAGGCATTTATTTATTAGGCCACAACTATATGCCAGTCACTGTGCCTAAATCTGGGATCAACAGAACAAAAATAAAGCAATCTCTGCCCCCAAGGAGTTTACCTTCTCCACCATGCTTTTTACCTTTTCAGGTGGTTCAAAGTTAAGAGGGATTCTGCCCACTTGGATCACAGGATAAAGATTTAAAAAACCTCTTTGTTAGCTTAGAACAATGGAATGAAACTTAAAAGATAAAACTGGGCAGGAATACCTTTGCTTTTGGGGGCAGGGTTCCAAAAATTCTGTTGCCCAATAAGTGGTAAGTGTGGCCATTCTTTGAACATGATAAGAGGATTTTAGTGGGCTACAAGTTCAATGTAACATGGCAGCCAAAAAAGGCCAACTCTCCAAGTCTCAGTTTCTTCGTCTGTAAAATTTGGGGGTGGGGGAGGATTACTAAATGGCCTCCAATGGCCCTTCCAGTTCTAAATCTACGATCACGATGGATTTTTATCTACTTTACAATGATCGTAATTTCTAATTTTATCTAATTCCATTAACATCTATTTGCCACAGAATAAAGGATCTTGGGGCTTCTGTGGATAGACACCAGGTGGCTTTTAACAGATCTGACTCACTGATGGTAGAAGAGCGTAGATTTGGGGAGCCAGAAAGGACATCATTAAGTCCAAACTCATCCTTTCATAGATGAGGATAGAGTCTCAGTGCCTCCCAGGTCACTGCTGTTTGTGGCAGGTGGGGAGAGTCTCTGCTGTTGTGATTTTTCTTCATCAGTCAATATTCTGCAAGCAACCCCATCTATTTTGCTTGTCTTAACAGTGACTCATCCCAGGAAAATGGGGGTGGAGTGGGGTTGCCGAGCCACTTATCTAGGGGTGTCTGAGGAGCCGCCGAACTATTGTTCCAGGGCTCTGATGGGATTCCATGAGGAAGTGATAACGATAGTATATCGGTTAAACTCCCAGGCCGCCAGTCACTTTCCATTTCCACTTATATCAGGGACTTACTGTGAATATTTGAAACTGACGTTTACTGTGACCATAACCCCACCACAAATTAAAGTCAGACCCGGAGTCCCTCCGGGGAAGAAGTGGATTAAGCTATAGGAAGACATCTGAAACGATACCAAATGACATTTTAAACTTGAAACCCCACGACCACATTCATCTGAGAGCCGGCGGGAGAAGTAAGACCAGGAGCTTGGTGGGGCCTTCCTTGGGCAAACCGTGGGCCCACCAAGGGAGGCAGCACCGAGGGGCTGCCTGCCACGAAGGCTCTTATGATGTCTGATAGCAGATTTCCCAAGAACAGAACACTCCCACATCATGTGAAACCTCTGGTCTCTAGTCTTCAGAGAGTTGACTGGAACACTCAGAACATAGTAAGTGACTCGTTCAGAGTCCTACAGCCAGGATGTGTCGGTGGTAGGACTTGAACTGGGGTCTTCCTGGCTTTGAGGTCAGCTCTCTACTCTCTATACCTTACTATCCCTCAGCAGCCTCTACAACAGCAGCAACAATAATAAAAAATGTCTAACATTGACATAGGTCTTAAAGGCTTGCAAAATGTTTGACAACAATCTTTTATGTATCGTTTGATCCTTATGACAGCCAGGTGAGGTAGGTGTTGTTATAATCATTTTACAGATAAGGAAACTGAGGCAGCTTTCAAGCTCAGGTCGTCCTGATTTGAAGTCCATCACTGTGTGTGTGTTATATTATGGTAGACCCTCTAACCTTCAACCTAACATGACTATCGCAGGCCCGGAAAAGACCTTAGAGATCATCCCATGCAACTGCATCATTTAACAGAGACGGAATCTTAGAACCCAGAGAGGGAGAAGAGATTTGCCCAAGGTTATATAGTCATTTTTCAGTCATGTCTGACTCTCTGTGACCCCATTTAGGGTTTTCTTGGCAAAGATACTGGAGTGGTTTGTCATTTCCTTCTCCAGCTCATTTCACAGATAAGGAAACTGAGACAAAGAGTGGCTTGCCCAGGATCACACAGCTAGTAAGGGTCTGAAACCCAATTTGAACTTAGGTCCTTCTGACTCCAGGGCCTGTGTTCTATCCACTGTGCCACCTGGCTGCCCTTCTGTACATGGGAGAGCTGGGGTTAAAATTGAGGACTTGGGATTCCAAATCCAGGCTTCCCTATGCTACTTGTCTCTAAGCTTATTCTGTAATACAGAGCCTAGAATGAAAATATTTTAATAGATATTTCTAACTTTTCAGTCCTGGAATCACTGAGCCCCAAAAGTCTTGGATCATGCTGGTATCTAGAAAAAAGGGGAGAGGGGATTCTAGGGTTTATATAAATAAAGCCAGTCAAAGATAATTGCTTTGCCTCACTTATCTAGTTATTGCAGGCAGGAGTCTGTTTGGTTTTTTTTTCTTTGAGATGGGGTGGGAGAAGGAAAGGATCAAATTACTTTTGTGATACAATAGAAAGTAGCTTGACTTTGGTGTCAGAGTTCTGGGATTTAAATCCTTTCTGACACAGTGTTCGTAATCTTGAACATCCATCAACATGCATTTATTCAGCTCCTACTATATGCTAGGCATTGTGCTGGTGCAAAGGCAAAAATGAAGCAGTCCCTGCCCTCAAGGAGATTCCATACTAACATGGTAGACAATTAAACACATGCAGAGTAAACACGAGATGTGTAACCAATCGGGTTTATTGAGTGCGTCTTGTGTGCCAGGCTCTCTGCTTGGTCCTTGAGTGACAAAAGCCAAAACAAACCAGTTTCTGCCCTCAAGGTATTATTATATCTGAGGAAGTAACACATGTACATATAAGAATAAACCAAATAAATAGTATGGGGACATATAAGAATAAACAAAATAAAAACCAGGTGATTATAAAGGAGAAGGGTGGGGCTTAGCTTAGGAAGGAGATTTTTGAAGGAAGCTAGGGACTGAAGACCAGGAAGCAGTCAGTCATTTGGCAAGTATTTATTAAGTACCTACTATGTGCTGGGCACTGTGCTAAGCTCTGGGGATACAGAGAAAGGCAAAGTCACAGTCATTGCCCTCAAAGAGCTCACTTCCCAATGAAGGAGACAACATGCAGATAACTCCATCCACACAAGATCTATACAAAGCAGATGGCAAATTCAGAGGGAAAGCATTTGCAGAGGATGGGGTCCTGGAGACATTGGGAAAGACCTCCTGTAGAAGGTGGGATTTGGGCTGAGTCTTAAAGGAAGCCAGGGAAGTGAAGAGATGATGGATGGTGAGGAGGGAGAGCCTTGCAGACATGGAGGAAGTCACTCTAAAAGCATGGAGATAGGAGGTGAAATTTTGTGTTTGAGCAACAGCCAAGAGGCCAGTGTCTCTGGATTGCAGAGTATTTGGAGGAGAGTAAATATGAGCAGACTGGGAAGGTAGGAAGGGGCCAGGTTAGGACCTCAGGAGTTACAGGAGATTGAAGATGGCTTAGTCACACCTGTAGGTACTTTAAGAAAATCGTTTTGGTGGCCGAATGGATAAACGAGAGCTCAACTGCAACAGTAGTCCAGATGAAAGGGGATGAGGGCCTAATCCAAGATGGCGGCTGTGTGAGTGGAGAGAGGAGGGCATGTACAAGGTATCGTGAAGGAAGGAGTGACAAGATAGGGGTGCGGGGGAAGTGGAGGACAGAACATTTTAGGCATGGCGGGGTGGAGAGAGAAGATGAAATGGCATAGTTTCTGGAATGTCACTGGGTCTCATTTTCTTCTTTCACGACAGGAGGTAGTTGGACTAGAGGACCTTGAAGGCCCCCGCCTGCTCTAAATCTGTCATCTGCCACTTGGCATTACTGCCCAAAGAGCATCTGCCATGATTCATAACTCCAAGCTCATGAGTAACACTAGAAAAAAAAAGAGCAACAAAACATATTTGAAAAGCCTTGTGAGATCTTGGAGGGAGTGTCCAAGTATCAATGCTGTGAACTTTATTATTTTATTAAGTGCCTCAGATTAATACCAGCTTATCTCTGAGCTAGTGCTTCATGGCAGCACTGGAGAACCTCAAAGGTGGCTCCTGGGGAAAGTTGTGTCAAGTGGTTCAGAGAGGTTTCCTTGACCCTCTACCCCCAGCCCCACCCCCACTAACCCCTGATAAGTTCATCACCTTAGAAACAAGGATATTTTCTCATGGCACTCACAGCAACTTGACAAACCAAGCCATTACAAATAGCATTTCACTGGGTATGTTATTCATGTAACGTGGGGCTGCCAAGAGTGGTGAGGTCATCCGAGGCCATGATAGGCCACAGCTCAGGAAAGAAAATGGAACTTCCAAAGCCCTCGGAGGACAGAGTGTCTTCCCTAAATCTCCCCTCCTCAGTGCATGGTTGTACCTCTTAGCTGAAGAGAATCATGGCATCATCAAATACGACAGAGAGCTTAGAGGCTTTCTGGTTCAACTCTCTCATTTTACAGATGAAGACACTGAGGCCAAGACTTGCCCAAGGTCACAGAGTGCCAAGGTCCAGTCCCAGGTCTTCTGGCTCCCAATCTGGAAAGCTTTCTGTTGTAGCAAGCTTCCATCCTACTGGGGATGGTTTTAGGCACCTCATCTAATGAATGCTCTCAGACATGACTTTTACTGGGGGTGGGATGGGGGCTAGTGATAGGATCTGTCATCCCATTGGTATCAATGTAAGTGGGCATTGCTTCTCAACTTAGTCTTAGAAAGGACACTCAGAGGTGAAATGACTTGTCCAGGGTCACAAAGCTCATGTGAGAGGTGGGACAAGTAAAGATCTTCCTGACTCTGAGGACAGATCCAACAATCACTCTGCATCTCCTAACTTGATTTAACATTCAATTTATTGCTAACGATAGCAATTAGAGGTCCACTAAAGCCCCGTTAGTGTATATCGTTGTGGTGTGGTGGTGACTCTCTGGTTCCCGAAAAGCACACGTTTTGGCAGGTTCTACTAATCTGTCAAGGCTTTGGGGATGAACCCAGTGGACCAGCAAGGGCCAGCCTAGCCCAGACACAACATGCAATGAATTGTTTGGTCATGGTCTCTCATCTCCTAAGCCATAGAGGGAAGTGGATCTGCACTGATAGAGTGAGGATAACCAAGGAAATCCAGGCCCCCACCTCTTTACCTTTATCTTATCTGTGAAATGTTCTCCCTCCTCATCTCTGCTCCTAAGACTCAACTTCTGCAGGTGGCATTCCTGATGGCCCCTCCATATTCCTCCAGCTGCTGGTGGCTTCCATTCCAAGGTTACCTTGTTCTGTTAAATGCACTTTTACGTGTGTCTGACAAAATGTAAGTTACGTACTCTGTCTGTGTGGCCCCAGCACTTAGCAAGAACTCAGCACACAGAAAGTGCCTAATACGCGCTTTTAGAAGAGAATTGCCTTTCCGTGTTGCCCTTTAGGTGGACTGCCCAGAATCAATTGATTAATCAACATGCATTCATTTGGTGCCCCATGAATGCCAAGCACTGGGTCAGAGAGCTGCATTTAGTGAAACAGTGAGGAAATAATCCTTCCCCTCACAGAGCTTACATTCTACATGGAGAGACAACAACAAATACATAAATATGTGTGTGTATGTATTTACATACAAACACACATATACGTACATACATACATACAAATACTTTTTTGGGGAAAAGACAATTATTGTTTTGGTTAGGAGCAGGTCTAGATAACCTCTGAATCCCTAGTCAACTCTGCAGTAAACTGGAGAGAAAAATTGTCCAAGGGAGGGCTACCAGGATAGCCAAGGATCTCCAGATCATGCCATATGAAGACTGGTCAAAGGAAGTGGGGATGTTTAGACTAGATAAGAGAAAAAGGCCAACATGATGACTGTCTTCATGTATTTGAGGGCCTGTATATGGAAATAGGATTAGATTGAGGCCAGAACTCAGAGCAACGGGCCAAAGCTGAAGAGGCAGATTTGCATTGAATGTTAGGGAAAATTTCCCAATAATAAGAATTTTCCAAAAATGAGTAAGTTTCCTTGAGATCGAGTGGACTTCTCCTCACTGGAGGTCTTCAGGCAAAGACTGGATGACCCTTCTCTAGAGACTGGTGCAGAGGTAGAGACTGGGCAGATTGGCTTCTGAGATCCCTGCCAATGCTGGTGACTCAGTTGTTATTGGGAGACAGGATGGGGTGAGTTTTTACTTTCCACAGCTTCTAACTGATCCAAATAAGGTAGTTCGTAAGCTGCAAGGCCAGGAGAAATCTAAGCCAGCCTTTAGACTGAATACTGATAAAAAGAAATGCTAGTGTTGCCGCCTGCCAGTCTTGAGCTGAGCGTGATTCTCTTATGTTCCATGGAACACCAGCTAGGCATATTCCAGTTCCAGGCTTGGAATTGTGAAGGCTGTGGATGCATCCCTCTGAGGAAGAGAGAAAACTATCAGCCCAGGAAGCAGGAAGGAAATTCATGGGGACATTGAATGCTTCTCAGCCAAGGGATGAAGGGCTCTCTCCCTTGCCTGAAGGCCACCTGGTGCTGGTCCCTGGCCTGGACAGGATGGTGGAGTCAATGAGCTCTCTTCCTGATACCATTCTGTTATTTGGGACTGAGCCCACACTCATCATCCTTCTTCATCTGTGCTTAATTGAATTTCCTAAGTGCAAACTTTAACAACAAATGAACTCAGTTCAGAAACCACAGATTGGCTGACTTAAAAATAAAGAATTAAAAAGAAAATCCCACCATTGGGGGTCTGAACTATAATTTATACCATTCCCTCAGCATGGAACAGTGGGAAGAGCAGAGGATCTGATATCAGAAACCTCACATCTCTGACCTCTGATCTTATGTGACCTTGGTCAAATCATTTAACCCCCTTGGACCTCAGTTTCTCCTTTTGTAAGGGAGGGGAAGCATTTATATAGTGCCTATTACATACCAGGCACTGGCACGAATTTTTTTTACAAATATTATCTCATTTGATCTCTGTAATATGAAAAAGTTTAGTGGATGGCCTCCAAAGTTGCTCCCAATTCTAGATCCATGATCCTAGGCTCTTTTAAAAGGTCTTTAGTTATTTGACAAGCCTCCTTAATCCCCCTTTTCCCAATTGGATCTATAGAAACTACTTTGCCAGGCTTATTTTAGAGGTTCAGATTGTACCTTGAGGATAAAAATGGAATGAGAATCACAGGATGATAGCTTTAAAGTTGGAAGAGGCCTCAGAGCTCCTCATTTCATAAGTGAAGAAACTGAGGGCCAGAGAAGGAACATTACATGGCCAAAGCCAATGGTTAGTGAGTCATAAATTTAGGTTTGAGATGGACCTTCAAGGTCATCTAATCTCCAGCTCCTTCACCTTCTCTAGATGAGGAACTGAGAAGCTGAATGTTAAACAGGCAGTAGTAAGGAGCAAGGCTCTCTCTATCCACTATGCCACTTTGACACTGGAGTTAGTATTTTATTTTATTTTACTAGATTGACCAGACGAGATTCAGTCTACATCTAATCCAGTTTGCCAACCTGGAATCCATCCTGAAAATGATTCAGCCCAACAGGTTGAGACAGCCGAAAAGTAAGAGTAGGCTTAGAGTTAGGTCAACCTGGGTTCAAATCCTACTCAGACCTTAACTAGTTGTGTGACTGGGCAAAGCTCTTAGTTTTTGAGTCTCCTTTTCCTTATCAGTAAAATGTGGGTCAGTATGGCACCTGCCTCAGATGGTAGTCAAGAGGATCAAAGATGACGCACATAGAGGGCTTTTCTAACCTCCAAGCACCATGTCCGTGGGAACTAATGTATCATTATTTACAGAAGTTGCCGGGAACCGTTATCTCTAACAGAACCACAGAACCAGAGCTGGCAGAGACCTTAGAGGCCATCTAGTCAAACTCTAATTTTACAGACAAAGAAACTGAGACGCAGAGATGGGGACCGAGTTGCCCAAAGTCACACAGAGCCAGGATTTAAATCTGTGGTCTCTGACTCCAAATTCAATCCCTCTCTTTACACTACCCCCCTGCTTGCTAGTCTGGGTTTCAAACCTTTGAAAGCCCTAATAAACAACTCCCCTGAACTGAGAAGATACATCATGCCCATGGTAAAATTGAACACAACCAGCCCACAAGCTCTATTACATTTTATTACCAGCATCAGCTGACTAAATCATGTTTTCCTTTAAGCTGGAAGAGTTAGGGATTTCAAGGGACCAGAGGCTATTTCTCTAAAAGATAAGTTTCAGTAGTCAAGAGGGGTAGAAATACCCCCCCCCCATTTACCTCAGGTGATACATTTCCCTTCTGATACCCCTGGTGATAATGATTCCAAAAATGCTTTTGTCAATATCTATAAATCAATGCAAACCCGAGAGGGGATGTTTTAATTGACCACAGTTTGAATGTAACTGATACTCTTCGGTCTAGGGCCTTAAGCATTATTAAGTATAGTATTATTGTAGGGCATTCATCCAATTTTTAAAACATTACATAGATTGGAGACAGATGAGCTTTCCTGAATTATTTTAGGTCTGTTTGGAAAAAAATGCCTAAAATAAGGTTTCAAATGGAAATTAATTGAATTGATGTAAAAACAAATGGGCCCAGCAGTCATCAGAGACCTCAAATTTAAGGGCGCTGTTGATAAAGAAATACAGATGACTTGCGGCTAGGGGTGAGAGGGAGGGGGAGGGGCATCATAACGCTTCAAGAACAGTGCTGTGTTGTGCTAGGATCTTAGTGGACTGTTAATACAAATTGGAGATCCAGTTTGGCATATGAATCTATTTACTTCTTCCCATTATCTAGCAAAGAGCTCCTTTTGAATCCCTCTATATGTGTGTGTAATGCTCATACATATATGTATGTAATGTCCATTAATGGATGAAGAGATCCATGATGTTGTCCTATGGAGTTCAGAGAAGGGCTCATGGAAAAAAGAGAGGTATTCCTTATGAAGTCCTAGGAAGCCTTTGCTTCTGACGGGGTTCTGAAGGAGGCTTGATTTTGATTTGGGGGCCTCAGAGGTCATCTTCTCCTCTCCTCCCCCCATCATGTTCCAGAGGAGGAAGCTGAATCTCAGAAAAGCTACATGTTGCACAGTTAGTTATGGCCAAGACTGACCCTTTGTTCTGTGACTAGTGATTTCTCACTGCCCCAAATTCCCTCCCTGAATGAAAAGTGCCCCCATCACTGATCCTATGCAGAATGAACTAGGAAGGACTTTTGGCCTCAGCAGTATGGTCTTTGTTTGGGAGACAAAATGATCTAGTAGAAAGAACACTGGAGTCAGAGCAATCCTGGGTTCAAACCCAGCCTCTGCCATTTATTCTTTGGGAGACTTCGGAAAATCACTTCACATACGTGTGCACACATACACGCATGAGCACACGTACTCGCTCTAATAACACCTTCTTCTCGGCCTCTTCCTCTATGAAATGAAGTGTTTGGATCAGATGATCCTTGAGATCCTGTCCAGCTATGAATCCACAATCCCATGAATTTTCTGTTTGCTCCTCCTTTTCACTGACTGGTAAGCCTAGACCCCCTGTGTGAAGGCAAAGTTCAGGAGAATGGAACAGATGGGCAGGACAGTACTTGGGCAGAAAAGGGGCATGGCTCACCCAAAGTTAGTCAATACACATTTGTTTATTAAGCTGTTGTTCTGATCTATTGGGAATTCAAGCAGACAGTTCCTGCCCTCAAGGGAGTTTACATTCTAATGAGAAAGACTACACCTGAAAGGAAGCTGAAACCCAGGGATGGGAAAGGAGAAGAAACAGCTTGGAAGGAAGTGAAGAGCTGTCTGAGCAAGCTTCCTTTCCTTCTTTCTTCCTCCTCTGTGTGGCTTCTTTCTTCTTCAATAAATCACACACACACTCATACACACACACACACACACACAATACATATTTAAATTCTATCAAAACCAGTCAGCACTTCATGCCCAGGAGCTTGCCTTGAACTTCAAGACAGCTCAAATTTGTTAGAGAATTGCGGGGTTATTTTCATCCAACCTGCCTGACCTCAGGCACAATAGTCACTCTTTCTTCTTGGAGTCCGGAAGACCTGAGTTCTCAGATACTTATTAGCTATGTGACTCTGGGCAACTCACTTCACCCTGTTTGCCTCAGTTTCCTCATCTGTAAAATGAGAAGGAAATGGCAAACCATTCTGGTATCTCTGTCAAGATAACCCCAAATGGGGTCACAAAGACTCAGACACCCCTGAATGACTGAACAACGATAATGCTATGAATGCAGGGTTAGGACTAATTTGACCACAACCAGGGACTTTGTGGCTTGAACGTGACCTATTTCTCAGCAGCTTCCTAGTGGACCAAATGCTTGCCTTGGAGTCAGAAAGGCTTTGGTTAAAATCCTTTGACACTTCACTGGAGCCTAGAATTAGACCTCAGCATCAAACCCCATGTTTTGCTGATGAAAAGCTTGTGGCTGAGGGATGGAGCAGCTTTCCAAGGTCACACAGAGAGTGGGGAGCAGAACCAGGATTCTAACCCAAGGAACTCTGTTTCAAAACTCAGTGTTCTTTGTACTGTTAGCATACTGCCTATTGACCTTGGGCAAGTCACTTAATTATACCGAGCCTCAGTTTCTTTAATTATAAAACTATAAAATTTCAATTATCCAATCATAGACAATCATGTGAGATATCATATGGAAAATGTTCTGCAACCTTAAAGTATTGGGAACAATGATCAATGCCTTGTATGCTTCCCTTGGTGTAGGCTTCCCTTGGTGTAGGCAACTCTCAATATGAAATGTCCCTCTACCTATGCAAACTGGCACACAGTCTGCATTTAGACTGTCTCTGAGAGTAACCTGGGGCATTGGGAGGCTAAAGACTCGCCCAAGGTCACACAGCCAGGATAGGTCAGAAACAGGGCTTAAACCTGGTCTTGCTAACTCCAAGGCTGGCTCCCTGTCCTCTTGGCCATGCTGCCTCTCTGATAATGACTAATTGTAAATAACAGTGAGCTGGCAGGGCTTAGTTATTTTTTAGGTTATTATATTGGATTATTTTTAGGCTGAGATTATAGAATTAATCCTAACAATGGGTGATCTTTAATCCACCAAGTTTAAGCTGTTTAGTCCTTATTGCGGAACAGAGAGCATTCTATCATTTTCTGTTGCTTCCTAATATACTATTGCTTCATGAAGATGCTAAAACAAGTCCCCCACCCCCTAGGCTCATGTTGCACCCAAGATCTCTGACAGTCATTTCCTTTTCAGGAGAAGCAGAAATTTTAAAACTCCCCTCCTGGGGGAAGGGAAAAGGGAAAGTCATTCTCTCTTGTTGCTTATTCCTTCCTCTGAAGATTTAGGGGCTTAGACTCCCCTTCCCCGGCCCCTGACAGAAACTTGTTTGGCAAGTCAGGCTATAATTCTTCTCTTAAGAACATCCAAATGAAGTCTCTGTCTCTTTTCGTGGATGTGTACCAAAACTCTTCCTTCTGCGGTGTCCTCCCCATGCTTCTGCATGGGCTGTGTCCCTTGTGAAGAATGGTCTCATTTCTGACCTCTTCCTCTTGGAAGGACCCCTTGGTGTCTTCGGTTCTGAGCTCAGATGCCGCCTCCCTCCATGAGGTCTTTCCCATTCCTTAGTGGTTAGTGTCCCCCATCCACTCTTTCTCCATCTTTCTCTCTCTCCATCTCTCTCTCTGTCTCTCTGTCTCTCTGTCTCTCTGTCTCTCTGTCTCTCTCTCTCTCTCTCTCTCTCTCTCTCTCTCTCTCTCTCTCTCTCTCACACACACACACACACACACACCACACACACACACAATTCCTTTAAACTCAATTTTGTATTTACTTGTCGGTGTATATGTTGTCTAAATGTGAACTGTGTAAAATGGCAGATCCTTTAGAGGACTTTTTGTCTTTGTGTTCACAGGGCCTGGCACATATAAGTACATCAGCCAACAAGCATTTGTTAAGCGCCTACTATGTGCCCTGTGCCAAGCATTATGCTGAAGCCTAGAGATACAAAGAAAGGAAAAGACAGTCCTTGCCCTCAGGGAGCTCACAATCTGACATATACACAACCACGTCGGTGTAAGATAGTTCCATTGTAGATGGAAGGCCATCTGGAGGCACTAGCTGCTGGAAAGCAGCAAGAGTCAAATTGTAGAAGGTGGGATTTGAGCTGAACCTTGAATATGGCTAAGAATACTTAAGAGCTGAAATAGACATTAAAGATCATTTAGTCTCACCAGCAGTTTTCCAGATGAGACCACCAAAGCCCAGAGAATGACTTGCCCAAGGTCACACAGAGGTGGGATCCAAATCTGATTCTTTTGACCCAACTGCCATTCCCAGTAAATGCTTGTCGAACTGATATGGTTGCCAATGTTTTATAAAATTCCGTTACTAGTATTTGTGATTATGCCGTTATTTAGGAAATTCTATTACCAGTATCACCTCTTCCTAAGAGAGGAGATTTATTTGAATTGACTTTTATCGGCCCCAGACCACTGAAAAAATCCCTTTTGTTGGTTGAGTTCGTGTCTCTTTTTCTCATTTTTTTATCCCTTTCAGCCAGTTCTAAATCTAGCCCTGACTGAAAAAATAAGAGCTCTAAGTCATGACATTTTAAAAGTCTGTTCTAACCCCTCAGCTTTACAGATAAAGAAATCGAGTCCCAGTTGGGGTGAATTGCTGCAGGCAGCCCAGGCTGTTGATTTCTACCCTGGCCCCCTTTCTACTAAGCTGGGCTGCCTCACTGCTAGATTCCTCGTGTCTCCTGATTCGCCAAGATCTCTGAAATGTTTATGGCTCACTCTTGATTCTGGCATCGCTCTCCCTGCTTTCTGGTTGGGCTTAATTAGCTTTACTGTTTATTGTTTTTCCTGTGCTGACCACAAGACTGTGGGGCTTTCGCTGTAGTTAGTTTGATGCTCACTCTTGTGACTTAGATATCCCTTGGGGACTGGGGGTGAGAAATCTATAAGGCATAGAAGAGAGATCTAAGCATTTAGAGCCAGAAGGGACCCCAGAGTTGTTCAGTCCAATCCTTTCGTTTTAGAGATGAAGAAACTGAGGCCAACCAGAGGAAATAGCTCACCCGAGAATGTACAACTAGTAACAGCGTCAAATTCCAACTCAGGTCTTCCAACCCCAAACCCAGTATTCTTTCCGTTATACTAAACTACCTCTGAAGCCTCACCAGACATGTCACACCAAAGCATTGGTCCAGCAGCCCTGTGAGAACGAGCAGGTCAATCCACCCCAGACCTCAAGTCCTCATCTGTAAAGGGAGGGGATTGGGCCGGAGGACCTCTGAGGTCCCCCTCCAGGTCTACACCTGGGGCTTTAGAGTCTGCCTGTCCTGTCAAACATCAAGGAACAAGAACAGCCTCAGGCTGACTTTCTGCAGGTGCTCCCACCTTGGTGGGGAGCAGATGAGGGGGCAGGGCCACGAGATTTGCTGCTGTCCCATGCTTTCTGCTGAAGACGGTGAAAATATTCTGTCATCTTTGACATTTTAATTGAAAGAAAAACGTACGTGTATCCCAGCCCTAAGCACTGTGTTTATCCAAGTGTATTAAGAGGAATAATGTGTCCGTTTGGAAACTCTCAGTACAACAGGAGCCCTTACAGTCATTGAAGAATTCACTCTGAGCTCACACACCTTACCTTGTTCCTTGCCCCAACAATCATGAGCAGAAACACTTTGCCCAAAGGCACGTGGTTATTAAAAAGAGAGGATCAGCTTGCTCAAAGTCTGGAATTATTAGCTCATGGCAACAAGCCCACACTAGAGAGAGGGAGAGAAGGAAGGATGAAGGGAGGGGTGGGAGAGGGAGCAAAAAGGAAAGAGAAAGAGAGAGACAGAAAAAGGAGAGATAAAAAGGAGAAGAAAAGGAAGGAAAGAGAAACAGAAAGGATAGAGGAAAAGGAGAGGGAGGACATAGAATGAAAGAGAAAGGAGAGAAAGTGAAAGAAGAAAGAAAAGAGACAGAAAAGATGAGGAAGAGGAGAGACTGAAGGAAAAGGAGAGGAGAAAGAAAGAGCAGAGAAGGAGAAAGATGAGGAGAGAGAAGTAAGAAGAATGAGGGAGAGGGACAGAAAGAGAAAGGGGAAGGGAAAGAGAGGAAGGATAAGAGTAAAAGGACAGAAAGAGAGGGAATGGGACAGAAGGGGAAAGGAAAGTGGGAGGAGGGAAGAGGGAGAAAAGGGAAGAAAGGAAGGAGTAGAGAGTTAAAAGGAAAGAAAGAAGAAAAGAGAGAGAAAGCAAGTAGAAAGAGGTGATGGGAAAAGAAAGAAAGAAGAAAGGAAGGAGAGAGAGAGAGAGAGAGAGAGAGAGAGAGAGAGAGAGAGAGAGAGAGAGAGAGAGAAGAGACCATTGGTTCTTTGTTTTCACAACTGCTACAATTCCACAGTCTTATTTTCAGAGCCTTCTACATGATTTATAAAGTTTTTAAAAAGGGGGGGGGAGGAGGAATATCACTTGAAATGAATTCAAGATCTCTTATCTTTGTTACACTGAGACATCCTAGCATTCTTCTATAAATTGCTCTGAAAAAAAAAACCAAAACATCAGAAATAAAGAAGGGAATATACCAGGCCTTCTTTATCTGAGGTCTGTTACTTTTTTTATTTAGTATTTTGATAATGATTTCAATATAATTGGTTTCCTTGGTAATCTGATGTCTTTTATTTTACGCATTTAAAACTATTCTTTTAATCAAGGGTCCTTGGGCTTGCCCAGAATGTCAGGGGCAGGGCATGACACAAAGAAAGGATGAGAAGATGTGGAATATATGGTGTAAAGTTTCTTTTCACTGAGCTTCAGGTGTGGAGGTAGCGTGCCCAAGTCTGAGGCTGGTTCTGGGCTCTGTCATTCACTGCCTTGTGGGACACAAAGACATAGTCTTAGAGTTTCAATTTCCATGTCTGAAAAATGAGGGAAATCATATCCACTGCCCTACTCTCTATTGACCTGAAAGGTTTAAGCCATCATATGAGTGCAATATATTATCATAACAATTATGGTGATGTCTGCATATATACAAAGGGAAGTGGAGAATTAAAGCAATTACCCCAATAATTCTGACCCCAAACCACTTTGGCCTCAATTATCTGGATATTTCAGGCAAAAGTGTTTTATGGGCTGATTTATCCCGATAATTGCCTCAATTCTCCACTTATAATCTAATTTTTGTGGGAGGAGGGAGGCCTATAATTTTATCAGTGTGGAAACTCCTTGTAGCTAAGTCTCAGAGAGCTGCCTGTGACACTGAGAAGGAGTGACTCGTCCAGGGTCACAGAGCTATTTATTGTGTGTCAAAGGCAAGACTTGAACCCATGTCTTTCTGATCCCAAATTCAGCTATGTATCCAGAAAGTAAAGGAGCTACTCTGGTGTTTCATAACAACAAAAATTAACTTTGTAGTAGAAAGTGATAGTTTAAGTATTCTGCTTACATTTTTAAGAGCACAAACCACATCCGGGGCTGAAATTCAATCATTTTGAGTACTAATGTATGGGGTTAATCTAAATCCAAAGACACGAGGATCCCCACCCCGTCACGCTTCCCTGTGCTGTCTTATCATTCTGTAAGATGATAGTCGATGTCCACAAAACTGTCCCAGCTTGGTCCAGGGCAAAGAACACCAGACTGAAGTCAAAGGACCCAGATTTCTATCCCAGTAACCAAAGGTGCTTCACCTTTGTGAGGCTCAGTTTTCCAATCTGTAAAATTAGGGAACTGGACTTAATAGAAATCCCTTGCAGCTCTGGGTTGATCGTTGAGATACTTGGAATACATTAAAATATGTTTAGAATGATTGAAGAAAGAGTAAATTGTGCTAGGGAAAAGAATGCTCAATTCTGAATCAGAGACAGAAGTTCCCTTTTGGATTGGGAATTACCTGTTAGATCTTGGACAAATCATCAACTCCCCAGGCTTGTTTCCTCTGCTATTAAGAAGGACGAGATTGGACTAGGTGACCCTTCTTTCAAGGACTTCCAGACACGGGCTCTCCCTTCACTACGGCAGATCTCAATCCATCTTTAGTTTATTGGTTCAGAAAGGTGAACTTTTTCCTGTGGTCACAGATTGATTATATAGATTATAAGGGATTTGAACCCAGTTAGTTCTTCCTGCCTCTAAAACCAACACACTTTCTGTTACACCATGTTGACTTTCTTGTGTATATATAGATTTTTCTTTCTCGTTTTTCCCTACATATTTCGTGTATGTGTATATACATATATATTTATAACTTTAGATAGTTGTCTATTAGCACTTAGAGAAGTTCTAGAAATTGTATGCATATAACTCCCTGGATTTATGCATATTTATAATTAATATTTCAACATTTATGTGTCTGTGACGGTCAGCTGTAAATTGTAAAGGAGACTTTTGATCATTTCTGGCAAAGAAAGTGGCAAAGGCAGTCTTCTCTTGGCGTGTTGGGCTGTATGAACCACAGAGGGAAGATAGAATTGCGTTGCTTATTTTGGCTTCCCCACATCTTCCCAGTAATTCAGTCCAATCCAACAAACAGCCTACTATGTGCCAAGCATTGGGCTGAGGATACAAAAAGCAAAAATAAGTCTCCAGGAGCATTTGCCCAACCTACTGGATAAATAACCATGATTTCAGTCCTAGCTATTTCTGATACTTGTATTTTTTTAAAGCTACATTATAATGTAACTAGGCTTCAGGGATAATTCTCCTAACAGTTAATCTTTGTACTGTCCGTGTCCTGTTTCTGCTCTCAAAGGGGCTCGTGATCAAATGCGGAAGACAACATGCAAACAACTATGTACAAAGAAGATATATCCAGGATACATTGAAAATAATCAACAGAGGGAAGACACTAGCATTAAGGGGGATCAGGAAAAGATTTTTGTAGAAGACAGGATTTTATCTGGGATTTAAAGGAAGCTGGGGAAGGCAGGAGCTAGAGGTTTGGGAGGGGAGCATTCCGGGCATGGGGGCAGCCTGCAAAGTGCCTGGAGTTGGAGATGGTGTCATGGAACAGTAAGGAAGCCAGCAGTAAATGAAACTTTACGCTTCTAAGGACAAAACTCAGAGTAAATTTATCACAAATGAGCCACCTGAAATGTTGAAAGATGTTTTTATTTTTTAAAAAGTCTTTATACAGATCCCCAGAGCTGAGACACACTGAGGGGGAGGGCCACAAGAGGGAGGGAGCTTACTTGCCATTTTTAATAAACACAAACAATTCCCTTTTCCCTCAGTCCCATGCTCCCTGACTCATTAAATCCATTTAAGGTTTTTTTTTTTACTTCTTTCTATGCTACGGCATAGCTCAGTCTTGGGGCTCCCCAGAGGGTGGCTTGCACAAGTCCTGGAGGTCAGGCCAAAAAATCAGAATATTTCTGTCAAGCAGCCTAACACCTTGAGATATTGTGAAATGGCTGATTTCTAATTAGGGGCTTGGAACCTCAAGTCTCCTAGTGAAAGCCTGAGCCACAGAAGGTGAAGCTGCCCTTAGTTCTCTATTTGGGGGAAGCTGGAACCAGAGGCTTTCTATTTGTTTTCTCATCTCAAGCAAGAAGCTCCAAAATTTCTGTTGTGACGTCACAGGTGAAGTTGGTCCTGCAGGGAGTAAGGACATGGGGCTGCCTACGATCAGACCAGGCTTCCAGGAGAGGCCCCTGTGAAGATGGAGGGCATGACACAAGTTATTTCTAGACTTGAAAAAAAGATCTAGGGGAAGATACAAGTGACCATATTCCAGCCTAAGTCCCTAGAAAAAAAAGATTTAGAGCGGGAAGGGCCCATAGGGGTCATCTCAGCCAACCCCTTCATTTTACAGGTGAGAAAGGGAAGGAGGAGAAAGTAAAGTTAAAGGCAACG
Source organism: Phalanger gymnotis (assembly GCA_028646595.1). Classification (NCBI taxonomy): domain Eukaryota; kingdom Metazoa; phylum Chordata; class Mammalia; order Diprotodontia; family Phalangeridae; genus Phalanger; species Phalanger gymnotis. The sequence continues at coordinate 14,863,125 of CM053623.1, forward strand.
TGGTACAGTAAAAGGGAGTTTGAAGGTCTGGATTCAAATTCCAGCTCTGCTATTTATTAACTCTGTAGCCCTGGACAGGTCATTTCTCTCTTTGGGTCTCAGTTTCCTTATCTGTAAAATGGAAGAGTTGGACTAGATGACTTCTGACTTTCCTTCAAACTCTAAATCTAGCTTCTGACAAGTTTACGCATGTAGTAATTGGCCAAGTTTACACATGTAGTAATTAACAGAGTTTTTTTTTCAACATTTAAATATATTTTTATTTAGTTAAATATTTCCCAATTACATGTAAAAAATTAATATTCATTTTAAAAAATCTAGTTCTAAATTCTCTCCCTTCCTCCTGCCCCACCCCCACCTCTTGAGAAGGCAAGTAATTTGATATTGATTATACATGTGAATATTTCCATATTAGCCATGTTGCATAAGAAACACACACACACACACAAATTAAATAAAAAAGAAGTGGACTTCAGTCTGCATTCAGAGTTTATCACTTCTCTCTCTGGAGGCAGATAGCATGCTCATCATCCACAATGCTTTGGGATTGTCTTGGATCATTGTATTGCTGAGAATAGCTAAGTCATTTACAATTCTTCATGATACAATGTTGCTGTTACTGTGTACAATGTTCCCCTGGTTCTGTTCACTTCACTTTGCATCAGTTCATATAAGTCTTCCCAGGTTTTTCTAAAACTATCTTGCTCATCACTTGTTATAGTACAATAGCAGTCCATCACAATCATATGCCATAATTTGTTTAGCCATTCTCCAATTGGTGGGCAACCCCTCAATTTCCAATTCTTTGCCACCACCAAAAAAAAAAGAATGGCTATAAATGTTTTGGTACTATAGGCCCTTTTCCCTTTTCTTTGATCTCTTTGGGATACAAACCTACTCATGGTATATCAAAGGATATACACAATTTTAGAGCCTGTTGGCAGTAGTTCCAAATTGTTCTCCAGAATGATCAGACTGGTTCACAGTTCCACCAATAGTGCATTAGTATACTAGTTTTTCCACATCTTTTCCAGTATTTGTGTGACAGAGGTTTTGAACCCACCCTTTTTGGATTTGAACCCAGGACTTCCTGTTCTATGTCCAATGTCCTAATGCTTCCTTACAGATTAAAAAAAATTAATCATAGAATTTTACTTGGGATCAAATGAGATAATGCCTATTAAGTGTTTTTCAAATGTTAAAGCAGTATGTGAATGCCAACCATTATAGTGAATGTTTATCCTTTTTATCCTGAATATAGCTTGTTTTGTATGTATTTGTTTGTACATCATCTCCCTCATTAGATTATGAGCTCCTTGAGGACAGGGACTTGCTTTAGCCTCTTTTTGTATCCTCAGTGTTTAGCACAATGCCTGGTACATAGTTGGCACTTAATAAATATTTATTGATTGATTGATTGATAGAAAATATGATTACTATTTTCCCCCAAGATCCTCACTGACATGCATGCTGTATTGGTGAATTGGATCTCTTGGGTATGGAATTCCCAGTACTGGCGTACTCTGGGCTGAGAATGATGGCAACTTCTCTTTCCTTCCTAGGCCTGTCCCAGGCTCTCTATCGTCACTACTGCACCTTCACAACAGACAGAGACAGCCCATGCCAGCCTCTATGCCCGGGACCCTGCCGAACCCTACCATGCCCGGCTCTTCAGCAGTCCTGATGCCGGTAAGGCTGTCTGTTTCCTAGATGTTTCTCCTACTTTTTCCTGGCCTATTGCTTTCACAGATTTCCCTTGTATCTTAACATTAGGTCCATGAACTTGGTGGGGTTTTTTTGGTAACTATTTCTTTATCATTGGTTTTCTTTGTGACTCTATGTATTTTATGTGTTTAAATACATGAGTCTGAGAAGGGATCCCTAAGCTTCGCCAGACTGGCTGTCCAAAGGGGCCAAGCCCACCCCCAAAAAGCTAAGAACTTATCCCCTGTATCAAGGATCTGCCATGGGAGCTCCCTCTACCTCACCCATTCACAACACCATAATTTGGTAACTAAATCTGAGACAGTCACCCAGATTAGGTTACAGGTGAAATGACTTGACACAGCCAATAAACTTCAAATGGTGGAATTTGAACCCAATCCTTCCTGACTGAAATTCCATCACTCTTTCAATATTACCAGAATGCTTCTCCAAAATGGTCAGAAAATAAGACTTTGATGTTTGGAGCAAAGCACTGGGCTGCATGCCCAATGTGTCTGCCCTCATCTTCACTTCATTAGAGAATCCCTGTTGCTTGGAATACTCTGCTTTCCTGTGCCTCAAGTCCTCTATCTGTCAAAATGGATTAATTGCACAAAGTGGATTAACTCGAGGGCGGGAAGTTGGGTTATATCTCAGCCTTCCCATAATACCCAACATAGCCCCATCTATGCTTCACTTGTTATGGCCCACCATTTCCCCTACTCCACCCATCCCTTCCCCAAAATTTTGAACCCTTCTTAGAAATTAGAAGTTAGCTCCTTAGGACAAGCATAATCTAACTCCAACAGTGGGGCACCCACATAGTAGTTGCCCAGATGCCATTGAGAAATTTCCTGCCCCTTCCCCTGCCAAGAGAAAAAGCAATAAAAAAAGTTTAGAGACCCCAGATCTGGTCTGCCTCTTACATCCAAAGCCATTGTCACCTCTCCCCCCCCCCACCTCTCTGGTGTTCTCATACCTTACTACGGGACACATACTCTTTGATCCAGTGGCATCGTCCTACTGGCCATTCCAAGACCAAGATACTCCATCTCTTGTCTCTGGCATTTTCTTTGGCTGTCCCCCATGAGTGGAAATCTCTCTCTCTCCTCCACTGTGACTGCTGACTTCCCTGGCTTTCTTTAAGTCCCAACTAAAATCCCACCCTCTAAGGGAAGCCTTCCTGACTCCTCTTAATTCTACTGCTTTCCCTCTTTTAATTATCTCTGACTTATCCTATATATAGCTTGCTTTGTAGATATTTGTTTGCATGTTCTCCACCCTGCCCTGCCCCCCCCCAGACTATAAGCTTCTTGAGGAGGGGGACTGGCTTCTGCCTCTTTTTATATCCCTAGTGCCTAGAACTAGGTGCTTAATAAATGTGGATTGATTGTATGTATGTGGAATGTATATGTGTATTGTATATTTTATATATGTGGAAACTGAGTTCCAGAAAGGCTGTGAATTGCCCAGGGTCACACAGGTTATAAATATCTGAGCCGGGACTTGGTTTCCTGATCCCTGACTCCAGACAGCAATTCTTTGCCCACTGTACCCATGCTGCCTCCCACTACATTAGAATTTACCACAGCCCTGCCAGGCCTGGGTGCCACCATCTACGGGCTGCCATTGAGAATTTGTTTAGCCAGCAGATATGGAAGGTAGAGAGAGGAGCATGGAGACACTGAGTCTGGAGGAATCAGTCCAGGCTGCCATCCAAGCTCACCACCCTCACTTGGTTTCTTCTTCCCTTTAATGCTCCATTGCCCCTATCCCCCCAAAATCCTTGACCCCTATTCCCCCAAAAACCCCTGAGCCCTACTCCCACTTCTCTTCTGTGGACAAGAGGGGGCACCATGATGCAGTAGATACCATGATATACGTGGAGTCAGGAGGGCCTACGTTCAAATCCTGCCTCTGATCCTGGCTGTGCAAAACTGGCCATGCCGATAATTTCTCTGGGCCTCAGTTTCCTCATCTGTAAAATTGGGAGAGTGGATTAGGTGGCCTCCCAGTCTTAGACTGAGGGAATTACAGGATCAAAAGTATCCCAAAGTCCCTTATTTGTACTTTAAAAAAAATTTTGTTTAAAGCTTTGAGTTCCAAATTCTATTCCTTCCTCTTTCTCTCTCTTCCCCCTTCCCTGAGATGGTAAGCAATCAAATATAGGTTATACATGTGCAATTATGTAAAACATTTCCATGTTAGTCATTTTGTACAAGAAGACTTGAGTGAAAGGAAAAAAATGAGAGAAAGAAAGTGAAAAATAGCATGCTTCAGACTGTATTCAAGCAACATCAGTTATTTGTCTGGAGGTGGATAGTATGCTTCCATTTTCCTAGTTCTGTTCACTTTACTATGCATCAGTTCATGTAAGTCTTTCCAGGGTTTTCTGAAGTCATCCTGCCTGTCATTTCTTACAGAACTATAGTGTTCCACCACAATCCTATGCCACACCTTGTTTAAGCATTCCCCCCCCCCCAATTGATGGCCATCCTTAGATGTCCAGTTCTTAGCCACCACAAAAAGAGCTGTTGTAAATTCATTTTTGTACACCTATTAGTACTCTTAATGATATGTGATTTTCCTGCTGGGGGTGCCCCCTGTGCTGAAGCCAATCACCATACCCCATCACTTGGTGTGGATGGTCCTTCATGAATCTCTGTGCCATTCAGGTTTGACTACCTGCTGGGCAACCTTCTGGCGATGAGTGAAGGTGCTTCTGCAGACATGGCTGGGCCAATCTTTTTAGGACAGACACAGTCTATCACTAAACCTTAGAGCCTTTCTGGCTCGGTAGGACCTGCCAGTCAAGTCAACCAGTTATTATTAAACACTCACTATGTATCCTACCAAATTCTTTTTATGACACAAATATGGTACTAATACCCAAACCAGGTAGAGTCAAAACAGAGAAAGAAAATTATAGACTGATTTCCCTAATGAATATTGATGCAAAAATTTTAAACAAAATATTAGCAAAAAGATTGCA
>CM053623.1:14868320-14910174 GCA_028646595.1 Phalanger gymnotis
AAGAACAGAAGTCTAGAAAGGAGAGCTGCTTCCATGAAGTAACTGTGTGCTTTTGGTATGACTTAAATAGTGCCTAACAGGGATATGCCATGGTTCTTGGAGAGAAAAGGAATGTGTCTGTTTTTTTAGAAAGTGAAAGTTAGAGTATTACTCATCTCCTAAGATAAGTGACTTGTAAATAACAAGTGAATTTTTCCTTCATTAGGACCAGAGTCATAACTAGGGTGGGGCAACAGTGGCTTTTTCTCAGGGCACTGATATCTGAGGAGCTTCCTCCTTATCGTAGTCATCTATCCCAGACTATCCAGCAGTTCAATGTTTCCCTCCAGCTCCTGCCTGCCACTCTTCCCAAGTGTTCAAAGGTTCAGGACCTGGGGGTTTTGGCTTCAATGCAGGGGATTGGCTTTAAACTCTCAGGGGGACCAGGCACCGCTGGTCCCAGTGTGATGGCTTCTGACTGAGCCTCTCCTCCCTTCACGTGCACACCCGAATCTCTCCCCAGGCACCAAAATGCCAAGTCATGACTCTCGGTGAGACTGTATTTTGACCATCAGTGCCTTATACAAAGCAGGACTTGAGTGAGTGAATGACAATGAATTTTTAATGAAAGGCAGATAAACGCATAGAAGAAATCTTGTCCACATCCACCACCGACCCCAGTCTCCCTACCTCAGTACAACTAGGAGGAGCACTGGATCTAGACTTAGGAAGACCCGAGTTCAAATGTGACCTCAGACATTTGTTGTATGTGTGACCCTAGACAAGTCATTTAACCCTGTTTGCCTGAGTTCTTCACCTATAAAATGAACTCCAAACCGCTTCGTATCTCTGCCCAGAAAACCCCAAACGGGATCACGAAGGGTCAGACGTGGCTAAAATGACTGGAGAACAACAAAAATTCTCTATCTCACCTTGGCTGCTCCCAGAAGTGATCCTTATGGGAGCTTGAGCCTTCTCTCTTTTCCCGACCTGGGCTAGTTTGCGCCTCTTCCCCAAGGAAGGCCGGACATATTAGTGCCAGACTTTAATCAGCTTAGCCAGGTGGCAGCTCAGAAGCCCCAAACTCAAGCAATCTACCACTCTGCATCCCCCACTAACAGGGATTACAGGCATATACCACCCACGCCCATGTTACAGATGAGGAAACTAAGAGGCAGAATACCTTTTCTGAGATCATGCTAGCTATAGAGCCACAAGCATTTATAATGTACCTACTGTGTACTAGATACTGGTAGGGGGTGGGGATGAAAAACGAAAGGAGAACAGCTCCTGCCTTCAAGGATTTTACACTCTAACCAGGGGTGACGGCATATGAATATGTGTGTATATATAAACATGAAGCAAATACAAAGAGAGACAAGAAGATTTGTGGGGAGACCTTAGAAGGCGGTTAGGGATCAGGTGAGGCTTCAGGTCATAGGTAACTCTTGAGTTGAGCTTTGATTCCAAGAAGTGGAAGTGAGACGAGAATGTCTCCCAGACACAGGCTGGGAAATGGCAGCATGGAGTTGGGTGATTCACAGCAACCACTAGTGTTCCAACTCTCATGTTCCACAATGCTTGGTTCGAATCTGGGATTGTGTCAATGTAGGGAGGGAGCTTAACCTTTCATAGCAGAATACAGTGGAAAAAACATTGGCTCTTGAGTCAGAGGACCTGGGTTCAAATTTCTCCTCAGTTACTACCTTTGTGACTTTGGACAAGTGATTTAAACTCCCTGGGTCTCAGTTTTCTCACCTGGAAAATGAGGTGGGGGGCATTTCATGGCCTCTGAGGTCCTTTTCAGCTCTAGCTCTGGAATCCTATGATGCTATGACCCTTCAGTGACATTACCCAGGCTATTCGGGATTTGTGTTAGTAAGAGAATAAGAACTCTTCACCCTACTAACAAAAATGCTTCTATTCTGCTGTGTGTTGAAATGTGTTTTCCTCCTTCACTGCTCCCCCCCTCCCCCAGCTTTTCTCTGCCTTCTCTAAATTCTACTCTTTCCGTCTCCACCCAAATCTCTCTCACATGTACACACTCCAACCTACCCAGTGTTTTCTCCCAGGGTTTATTGTCTTCTACTTGGGTCTCTCTCTCTCTCCCCTTCCTTCCCTCTTTTTTTTCTTCCTTCCCTTGCTCTGTGTCTGTCTGTTTCTCTCTCTCTCTCTCTCTCTCTCTCTCTCTCTCTCTCTCTCTCTCTCTCGCTGTGTGTGTCTCTCTCAATCTCCCCCCTTCCCTCCTTTTTTTCTTCCCTCCCTCTCTCCCCTCCCTTCCTCTAGCTCTTTCTGTCTGTTTCTCTGTCTGTCCTCTCTCTCATCCCTCTTTCTCTCTCCCCTTTGTGTGTCTCTCTGTCTCTGTCTCTCTCTCTGTCTCTGTCTGTCTGTCTGTCTGTCTGTCTGTCTCTCTCTCTCTCTCTCTCTCTCTCTCTCTCTCTCGCTCTCTCTCTCTCTTTCTGTCCACCCCTGTTTTTTGTAACCATAGCAATAAGTGAAACACAGTCCCAGGCTTGCTCCCTGCCTCTATCATGAAGCCCAGCACACGCATTCCTGGGTCTTGTTTTCATGTTTGTTGAACGTTTCTAAAGCCCGAAATCAGATGCATCTGAGCAAGCAAAGTCGGGGCAGTTGGACTGAGAACACCTCCCTTCCCAACCCCCGAAGTCTAAAGGCACGTGGTCTCTGTCTGTGTGTGTGCGCATATGTAGGGGTGCACATGTCCCTGTCTGCTTTGGGACCAGGCACAAATAATCCCAGTTGGCAAAAAGGATGAGAGGAGAACGTCTAAGCGCGGTTGTATTTCAGCGGTGTTCTGCTTTGCGCCGATCAATTTCAGGCTTTTTCTTGGAATTTCGACAGCTTGTACTTTCCAAGATTTTTGCCAGAGCGAAATCATGAGGTCTGGCTTTGCTTGGTAGGACGGCTCTGTCCTGGCTTGGCTTGCGTGCGAGAGGCCCGGGGAGGTCTCCTCCTAACACCCTTGCCCAGAGAGGAAGATGGAGAGAACACAGCTCTGAAATTGGACGGTCAGCGTTTGCCTCGAGGTTCAGGGATTTCTCCTTCAGCGAAACAAGGCAGAAACAAACCTTTGTATTTCTCTTCATCGCTTTGGGCACAATTTGCAAGTTGTCTTTTTTTTTTTTGTTTTCCCCTTTTCTGTCAGGTTTAAAACACAACATCTTATAAGGTCGCAGTATCCAAGAATTTCAAAATGAAAGGGACTTTCGAAGTCAGCCCCATCTCCTTGTTTTATAGATGTCAAATTGATTCCAGAAACATTATCTGGATATGATCACTGACTGTCTTTCTTTCTTTTTTAAAATTTCCATCCAGTCTTTTGATTTCATTAGTGTAAAGAACTTCTGGTGTGGAGACTCCCTTTGCCCATGAGATCAGCAACTCCTGGGTCATTTACAGTCTTGGAGATTTTTCTGGGTCCTTGGGAGGTCTAGTGACTTTTTCTAGCTATGTGTCAGAGACAAGCCTTGAGCTCAGCTGTTCCTGACTCTCAGATCTCTATCCTACTGAAAAATTGCCTTGTGTCCGTTAATTTCCATTTCATAGGATTTTCAAATGGCGGTTCACAACTAAAAATGTATAGCTCCAAAGCGATAAAACACATTATATCTTTTTGTTTTTTTAATGAGAAATTTGCGATAACTGTTTTTAAGGTATATAAATGAGACCATCTAAAGTGAAAATCTGACCATTTGAGTCCCTGACTCAATAACTTCCAGAGGCTCCCTAATACTTCTAGGAGCTAATACGCTGTTTACTTCTCTGTTTGTCATTTAAAGACCTTTGAACCCTGGCCACATGTGACCTTTCCAGCCTCACTGCTCATTACTTCTCTCTAGAGGGAAGTATGATTTTAGATAGCTAAACAGCTATCTAAGCAGCTTTTTGCTGTTCCTCAATCATGGCACTCCATCTACTATCTCTATGCTTTTGCATTGGCTGTTCCCCATGCCTGGGATGCCTTCCCTCATTACCTCTGTCTCTCAGAATCTCTTGTTTTTTTAAAGGCTCAGCTTAAAGTGCCACCTTGTCTGAAGCCTTTCTTGAACTACTCCTCTACTGCTAATGCCCTTGCCCCAAAGCAGATTGTAAATCCTTTGTATGTATCTATTTCTGTGTGCCACCTTCACTGGTCAGATTAGAAGCTCCTTGCGGACAGAAGTTGTTTCAATTTCATATTTGTATTCCCTCCCAGTGCCTGAAACTTAACAACCAGGTCTCTGAAAAGCAAGATTGCTGTTTCTGGTTAACTAATTAATCCGATTAATTTTCTCCATCACTTTTTAAAGTCGGACATTTAACAAAATAATAAATCAAGCCCTGATTTGTTGCATTTGATGATTTCCAAGGTGTAAATGTTCAACATAAAACAATCTGCTGGAGTTTCTCCAGTACACCCCTGCCTGAAACACAGTAGGTACTCGGCTAGGTGGCACCATAGTGCACAGAGGTCCTGGAGTTGGGAAGAGTCATCTTCCTAAGTTCAAATCTGGCCTCAGAGACTAGCTGTGGGCAAGTCACTTAACCCCGTCTGCCTCAGTTTCCTCATCTGTAAAATGAGAAATTTGGACTAGATGGCTTCTAAGGTCACTTCCAGCCCTAGACCTATGATCCTACAAAGATGAAGTAGTCATAGTTAATTAGATTATAAAGGTTCAAAATATATAATGGAGAACATCAACCCCACCTAGAATTGAGAAGTGGGCAAAAGTCAGTCCTGGTCTCTTTCACCTCCCTTTTTCTGTTCTCTGCTTCACTTCAATCCGATTCACATACAAGTCAAGATGTCATTGTTGTCTTCAAAAACAAAGAACGGATAATAACGGTCCTGTCACTTCTTACTTGCTTCACCCATCAGAAAAGAAAGGATATGATGCAGTAATTCAGACTGAGGTGTTAGCAGCTTGAGATGGTACCCCCTGCACTGCTTATCTGCAGCTTTAAAAAAGGACCCTGTGGTCATTAATGCTTAACCAAGAGAATGGATCAGTAATGGTGAAATTTCAGACCCAGTGACAGGAAGGTGGGACTGATTTGTTTGGGAAAGGGAGTAGGCATCTCCCATCAACTGAGTCACAACTGACCAGAGACTGTCCAAGTTGTACAGAAGGATGTCTCTGAAGCAGAGCCTGGCCACAGCACAGGCCTGGGAGTCCATGGCGTGAAACCACCTCTATATGGGACCTACCAATAGCCAGGTGCCTGAGGTAACAGCATCTTCTTGGATGGTTCAGGACAGAACCTGCTCAGACCCAGTTACGTTCTTCAATAGAGAAAGTCATGGGGATATAGCAGTATTATCCTGTCAGAATTTAAGATTATAAACCCAAAGCACTAAGAGGTCTTAAACAGCATTTTATCCAACCTTGTCATTTTATGGATAAAGAAACTGAGTCTAAGAAAGGGGAAAGGATTTGTCAAAAGTTTCATAGGTCGTAAGAAGCAGAGATGAGATCTGAGCTCAGTTTCCCTGAGTCTGGCTCCAGTGTTCTTTAAGATAATCATAGATCTAGGGCTATTGGGGGACGAGGAGGAGGAGGAACAGTAAAGGGTAAAGGTCATCAGTGTGTTCAGCTGTGTCTGGCTCTTTGTGGCCCCATTTAGGGTTTTCTTGGCAGAGATACTAAAGTGGTTTGCCATTTCCTTCTCTGGCTCATTTTACAGATGAAGAAACTGAGGCAAACAGGGTTAAGTGACTTACCCAGGGTCACACAGCTAGTAAGTATCTGAGGCTGGATTTGAACTTAGATCTTCCTTACTCCAGGCCCAGCACTCCATCTGCTGCACTATCCAGCTGCCATGGTGGTCTAGTCCATTCTACTAATTTTACAAATGAAGAAACTGAGACCCATCAAGGTGAAGTGATTTGTCCCAAGTTAATGAATGGCTGATTTTGTTTCCTTAATGGAGAACAGCCTTTAAGTCTATTTGAGTGTTTTAGCCTTTAGTTGGAAATGGCCGTTAATTAAGATGCATAAAATTGAAGGTCAAATGAATTTGAACCACATTTAAATGGTAAAGAAAGCCTGTATCCACTTAAATGTGTGATCTGTGTAGGTTAGTCTGCATATACTGGTAAAATATACAATGGCTTAATTGATTATATATTACATGATTATAGAATTTATTGTTTAAATGGAGAATAATAGCTGACCTTCATCTTCTCTTTCTTCTTCTCTTTCTTCTACTCTTTCTCCTCCTCCTCCTTATCTCATTTCCTCTATTTTTCTTATGATGAAATTGAGGCTGGGTCCCGTAGGTAATAAGAGTCAGAAGTAGGATTTGAACCCTCCAGCTCTTCCTGGCTTTCTCCTAGTCCAGACCTCCAGTCAATATTTCACCACCATTTCCCTATAGCTTCCACCAGTACTTTGAGAAATGTTCTTGTGTTTTAGAGGCTTTTAAATCATGAGAATATGAAAAGTCTTCAGTGTTGACTGTCCTGAAGGGTCCAGATTCTACAAGAGGCTCGATGGGCACATCATTTTTTTTTGGATGGGCACATCTTTAAATATGTATTCAATCCTAGAGTCTGAAATAGACATTTCCTAGACCTGGGCAAATTATTTCAAATTATCCAAATGTTTTTAATATGTCTGGCTCTGACAGAACACCACTATGTGCTGGAGAGTGACACTGGCCATGACACGCCAACTTTCTGCATCGCTTTTTTCCAAAATAGCCAGCATCACTCTTGGTCCAGACATGAGCTTCCCACATGTCCCACGTGTGAGTCCTGACTTTGCTGGTGGAGGCTACAGATGGGAGAGGGGCCAGGGGAGAGGTTGGCTCAAAGAGGCTGTTACTCCCCCCCCACCTCCCCTACCCCATCCCATGTGTGATTGAGGATGATCTTTGTTCTAGCTGCCAGCATACCAAATCCAACATCCGTGCCCGTGATAACCAAGCGTGAAGCCCCATCACTCTCGTGGCTGATGAATGTGTCCAGCTGTTCTCTGGGTTACTGGTGGGTGGGGGGAAGCAAGGGGCAGAGAGGCGGGAGGAGAACATGAGATTGCTCTAAGGGACATGTTTCTCTCACTCCACTGCTGCAACCACCACGATCTCCTGGGGATTCTCTTGAGAGCGAGTCTCATCAGACTCCTGTGTTCATAATCTGTAAGCAACAACTATGACAATAGTGATGAAGAAGATGATGATGATGATAATGATAGTAATAATAAGAATGATTCACTCTAAGGTTTGCAAAGTGCTTTATCAATATCATCTCGTGTGATTCTCAAAACAGCCTTGGGAAGTAGGTGCTATTAGTAGCCCTGTTTTGCTGGTGAAGAAATTGAGGCTCGCAGAGGTTAGGTTAAGTTCCCAGGGTCGCATGGCTGGAATGGGATTCAATCCTTTGTCTTCCTGACTCAAGTCTAGCCTGCCACTCACTTTCTTCTCTTTTCTCCTCTCTCTCTCTCTCTCTCTCTCTCTCTCTCTCTCTCTCTCTCTCTCTCTGTCTCTCTCTCTTCCCCTCTTTCTTCCCTCTTTTCCTCCCTATCTTCTGCCATCTTTGTGTGACCTTGGCCAAGTCACTGAAATTCTCTGCAACTCAGTTTCCTCCCTTGTAAAATAAAGGAGTTGACCTATAACCACTAAAGTTGCTTCTAGTTCTAAATCTGAGATTTTAATGGTTCATGTTTTGGTCTAAGCCTTTGGGTTTTACTGTTGTAGAAAACTCTCAGTAAGGACCCTTCCACCACCAGCTACTGATGGAGATCTGCAGAGGCTCCTTGGAGTGCTGACCGGCAGACCTTCAAGGGGTCAGACCCAGGGGAAGGTTCCTTTTTGTCCCCAAATCGCAAGACCAAAATCCTTTGAATAGACAGGGGCAGGAAGCAGAGGCTGATGGAAGTACAGGGTCAGTCTCTGTGTTACTGACCCATTTTATGTACCAGGAGACTATCCTTGGAGTCAGCAAGACCTGAGTTCAAGTCCTGGCAGGATGACCCTGGAAAAGTCACTTAATCTCTCGTTGCTCTGACAGCTCTCTGGGGACAATCAGCTGAAGAGAAGGTGGCAATCTGCATTGGCAGAGGGAGTTTCTTCACCTGGGAATTTCCTATGCCAGTTAAACCACTGGCCCAGGCCCCGTCTTTCCTGGTTACCAAATTATAGTTTTTAGAGTTGAAAGGAACCTGAGAGATCAACTTAATTTTATAGTATTACAAGTCACAGGTAAAGTGAGTAGAGTTGATTGACCTACCTTTTTTTCAGAAGCAGTAAGTGGTACTGATTCAATTATGGTTTTAGACCTGGAAGAAGGCCAGAGAGGCAGGAGAAGATGAGGGCAGATGGCAAGGAGAAGGTCCAGGTAGGATGGTCAGGCATGATATTGATATTGTGGACCATGTGACATATTCACCAGTCAGGACGTCATGGGGACGCCAAGGCAGAACCGAGCTGGTTAAGTACCCCCAGGACGTCAGGTTCAGCCCCAGGGTTGGTGGCAAGGTCCTATGACTGAGAGGTTACAAGAGCAGCATAGGCAGATGGGAAGAAAATGGCTGGGACTGAATGGGAAGTATGGCTGGGGCTGGCCAAAGATGTTACTATAAGGCTGATTTAGATTTGGTGTTGGAAAAAAAAGTCATACAAACAAATAAAGCTGCCCAAAGTGAAATGAGATCTCTTGGGGGAAGAGGATGGGGCAGGTAGTGGGGGTCTCCTTCCTCGGACGTCTTGAAGCCAAGCTTCGATGACCATTTATCAGGTATATTGTAGAGGGACAGTATTCCTGGGGCTGGAGGGTGGCCCTTCTGACCCTGGCATTCTGGTCATTTTCTAGGAGGTATGCATTGTCTTGCGCCAGTGGACGCCGGAGGGTGTCTATTTCCCAAATGGTGTTCAGTGTGAGGGAAGCTGGATCCAAAGTGTGTTTGCAGTAATGGGTGGCTGAAAAAATGGTAATCCAGAGTGGGGTTAAATATTATGCAAATAACTGGCGGATGTGCACAGCGGAAGCCTGGGGCTCTGGCAGGCAGGGCGGGCCAGCATTAGTTTTCCAGCGCTGCTGGGACCAAGAAACAGTTCTAATGGCCTTCTGGGATCCAGCCCACTCAGACTCCTCCAGAGAAGTGGGCTGACATATGCAATGTCAAAGAAAGAAGAAAATGCTCCTAGAAAGCTGACCCCTGATACTCTAATAATAATGGTCTCCAGAAATGCTGTGTGTTGTGGGCCCCTGGTAACTTCACAGCAGCCAGGGTGGGGAGGGGGCTACTTAGAGGTGTTATTTACATCATTTGCAGAAAAAGAAACCAAGGCTCATAAGCTTTGGAGTCAGAGGACCCAGATTCATAGCCAAGTGCTGGCATTTGGTCTGTGTGTATTTGGGGACGAATCACTTGATCTCTCTCTAGATCTGTGATTTTTTTTTCTTTGGAATCAGAGGTTCTGGGGTCAAATTTCTACCTAGGAACTATGGACAGGTGACTTCACCAATCTGAGCCTCAGTTTCTTCATCTGTCGGGGAAAAGTATTGAACAGGATAACTTCTAAGGACCTTTCTAGCTCAAAATTTATGATCCTGAATGTCAGAGATGGAACTTAAACTCATATAATGATGACTCCAGTTGACTTTTCAACTTGCCCTATCTAAATTTCTAGCAGGTGTCATTCCTGAAGCAAGAGGTGGTTCTCCTATTGTTAGATTCTGGGAGCTTCCCTTTGCCCTGGGACATTCGATTCCCAGCAGGTCAAAGGAAAAATCTCTTTTTCATGGAGTCCAGAATATGGACCGCTTACGGTGAGGGCTCCTTTGCCTTCCTCAATTCTAGTGCCTTCCCTCAATGGGTTATTTAATATTTATTCTGCTTGTAGCTTGTTTGCTCACTAGTTGTAGCTCATTAGACTGTAAGCTTCTTGAGGGCAGGGACTGTCTTTGGCCTCTTTTTGTATCCCTAGTGTTTAGTGCAGTGCCTGCTTATAGTAGATTCTTAATAAATGTTGATAGATTGAATGATTGATTTCAAGAACTCTGAAGTGCATTGGTGTCTGAGTAACACAGATCCCAGGTGTCCGTTTAGAGGAGCTGTCCTAGACACTCAGCCCAGTGGAAATGTTGCAAGATTCAGGGGAGACAGACAGGAGGGAGGCCACACAAGAAAATGTTATAAAATGCTGAGATCTGGGTGGAGACGCGGCTTTTGGAAATATGAGTGGTGTGATGATCGGATGAGAAGAAAAAAAAAAACCTTTGGGCCCCAAATCACTGCCCAGAGTCACTTCTAAAATGGAACATCTGAGACACGCACCCTGCCTTTGAGAAGGAAAATACAGCAACAAGTGATGCGCCTCCCTCATATTTAGAAGAGTAGATGTCATCGAGTGTTTCTGGGAGGGGCATGGGAGTGAAGGTCTCCCCCTTCCTATCCTCCCTTGCTAGAGTCATGGAGCAAGTCACCCTGGACCTGGCCTTCTGTATCTGATCGTTCTGGGTTCCAGTGTCTCATAGTGCCACTCAGCTCCCCAAGGAAGAAAGGAGCAGAGTGGCTCGAGAAAGGCACCTTCTGTCGGGCGGCCACCTGCTCCAAGTTCTGGAGGTCAGACGGTCACTTAGGGACAAGGCTAGATGCAGCAGATAGAGTGCTGCACGTGGAGTCAGGAAGATCTGAGTTCAAATGTGACGTACTGGCTGTGTGACTGTGGGCAAGTCGTTTAACCATCTGTAAAATGAAGTAATAGTGGCATTTACTTCCTGGGGTTATTGTAAGAATCAGATGAGATAATATTTGTAAGCATTTTTGCAGTTCTGAAAGAGCCATAGAAATGCTGGGTATCGTCATTGTCATTTTTGTTGTTTAGTCATTTTTTTAGTCACGTCTGACTCTTTGTGACCCCATTTAGGGTTTTCTTGGCGGAGGTAAATGTAAGCTTCTGGAGGGAGGAGACTGGTTCATTTTTGACTTTGTACCTAGCAAAATTCCTGGCACATAGTAGGTATTTCTGCCCAAGAAAACTCAAGATGTTAGACTGGAATCCATGTCCTGGTGGGTTGTGATGCAGTGCTTTATCCAGAGAAATATTGGAATGGTTTGCCATTTCCTTCTCCAGCTCTTTTTACAGATAAGGAAACTGAGGCAAACAGGGTTAGGTGACTTGCCCAGGGTCATGCACCTAATGAGTATCAGAACCCAAAGTTGAACTCAGGTCTTCCTGACTCCAGGTCCTGTGCTTTATGTACATTGGTGCCACCCAGCTGCCCTATCGTGATTATTATGGTAGATGTGAAGCTGGAAGGAAACCTCAGGTCATCTACTCCAAGAAGGAGGAAAACAAGGTTCATAGAGGGTAAGCTGCCAAGCCAGCGAGCATTTATGAAGCTCCTCCTATTCCCCAGGCACAGAACTAAGTGCTAGGGCTATAAAGGCAAAAAACCAAACCAAAACAAAACACAGTCCCTGCCCTCAAGGAGCTCACAATCCAACGGGGAAGTGACTTGCCCAAGGTCACTCAAGTACGAAATAGCAAGAGTAGGATTTGAACCTAGGTTCTCCAACTCCAAAAACTTTGCTCCTTCCACTGAGCCACACTGCCAATGCAATGGTAATCCATAGACGTATTTATACATAGACCGTTGTCGTTGACTGTAAGTGAGAGTCCAGTATCAGCGATGATAATCAGCGCTGATTATTTCCTTTGAGAATCATACATCACCGTAGAGGTGTTATAGTATTTGAGCACTAACACAATTCTGTGAGACAGCGACTATTATCTCCATGTTACAGCTGAAGAAACTGAGGCACGGAACGGTGAAACGACTTGCCAGATTTTCACAGTCAGTGGCAGAAGCCGCTTCTTCTGATGCCAAATCCCCTCCTCTTCCCGGTGGAGAGCTCAGGAGGTTTTAAAGCCGGCCGTCTGACTTGAAAGCCGTGAGTCACTTCGTCACTGTCCTAGGCTGTTACTTGTCCTAGGCTCCTCATTGTGGGAGAGCAGAAATCAATGGGCCTCCGCTCCGCTCTTAGCAGAGCTACCGATTCCAAGCCTGCTCGGGATTTCCTGGTCCGCGGAGCGTTTTGGGCAGCCTGACAATGCCCGCTCTTCCTTCTGATTGATAGGTGGGGACTCTTGGATGGCGAAGTGACAGATTGATCTTTTTTGGCCCAGAAATGAGATGAAAATGGCCTGGGGGGGAAGATCCTATTGGGTGCCAAACTCACGGGAGTCACTCTGTAGGCTTACTGCACCTTTCCAGCTCCTCCTCCTTCTGATCAACTCTGAAGCCTTTCAGAAATCCTCTTCCGAGCTGTGTGTCTGGGGGAATCCTCCCCCAAAATAGGGCCCGCTTCTTTTTCCTCTCTGATCCATATGTGCGTGGTAATGTGGGAGGATTAGCAGACCAGCAGGGTAGAAACGAGCCTTTCTCTCCTTTGGTTTTATTAAGGGACAGTCAGAGAAATCTGCCCTGGAGTAACTGGCTCTCTGCCCCTTCTAAATTAAGGCTATTTGGAGTCCTAGGACCTGGGTTAAAATGCTAGGCCTGCTGGTTTATTCAGTTGTGTGACCTTGGCAAGCTCCCCTTTGCCTTTCTGGGTCTAAGCTCCTTCCTCTTTGAAAAGGAAGGGCTTGTTCTGAAAGATCTCTAAGATTCCTTTTAGCTCTAACCTATAATCCTATTTCAGAAAAAGAGCAGGTCGATGTTAGGAAGCCATTTATTCCAAAGTAGGAAACCATAAAAGTCCAAATGAGGTGTGACAGTTTGCTCTGTGATTCAAAGCCCAGTCTGACCAGGTCACTTCCCTGCTAAGCATCTCATCTACCACCACTATGCCTTTGTCCAGTCTGTCCCTCATGCCTGGAAATCATTGCCTTCTCACTTCCACCTATTCAGGTCTCAATTCAGATGCCACTTTCCTACAGGAAGCCCCTCCTGATCTCCCTCCCCTTGTCCCCCTTTGTATCTACTCAATAAAAGCTTACTAAATTGAATTAGTAGAGTCAGTGTTGCCTCTATGGAAGCTCCAGATAGTTGCTGGGTGGAATCCCACAGTAAATTGGCCTTTCCACCAAACAGGAGCACCCTCATCACCCCCCTCGCCTTGTCTCCAACCCAGAGGTGGACACTGCTGCCACTGAGGCAGCCAGAGCCTCCTCTTGGCTCCATGTGACCGGCATTGTCCAAACGAGAGGCCAAGCTCCTCCTTGGACCCTGCGCCAGCTGACCTGAGCTCTGAAACAGAGCTGGTTTCTTTCCATTTGGACCTAGCTCAGAAAATATCACTAGTGCTCAGGAAATGGCAGAGAACCACCCCAAACTGGCAATGGCTGTGTAAAGCGATAAACTGTATAAGGCTCTTCTCCCTGCTTTCCAAATGCAGAGACGATTCCCTCTCGCCTTCCCTCCGCTGAAAGGAACAGGGTGGTCACCTGCAGGCCTGAAGATCCTACATGGTAGGAGCCCAGGGGCAAACTTGGCAAATCGGCCTCCGACTGGGTACCTTGAGGGGCCTTTGCAGAGCCTGACTAAATATTTGTTCACGCAAATGAGGGGGAAAATGAAAGTCTTGAATCTGAGTTCAAAAAATGGGCTGTAGACTTTTGGATTTCCTTTAGAAATTTGTCTCCGAGGAGATGAAAAGCTTATTTTTTTTTAAGAAGAGGGACCTACTTTCAGTGACATGAGTTTCACTGTTAGTTTCATATGTGTGTCACACACACACACATTTTTAAAGAATCCTCCGTTAGAATTGGAAGGTAAAAGTAAATGAACTTCAACCTAGTAGCCAAAATCATTGTCCTGAAGCACAGGAATGATCATGTCATCCCCCAACTCAAGAATTATCAGTTGGTCAATGCTGCCTCTAAGATAAAATAGAAATTCCAGGGTTTGGTATTGAAACCAATAAGAAGAAAGTATTTTCCTCAATCTGTCTTCAGTCTATCTTTTTTAGACTCATTTAATCCTGTTTCACTACATTTCTGACAAACTGGCTTACATTCTCTTCCGTAAACTAGCCATTCCATTTCCCACCTCCCTGCCTTTGCCTGACCTGGCACTCTCTGCTTTGACACCTCTCCCTCTTAGAATCCCTAGCTTCTAAAGGTCATCTCAGGCAGCTCTTCCTACAGAAAACCTTTCCTAATTACCCTGTTAGTGGTCTCTCCCTCCTCCTGTTGGTCTATTTACTTCTCTGTGTAGGTAATGGCCCCCATTTCAATGTAGAATCCTTGAGATGAAGACCTATTTGGTCTTTTTATCCCCAGCTCCTGGTACGTAGGATAGGCACAGATTGACTGGTTTTGATTTGACTTGGACTGGAGAGTTTTCTTTATGGGGGGATAAGTGATGGTAGTAACCCCACTTCTTCATTTTACAGCTGTGGAAACCGAGACCTAGGGAAATGAAGGGACTTTCCTAAGGTCACACCCACAGGACATGCAGGAGCTGGGATTCAAACTCACACCCTCTGACTTCGCTGTGAGCGTTCTTTCTGCCACACTCCACTGCTTCCCTCTCCTCCCAGTCATGGTTTCATTTTATCATTCCTTTCGAAACCACAAGATGTCCTGTGAAAATGGTCATCTGCCTGGGGCTATCTATTCTCCACCCACAAAGGCCATTAGTGACATCCACCATAGTAAATTGCCCATTGGAGGTGGGCTGGCCCCCAGGTTGAGAGGCTCGAGACAGGACCGGTTTCTATTTCTCCTTCTCCTCCCCCTACACCCACAGCTGAGTGAGGCTCCCTTTGGTTTGGGCCCCAGCCCTCTCCAGATACCCCCTGACTTCCTCCCATACTCAGCAGCCCTCAGACCCTAACGAACATTAATTGATTAGCTCTCTCTGGAAGCAGTTGGAACTGGAGTGAGTACTCTCCCACTGGGTACACAACTAAATAGTTTATGAGGTAATTAGTATTTTAATGTCTTTTCTAATGAGCCTTTTCAGTAATGAAATCTCCTGAGAAAACATTATTGGTGCAGATGCATTTCCTCAGACACAACAGAAGGCTGGCTAATGCTACTGGGAGCTTGGAGCTCCAGGTTAGAAGGCAGTCTAAGTCACTTGCTGCTGAAAACAAGCTAGGTTTTTTTTTTTGGCCTTAAAAACAAACCATACAAACAACAGCAGAGACCTACGCTAACTCTTACTGCAGCTGGTTCCTTCTGCCACAAATTACTTTGTTTTTACTTTGGGCTTTGTATTTAAACACACAAGTGCTCGCATCCACTGTTATTGTTTGTCCTTCCTCCTCAAAAAGGACCATGACATCAGGGAGGTGATGCCATGACATGAAAGTGAATTGGATTTCAGTGAGGGAGGGCTGTGCAAAGTCACCTGCCTCACTTTCTCCTCCAGAGCCATCCATACCCCAACCCAAGAGACTATAATCTTCTTAAAGGGTGGGGGGGGACTGCTTTATGTCTATCTTTGTATCCCCAATGACTGATACAGTGCCTGGCACGTAAGAACTGGAGGGGACCTCAAAAGCCATCTAGTGCAACCCTCCGCCCATTTTACAGACAAGAAAACAGAGGCTTGGAGAGACTTGCCCAAGTTCACATTGATAGTAAATGGCAGAGATAACATTTGAACCTGAATCCTTTGATTCTTTAATTAATTTAATTTTAGTTGAATTAATTTAATTAAAATAATTAATTCTTTAACGATAACAAGTTTTCTGAAGCGCTCGGGTGAAGTCACTTGCCCAGGGTTAGATATCAGTCCAAGGCTAGATTTGAACCCAGCTCTTCCTAGTTTCTTATCTCAAGTTGCCTGTACTCTGAATTGTTTAAGGTCATTTCTGGGGTTGCTGCTGCTGGATAAACTTTGTTACACACAAGTTTGTGCTGCCTTGGTTTGGCATTACTTGGCCCCATCCAACCCAGGGCAGGGTAAAGACAGTGGGAGCCTGTCTACTTGACTTTGTAACTACCCAGGCTCAGGGGATTGGGGGCAGCTAATAGAAAGAAGATGTTTCATGTCAAAACGAGGTCCAATTTTGAAAATTTTTTGGAGAGGCTGGAAACTTCTCAGCTGCACCATAGGTACCTAGACCTTTATTTGATCAGAGGACCTGGCTCCTGTCTCTGCCTAAATTCTGTATCATCTTTTTCCAAGGTTTTGATGGGTTTTTTTGTCCTTAAAAAATAAAGAAAGCACTATGAGAAAAGAGAGGGGAGTTAGGACTAGCTCACCCTGTTAAGACATTCCAAAGAACATTTCCTTTTGTTTGCCACATTCTCATTAAAAAGCAGCAAATAAAAGATGCTAGATGTGGGATCTCATGAGCTCCTGCCCAAAGAGAGCCTTGGGTCTTCACACGTCGTCTTCACAGAGAGAGGAAAAGTGTCCAGGATTGTTCCGGATCCCCTACCCTGAGCAGAACTCATGAGGCATCCAGCGTTTAGTTCTGGGCACAGAATTCAGACCAATGGATGCAAGTTGCAAAGTGGGAAATTTAAGTTTGCTCTAAGGAAAAACTGCTTGTGATGATAATGGCTACACCAAAGTGGTGTGGGCTGTTTTGGCAGGCAGTAGGTTCCCCTTAACTACTGCTCTCTGCCATTTGATGGGTCTGAAGTAGAAGGGACAGTCATTGAGCTGCAAGTTGGGCTACAAGGCTTCTGGGATCTCTTCCCACTCTGAAAATTTATGATTCTGGAGAGTAGTGGCTTATAAAAGAAAGTTTCAAGAATGTTTTCTTCCAGTCGTACTGTCCTAGTCTATGAACTGGGATCTCTTGATGACAAAACTTACTTCTTGTGGTCAAGGCACCACTATGGACATAGAATTCAAAGGCTATGGTTTTCTAAAAACTATCCCATGGGTATGATGGGAAAATATCGTGGCCAAATTAATTAACACCAGTAAAGAACCCAGTGTCTTAAAACAGCAGCCCTCAGAGCTACTATTATTAATTCATTTGAGAAATTTATCTGAAAAAAAATGCTAGAAATTCCTGGAAAAAATGCAGCTATAGCTGGGGTAGAAGGAAATATTTACTTCATTTTACAGATGAGAAAACAGAGGCTCTGAGAGCTTCCATGATTTACTTCAGGTGGATAGGAATTCAGAGGCAGGTGGGCCAAAGAATTCTTTCCTTCCTTCCTTCCTTCCTTCCTTCCTTCCTTTCTTCCTCTCTATTACTTCCTCTCTCACTTCTCTTTCTTTCTTTCTTTCTTTCTTTCTTTCTTTCTTTCTTTCTTTCTTCCTTTCCTTCCTTGCTCTCTCTTTCTCCCTCCCTTATTTCTCTCTTCATTCCTGGCTTCTTTCCTTTCTTTTCTTCCTTCCTTGCTTCTTTCCTTTTTTTCTTCCTTCCTACCTCTCTCTTTTTTCTCTCTCCATCTTTCTTTCTCTCCTTCCTTCCTCTTTTTTTCCTCCTCCCTCTTTTGTTCCCTGTCTTCTCATCTTTTCTTCCTTCTCTCCTTCCCTTCTTTCTCTCCTTCCTTTTCCTTTCTCTCTCTTCTTTTGTTCAATGTTCTATTCAATATAGAGATATATTGTATATTCTATTCAATATATAGTTCGTGTATGATCAGAGACTAAGATGCCATGCTGCCGCCTTGAGCACTTAATATAAAACATATGTTTTCTCCAGCTGAGGATGTGCATGTGTCTGTCTTTCCCCATTCATGGCTTTAATTCCTGAGTTGTTTGATGCTGTTACAGTAGAGCAGTGATTGAACTTTCTTTTGTCATCTATCGCTGAAAATGTCTTTGGAGCATCTGTCCCCTAATAAGAGTATGTGAATGCCCAGACCACATCTCATCAGGTTCTAGCCAAAGATGACTTTGATAATGAGCAAAGGGGATTGAGAATGGCCACGAGAATGAAGAGCAAGCCAGTTGATGCCTGGCTGGCAGAGTTCAAAAGGGGTCCAGTCTCAGTCCCTGTGAAAGTGACAGATGAGAGATGGCATGGCAGACACGCACACAACACCAAAGGGCCACAGCCCAGAGGCGTGTCAGGGTGGAAGGGCTCCCCTTCCTGCACTCAGGGCTGAGCCAGAAGTGTGCACGCTGGAGCTTTCCTGGCTGAAGCATGCTACTTTGAGACAGAAAGGTCCTGCAGCAACTTGTCTGACATGCTGATTTTCAGATGTTATTTCAGCCATTAGCTTATTGAAGCTGCATCCCCTTTGTACCTCCCCCTCTCTGACTGGGGAGGTTTCTGAGATGTCTAGCAGGCTGATATGGATGACAGGCTGCCTGTGGCTCATGCCCTAAGTGATGGAAAGGCAGGGATGTCCCCTGCCTTGCTTGACACAGGGATCAAAGTCTCTCAGTGGGGAATGGATGATGAAAAATGCCCTTTGTTTACCAACGTCACCCTTTAATTTGTTAATGGCGCTGCTACCGGGAGGAAACACATGTTCCCTGCTGGATGGGAGGATTGTAGACCTGTATCCACAAGGGCAGGAGTGAGATGTCACTCCAGATGCAAGGCACGCAGGGGTCTTCCTTCTGTTCAAACAAAAGCCACAGAGACTCTGCAGAAGCTGACGAAGATTGTCCAGCACACACTGTCAGGCGGATCCTGGGGCAGAGGGGCTTTTCTCAAATTAGGGTTCATTAACTAATGGCTGAAGATAAATAGGATGAAAAAAATCACAATATTAATGTGCTATAGGCTCTACCAACTCCGCTCTGCTTAGCAGTGTGGGTGGAATGCCTGCCATGTGCCAGATACTCTGCTGGGCTCTGGAAACTCAGAGACGGAAAAATTAAATGGTCCCCGACCTCAAGGAGCAGTAGTGACCGTGATGGTGGTGATGGTGGTGATGATGGTAATGATGGTGAGAGGCATTCATATACAACACAAAGCACTTTCCATTCATCTTGTCATTTAGTCAGCCCAAATATCATGTGAAGGGAGGCCATTTAATCTCCTGAAGTCTCAGTTTCCCCATTTGTGAAATAGAGGTAATAATGGCACCTCCTTCCCAGGTCGTGAGGAGGAGCAGATAAGACAAGGTCTGTGAAGGGCTCTATTGGTATAAGTTACTATTATTACTACTATGGTGCTGTTTCATCATATGATCATAGACCTTGTTGTCTCCTCTCCCCCAGTCCTGTACCTTGAGTCTTCTGAGTTGTCCCTTCCTCCCTGTAGCTAAACTTTCTTTTAAGTGCTCTCTCCTCCAATTAAGGGTACAGCTAGGTGGTGTAGTAGACAGAGTTCTGGTCCTGGAGTCAGGAAGACCTGAGTTCAAACCCAGCCTCAGACATTGACTAGCTGTGTGGCCCTGGGTAAGTCACTTCACCCTGCTTGCCTCAGTTTCCTCATCTGTACAATAAGCTGAAGAAGGAATTGGCAAACTTCTCCAGTATTTTTGCCAAGAAAACCCCAAATGGAGTCACAAAGAGTAGGTCACAACCGAACAACAACAACTCCTAATTAGCGTCATCTTCTTGGCTGTCTTGTTTTTACTTTTATCCCCTGCATTTAGACAAGCGTTTAGCACACTGTAAGTGCTTAATAAATGCTTTCGTACATTTCATTCATTCATTTTAGTCCAACCCTCTTATTTTACAGATGAGGAAGCTGAGGTCCACAGAGGTTAAGTGACTTGGCCGTGGGCACACAGCTAGAAAGTGTTAGAGGTGGGCTTTGAAGCCAGGACTCTTCTAACTCCAGGTCCCATTCAGTTTTCTACCTTCTGCTGTGCCTCCATAATCCAGATCACTATGGTGGGTTTGGAGGAAAGAAAGGACACAGTGTGGGCAGAGGAAATCTATTCCCTGGGAGCCAGGTTCCCATTCAGAGAGAACCTGTCTTGAAATGAAACGGGAACCTGGGTCTGGAAGCCAGTGTCCACCTCAGGCTTGGACTCAACACCAGGGAACGTCAGCCTACTCCTCTCTTGGAGGAGGAGTCCCAGGGTCTGCTGAGAGATGGAGGGTCCGGGTGGGCTAAGCCTACTTTGTTCTTGAGAAATGCACATGGGGAGTCTGTTCAGAGTCACCCTGAGCAAGGAGGCCTTACCAGCAAGAGGCAAGGCTGGCTGAAACATGCAGAGCTTCCAGCTCAAGGACAGCCTGAGATCCTCCACAGTTCTCTGTCTGCATATGTGTGTGCATCTGGGGTGTGCACACACACGTGTGTTTGTGTGTCTGACTATAAGAATCTGTCTGTAGTGCAGTGCAAAGAACACGTGCTGGCTTTGAAGTAAAAGGACTCGGGTTCAAGTCCCAGCTTTGTTCTTATCTCTGTGATTTTGGGTAGGTCCCTTAACTCTGTGGGCCTCAATTTCCTCATCTGGAAAACTGAGGGTGATGCAGATAGCCTTTATAATCCCGTCTAGCTCCAGACCTGTGAGCCTTTCTGTGCCCCAGCTTCCTCTACTGTAAAATGAGGGGGATTGGCCTAGCTGGCCTCCGAGGCCCTCCCGGTTCTATCTCTATGATCCCACAGGACCCTCAGTGCCTTTGACATAACCAACTGCTTACTAAGTAGAGCTGAATCAAACGAGATGAGAGCAGAGAGCGCTGATTTATTTATGAGATTTGTTGCATTGAATCATTAATATGAACTTAATGCTTTTGAAGGTCTGCCGCTGGCAGGTCCCATCTCCTCCCAGCCTGGTGCTTTTGCCCTGTCCACAACAGAGATTCTCAGGGGGAGGAGGCCCTGGGACCTGTGGAAGCAGCTCCCAGGGCTTCCTTCCTCTCCCGGGCAGCTCCAAGTCTGTGTCCTGGGAGACACGGCATGGAGCCCTGGGGGAGGGCTGGCTTCAGCCTCAGAGCTCCACCTTATCAGCTTCCCTGGGTTCCTTGTGTGCAAAGTGCTTCCAAATAGACACTAACTCTTCTTCCGTCAGTCCATGTGGTACGGTGGGAAGGAGCATCGAGCTTGCACCCGGAGGATTTGGGTTCAAGTCCAAGCTCGGCCACTGGATACCTTTTTTTCACATTCTCCACGTGACTTTAGGTGAGTGAGGGAAGAAGGCTGCCTGGTGCCTGCGGTGGAAGAAGGGTGGATTGAGAGTAAGAGGATCTGGGTCTGTCACTTGCTGACCTGTGTTACCTTGGACAAGTCACTCATCCTTTCTGGACCTGTTTGGTCACTTATAAAATGAGAAATTAGACAGAACGATCACCGAGATCCCTTCCTCTAAATCTGTGAAATTAGGACCATGGTGTTCATTTCGTTCAATGCCACATCATAAGTAAACCGTATTGTTGGTATTTTGATTAGAGCTAATTGCAATGATGCCCATATTTACAGAATTAGCTGATTTGTCGCAACGCGTTACTGGGTGTTTGTTGCGTTGCTAGGGGTACCTAATATCCTGGGATGAGGAGACGTGTTTAATGAAATTGCCAGCTTTTTCCGCCTCAAGATAAATAGTTTGACATGTCTCTGAAATGAAATCCAATTGGTCGAGAAATTGGCCAAGGTCTGAAACATGATGTCATTGTTGGCTATCACTGGACTTTCTCCCCCCAAGTGAGCATAACATAGAAAGTACATTCTACCTTTCATAGGACCAGAATTTGACCCCCAGTAGAACATACCGCCTTTTAACCATACGTCGATGCCGCATTTTTAATAGGAATGAGGCAATTCTTTGCTGGAGTGTAGGCAGCCCTTCAGCTAAGTTTGATGGGGAGATTTCCTTGTGACTTTTCTAGTGGGAATACTTTATTCAGATGCAAGGGCTACTCACAAAAGAGGTTATTTCAAAATTATATATATATATATGTATATATGTATGTATGTATGCATACACACACAGATCTCATGTACTTTGTTGAATGATATGTGACAAATCCATCCCCAAACTATGCAAGACATAAGCATTTTTACAAGGGCTAATGAGAGGCTGCTAGTCTCCACTTTTAGCAAGTAAATGGTGATTATAGGAACCATATGCAACAAGGCTCATAGAGATGTGTCTGCAGCATTATAATGAGACCTGAGCAAAATAAGGTTTCAATATATTCTGGTCCCTCATTAGCATGCAACAATAGTTCAATGACATGAAAATTAAATCCTCATTTGAGTCATGTCATGGAAGTGATACCAGGTAAGTAAGGACTAATTTGTAAGCGGTGGATTTATCTGAGAAATAAATGGCCGGTTTCCTTCAGCTTTCAATATCAGTCTAATGCACTCATGATTCTTAAAGTTCAGTTCAATAGACATTTATTGAGCACCTACTCTGGGCCAAGCACTGTGCTAAGTGCAGTTTTGGCCATGTTACTGCCTTGCTTGATAAACTTCGGTGCTTTTTTTTTTTAATTCAGTGGTTCCCTATCCCCCTAGCATCAAATACGCGCCTGGCGTTTAAAGCCCTTTTCCACCTGGCTCCAGCCTGCCTCAGTGTGTCTTCCTTTCCATACTTGAAAACCCAGCCAAATTGGCTTCTTGCTGCTCTTCCCACCTCTTCCCATCTCCCATTGATGTCCCCCTTGCGTGGAATTCACTCCCTCTTTTCCTCTGCCTCTTGGAGTATAGTACCTGGCTCCCTCCAAAGCTGAGCGCTTCCTTGCAGAGATTCTTGGTCACACACACACACAGTACCGTGAGATTTCTTTTGTAAGCATTTTGTATAGGCTCATGTAGATGCATGTGTTGTCTACCTAGTAAATGCTACATAGTATGCACTTCGTGAGTACCTCCCATAGAATGTATGCTTCTTGAGGACAGGAGTTTCTGCCTTCAGTAGGCTTAGCCCCCAGCTCGTTACCTTGCACGTAGTAGGCACCTGCTAAATGTTTTCACATATAGATCGTGTGTGCTTAGTGGTTTTTGGTAACTACGTGTTAACCTTGCCCATTCGATCAATCAGCTGCCTACCAAAGGGTCAGGACTGGAATAAACAGCAAGAGAATGGCCCTTGCCCTCATCAAATCTCGACTGCTTCTGCCCTGCCAAAGGCTGCAGGTGCAGTCAGCCCCCTGGGCCAAAGCACCAGCCGGCTTACTCTAGTTATGGTTCCACTAATCATCTTGAAATCTAAAACAACCAGCTTTGTCCTGAGTGCTGGTTCTGAAATATGTGTGTGGTCAGATAGAAAGTCTTTGGAGGATTTATCCACGATATTTTCCAGGATGAAAGAAGAGGCTCTGGATTCCTAAGACCTTTCCCGGACGTCATCATGCATGTGAGGACTGGCTGATGGCCACTTCGCCAGCCCCTCTGACAGATCCACAAGGCCAGAAGCCGCCGGAAGGTGGCAGAAGCTAATGGCAGTGTATTGGGACAGATAGGGCAGGGGCCAAGGAGAGGGGGTACTCTTCTTCTCTGACAGTTTATCTTCCTTAAGTGGATGAAAATCTGAGGCATTTGTCAGTGTTAAAAGACAGCCGTGACTCCCCTTGAAGTGGCTACGGAGGCTGGCACTGTGTCAGCAGCCCCAAGTCTGGAGCCGGTGCTGAGCCAGCGAAGACAATGCTTAGTCATGTTTCGGGTCTGAATGGATCTACGAGAGAGGGTGTCCTCATGTGGCAGTTAGCCAGCATCGACTATTGGTGGGGTGGGAGAAGGGAGAGAGCACCTACTAGATAACAGGCTATGCTAAGCACTTCATAAATACCATCTCCTTTGATCCTCACAAGAATCCTGTAAAGAAGCACCATTTGTTACAGCGGGGAAACTGAGGCAGACAGAAGTTAAGTAACTTGCCCAGGTCACACAGCTAGGAAGTATCTGAGTTGGAATTTGAACTCAGGTCGCCCTGACTCTAGGGCTTCCCACTCCATCACCTGGCTGCTTCTGTTAGAGGCTTTCTCACTGGATTCTGGTTTTTGTCAAATAAATCTGCTAGGGGATTTTTTGACCATACTTAGGTCCAAGGGTTCATGCCCTCTGTGTGATAGTTGTACTCTATTTTATGGAAAGAAAAAAAACTCATTTAACAACAACAACAACACAATTTAAATATCATTCTATGCCAGGCACTGTGCTGGATAATAGCAACACAAAGATGAAAATGAAAGTGTCTGCCCTCATGGGGCTCACATCCTTTTCATGGGAAACAACACATATTCAGATAAGTCAATACATTGTACATACAAAGCAACTCAAAGAAACTCAGTGGTGCCCTGATGCCAGAGCACCTAAGCTGAGGAACGTTACCCGCTCCCTGACAGAGCAGTGATGGGCTCAAGATGCAGAAGGAGACATACACTTGGACATGACCAACGTGCTTTGTTTGACTGTACATACTGTTGCTAACGGTTTTCTTTTTCTTTTTCCCCGGTAAAGATGGGAGTGGGATGAAAAGGGGTAGGACGGAGAAAGGGAAAAGAAGAAATACTTACCAGTCAAAAGTAATACACATAAAGTAACTAAAAAGTAATTTTGAGAGAGAGTGGAGAGCGCTCAGAACTGGGAGAGCTCAGAAGAGACTGCTGATAAGAGGCGGCCCTTAATGTGAGCATCACACCAACAGATGACACTTGTGGAACAGGACAGTAGAGGTTCATTTCTTGAATTTAGAAAAGATTCCCCCTCGGGATCTCTTTAAGAAGTAGGGTCTCAGAGGGGCAGCATGGTGGAGTGGTTAGAGAGAGTGAGCTGCCTCGAAATCAGGAAGAGCTAGTTTCATGTTCTGCCTCTGACACCTACTGGCTGTGTGACCCTGGGCCTATCACTTAACCTCTCAGATTTCACCCAGACTACTCTCTCTAAGACTAAAATTGCAGAACAAACACTGATCAGCAGTAGTAGAGACAGTTTCCTCGTTGGGGTTCCTTACACCAATGAAATTGAAGCTACAACCACAACAATGCCATTAACAAATAATAATAGACCCTTCTTGGCCATTTGAAATATGGCCTAGCTTACAAAAATGGAAGGCACCCACAGTTTTTCAAGGAAAAAGCAAAATTTTTCAGATATAAAACAGCTTCTTAGAAAACTTTCCAATGTTCCCTGAAACATTTATTTTTAAACTAAGCAAACAAGTCTAACTCATATCTTTCTTCCTCTGGAGCTTGCTTGTTCTCTATCTCTCTTTCTCTCTGTCTGTCTCTCTCTCTCTCTGTCTGTCTGTGTCTCCATCTCTGTCTCTGTCTCTCTGTCTCTCTCTCTGTCTGTCTGTGTCTCCATCTCTGTCTCTGTCTCTCTGTCTCTGTCTCTCTCTCTCTCTTTCTCTCTCTCTCTCAGCATCTTTGGCTGCAGTTCTTTTCAAAATTGTAGCCTGCTGCGGGGTGCATCAAGTGCTAGCTAGCCCAAGAACCAGTAAGACCTGGGTTCGGTTCTCCTTAAGGAATGTGCGAGCTGTGTGACTGGGTAGTTCGCCTACATTTAGGATTACTCTAAGATCATAAATGAGTTGCTGACTTACACCTGGGTAATAGTTGAAATTACAGATCAGGACTTCCCCTTCAGCCATCACCACCCAAACCAAAACAAACAAACAAACAAAAAAGCCCTTGAAACTCAGAATAAGATGTAAGGTTTAAGAAAAGACATATTATCAGAGAACATTAAATTGACAGAAGTGAGCTTCTTTCATAAACGTGCTACAGTTAATGCTGAAGAGATGATGACTGATCAGGAGGCGGGGGAGGGTGTGTCAGGATATGCCGGTTGTGCTTCTGACTGTACCTTGCCTCTTGTGGGATCTTGGATGGGCGCCTTTCACCTCATTGTCACTGAGATTATAGATTTAGATCTGGGAGGGGCCTCAGAGGTCATCTAGTCCAACCCTCTCATCCTGCAGATGAGGAAACTGAGGCCCAGAGAGGTCATGCAATCTTCCCAGGATAATACAGGTAGTAAGTTTCAGAGCTGAACTTCAAGCCCAGATCGCTCCACTCCAAAGCCAGCACTTGCTCCATTGGCCTGCACTGCCCCTAATACTGGATCAGATGACCTCTAAGGCCCTTGTCCGGCTCTACCATTGTCTTCCTCCTTTAGAATGTAAGTTTCTTGCAGGCACACACTATCTTCCTGCTTGTGTGTGTTAACAGGATTTTCACTGAGCAAGTTTCTAACCTGAGAATGCTCGGTGCCCCACAAAGCAGGCCTAGAGATGGGAGTGCCAGGAATCAAGTGGTTTAAGTAATCAATTTCTGAGTGAGGAATGTTCTCTTAGATGAAGTGAAAGCATAGGTTATATATTTAAATCACAACTAGGGAAGGTGGATTGCATACAATCATTTAGTGGTTTTCCATGAGAAACCCAGAAGGCCCACAAAACAACAATTCTGGAATCAAGTCTTTGGGGGTTGTGACCACCTCTCCTAAAGTATGGAACCAGACAGAGTTCTGTGACAGAGAGCAGGTTCTATAGTCTTTAATTTGCTTCCCTTCAGGTATGCAGGCGGAAGGATGCCAGCTATTGAGGGCCTTGTCAAGGTCTGGTTGATCAGTTCAAGCTGCATTGTGAGGGTCACTCACAAGCTGGAAGAGGAGGCTCTTGAGAAAATGGAATTATTAGGATACTCATTACATATATTGATTAATATGAAAACTATAAATTCCTTCCTCATGTGTATCCCCAGCGCTCAGCACAGGGCTGGGCACACAGTAAGCGCTTAAAAGATGCTTGTTGATTTGACTTGACTTTCTACGCTTCATGTAGCATCTTATATCAATTTTGGCATGGGGTCAAATGACCTGATGTCCCCTTGGAGTCAGCAAAGCTGTCCAGGTGCCATTTTGCTAGACGACTTTTCAAAAAAGGCCTTCCTTCAATTCCCCATGCCTGAGCTTAGATGGAATTTCAAAATGTACTATTTTATTAGTGGGAACTGTCAGTAAAATGACAATTTTGATTTAAATTGTTTGGCAGTATGTTTGAAAAAGTAAATGTGTGCGTATGTGTGTGTAGAGGTGTATGTGTGTGTAGGTGTGTATATGTGTGTGTGTGTGTGTGTATTTGCAAGAAGCCCTTCAGGTGTGGGGAGAGGAGGCAGGCCTCTCAGCCCTTCCTTGACATGCAAATGTCAAGATGGGCCATTTTTGTGTTGGAAGAAAAGATTCATTGTCTCAGTTACCTCTGATTAGCTTTTTAGAAGTGAAGAATGAAGGGAATCGAAAAACTGAGATACAGACAAGTTAAACAAGAAAAGGCCAGCCTGAGGAAAATGAAATACAGTTTTCAGAAACGGCCTTGAAAGTCTTTTTCACACTACCCCCGCCCTGTCTTATTCTTTTCAAGGTTAAGCCTTGAAATGCAGCTGATCAAGACTCCCTCCCCCACCCCAGACCCCCAAGATACACCAGTATGGACCTTCTTTCATTTTTAATCAAACAAGCTCAATATTCATTTTTACGGGGCTAAATGAGGCGTTTGTGCGCAGTGTTTCCGCGCCATCTGCATGAATGGCAGTATTGTGGCAGGCTGAGGTCACTGCAGAAGGGAAAGTGAGCTAAGAATGCAGCTGAAGCTCCAGGCCCCTGGCGCACAGGGCCCAGCTCCTTCTTAAAGCCACAGAGTGGCTCCTCTCCCACTGCCGGCCCTTAATTTACGGGGGCCTGGATGCAACAGGATTTGCACATGGGCTCCGATGCACTTTA
The DNA here is from genome assembly GCA_028646595.1 of Phalanger gymnotis. Lineage (NCBI taxonomy): Eukaryota > Metazoa > Chordata > Mammalia > Diprotodontia > Phalangeridae > Phalanger > Phalanger gymnotis. Next base: position 14,895,749 of record CM053623.1, read on the forward strand.
GCCCATGAATAATGTAATAGCCTTGAGATCCAGAGATGAAAAGGCAGCAAATGGACAGGCCATTGCAGAGGGGCCATTATTTTGCAGTCTTATACTCGGATTAAAAAAAAAATCAACTTTCCCAGTCCAAGCTGGGGGAGGCATGGCTAGACAGCCGTTTATATGGAAAAGTCTGAGTTTCAAGGAGCTGGCACCTCAATCCAGATCAGTAGTGTGACACAGCAGCTCAGAAGGTGCAAACTTAAACTGAGGTCCGAAGCAGACCTGTGCTCTCAATGATACGGGAACTTTGGACCAGGAAACTCTCCGAATGCAGATCTGTAGTACTTGCTCTCCAGCACAGAGTCCCAGAGCAAGGATTCTGAACTTTTTGGTGTTCCGGACTCCTTCGGCAAGCCAGTGCAGCTCAGAGCAAAGCTCTGATGCACAAAATGAAATAGAGGATTACAAAGGAAGTCATATGTTTGAGATCATCATAGTATATTTTCCCCTCATTTCAGCCCACAACCCCCTGGAATCTGTCCAAAAATCCTCAAGTTAGGACCCCCTAACTTAGAGTTTCCCAAGACACTGAGAGGTTAGGATGCTATGTGACTTTCTCAGGGCCACACATCTAGGATGGATCTGAGGTATGAATGAAAACGAGGGCTTTCTTGTTGACCCCAAGTCTGGCTCTTTATCCACCGTATCATGCATCATACACATAATGTCCAGGCTTAGGGAGATGATAACACTTAGGTCCTCCTCCATGGTCAACCACACCTGGATGGTTGTGTTCTTTTCTAGGACCCCATTTCAGAAAAGATTTTACTAGGCTAGAGGGCATTTGGAGGTGGGAAACCAGGAGGGTGAAGGTCACTCAAATTATCTCTTAAGAGGAATTAATTAAAAGAGTTACAGATATTTGGTCTAGAAAAGTTGAGGGTTGGGGGGCAGGAGCAGAAGGTGGACTGGCTGGGTGCAGGACATCATAGCTGTCTTCAGGTATATGAAGGGTTGTCATGGGGGAAAGGCATTAGATTTGTTCTGCTTGGCCCCAGAGGGCAGAACCAGGGTCAGTGGGTGGAAGTTGCAAGGAAAGAGAGTTAGGCTCGTGGGTAAGGAAAACACTTGTGGGCAATTAAAGCTTGCTAACTGTGGAAGAAGAGGTGGTGGTTTTCCCCTCCTTGGAGGTCTTTAAGCAAAGACTGGATGAACAGTGTTTGAGCGTGTTGTAATAACGATTCTTGATCAGATACGGCCTCTAAGGTCCTTTCCAGCTTGGAGATGCTCAGAGTCTTCTTTCAGACATCAGTATGGGAGCCCTGCTTTCAAAGGAACGTAAACGTTATCTTCCACTCTCGAGGACAAAAGTGCTGTTGCCGAGTTACTGGGCCAGCCTTTTACCTTCTGTCATAGTGATGGTCAGTAGGGCAGTTTTCTCTCTTGCTCTGCTTGGCCTAGGTAAGGACTCTGGTGGATCCCAGTAGTGGCAGAAGGTTCCATGCTAGGAAAGGTAGCAGCAGGGTGATATCTCAGTGCAAAGTCACCAAAAGGACTCCTAGGCTTGTTAAAGCTGTGTGTCCATTCCCATCTTGTCTTCATTTTATGCTTACTTAGAAGGAATAAATGGGTTGCCAAGGGCATGCTGGCAAATAGCCTCTCACCAACACCATCCTCATTAGAGCTGTGAGAACTTGGAAAAACCCGCCCAGGGAGAGGCTTTTTTTTTCCAACAGTCTTTCCAAGTTTTTAAGTTGCAACCCCGTTGAAATAGAGTGGGAGTCCCGCTCATAAGGCAGGACCCACCCAGCTTGCAGCAGGAGATACTTAATGGAAGTGGCAGTATAGTAGTACTGCTCTTAGCCCTCCCCTCCCCCCATCCTCTCCACTTTTTGCTGGTACCTGAAGTCATTAATTTGACAGTAGGGTGGTAGGGGAAACACTATCGGAGGGGGCAGGTGGCGCCACAGGAACCATGTTATAAATAAACAATGCGACTGTGGGGCTCAGCAGCCCTGTGGTAGTGTCTGCTGGTGTCATGCCTTAACGATGTCATTGTTAGACTCAGAGGTTGGGCTGATCTTATGCGTAGCATGTCTGTGCTAACTTCAGCAGGGCTAATGATGCCTGGAGTCACAACAGATTCTTTCCCATCAACTTCAGTCTCCTTCCTCCAAGAACCTACCTGTGCTTAGACAATTTCAGCACATCCCCAGGTACCATGCCCCAACCCCTAACTTTGGGTCCAAAGTCATGGAAATAGATAAAGAAAAAATTCAAATTTTTATCTACATTCACCTTACGAAGAAAGGAATAAGAATGAATAGGAGACCAGAAGGGACCTTAAAGGCCATCTATTCTAATCCTCATATTTTACAGATAGGGAAACTGAAGCACAAAGACCCCACCACACGTAGGGAGTTAAATAGCAAGTCACCTAAGTCTGTCTTGCCGGCATGGCCACCCTTTGCTCCATGAGGCCATGCAGAACAAATGTAATCCCTCTTCCATTTGACAGACCTTTTCATCCTTGATCCTTATCCCCCCCAGTCTTCTTTTCTTCAGTCCCTTCAGTAACTGGTGTTTAATATGTGCTTAATAAATATCTTTTGGTTAATTCACATCTTTATATGATCCTCCTAGAATGTAGTCTCCAACGTGATCCCTCTCCTGGTCCCTCTTCCCTGAGCATTCTCCAGCTGCTCAGTGCTTTTCTTAAAATGCGGCTTACCAGAAAGGCAGATATTAGGGAACACATTACTTCTAATAAATTACTTCCAATACGAATAATATTTGAAGACATATACTGCAGAAAATCACCCAAAGAAATTGATTTTCTTCAACCTTGAAGTTAAGAGCCATAGCAACTCAAATGGCCAGGAAAGGAAAACTTGATTTAATCTAACAGCTCAAGAGACTGGCATTAAATCACTTAGTCCTTTGTCTTATCAGTGGCTTTTCGCTTGTCTAATTTTCTGCATTTCCCCCAATTCCTCGATCAGAATTCTAGTTACCTGCAGAGGGAGTATTGCTCCCAACATGCAGCAGGAATTGGTCCTGTTTGCATATAAATCATTGTGCTACAAACCATCAGTTCTTCATCCCATATTAGATGCGGAACTAGATAATCCCTCCTTAACAAGTAGTAAGCATTTATCCATCTCTGAGTGTGAGGCACATAGTAGGTGCTTAAGAAGTGTTTATAGATTGATGGATGAAGAGAATCCTGGGCATGAGTGTGGGACAGTGTCAAGGAGTTGAGATGTGGAGTCTCAGGACCTGCTTTCAATCCTAGTTGAGCCAATTCCTCTGCTCATGTAACTTTCGTCCAGTCACTTCACCTTGAGGAGTCTCAGTGTCCTAATCTTTAGAAGACTGCTCCATCTCTGAAGCATTCATTTGTCCTCTTTAATATTTCCGACTATAACTATAAGAAGAATCTAGTTTTGTGCTCATGTGAAATACAAAACAGGAGGGTTATCTTTTCACTGATGCTCATTTTTGGTGTTTGGACTGAAATGCTGCCATGGTATGACAATACTGTCCACATTTCATTGCCTGTAACCCATAGGTTCAACACTACTCATAAATTAAAATCAGTCAATTCAAAATGGAAGAGCCACAGAGCAGAGAGCTAACGGCTGCAGCTCGTTAAAGCTGTAAGGGACTTTACACATTCTTTAGGCCAACGGTCTCCAATACACATTAGTATAAATACCTCTCTTTCTAAGATTAAAAACATATTTCGTAGCCGTTCCAGCATAAACATAATAGTAATTGTTTGATTTCGTACCCATCAGCTGAGAAAATATGTGGTGACAAAAACCTGATGAGTTCAGAGATGCTCTTAAATTAATTTGCATTTTATTCATCATGATGACTTCTATTTAAGGTGAAAAACAGCAACAGATACATTCTATGAACATATTTATTCAGCCTGCAGATGATAGAAATGCACAAACCAATGCCTGATACCGATATTTTTCATCCATCCGTCCATCCGTCATCCATCCATTTATGGATTCATAGGCCCCTGACACTAACTCCAGGGCTGTCTAGGGCTCTGTGGCCCATGGTTAGGCAAGCACCAATCTTGTCTATCTGTTTTATAGATAAGGAGATTGACACTTAGTCAGGTAAAGCAACTTGTCTGAGATCACATAGATAGCAAAGAATACTTTGAACCCAGCCTTCTAATACCAAATTCATCTCTCTTCCCACCCCTGAAACCAGCTGCAACAGAATTTGGAATAATCCAACTGGTAGGTTCTTAAATAAACAGCTGAGGTCTGAGTCCATGTAACCAGTATTTATGTCCATATCTGCCTAGACCCCTGGGAATCCCTCAGCTACCTTATGGCCTGTAAAGTCCGATGGAATGTGTTTATGCATAATTTTTTAAATGGCTCTTTCAGGAAATGAACAGTCTTAAAAGACACTTAAAAATCCAAGATTAGGCATGAGTTTATTTGTCTTCTAGCAAAAAGGAGCCCGAAGAGTGGGCAGCATCCCCAGATGTGTGGGGGCCTGTGGGAAAAGAGGCACAGCTGTTCTATCCATTGTGATCCTATCAATATAGGCTTTCACAGCCCATCCCCCATTCGTTCTGTGAGTTGATTTATAGAAAATTTACTTAACATGAGAAGTCACTCCACTGCAGCATCAACAGTGGGAATGGGAGTCTGCAAGAACAAACTGCTTACCATTTTCTCTTCCTCCTCCTTTTCCTCCCCCTCATAGTAGTCCTGACATGCATAGAGCACCTGAATGCTTTCAAAGCTCTTTACACACAGTATCCCATTGGAGCCTTCAAACAGACTCCTGAGGCAGCAACTTCAGGTATTCTCCACATTTCCTAGAGGATTTAGCTGAAGTGGAAGGAGGTTAATTGACTTAATCATGGCTCCCAGCCAGCATAGGTCAGAGGTGAGACCTTAGCCCCATCCCTCTTATTTCAAGTCCAGAATTATTTCCACGACACCAAACAACCCTAATTTACATCAGACTCATTAGTTCGGTGGCTTTTCCTTGTAAGGGTATGCTAGAGTACGATCCTTTAGAGACCAGTCAGAAATGGGTGTATTTTTAAATAAATCTAGTAAATAAAGACGAATCCAGCTTTTGGGATACACATCGTCCTCAATCCACATCCACATAGATTCAACTTAGATTGTATTGGAAACCCAGCACCTTTTGGGCCAACAGATATGGCCCATCTTGCCAAGGGGAAAGGAAAGAAGGCCAAAGTGAAGAGGGAGGGCAGTAAACTCTGAACTTAACCAATTTCACCGTTGTCTGTTGCCAAATCTGTGCAGGCTGACTAGGGTTGTTTACACTTGCGTGTGATTTTCTCGGGTAATGGATTTGAAAAGTACTCTCCCAGCATCCCCGCCCCCCCCCCCCGTGTGCTGGAGCAGATGTGGAGAGTTTTTGTGGTTTTTACAGTAGATGTGCTCGGCCTACCCCCCAATTAGAGCTGCACAATTAGATTTTCACAATGTACACACCGATGTGGACGGGACCAAGCTCCTTAAATGAGAGGCTGACTTGTCTCGATTTCCTGCTGTGTTTATCAGGGTTGAGAGCTGGCTGCTGGTCTGTGGCAAAAGCATTGCCATTCCCTTTGGCCTTGCCACCACTGAGAGAGTGGTGTGGGGATGCAAACCTGTGGTGCTCTGTGTCAGTCCTTCAGCTCTCCTCGATATGTGCAGCCCTGGCAGTGGGGAAGGGTCCAGGATTTCAATACCACAGAGATTTTCGAGATGTATAATGTACTTGGGTTGTCTGTACTACGCCTGTGCTATGTCAGGGGCGTTTATTATATGGAAGAGCAAGCCTGCCTGTCCCCATCCCGGATGCAAGTTTGTTTCATGACTTTAGCAGTCAACTTGAAGTTCACTTCCAACCACATACTAATAGGTCACAGAGTGCTGCCTGGGCCATGATGTCAGCCCTGATTCTTTCTTCGTTAGTTGATGGGCTTTCATAGGAGGTAAGATCGGGTCTTGTTTTTCTAATGGAAAACATGTTTTGAACAATGGAAATACCTCTCTCTCAACAGTTTCTCCTGCTGTTGATTTCTCAACTCTGTTAATTACTCTCCCTGTATATATATTTCCAGAGCCTTATTATCATACACCATTACCTACAGGGTAGTTAATTTCTAAATCAGATTGAGTTTTCCATCTGCATGCTCCTCCACCTCAGGATATAACAGTGCAGGTAGTGGCAGAACCAGATTAACCCATTGGGTGGGTCAGATCCAAAGTGGTAGAAAGGGGCTGCTAAGAGTGGGCATGATGTAGAACCTCCACATATTTCATTTGAACCACTTTTCTACAGCATATGTCTGGTGACAAGTTGTCTTGTGGAATTTATAGAGAATCACCGGTTTTGAATCAGTTCACAATCATCTTATCATGAGGACATTGTGGCATGGTGGATAAAGAGCCATGGCTGGGGGACCCCTTTATCTCTTCAGGTACTGGGGCGCCTCTCTAAGTGGCAGAGCCAGGGCTGACCTACATTAGTAAAGGGACTTTTCCTTAGATTGGGAGTTTCCATTCACACCAAGGTAATCGCAGATGCAGCACCATCCCACCTCTTCATGAATCATTTCATTTGTAGAATCGTAGATATAGAGCGGGAAGGGACCTCAGAGACATCAGAGGATCATGGAGGATGCTAGCATAGCTATGGAGCTGCATGTGGCTTCAGAGATCAAGTCCACCCAACCCCTTCATTTTAAAGATAAGGAAACTGAGGTTTGAGGGAAACAGAACCTGAGTGACTTGGCCAAGGTCACCCAAGTTAATAAATAGCAAAGACAGTACTGGAAATCAGTTCTTCCTGCTTCAAATTTAGCCCTTTTATTCAGTTAGCCTAAGTTATCTGAAGACTTTCCATTTTTTTTTCTTAGAACCTATTTATTTAAAGATGCCTCACTCAAAAATAAAATACTGGCATCTGGACACTTGCCTATCCCCAGAGCAATCCTCTGTTTATAATAGGGAAAATGGGTTGGTGATAGGGGAATAGACCAAGGAAACACCGTAGAACTGGCAGTAGCATTAACATTTGTTTTGGGAGGTTGCGAACCTACTTTCTCGGCACAGAAACTAGTGGGAATGCAATTGCTGCTGTATGTATGTACAGGAGAAATTTAATTAGGAGCAGTAAAAGCACTTTTCGTTTTCAAAGCCCTTTACAAATGTTCACTAATTAAGCTTCACACTGTTTCCAAATGGTCAGCGACCATTGCTCCTTCATCTTCGCAGAAGGTGAAGCAGCGTCAGAGCTGAACCAACAGGGGAAGCTTTGAAAACCGCGCCTACAGAGACTTCCTCCCGCCTCCTGCTCCCCTGCTGATAGCTGACATGTCTGGACTTCACGATTCTATGTCAGGAAATTTCCTGGGGCTTAAGACCAGCAGGAGTGGAGAGGAATCCAAGCCCCGTGGACCGAAGTGAGAGTCCCACCTGCCCACTCATCCCAAAGCATGGTCAGGTTAATAACAGAGGAGGATAAAGCAAGACAGGGAGGAGAAATCCCTTAAAGTTTCCTTAACCAGTTAAGCAATCAGCAATCCATCACTCAACTAGCATTTATTAAGGTTCTCCTGTGTCCCAGGAACTGTGCTGGAGATACAAAGGTAGAAATAAAATAGTCTCTACCCTCAAGGAGCTTACGTTCCATCAAGGGAGACAACACACAGCATATGTGACGTACATACGTACAGAGTAAATACATGTCAAATGTATGCAACATATACATGTATCCATGTACCTTGTTTGGGGCAAGGGGAATTTGGGTCAAGACTTGTTAACTAAAGAACTGTGGACAAGTCATTTAATCTCTCTGGACCTCCATTTCCTCGTCTGTAAAAATGAAATGGTTGAGCTATGTGACTTCTAATACTCCTTACGGGTGGGGATTTACGATTCAGTGACCCTAGATTTGATCGAAGCCTACTGTTAGCTGTGGCACCTAAAGTCATTAAGATCCTGACATTTCTCTTCTGTCAAAAGGCGGTATTGTCCAAGGTGATTTCTATGGATTTTTCCCAAGTGTCCTCTCTGGCGATGGGCACAACTTCTCCTCACCTCCTGGGCAATTGTGGATGATTCAATCAAGTAATGTATGTAAGAATGTGATGCCTTGCAGAGAGGACAGCCTCTGACTCCTACAAGTCACCAGCCCCTCAGCTTCCGGCAGCTCTCTACAACTTTGCCCCATAGGCTGGTCTGATTTGCCTCCAGGTGAGGGCGTTCCCTCACAGATAAAGTCAGTTTGTCGAGTTGTAAAGTATTGACTATTGCATTCAAGCATTAGAGCCTGACTAGGGACAAATAAATAAATCCCTGGCCCTTGGCAGATTCACCAGCCCGGGGCTTTATGGCTCTAATTAAGTATGGAGATGACAAGTCTCCTGCAAGAGTTTTAAGCATAGATTTCTCTTTCTCGTGACTCTATGATAAAAGCAAAAATATAAACTGGTTAGTTGTTTTTAATTCAGTCTGATTAAATCATGTACTTAGGATACTTTGTTACTAGGAAAGAAGCCAAGTTGTTTTTCTCTAATAATTCCTTTCAACTCTGGGCAAAATGTAGGTTTCTTTTTCCATTTCTTTTGTGGAAATACTTTGGTGTGGGCATAAAAGGGATGTGTTGGAGTTAAGACTTAAGAAGGTGTTGGTGATTCGTTAAATACCAAAATTTATTTCCTATGACCATAAATCTTAATTATTGGAACTAGAAATGTCAAGGGTGGGGGAATCTGAATTCTAGCCATAGCCATAAGAAGACTGATTGAGAATTGGAACAGTCGTCCTTCCTGGCTCGCCCCCTTATCTGTGCAACATTAAACATGTTACTTTCCTCCTCTTGGCCTCAGTTTCTTCACATGTAAAATTGGGAGTGGGAGTTAGACTCCATCTGACTGAGAATTAAGCCTCAGAGGAAACCAAGGCTCAGAGAGATAAAATAAGAGTTAACATTCATAAAACACTTTAAGGTACATATTATCTCACTTGAAGGGCCGTTATTATCCCCATTGTACAGATGAGAAAACCAAGATTCATAAAGGTTAAGTCACTTGCTCAAAGTCACATAACAAGTAAATGTCTGAGGTAGGTTTTGAACCCACATTCTCCTGACTCCAAGTTCAACACTAGCCACTGCACTACCCAGCTGGTGATTTATCCAGCTGCACACAGCTAGAAAGAGACTGAAGTAGGGTATGAATCTAGGGCATCCAGCCTCCAAGTCCGGCACTCAGTTCGGTATATATGCTGCCTCCTTGGCAATTGTCCAGTGCAAATTTTATGGCACTTGGTATCAGGAAGACCTGAGTTTGAATGCCACCTCCAACACTTACTGTTGATGTGACCCTAGGCAAGTCACTTGACTTCTCAAGCATCAGTGTCCTCTTTTGTAAAATGAGATAATAGTAGCTCTAGTACTTGCACTCCTTGATTTGTGGTGAGGCAGAAGTGAGAAGATAGATGGAGTGTCCCCAAAACCTTAATGCAATTTTAAGCTATCAAGGCTTAAAAGCTCACTAAGATTTTTAGGACACTTTGAAAACATAAAGAAATTTGCAACATTAAAACTATCTAAATATGCACTGTTATGATCCTCAAAGCAAGGCTCAGTATAAAGAATTGGGGAGTTTTAAAAATGCAGTCTGTGTGAAACATTTTATAAACATAATTTTGAAGTAAAAGTGATATGTTTGGCTTTGTGGGGGCACTTTTGATTTAGCTGGTCAGAAAAGCATGTTTAAAAATATTAACTTTTTCCTCCTTTTAAATAAACTAGGTTTGGGTGGAATGTTGCTTTATTTTTTTTTCTCTTTAAATTGGCAAGGGCTTGGAAACATAAGCCCCAGCTGGAAAACACCACCTTCAACCAGACACGTACGAGCACTGCTGGGACTCACCATTTTGGTGACAATTTGGAATGCCTTGTATTTCTGAAGTGTCTTGAATGCACAATTAAAAAAAAAAATTCTGTTGACCTGTGATGGACCTGGCTTTTGTGTGACTGAGTCATCATTTGTCAATAACCCAACTTCTTTGTAGGTTTGGGAGATTATATTTGGATGAGGGTACAAAATAAAGAGAAAATGACTAAGAAGAGATGTATTTTTTTCATTTATTCTATACCACCCCAACCTTTGCATCACCAGTGCATCAGAGTTTGTCCCATAGCTGGGTGAATTAGTGGATGAGTAACCTGAAATACCAACAACATAGTGGGTCTGATTGATAAAATTCATTGAATATAAATGCTTCATTTACTTTTCACCTTCACAAAACTGACACAGAAAAAGGACAGACCCAATGGGGATCCAAGAAAAGTAGCCTAATAGTGGCTCAGAAAGCCATTTGGGAGAAGTATTGAGTTTGAGCTTTTTCAGAAGTGATCAGGGCACAGAAGCCAATTTGTTCTTCCCCTTTCATGGGATTTTCCTAACTTTTTTTTAAAAAATTCTGTTTAATATAAGACTGTGCTTCCTATAGAAACTATGAAAACAAAGGGTGCATTGCTTTCTGCATTCCCAGCACCCATCTTCCAGCATGAGTGTAAACTGATGCAGATGCTCAGCTTAAAGACTTCTAAATGAAAAGCACAGATTGGACCTTTTTATGGTCTCGCTTCCCCTGGAGTCAAATTTACATTCTAAGGTGAGCAGCCTCTTTTTTTAAGGTCCTTCAAGGCATCCTACAATCATAGATTTAGAGCTGAAAGGCACCTCAGAGGCCATCTAGTCCCAACCTTTTGACAGATGAAGAAACTGAGACTCAGCGCAGTAAATCTAAGATCATTAGATCATTAGGCAGGTTGAAGGTATGAGGGTGAGATTCAAATCCAGGTACTCGCTAACTCCAGGGTCAATCCTCCTTCCATCGCACTGGTGCTTCCCTATAGTATATGTAGAAGACGAAAGGGTTGTTTTAATACTCGGGGTTATCTCTCCACGTACCCACCTATGTGACCTTGATCGTGTCTCTTACCTCTTTGGATCTCAGTTTCCTCATCTGAAAAAGGAGGAAATTGGAGTCATTGGTTGTTTAAGGCTCCTTCTACCTCTGACACACTGAGGATTATGAAAACTGTCTGATATCTCAAATCATAGATCTAAGTTCCTTGGAATTCTCCACTCCAAACCCATTAATCTGCTCTTTCTCCTCCCTTGCCTGGACCAAAATCCTCTGTTCATGAATATTATGAATGGTATGTCAACAGTCACCCTGCTAAGAGCAGTTGGGAACAGTGATTAATGGCTTTGTAGTAGGGGCCAGAGACTAGAATGGGCCCCTTCAATTACCACTTGCCTATGGATACCCCTGTTCCCCACCCTGAACCATGAGTTAATCTGCCTTTACTTGAATATGTGGGTATTGGTAATGGTGGTTGTTGGAACCATGGTTTTGCCTTGATTTTCTCTCATTCATAACAATTTATTGGGTGGTGAGTAGAGAGACCACAGTGTGGGGGATTTCACTTGGCAGTGTGATGTTCAAATGTAGTCAGGAGGAGTAGAGATTTCCTTCAGCGACCCCCCAAAGAATAGCAACATTGGGACAGCCAGGAGCTTTATAAACACCCCAGGGCCCCTAGATGGTTAAAGGACAAACACATGAAAGAAAACATTTCCTAAAAATCACTTTGGATTTTTCCTCCCAACTTGGAATCCCTTATTAAGGTCGCCAACCTCCTCTTATGCAATTAAGTATGAAGAAAGATTCATTTTCTAAATGTCCGCATAAATAAAAATGATGGAGAACTTCAGGCTGCCGTGCAGACAAACCCACAGCCTCAACACTGGGAAGCATTGAATTTTCTCTGGAGAGGCTGCACCTGGGGGACTACCTGGAGCCATTTGGATTTTGGACATAAGAGTAAAATGTTTGTCAATGTTGTAAAATTAATCATATTTAAGAGAAAGGCCCAAAATAAAATATGGATGAGTTTATAGATGTACAAATATTTGTCTAATGTCAATATTCTTGTTGGATGGAACCTACACTAGGTTTTGATTTTTTTGTTGGTTAAAAGAAAGTCTGGGCAGTAATTTATTTGTTTTCTGTTTCTCTGTAGGATTTCTCCTCCATCCCCACCAAGAGTTCAAAGCATTTTATAGATACTGTTGAGTTCTGAGGCTGCTTTCCTTCTATAAGAAAATAAATAGTCTTCTTTGAGGATTAAATATTGGATTGACTTTTTAAAAGCTATTTGCTACCACTTTCTATTCTTAGAAATCATATGACTGAGAGCTGGAAGGTCCCTTAGAGGTCATTAAGTCCAAGTCCCTCAGTTTACAGATGGCAGAATCTCAGGATTTTATGTAGTTTCTAACTATAACACTTTAGACATGTACTAGCTGTGTGACCCTGGGCAAGTCACTTCACCCTGTTTGCCTCCGTTTCCTCAACTATAAAGTGAGCTAGAGAAGGAAATGGCAAATGACTCCAGTATTTTTGCCAAGAAACCCCCAAATGGGGTCAGAAAGACTCTATAACAACTATATCAGAAGTCTTGCTTGTAAATAAACTCCAGGAAAGTCACTGAAATGGTGACAAGACCACCTTCATGTTTCGCTGTCAGATTTTCCACCATTACTCTTATTTATGGGCGTGCTATCTTTTATTCTTGGGTGGTTTTTTTTTTTTTGTCAAATCCTAAGCAGATTTTATTTGTATTTAACAAATGAGCATTTCATTTATGGCTTTCTCTTGGGATATACCAAAGCTTCTATAAAAACAGGCAATGGTAAGAAAAAAATTCTTTGTATTGCCAATAGTTATAGGGTGATTCTCTTGATTTTTAAAAGGAAAATAACATAGGATTCTACCTTTTCCCAGTGGATCACCTGGTACAAATTCAATGTTTTTTAATATGGATTTTTTTTTCACTTTTCTTTTCCTAGTCCAGGGAACTGGGATGCATTTTAGGGAAATTTAGATTTTATTTTCTGTTTTGTGTGTGTTCACTTGTTCAGTTTAGATTTATGTGACATTCTTCTGTCTAAGAGCTCAAATGTCTATGTGGTAGGGAGGAAAGGAGAGGAAAAAAGGTAAGGAAAGACTAGAAAAAGAACAGGATATATTGGGAGAGAAAGGAAGGCAACAAGCTGAAATGTTCTTAAGCTTCCAGCCTTAGAGAGGGAAGGGAATTTGGCTCTGTTTCCTTCAATTTACAGACAAGAAACGGAGTCAGAATTTGAATCCAGACCCACTCACTCCAAATCTGTGGCTTTCTCCAAGTATGCCCCAATCCTGTCACTTAGTTGGTAGCGTGCTCGTCACTGGAGAAAGGCTGTCTGTCCATGGTTTGAGGATTTACATCCCCCAGGATTTCAGTTCTTACTCTGGCTAATATCCTCAGTTTTCTTATCAGAAAAAAAGAGTTGTACTAGATATGCTTCTAAGGTCCTTCCAGCTATGCATCCTAGGACCCTAGGTCTTGGTCCCTTCGGTCCCAGATGTATTAGGGCTGCTTTCCCCCCTCTGACTTACTGTGTAGCACTGAGTGTACTCCAGCCACTAGTATGCTTAGCATCTGGAATATAAGGATATGACTCCAAATTTTGTGTGTGTGTGTGTGTGTGTGTGTGTGTGTGTGTGTGTGTGTTTTAGGGGAATGCATGAAGCGAACCAAGGCTGTGTGATTATGCTGGTGTAAGGAACCGCAGACAAGAAACTTCCTCCTCTGCAAGCAGAGTTGCCTGAAGGTTAAATGACTTACTTAGGGTCATACAGCAAGTTTGTATTAATAGCAAAACTTGAACCCTGGTTTTTCTAACTCTAAGGTCAGTTCCCTAGCCACAGACTCAGGATCAGAGAATGAAAGGCTGGAAGAAACCATCTAAATCAACCTCTCCAGTGCCAACAGAATTTTAGACTTGAAAAGGGTATTTCAAAAGGGTTACCTCCTAACTTTCCCTTTCTGATACTGGTCAAGAAACTCAAGCTCAGAGAAGTCTCCTTGCTTCCAGTCCCACGGCTAATTAGTGGCAATGATGAGGAATAGAATTCGGGTCTTGTGGCTGCTGGGCCAGTGTACTTCCCATGGCACTGGATTGGCTTCCTGGCCATCCTGGGACTGAGCCAAGAAATGTAAGTGAGTTAATGCTTGAAAATAAGATAAGCAGGGCTGCTTTCAGTTTTCAGGGTGAAGGCTGCCCAACAGATGACTGGGGCATTTGGCTGGAGGAGCAGGGGATGAGGTCATGGGCTACAGCTCTGGAAATGGTTTCCAGGTGGGCCACCTTTGTCAGTCTCCATGACTTTCCGAAAAGTGTTTCCTTTATCTTCTCCTATTCATGCATCAGAAAATAGGAAGGTAGCCATTCCCTCTCTTGGATCTCCCAGTTTTATTGGGAGATTTAATTAAATAATTAATGTGTGTGTGTGTGTGTGTGTGTGTGTGTGTGTGTG
>CM053623.1:14910674-14928216 GCA_028646595.1 Phalanger gymnotis
TATGGATGCATATATATCCACATACATAAACATACATATCATGCATTACAGATACATATATATATATACAAATATACAAATACATGTACTTATGTATACATGTACACATTTGTTCAGTCATGTCCAACTTTTTGTGACCCTGTGGACCATAGCATGACAATACTGTCCATGGGATTTCTTGGCAAAGATACTGGAGTAGTTTGCCATTTCCTTCTCCAGTGGATTAAGGCAAACAGAAGTTAAGTGACTTGCCCAGGGTCACATGGCTAGTGTTGTGAGGTCAGATTTGAACTCAGGTCTTCCTGACTCCAGACCAAGTGCTCTCACCACTGCACCATCTAGCTGCCCCTACACATACACATACATATACACATACATGTGCATATACATACGATTTTCCCTGAAACTCAGAAAAGACATTTTTTAAATGTGCATTTTTACTGAACTTTTGAAGTGCCTCCATTAGCAAGAGAGAATCCTTCCTTCTCAAAGACTCCTGGGTTTAGAGCCAGTTAATTTTCTTGATTGACCGGCTGGTTCTCCAAACCTGCTGAGTTCAGATCAGAGGACATTCCATGGAACCCCAGATCTGCCTCTCCCTCCTGGGTGACTGTGGGGAAGCTGCTTCCACTTTCAGCACCTTAGCCCTCCTCTCTAAAGTGAAGGATGTGGACCTCTAGGAAATGAAGGATGTTCTTGTTGAGTAAAAGAAAAAAAAAATCCTCCCTATTACTTTTCCAAGTTGGATTTTAGATGGTTAAAAACAAATGTCAAATCCAATGCTTCAGGTGATGGAGCAACTTAACAGCCACTGCTTTAGGTGTTGGCAATACAAAGATAAGAAGGGGGTCTTCTGTTTCCTGCCCTCAAAGAGCTTTTATTTGCATGGCAGTGGGAGGGGGCAGAAAACAACACACACATAGGTAAAAAAAATCCAAGAATTTGAGGAGGGGGAGAGCACTAACAAATGGGGGGGCCCTTCCACCCCTGAGTATCTGTCTTCCTGGCAAGAATTTAAGGGGTGGGGCGGTGGAGAAGGGAATGGTGGCTGAGGTGGAGGGTCCTGAAGCTAAGCTTCATTTGAGAGATGTAAATGAGAGTCATCAATTTCCCCTGGAATTCCTAGGATCATAGATTTAGAGCCTAAGGAATTGTTTAGTCCAACCATCTCATTTTACAGATGTGAAAAGTGAGGGCCAGAGATATCAAGGGACTTTCTCAAAGTTACCTTAGGTAGAAATGAGCAGAACTAGGTTATAAATCTGGGTCCTCTTTCCTCTGTCCCATGTTCCAGGCTTCTCCTGGAAATGAGGAGATCCTGGCTGTTCAAAGCTTAAACAATGATCAGGTCTAAATTATTTCCAAGTAAGACTTGCACAGAATAACTGATTCTGGATTTCATTGGATATTCCACAGTTTCACATGCTTAGAGGTGGAAAGGACCAATTGGTCTTTTAAGATGAGGAAAGTGAGGCCTCAGATGTCAAGGGACTTGCCTGCACTCATCCAGATAGGAAATAACTAGCTGGAATTTGAACCCAGATCCTCCAATTTGAAATAGTGTTGTCTCTTTCCATACCAACCTGTCTCCCTCGTCATATGATTGAAAAATACAGAGGAAAAAAAGAAGGGATATCTACAGAGATCAGGTGCTGGACTCAAGAAGTCCTGGGTTCCATTTCCCATCTCTGAAGCTTACTAGTTGTGGGACCACTCTGAACCTCAGTTTTCTCTTCCGTAAAGTGAAAATAATAATGCCTACTAGGGCTTTTAAGAGTGTCAGGTAGGGTACTGCATGTAAATAACTTTACAAAGTCAAAAGGACTACGGAAATATCAGCTATTGTCATTGTAGTTCTTGTCACATCATCATTATCGTTCAGGGCATAAAACAGAACCTTGGACCTCCCTACATTTGACACAACAGAAAATGCTTTTCTTCAGACCTTGGAACCTCTAGACCTTTTGTCCCTCCTTTACCCCATCATTCGTCTTGAGAATGTCCAAAGATTGAAACGTACTGAAAGAGTCGGAGTCATAATATCTGTGAATTCAAAATTAGAGGCAGACAACTGGAATCAGGCGCTATCTGTATCATCAGACTCCAAAGGAAAAAAAGCATCACTCACACCCCTGCATCTGCAAACATTTTACATCCTAACTGACAGCTCTTGGGAACACAGAGGCATGACAGGGGATAGCTGCTGTGGCGTCCTCCTGAACACAAGCCCACAGAGACTGGAGGGAGGGTAATTAATGAATCCATTTGGAAAAGTCGGTGCCCTTCAATTAGCCTGAATGCAGCAAAGCAGATGGGAGTCCCATTCTCCAGGGAAAACTGCTGAGAGAAATCCTGAAAAATCCATCTTTGGCCTGATTTATATGGGTAATTATGGGCTTCATTTACACAAAATTGTTCAATAAGGCTGCACTGAGAAAATTAAGAATTTATATGACTCTGAGATGTGGTTGAAACTAAGCAGCATTAGCAGAGACATCTGTCATTGCTTCTCTGTCTAAAAGGATTGGGTTCAACCTGTAAGATGGGAGCAGGGACAGGGAGCCCCAAAAGGGCTCCTGGAGGGGTCACACGGAAAAGGACCTTGGCTAAGTCTCCAGGGAGCTCATGTAGCAGGGGAGTGACCCACAGGCCTTTCTGAGCAAGATGCTTTGTTTCTGAAGGGTCTGGGAGATTTTCTATTTCTACTACCTCAGATTTTAAGATCTCAGCATTCCCATTGGAAACAGATTAAGTTGGATTGAGATGCTTAAAAAGAGAGAGAGTTGAAACCTCCCATGAAAATGGGGCCAAATCCAGGAACCTTTTCTATTAGGAAATAACTGACAGATGATGAGGGCACCATACTTAATCTTTAGTCTTGGTCGAAGCCAAAAAATTTGACTTTTCCGTAAGTCAGCTTTCAAAACTAATAAATATGTCATTCATTCTAGTTGAGAGTATGAAACGCATTGAGCCAGGAGTTACAGACTCAGTCTCTGCCTAATCGTATAATAGGCTCAGCTTGAAGACCCAAGTTTACATCCGGCTTCACATACTTTCTAATTGTGTGTTCCCAGGCCAGTCACTTACCTGCTCAGTGCCTCAGTTTCATCTGTGAAATGAAGGTTAAAATCTATGTTCCTATTAATTCTTTGAATGCCATATCTTAATACCAAAATAGATGTGCACATGTTTAGGTAGACATATGGATACAGATAAATATATGGACATAAAGATATAGATAAATATATAGATAAAGGTAAAGGTAGAACTATATAGAAACAGATATGAAGATATAGATATAGGCAAATATATGTAAAGATGCAGATAAATGCACAAAGATAAATACAAATATATAAATATAAAGCTGTAGATATATATATATATATATAAAGGTAAAGATGTAAATATGTAGAAATCGATATAGATAAAGATATAGCTATACATGAGACAGTTCTAAAGTTGGAAGTGACCTTAGAGGTCATCGGGTCCAACCACTTTGTTTTACAGATGGACCAGCTGAGGCACAGAGTGGTTAAATGGGCAGGGTCATACCTGTGGAAGTAGCAGATCTAAGATTTTCCCTGCCCACATGCTTTTCCCATACTGGAATATTGCTGGAAAAGAGTGGGTTATTGGAAAGGTCTCAAGTTCAGACTAGACGAAGACTGATTGTAGGCTGGAGAAAGGACATTCATCCCAGAGAAGAGAAGACTTCCAAGTATTTGAAGGACTGCCCTTGGACTATGGATCAGACTTGGTCAGCTGTGGCCTTGAGACCAGAACTAGGCTCTGGAGAGAGAGGGGAGACACAAAGAAAACAATTTAGGCTAGATGTAAGGAAGGGCTTCCTAACGATTAGCACTATACAGAAGGGTATGAGCTGCCTGAGAAGTCAGTGAGTTTCCCTCACCGGAGGTCTCCAAAGAAAGACTGGGTGCTCTCTTATTAAGGATATTGAGAGGGGGAGTTCTTCAGCTACGGATTAGTCTAGACAGACTCTGAGACACCGTAATTCTGTGTGATGTTTGTTGAATTAAATAATATATTTTACCCAGTCTTCTTAACAAAATGCCTAATCAAGGTTTATAAATGTCTTTTGAATCTATAAGGGACTTAGAGAAGGACTGAAATTCTGCTAATGCTTATGAGGAGCCCTGAATGCCTAGTCTTGAGAAAGAACTGCCAAAGAGACAACATCCCTCAAAGAAATGTCATGCTTTCGGCTCAAATCAATAGCCATCTATAAAGTGCCTGCTGTGTGCAAGCCGCTGGACTAGATCACAGAGAGGCAAAGACAAAGATGGAGTGTCTGACTTTGAGGTACTGAAGAGTCTATGGGTGGGGGAGGGGGGAGATGGTGAAAGATAAAGTATGCCCACACATACATAAATATACAAAGCATATACGAGGAAAGGGAAGAGTAATGCCTTGGATAATCTGGTAAGGTCTCTACATGGCAAAGGGGGACTTCAAGGAAATGGGGATGCTGCCTGGCAGAGGGAGGGTGTTCTTGGCATGGGGGTCATCTGGGCAAAGGTCATGTTGAGGAAATGCATTGTAGGCCAATTTGATGGCAACTGAATGTATGATAGGAAGCAATATGAAAATAAAAGGGCAAGTTGGAACTAGGTTGTAAAGGACCTTAAACGTCAAGATGAGGTTTTTTTTTAAATTTAAGTCTAATAGGGAACATTGAAGCTTTTTGAGTAGAGGAGTGATCTGAATTTTACAACTATTGACTCAGCAAGTCTATAGAGGATTAATTGGAATGGGAAGACAGTGGAAGGTGAGAGACCAGTTAGTAGGTCAAATGAAGGATGAAGGACTAAATTAGGAAGGTGGGCTTCTGAGTGGAGAAACGGGCAGGGGTCTGAGAGATGTTTGGAGGTAGGAACAAGATAACTGGCAAATGATTGGATAGGGAGAGAGAGAGAGAGAAAGAGAGGGGGCGAGAGGGGAGGAGGGAGAGAGAAGGACAGACAAACAGGGAAGATGAGAGGAGGGACAGAGACACAGAGAGAGAGTCAAAATAACAAGTCAACAAGCATTTATTAAGGGCTTACTTGTACCAGGCACTGTGCTAAGTCCTGGGAATACAAAGAAAAGTGAAAACAACCAGGGAGACACCATGTATACAGCTTTACACATACATATATACAGAATAGAAGGTGATCTTGCTGGGAAGAGTGGAGACTTGACATTTGAGTCACGGATGCTCTCCTTATTTGAAACTGGAGGCTTTTTCTTAACAAAAGCTAGAACTCATAAGAAAAATGGGGAAACACCTAAAGAGGAACCAAATGTCCCAGCCTGCTTCACAGTGATATTTCTCCTGTTTCTGTCAATCTGAAAGCAAAAAAAGGAGAAGTGGGAATAATAGACTTGTCAGTATTGGAGAAATTCTGCTCCTTCCCCACGTGGAACTTCCCTCCCATTATTTTCTTTCATGTTCCCAAGTGGGCAGCATCACCCGATGAGGCTAAGTTTCTGATGAGCATTTGATTGGTTCCTTGGAAATTTAGGGCCTGATCTATAATCAAGGGGTACTGGACCTTAGCTGCCCTGGTCTGGGCAGCTACAGCTGTGATATTCTCTAAAGGGGAGAGAGGTTAGAGAAGGGACCTCTGGTACCTCTCCAGGGTACCAGAAGTCAGCAGTGGCAACATGAACATTTCCAGGCTTCTGTCTTGACCGCGGTTCTGTTCCCACAAAGTATATATTTGGTCTGTTTGGAACCAAAGTTTCTCTTTCAATTCAATCTCACTGTTTACAAGACAAGAGTACCCATCTGCAAGTGTGGGTCCCCACACCTTCTCCTCTCCACTTGAACCACAGTCTGTTCTAAAACTGGAGTTCTGTGTCTAGCAGCTACAAATACAACATGTTTGCTGAAAGGCTTCTCTGAGCTGGGTAGATTATCTATGAAACATGGAGTTTTTGTTTATTTGTTTTTGTTGGTTCGTTATGAGAAAGGCTATGTTTTTATTAATGAAAGAA
Organism: Phalanger gymnotis; assembly: GCA_028646595.1. Taxonomy (NCBI): domain Eukaryota; kingdom Metazoa; phylum Chordata; class Mammalia; order Diprotodontia; family Phalangeridae; genus Phalanger; species Phalanger gymnotis. The sequence continues at coordinate 14,916,675 of CM053623.1, forward strand.
ACGCTTGGTGTGGAAACTCCCTCCATGAATGCAGATCAGCCATCTGACTCTAACTCATTCCTAAAGAATTTACCTGAGATATGGAGAGATTAAGTGACCCTGGCCACACAGCCGGCATATGTCTGAGGCAGGATTTGAGACCAGTAATCTCAACTCTAGTACTCTAAACATATTGGGGGATTTTTCTCAACATCACCCTATATTTCATTACAATATCCAGGTTTTCTCTTCTTGTGCCAGCTGGTGAGGCTGCCACCCCAGCAGGTGCCATCCTTGGTGTGGCTAAGGGCAGGAAAGCTGTATGCCTGTCCTCCTACAAGTCCAGCTGCAGACAATTGGATATGGGTTCCCCCTAGGGCCTCTGAAGGCCCCCACCACACAAGGTCTGATAAATAAGCAGTCTAATTGAATTAATAAACAACTTTTTTTCCCCTAACAGCTGGAGGGGCCCCAGAACATGTGATCTATTATCTATCATTGCCTTAACCACAGTAGAAGGAGGTAGTGGTGGTGGTGGGGGGGAGGAATAGCTCCCTGCACCCAGGGCTTTTTCTACTCCTTGTCTTCTGTGCTTTGGCAAAGGGCCAAGGAGAAGTAGTGAGGGAAGTGGGAACTCCTCTGGCGTCCTTGATAATAGGGTATTAAGCTGCTCAACAGTGGTGGGAGACGACGAGGTTCTTTTCTGATCTGTGGGAAAGCAAGCTTGTCTGCTCCCCTGGCAGGGCCCATGGGGAGCCTTGGATGGGGCCTATGGGTAGGCGGAGCCCAGAAGATGCTGGCTGAAGGAGGCTTGGCCTCCCCCAGTCATGTCTCTTTGGCCTGGTCCTGTCTTTCTGGCCCTGGCATCAGCATCAGGGCTATGTGGTGTAGAGGGTCAAGGGTTGCTGCCCTCTACCAAAACATGAGTCATCTTGAGCTGATCTTGGATTTTCTGCATTTGTTGGGGACTTGGGGGTACTTCTGGTGGGTAGGGCTAGGAATTCTTTCTATCTAGCGAGTTCCTAAAATGGAATGAAGTCTGAAATTAGCTCTGGCCTTGTGACCTACGTTCCTGTCTCTGGAGGACAGTGAGCGAGGGGTAGCAGAGACAGTGCCGGACTCAGAGACAGAAAGAGCTGGATTCAGATCTAGCCTCTGATGTTATGTGACCTAAGGGACCCTAAAGGAATATTAGCTTCAACTTTCATTAAAGGCAAAGACAGTTGGTTTGTGTAGATCACAGCATAGCATACAATAGGCATTCAATAAATGTTTGCTGTAGCTTGGCTCCAGGGACCAGTTGAGAAAATGTACCTCCCGGCCTGCTTGAAAGAGAGAGGTAGGGACCTGTGGATAGGGAACACTGCATGCACAGTCAGGCATTTTTATCATAAGGGCAGCATGATACGATGCCTACAACACTGGGTTTGGAGTCAGGAAGACTTGAGTTCAAATCCTACCTTGGATTATGACTTGGGGCAAGTGGACTCATTTCCCCAGCCTCAGACTACTCCTTGTGACTTGTTTATTCAGCCCTATCCATGCCTGTGGTTTCCTCTCACCTCCTCCTCACCTGATCAGTCACCGAGGTTTGTCTATTCTATTTCTGTGTCTTCCCATCTGTACCCTTCTGTACACTTACATGGCCAGAACCCAACTTTAGACTGTTACAACAGCCTCCTAACTGGACTCCTAGCTTCCTGTGTTTCTCTTCTCCAAACTATTCTCCAGAAAGTTGCCAGGATATTATCAAATGCCTCTTCAGATCATGGCACTTCCCTGATTGGAAAACATCAATGGCTCCATGCTGTCTCCAGGAAAAACTACAGCTTCCTCAATTTGGCATCTAAAACCTTTCCCAATTTCCCAATCTGGCTCCAGCCTACCTTCCCAAGCTTACTGCACATTGTTCCTTTTCACACACTCTGTGGGCCAGCCAAATTAACTATGTGCATTTCCCCAAACTCAGACTTCTGTCTCCCACCTCTTGACTTTGCCCCTATGCCTGAAATGCTCCATCTCTATGTCATAGAATGCAATTTCCTTAAAATTTTGTCCATAATTCTGTAGGAAGCCTCTGGATTTTTGCTTCTTTTCAAATGATTATCACTAGGAGTTTCCCACACCAACAAAACCATAGATTCATCAAATATTATTTATTAGAAGAAATTTCCCACTTCTTAAGCTGGTTCTTCTTCAGAAAAACATTTTGAAATCCCTGGTGGTGTGAACCACACTGGCTCCACTGCCCTGGCTTTTTGTTTTTGGTCCACAGGGAAACCTAATATCTGCTTCCAGTCTCATGCTGCAGTCTGGGTACCATGTGTGAGGCTAATTAGATGCTGGGAGAAGAGAATTTCATGCTGAAGGTTTTACAAAGGTCCATTCACAGACACGTAAAAGGGTTGAAGTTGTGAGGGATTTTGGAGAATCGAATCAGTAGCTATTTTAGGCAGGCAGAGGATGAAGTCAAGGAAGAGACCCTCAGCTGCCACTGGGGAGAAAGGGAGCTGGTACTTGAGATGATTCCCCTGGTATTCTCAGGGCAGACACTGGCAGGAGAGCGGTGACTTTGGAGTTAGAGTATGTGTTCAAATCTCAATTCTGATACTTATTATCGTGCAAGCCAGTTAACCTCACTTGGACTCAATTTCCTCATCTGTAAATTGGGGGTAAGAGGAGTACAAAAATAGTTTGCAAGTTCCCTCCCAGCTCTACATCTGTGTTCCTATGGATTTTCTACTGGAAATCATCCCGAGTTTCATGCAGCCTGCAGGTCTTGGCTCAGTTTGATTTTCCATGCTCCGCAATGATTGTAATTAGTGTGCCTGCATGACCTGGGTGGCTCCCATCTCTGGGACAAATTAAATCACTTACCCTGAGAAGGCTGCACACATGGCCTGTTAGCATTGTCAGATGCTGCTTCTCCTTCTGATTTACAGCTCAAAATGTAGCGAAAGCTCAAGGCTAGATTTTTAAAAGGGGAGTTGACCTGTATTGTACCCCCAATACAGCACTGGGCAGGGGGGCCGGCCTGGCTGTACCACTGACTAGCTGGCTGACCCTGGGTGAGGGAGATCATTTAGTCTGCCTGAGCCTGCCTCACTCTCCACTTCTGTAAAATGTAAGTCAACCAGGCAAGAATTCATTTGTAATAAATTATGTCAATACCTTTTGGTTTTATGTCACCATCATTTCCTAATGTATCTCTCCCCCTCCCCATCCCTTTTGACAAAAGGGAAAAGGGGAAGGGGAGGGCAAACAATTCAGCAAAACTAACCAACAGTTCCGAAAAGTCTGATGTTGTATGCAGTAGGAAAAGGACCTTTCCTTATCTCTTCTCTGGGGCTGATCTTGGACATTACAATATCACACTATTCACTTTTTCATATTTAATTTTAGTTTTTTCAATTACCTGTACAATAATATATAACACACATCATTCACTTTTGGTCATACTGTGGTCACTGTGCCTTCCATGTACATTGTCATTATAATTTTGTACGTTCTTCTCCTGCTTCTTTGCATCCATCCATATATCTCTTCCCATCTTCCTGTGTATTCATGATACCCATCATTCATTACAGCATATTTCTTTTACCCCATTATTGTCATGTGTCATAACTTCCAAAATGCATTTATTAAGTACTTACTCTGTCTTAGGCATTATGGGAGATGCTGGTGAATTGATGTACAGGAAACAATTGCTGCCCTTAGAAGCTTATATTTTAGTGAGAGGATGCACAGATAATTTCAAGTATTGGAGGAGGGCAACAGGAAGGGTCTTTGGTGGCACCAAAGCTATACTTTAAAGGAATTATATTGAGTTGCCATGAGGAGGGAGGGTATCTGGAGCATAGCGAATAGCCTTGGCAAAGGCACAAAGGCAGGAGATGAAATGTCTCATAATGGGACCAGCAAGTGATCTGGTTTGGCTGGAATATAGAATGAAAATGAGGCAGTAACAGGAAATGAGTCTGGTAGAGGAGTCTAGAGCTAAATTGCAAAAGTCTTATGATTTCCAAAGACCCCTCAAATTTTTACCTCTAAAGTTCTGTAAAACACAACACTCCTGGGGGCCAAGTGTCTTTGTCACTCAAGAAACACCCAGCTCTCCCTAATATTTTTCTGTTAATTTTCTATCATATCCCCTTTGTGTCTTACTGGTCGGTAATCCTCTACTGGCCTTGTGAGACTTCCTAGAGAGGGCATCTGTCACAAATTGTCCTTAGTAGATGCTCAATAAATGTTTATTAAATTGAATTGAATTTCACAGAATTTTAGATGAGGAGGAGACTTCGGTTGTCATCTAGAACTGAACTGAGTTGAATTGGGCCAACTGTGTTCTTATTAATGGAAACAGTTGGCAGAGTCTCAGTTGACTGGTGGATGTACATTCCAATTTAAACACAACTAAGTTAAGAGAAGGGAAGGCACCTCTAATAGATAGAGCAAATATTGTGATTGCATTTCTTTCCAATGATAATTTGCCCACATCACTGTGGTCCTCTGATGCTCCCTTCAAAGTAAATAAATTCTCATGCAGAGTGAGTCTGGCATAATGAATGGGGAGCTGGCCACCCCTGACACATACTGGTTATGTGGCCCTAAGCATATCCAGGCAGTTTCTGAAGGCTCTAAGTTGTAATGCCAACCTGTATTAGTAGAGAGATTCTATCCACTGGGAGCTCCCCAGCTCTATGAAATCAAAGGTCCAATCATACAGATAAATGCTATTGGTCATTGTTGGGTTGACCCAAGATTCAAGTCAAAGAGTGAGGAAGATGATTGGCCCAAGGTGATCCATTTATCAATGCTTTCCTGCTGTTGGTGGCTAGTTACACGACATCTGCTCAACCTAATTGAAATTCCACCTGACTTCTCAAAATAATGTCAATTAATAATAGCATCATCGTCCATTGTTAGTAACCTCCAAAGAACCAAATGATCTAGATTGAGATAACTGACTCCCCAATGGGCAAAAAGAAATGAGCATGGGACCAATGGCTCCCATTCTCAACTAGACACTAGATTCAACCCTTCATTCAAAGAAAGGAAATGAAGAAAAGTCTTGCCAGTTGGAACCTTCAGGGGAATTTTTGGGAGGGAGGCTGTCATTATCCTAGCTGAAGTAGGGCCAGGATAACACCCCCTTATGGAAAAAAAAAGTCATGGAACATTTAATGACTGGACCCAGCCTGTCAGAGCATGAATTGTCCAGTACCAGGGTTCCACAGCTGCTGACTTATAAGATATTAAGGCTTCATTAGTCTGAGTTTCCTTCATAAGAAAGCAAATGTTTTAGAGACAGACATGGGATATAGAGATCACAAACATATTTGTAACTAAAAGAGGCTAGCCAATCACTTTTAAAAATAGTTAATTAATTGACATTAGAACATGAACTTAGGGTTCATTTATGCTCACTGTGCTGCCTAACATTTTTTCTTCTCTAAAGCAGGGGTTCTTAATGTGGGGTCCATGAACATGTTTTTTTTTAATATTTTGATAAGCGTATTTTAATATTGGTTTCAGTATCAGAAACCGGTTTTCTTTGCTAGCCTAGTAGTTTTGTGTTATATATTTTAAAACATTTTCTTCTGACAAGGCATCCATGGGCTTTACCAGACTGCCATAGAGATCCATGGCACAAAAAAGGCTAAAATCCTCTAAATCGAAGAGAGAACCCTCCTAGGCCTGTGATCTCAGCCATTACATTTTTGTTTATGATAAAATATATATTTGTAAATATTCTTAGAATCAGCCTTAATGCACAGGGCAATGCACAAGCAGGGAAAGCTGTGTGATTTCACCAGAACAAGGAACACCAGTGGGGGGTGTTTCTCCACTAGAGCAGATCACCACTAATCTGTGATTTAACAGCTTCCTTCTCTATAAAATGAAGGGATTTAGACTTTGCCATCTGTAGATCTATGATCCCATGAGATCAATTTGTTTTTTAGTTTCAAACCTGACTTTAAGAGGGGGTACTGAAAATAGACCAAGAAAAACACTAGATTCTCTGCCTCAAAAGACATGTTCACTCTGATGGGTTCCATCACATCAACAATCCATTAGAATGGAAGCCTAGAACCAAGCAGTGCTGAGAAAGCAGTGCTAGAATCATTTAACAGGGACCTATTGGAGAAACTGCCCCTTTCCAGGTCCAGGGCTGGGAGTCATGAAGCATCTGCCATGCAGAAGGATCATTTTTGGCTCTTAGAAGGTCCAACATCTGGTAGACAAGGGCTTGACCCCAATGAGGTCGGTGGCCCTCTGTTTAATAGTGAGCCATTATTTGAAGCCATGCATGAGGTTAATTGAACTGTGTGTCATAGAGAAGGAAGAAATTATCCGGGGGCGCACCATCAGCATTTCCATTTGGTTAGTGGTTGACACATTTGGTTAACCATTCTGTTAGCCCCCGGTTAACCACAGATGGTTCAGAAACTTTACAGAAGTGGCCAAATGTCTTTATTTACTGCCATTCCCTTTTCTTTTAAAGTACAGGACACAATTCCTTCTCTTGTTGTTTCTCATCCTCAGATGGACTCCATCTTTTTTATCCTGTGTAGAAGGAAAGGGCCACCTGTTAATGTTCACTGGGTGAAAGGCAACTTGTTAGTGCTCATTGGGTGACTAGATTACTCTGCTAGAGTACAGAGTTCCCCAAAAAGGAATATATGTGTGCTTTTGGTTTGTAAGTCTCAGTACTTTTGACTCATCTCTACTCAAGTCTCAAAATTACTTGTACGCAAGGCTCAGCTCAAGTGCCACCTCTTACACGAGACCTTCCTGATCTTTCTACCCCATATTAGCACCATCCTCTCCACAAATCACTTCATATTGTGTGTATACACAAACACACGCACAGTATGTAACTGTGTTTATGGTACATGTTAAATGTAAGCTCCTTGAGATCAGAAGCTATTTCATTTCTTTTCTTGATATGCCTAGTGCCTGAACATAATAGGCTCCTAACAAATGAGACTTGAATGAATAAATCATATTTTTAAACTGAGAAGCAACATGGTGACGCTATTCCAGAACCAAACTTATTGTTGGGAAGATGTAGGTTCAGATCCCATCTGTGATACTAATAGATTCATAGATTAATGATTTAATAAAGTTAAATCAATAAGCATTTATAAATCACCTACTGTGCATCAGCTATTGTGCTAAACCCTGGGGATATGAAGAAAAGGAAAACAATAACAACAAAAACCAGACCCTGTCCTCAAGGAGCTTACATTCTAACGGGTAAGACAATATTCAAACAATTACGTACAAACAAGAGGTACTCACATAAGATTCGAGGTTGTCTAGTCTAATTCCCTCATTTCATAGTTGGGAAAAATAAGCCCCCAAATGGTTAAATGACTGAATCTGCTCCTTACTACCTATACGATCATGTGTAAATCATCTTAGGTTTCTGAGCCTGAGTTTCCTCCTGTCTAGAATGAGAGGCTTGGATTCCATGACTTCTAATGTCCCTTCCACTCCAAATCAACCCCATAGGATTGTTGCAAAGGAAGTGCTTTGTAAAGCCCAGGGTGCTGCACAAATATGAGCTGTGTGTGACCATGACCTAAACAGATACAGGAGAAAAAGCTTGATAACTTCACATGCTTCCCTCTCATGGCTATCACCTGAAAAGCAATTGTCAGAAATCTGCCACATGATTGAGGAATTCTGATGCTATTGTCTGAAATAGAGAGATTTTGGTTTTTTTTAAAGGGCTATTCCAACTCTATGATTTGTCTGAAAGGTGACTGTGATCATCTGGAAGCTTTGGAGAGACAAAGTCCACGGTGTTAAGTTAACATGTTGGATTTGGAATCAGGAAAATGTGGATTCAAGGCTTAGCTGTGAGTGGCTTCACCTCACAAAGCCTCATTTTCCTCCGTGAAAAAACTAGAGAAAATGACACTTGGATTATCCACCTCCTCAAGTAGTTTGGAGGCTCCAATGAGAATTTTGCTTTGCAAATCATAAAGCACTCTAGAAATGTCATTTATTAAAATTTGACCCCTAGTTCTTGAAAGAGACGGTTTTTTTTTCAAATGTGGGTGATGGTGGTGTTTTGGGAATCAGTGGGATTGGGACTCCCTGAAGCCCAAGAGGGAGTTGTTTGGTGGGGAAATCCAAGACCTGTCATACTCTTGGATGTTATTCAAGAATGCTTCTCAAGTCTCATTTTCTCCATAGACACACCAAAAAGCAGCCAGATATTTCATAAATTAAACACCCTGCTCTGTGAAATGAACTAAATTTGAGCACACAGATCAAATCAAAATATATAGGGGTTTTCTGGGGTTTTGATGTGGAGCTCCCTTTTCTTCAATCATGATTTGGTTAAAATGATATAGATGGTGTTGAGACTGAAAGAAACTTTAAACTTCAATGATCCCAGACCCTCAATCTCTCAGAAGTTTCTGCAGATGTTTCCTTTTTCTTTTGCATGATTCATTGCTATCTTTTGCTTTGGCATAACTAATATTGCCTTCCCCTATTGAAAGGAGAGAGGGAAGGAGGTAAAGAAGAGGAAGACAGAGGGAGAGTTATTGGGGAGGGGGTGAGAGAGAGAGAAAGAGAGAGACAGAGAGAGAGAGAGAGAGACAGAGACAGAGACAGAGAGAGAGACAGAGAGACAGAGGCAGAGAGAGGAGAGGAGAAGAGAAGAGAAGAGAAGAGAAGAGAAGAGAAGAGAAGAGAAGAGAAGAGAGATGGAGGAAAGGAGAGACACACATAGAGAGAAAGAGAGAGAAGAGAGAGAACTAAGTAAAACATTGACTGTGCTATTGGTTTTTACAGCATTATCATCTCCAGATATACTCTCTTCATACCTGGTGAACTTTCTCTTACTTTTTTTAAGAGTCTAATAAAACCAGTCAAAACATCAACTATGTGTGAAATGTACCAATTCACATGCATAGTCCCCTACCCTTCCAGTGAAAGGAAGGAGATACATGTCTTCATTATGGTTCAGTGGAAAATATGTTGGATTTGGCATCAGAGCACTTGGGTTTGAAAACCAGATCTGATACTTACTACCTGTGTAACCTTGGACTAGTCACCTAACCTCTTTAAGCACAATTCTTCATATTAAAAATGAAGGAATTAGACTAGGTGACCTAGAGTGTCACTTCCAGCTTGAAACCCATGATCTTATGGCTTTTTAAAATATCTTTTGTTTTCAAATTGCCAAAATTTCCCAATGTCTTCTTTCCTTGCACAAACCCTTACCAGAGGGCAAAGAACAAAAATTCAGGGGGGAAACCAGTTCATCCAAACTAATCGACACTTTGCAGATTAACATTCTAGTCAATGTTCCACACCCATATCCCCCCACCCCTGCACAGAGCAAGGGGAAGATGCCTTCTAGTTGTTCTTTGGGGCCAAGCTTGGTCACTGCCATTCCACAGGCTCCAGTTTCTGTTGTTTTATTATCATCCCTTTACATTGTCATGATTTTTGTATATAGTTTCCCTGGCCCTGCTCGCTTCATTTTGGGTCAGCTCACACAAATCTCTTCATGCTACTCTGTACTCCTCATGCTCCTCAGTTCTTATAGCAGAGTAATATTCTATTATGTTTACAAACTACAGTCTGTTTAGCTATTCCCCAACTGATAGGTATCCATCCTGTTCCCAGTTCTTTGCTTTCCCCAAAACTGCAGTTCTTTTCTGCCATTTATCCTGAAGCATGCAATGAGGTCAGGCAACACACATGTAGCCTCCCTACCCTTCATGAGCAATGGGCTCAGAGCCCATTCTGTGTGAGGGTCTTTGAAGTAACTGAGGGAAGGGGAGCTTCTCATGCCATCCATTATAAATGGCTGCTAAGCTCTTCTTGGTCCCCATGGAAATAAACTCCTTTCACTGTTGTCATTCCATGCCCCAAATGAAAGATCTCAAGATCTCATGAAAGATCTTCCCAAGAAGGGAGTCTTTCAATCCTTTTAATGAGACATTATTGAATTCAATGTTTGATTCATTTTAAAGATGAGGGAAATGAAGTAGGATGGTCAAAGAGCATGCTGAACCGCCCCCCCCACCCAAGGGATCACAGAATTACTGAATTTCCGAGGTATAAGAACCTCAGAGATCATCTCATCCAACTGATCCCTGACCAAGAATCCCCCCACTGACATCCCAAACCAGCGGGCAGCCAACCTCTGCACCAAGAGCCCAGTGAGAGAGGGAGCCCACCGCCTCCCCAGGCAGCCCACTCTGTGAAGCAACTCTCAATTCCCTGGCTTCTTTAAGACTCGGCTCAAATCCCACCTTCTGCCCGAGGCCTTTCCCAGTTTCTCCAGTGCCTTCTCTTCTTAGATTGCATTCCATCTACTTCTGTCCGTATCTTGTATGTCAATGCTTCTACACCGAAGCCTCTAGAAACTGTCCTATACTGTGTGGCTGTAACCCTAAACTCTTTGAACCAGGGGCAAAATGATGAGCTTCTCTCCATTGGAAGGAGGGGGAGGAAGAAGAGGAAGAGGAAGAGGAGGAGGAAGCACCGCTTCCTTTATAAGAATGTAAGCTTAGGAGCAGGAATGATTTTTTTACTTTCTTTGTAACCCCCACGCTTACAACAGTGCCTGGCATTCAACAGCTGTTTAATGAATGTTTGTTAACTGGCTCTATTTATTAGGAAGCTTTCCTGACATGGAGCCTAAACTTAGCTCTCTACAGCATCTACCCATCCATTTCTCCTGGCTCTGCTCACTAGGGCCAAGTATGATACCTCTTCCCCAGCCAAGCCCTCAGACACTCAAAGACAACCATCATGCCCCATTGAGTCTTCTCTTCTCCAGGATAAAAATGCTCCCTTCTTTCAGCCAATTCTTACATGGAATCAGTTGCAAAGCTAGGAGTCAAATAATTGAGTTTAATTCAACAAATTTTAAGCACCTAGTTTTAAGGGGGGAAAAGTCTTATTTTAAACATCTGCTCAGTAGACAGCCTGAGCTTTTGTCTCTCTCATATGGAGAAAAATTTCATTATAGCATCTGGCCTTCACGAAGTGCTTTTTCAGGTACAGAGTATTTCATGTAGAATCTCAAACATTTATTAATCTCCTACTGTGTGCAAGTCATTCAAACCAATTTCCTGATTTTTAATGGTGGGTCTTTGGGTCTTTTAGACTCCACTCTCCTATTCCCAGCCATTGCAAGATTCTTTCAGGGGCAGAGCACAAAACAAAGAGCTGTCCTAGGAAAGATATGAGGTAGGAGCCAGTGGAGAATTGGTGTGATGTGATCCTGACCTGCTGCTCCACCCAGCAAGCATACTGCCACATTTTGGACCCCTGCATCAGATGCTGCAATAAAGGTTTTCATTACAGATGATTGCGAAGCATGTAGGTTGGGAGCTGCCACATATGTTGATGCTCATGGAAAAGGGCGCAATATCAGATCACTTAAAGCAGGCTTTCCATCTTCTGGGAAGAGCATCATAGAAGGGAGTGGAACCCCCAGATCCTTCCCATCGCTCCCCAGCACACCCCGATTTGCCAAATGATTAGGTCACACTGCCGGGGTGATGACGGCTTCTGTGATGCA
>CM053623.1:14928716-14967335 GCA_028646595.1 Phalanger gymnotis
CCTTTCACTGGAACATTTAAAGGATTATTAACTGGCCTAATTTCCATATTGTGTCTCAGGGAATAGGTAAACAGAAGAGAGGGAGAGAGACACAGGAACCTGTTTGATCGAACAGTCAGAACACACACAATGTTAAGTGATTAAGTTTGCCATCTTATATGGGTGCTTTTCATGGCACCCCAAAACAGTCACAATAGCAACATCAAAGATCCCTGATTCTAGATTGCCATAACAGATCTAATAATGATGAAAAAGTTTGAAATGCTGTGAGAATGATCAAAAGATGTCATAGAAACACAAGATGAGCACACGCTGTCAGAAAAATGGCGCCGCTTGACATAAGATCACCACAAACCTTCAATCTGTAAAAAATATGATATCTTCAAAGTGCAATAAAATGAAGTATGCCTTATATATGTGTGTGTATGTGTGTACAAACATGTGTATACATATATACGCATATACAGCATGTATATAAAGTTAAGTACAAACACATACAAAGTCATTAAATATGCAGTAGTTTGGGGGAGGAAACTAGAAGTTGGGGGACCCAGATGGGGTGGTGGTGGAAGGCTTCCTGTAAAAGGTGATGTTTGAGCTGCATCCTAAAGGGATGAGGCAGAGGCAGACGAAAGGTGGGCCTGCATTCTGGACATTGGGGATGGCCAGTGCAAAGACACTAAGAAGGGAAATGGGCACGAGAAAGGATCAGAGAGAAGGCTAGTTTGTCTGGATCACTGAGTGTGGAAAGGTGAGCAATGTTCATCCAGGCTGGAAAGGTAGGCTGGGAACAGGTTGTAAAGACATTTGAAACATAAATGTTGGAATTGAAGTCAGAAAGGTTTGAATCCCACCTACAACACCAGTTTGTGTGGTCACAAACATCATTTCAGCTCTTTGGGCATTAGGTTCCTCATCTCTAAAATGGGTGTGATAATATCTGTGGTACCATCTTCAAAGGGCTGTTATGAGGCTCAAATGAGATAATGAATGTAAAGCACTTTGCAAGCCTTAAAGTGCTATAAAAATGCCAAGTATTCTTATTCTTCTTGTTTATTGCCAATATGAGTCATTTTGATTCCCCATTGTCCACACTGTTGTATGGATTTTGCATTTACTTAACTGTGTACATGTTGTCTCTACCTTGCCCCTCCCCCATTAGAAAGCAAGCTTCTTGAGGGCAGGGACTATTTCATTTTTGTTTTTGTATCTATCCTCAGCACCTAGCACAGTGCCTGACATTCTGAGGATGTTTACTAAATGCTTGTTGAATTGAATAGACCTGAGATCACATAGAGTCCTCTGCCCAGATTTCCATTACTGGACTCAGTTTCCTCCTGTCCGCTTGCTTTTTTCTAGAGGCTGAAGGCAGCTCTGACTCACCACCCCGCGGCCATGTCCAATGGAAACATGAACAGCATGGGACACATGATGGAAATGATGGGCTCTCGCCAGGACCAGGCGCCGCACCATCACCTGCACTCGCACCCGCATCAGCACCAGACGCTGCCGCCCCATCACCCATACCCGCACCAACACCAGCACCAGCACCCTGCCCACCACCCTCATCCTCAAGCCCATCACCAGCAGAACCACCCGCATCATCACTCCCACCTCCATGCACACCCGGCACACCACCAGACCTCTCCACACCCTCCCCTGCACACGGGCGGCCAAGCACAGGTAGGTCGAGGGAGCCATCCAGAGGGCTCACTGTTTTCATTAACAAAGCAATTGTTAAAGCTAACATCAGCAGCTCCCACCTCCAGCCCATTCTGGCCTCTGGTCCACTGGGCAAGCTTTCTCAGAGGATGTAGGTACATCTGTCCCCTCATTGCATTGAACCCAGCCATTAGTAAGTGATGGCTGATTTTAGATTCAGACCCCAGGGCTGGGGGCCAACACAGCCACAGAAATCAAGGCTGGCCTCCAATCTGTGACAAATTTCAAATATAGAAATAGGACCAGTGAGAAAGAGCATGGCCGATGAATACCAAGGCAGGATGAAGCTGTGGAAGGAGCATTAGACTTTAGTCAGGGGTCTTGGGTTTGAATTCCAGTGACCGGCATGACTTCTGTTCACTTTTCAGCCTCAGTTTCCTCACCTGTAAAAGAAGCAAATTTGCCTTGTTGACTTTGCCTGCCCTCGTCCATTTTAAATCTTTGGTCCTATGACCTGGGTTTGAATCCCAGCTCTGTGACATCTTGCTTGTCTGACCTTGCACAAGTAACAAACTCTGTGAACATTTATAAAATGAAGGGGCTGGAATAAATGGTCACTAAGTTCCCTTCCAACTCTCTAAGTTCCCTTCCAAACTCTGGTGAGTCTATGACTCGGAACCAGAATTTTGGGGAATCTGAATTCTGGTTTTACTGGATGCCAGCCAACAACTGACTTAGTGCTGTGAGAGCTTATTTGGGTCAGTTGTAAAATTAGAATGAATTATAATATTAACCTACCTCTCTGAGCAATCTTTGGAGTAACCAATGAAAACCTACATGTCTAAAAACAGTAGGGGAATAGGCTAGGAGCCAAATAGGCTCTGGGCCAACAGAAAACTCACTTAGATGTTTCTGCCATTTGGGTTTAACATGGGAGAAGGAGGAGAAAGATATCCCGGGACTGTAGAAGACCAATTCAAATGAGGGGCTTTCCCTAGATAATGGAGAGAGTCCTGGTTCTGGCATCAGAAGATCTGAGCTCAAATTCCACATCAGTTACCATCCCTGGGTCTCAGTTTTCTCATCTATAAAATGGGGGTAGGGTGGGTACTAGATTGCATCTGAGGTCCCTTCTATCTCTACATCTATGATCATAGACATACTAGGTCTAAATCCCATGTTCCTATAAGGTCCAAAGCCCAGTTGTAGGATGAGATGGGAAGGAAGTGGAAGTTTACTTTCCCCTAAAGGGATAATGGGGAAAATAAGGCAGACATGAGGTCATCATGGAAGGAGAAAGGGAGCTTTGCATGGTGAGCCATTCTGAACTGTACTCTAATTCAAATTCCACAAGTGTTTATCAGGTGTCTCCTGTGTGCCAGGCACTGAGTTAGGGTCTGGGATATAGTTGGAGACAGTTAGCTGGTACAGTAGACAGAACACTGGGCCTAAAGGCAGGAATACCTGAGTTCAAATCCGGCCTCAGATACTTCTTAGCTATATGACCCAGGGCAAGTCACTTAACTCTGTTTGCCTCAGTTTCCTCATCTGTAAAATGATCTGGAGAAGGAAATGGGGTCATGAAGAGTTCAATACAACTGAAAAATGACTGAACAACAAATTGCTCTGCCTAACACAGAGTAAGCTTGTCAAGTTGTCAGGGATGGGTCCATTGACTGATTGAAGGAAGCTCTCAAGGAGCTGACATTTTCCTGAATAATGGTGTAGAGTGGTTTGACAATACCTTAGGAAGCATCTCCATGAGCAAAATACTGGATTATTTGTCCACACCATCCTTTTAAGGGCCCTTTACAAAAATGTGGGGCATGGGACCAGCTTCATCCAGGGTGAGAGGGGAAGCCACATTCTAGGTCAAAGATGGCACCAGATTTCCAGCCCTGCGAAGACTTGAGACAAAGAGAGTAATGAGATAATAGCTAGAAAGGCAAGTCGGTGTATTTACTTGTCTCCTTTCTAAATAAAAGAACAATATTAGCTCTTAGTCTTCAGTGGAGTTACTCCATAAACAAGTTCAGCAGTACTTCTCATCTTAGAAGACACTCATTAGCTCATTAGCCATCCGTCAATTGCCCTCCGTTTCAGTCCCAAGACAATAAGTGGCCAATTGTAAATGCAATTAGTTAATTGCCAATGTAATTAGTTGCATGAAACATTTTTTTTCCTACTTACACAGTCCCAGAAAGAGTTGAGGTCAGGATTCCGTGAAGATCTGACCAAGAAAACCATTTGGACCATGTCCCCAGATACCACTGGGACACTTCAGATCATCTCATGTCAAATGATTTTATTGATTTCTGAATCCAAACAGACAGAGGCTGGGGTTTCCCAGGAGTCAAGGGCCTGGATTGGGTAAAGCCATAAGGTCCCTGAGTATGATAGGGGGGAGACAAAACTGGATTTGGGGGGAGAAGATCTGGGTTCAAATCCCTATTTCTTCAGCTTTTTCCGTGTATGATGCTGGGACCTCAGTTAACCTCTCTGGGCCTGTCTACATATGTGACCTAAGGGGGCTGGTCTCAATGACCTTTAAGTCTATGACCCCATGAACTGGACTGGGCAATGAGATCCCCCATTCTGATGGTTCCTTATCAAAGTCAGGCAATGGTTTTTCCAAAACTTCCCATAGCCTTCACTTTCACTCAGAAGAAAATTTGTCCTTCCATATTTAACATAAGATTGCAGTTACTTGTCCTGAGCTCCTTCTCTCCCCTCCTCCATACCTCAGAATCTCTCTGGCATATCTTTACCTGTCCTCTCCTCCCTTCCTTCCCTCCAGTCAACTTCTTAGCTAAGTAATCACCCATCCAATTCCTTCTCCTCTCAGTTCGTTGTGTCATTCATAATTGATTCAATAGCTCTCTCTTCTCCTTCCACTCTACCTGTGAAGGTGTTAAGATTTCTCATCCTAAAACAATAAAACCCCTTCCCTTCCCCTCTGACATCCCCCAAAGCTATTATTCTATATCTAGTCTCCTTCACTTTTCAGTTTTTAGAAAGAATAGATTACATTCCAAGACTACTCTTCATTGCTCCCCCGCCCCCGCCCCTTCAACTTCTCACAATTTGATTTCTGTTCTGACCTTGCAGCTGAAACTGCTTTCTCCAGATTACCAACAGACTTCTGAGGGCCTTATCAAGGTGGTTTTTGTCTCTTTCCTCATCTTTGTTTTACCATTTGGATTTGATACTATTAACCATCCCCTCCATTTGGATAATCAGCTCTCCCAAGGCATCCATGATTCGGGATAACTGTTGTTTCTTGGTTTCTGATAGTTCATCTCTCTTCCTCTGACTCTGAAGTATGCATGTCCCTCAACGTGGTGTCCTGGGCTTTCTTCTCTTCTCTTTCTGGTCTGTCTCTTTTCTGATCTCCTTAACTCTCATAACTTCAATTATCACCTCTAGACAGATGCCTCCCAATGTGATGTAAGTGTCTTGAGAGTAAGGACTGTTTGATTTGTATCCCCACTGCCTAGAAGAGAGCACAGCACATAGTAGGTCTTTACTAAATACTTGCTGTTGATTGAAATCTGTGTATCTACCTCAGTCTCTCCCCCTGAACTACAGATACATTGTTCCAGCTGTCTACAACATGTCTCTTCTTTAGCAACTCAGGTTCAACATGTCCAAAATTAGCTTTGTTATCTCCCCCATAAACATCCCTTTCCTCCCAACTTCCCTTTTTCTATTGATGGTACCACCATCCTTTCTGTCCCCCAAGCTCAAAATCTCAATATCAAAATCTCATCTTTCTTCCTTTCCCTTCAACCTTTCTCCATCCTTATCTCATTAAACCCCATAAACATTTAACACACATAGTGACACCTATATATCAGGCATCGTGCTGAGCACTGCAACGTCATTCTGATCCAAGCTGCACAGTATCTCTATCAGTCATACCATCGTCTCTGCTCACATGACCAGGTTCCTAGTTTGGGTCCTTTCGAGCTCTTGCCTGTAAGGTTTTTGTACCCGTGTCCTAACCTTCAGTCGTCCCCTTCTCCATCCTTCATACAACTGCTCAAATAATATGCTTGGGAGGCTGAGGAACAAGTGGGTGGGGAGAAAAATGGAGGCACCCAGGGTAGACTCCTCTTTCTAGAATTTTGACAAGGAAAGCAAAGCGAGATAGTGAATAATAGCGTGAGAGTGTGGTCTTATCGGTGGTAGGGATTTTCTTTTAAGGTTCAGGTGGCTTCCACTACTTGTAGGCAGAAGGGAAGGAGCCAGCAGAGAAGGAGATGGGGAAGCTATTAGAAATAAAATAACGGGGCAAGGTCTGAGTATGGAGCAAGAGGTCAAGGTCATGAGTGGGATTAATGGCCTTAGAACCTTAAACTGAAATTTAATATTCTTTTCAATTATTTAAATATTTAAAATGTATTTTAAAATGGGGTCCATTGGCTTGGGATTGCCAGGGATCCATGACACCTATATAAAAAGTTATAAATACCTGCCTGAGAATGACCTGGTATTCTTAAACCTACAAAATAAGCACTCAGTGTTAGTTGAGATAAATAAAATTTTTTATAAGGATTAATTTCATGATTCTGATTAAAAAAAAGGTTTAGAAAGGATCAAAATCTTAAACGATTCCGTTGCAGGGAGATGGGACGGATGGGACCACGAAAGCCTCTCTTGGGTTTGTATTTGTAATCTTTCCTGGCTAGAGGAGAAGGGTCGTGGGATTCAGTCTGGCAGGGACCTCCCAGACTCTCCAGTCTAGTCTGCATTTAACAGATCACAAAACTAAAGTCCAGAGAGTAGTGATTTGCCTGGGGTCACACAGATAGTGAGGGGGCAAAGCCAGCCTTAGGAGCCAACCCTCTGACATCCAGGCCTGTTCCTGTAACACTTGTACTGGCCATCTGCAAAGCTCAGCTTGTCTGGTTAAGTCTTCCAGGGCACCACAGGAGACTTTACGAAGGCTAGATCTCTACTGGTCCCACCATAGGTCTGACATTCTAGCCTAACTAGTCTTCAGATGAAAGCATTGAGGGGTGGGAGAGGGGGTAAGGGGGAAGGAGAGGAAGGGGAGCTGGCCACCTAGGGAGATGAAGTCCTAGTGGAAGGTCCTGGAAGGGAGGCCCTGAAAGGCAGATGGAGGGGATCTGAAAATCCACTCTGACAGCCTCACCATTTTGCTAAGCCTGGTCCCCCAAATGTGAATATGACCTCATGATTTATTTCACACAGGAAAAGGATTTGGATAAAAGCAAAAATAACCGGGCAGTTCAGCATGTTCTCTGCAGAGATGTTTTGCCTTGGAGTGGGTGGTTTGGCTCCAGTGCTGGGCCTCTGAAGTGACAACCACTCAGTCTTTCCCAATAACAGGGTTGGTTACCTCGATGGTCCCTAGAGGCACCAAGGCTTTAGACGGTTCATCTGTATTCTCACTAGCATGCATTAGGGTGTAATGAATAGTGGGTGTAATGAAGTCACCAATAAGTGGCTTTGAGAAACTCTTTTGTGTTATATAAAAGTCAGCTCATATACACACACAAACACAACTCAGAGACTAATGGCAGAGAAATTCACAGAAAGTCTGATAGAGTTTGGGGTCAAACTGTGTCAGCACCCCTCAGTCATCCCTCAAGATGTCAACCTGTAGTATGACAACTCGAGTCATGCCGATGAGACCCCATCATTCAGCCAGTCGGTCAACAAATATATGCTGTGCTGATTCTGTGCTGGGGAACATTGGAGAGGCTGTTGGATTCCGTTTCTTAGACTTTTAGCCCAATACTCACACAGTCAAAGATCTTGAGTAAAACAGCTTCATGGAGATTACAGCTGTAAATCTGAGTGACTGAGAAATGCACTCGTTTTTTTCCTATGAATGAAAAAAAGAGAAAGAGCAAAGTGCACCCAGGGGAGGGGGCGGGGGAGCATCAGGTGCCCAAGAGCACACCAGGAACAGATCTGAGGGTCTTACAAGGCATTGTGTGTCTGTGTGGGGAATGAGGGCAAAGGCAGCAATGTAGGAGGTGCGTGGACTTTGACATGTCCCTGAGCCTTGAGGAGACCTGGTTAAGTACAGTGAAAACAGGTCTGGGAGACACCAGAGACCCAATTACACCATGGAGGCATGGCACATTTGACCCATGGGGACCAAACATCTTTGACGCTAGTGGGATCCTTATTCTAAGGCACCGGAAGTGTAACAATGCTCCCTGACACTTTATCATTGTCATTGTCGAGGCATTATATAAATATAAATATGTATATATATATATATATATATTACTTCATTTCATTGAAGTTTCACAACAAATCCATGAGGGAGATGCTTTATTAGCCCATTTTACAGGTGACAAAACTGATGACCAGAGATGGTAAGGTACTTCCCCTGAACCACACAGCTAGAGACAGAATCTGAACCCAGGTCTCCCCCAACTCTGAAGCCCCTCCTTTCTTTTTTCTCCACCCTAATGCTTCCCATTTGTTCCCACATTGTTCTCGGAGACAGTGAATTCCAATCCCCCTGCCAGAAGGGTTTCCAGTCACTGTAGAGTGAAGCTGGACAGAGAGAATTTATGTAAAGCATTTTGCCAACATTTAGACAGAGCTTAAGGTGCTTTGCAAACCCTGAAACAATATCTGGATGTCAGTGATCCTATAGGGATAAGGGGCTCCAACACCAGATGGGTACCCATGTCATCCTGGGTACTGTCTACCCCGTTGTGCTCAGATCTGTGAGGCAGTGAAGGCTGTACCCGACTCATCCTGGGTTCTGTTACTCTGGCATCAGTTCTCCAACGTGTGTCTCAGGGTCAGGAATGGAAGCATCAGACTGACCGTTCCTAGGAGAACTTTTCCCAGGTGGCTGACATCTGTCATCAATGTTCAGACCACAAACCTGACCTCTCTCTCTTTTCTTTGCCACATTGTTTGTTTTTAAATTCAGCTTAAATGAAATATTTTTAATCTCTTCTGCTGGGGGAAGGGGTCAGGGCAGAACTTTCTCTGAGTGCCTCAGAAAGTTAGAAGGCATCAGAAGGGCATTCCCTAGCCCCTCTACAATGGTCATAGGATCCTAGATTGAGAGCTGGAAAGAACCTCAGAAGGCATCTGGTCCAACCCCTCATTACATGGGAAGAAACTGGGCCCAGGGAGGTGTAGCCATTTCCCCAAAGTCATACACATAAGGAAGCATCAGAGGCAAGATTCAAACCAAGGTCCTTTGACTCCAGAGCCAGTATTTTCCCCCTAAATTTGGAGCTGGCAAAGTCATCAAATTGCTACAATTCTCCCATCTTTCCTTCTCTTCCCCCTCCCTACAAAAAAAGGTTACCTGGTCTTTCCCCGTATGTGTATCTGTTGTCTCCCTCACTCCAATACCAATGCCTCAGGAGCAAGGAATGTTTCCTAGTTGTTATTTGTCTGGCACAGAGCCTGGCATACAGTGGGCACTTAATGCTGATTGAGTGAGTGCTTAGCAGGAATTCTGTCGGATATTTGGTAAAGAATGGAGAACAGACTCAGGTGATGTGTTTAAAATAATGATGCCAATTCAATTCAACGCCACAACATTTGTTAAACACCTACTCTGTGCCAGAAACTCTCAGAAGCTCTTAATACAAAGACCTAAATGAAAATAGTTTCTGCCTTCAAGTAGCCTACATTTTATTGGAGGAGAATAAGGTGGAAATAAGTGAATGTGAAATGTATGTAAAGTAACTACAGAGTAATTGGGGGAGGGGAGCAGGAACATGTATGAATATGAAATGTATATGATGTAAATACAAAGTAATTGGGGGAGGGGAGCAGGAACAGTTAGGGGAATCGGGTAGCATTTGATCTGAGCCTTGAACGAGGCTAGAGATCCCAATGTCGCCATGTGTATTTTTGTTTGTTTTCCCAAGCACCTTAAAGAGTTCATTTGATCAACTGAGGCATCAGACCCCAGGTCCCCTGCATCTCCACCCTGACTTGGGCTTGTTTGCTCATCCTTCTCCCTTCCCCTCTCCAATCCTGGACAGGTTTCACCAGCAACACAGCAGATGCAGCCCACCCAGACGATACAGCCGCCCCAGCCAACTGGGGGGCGTCGGCGAAGGGTGGTGGATGAGGACCCAGACGAGAGGCGGAGGAAGTTTCTGGAAAGGAACCGAGCAGCTGCCACCCGCTGTAGACAGAAGAGGAAGGTCTGGGTGATGTCATTGGAAAAAAAAGCGGAAGAACTCACCCAGACAAACATGCAGCTTCAGGTGCGGGCCCCTGGTTCTCCTGCCACCACACAAAGGCCCTGTGTACACTGGGCACTGGGGAACCCACAGGCACTGGTTGACCTAAGCACAAATATGGTGCATTAGGATGCCAGCAAAAACATAGGTGCCATCTATGAGGCCTTTAATCCATAGCTGCTCCCCTCGACTCATTGCCAGGGAGTCATTGAAGTGGGATCTGGCAAAACCAGAGGGCGCGTGCCATTTTGCCCTCTTGCCAGATGTACTGGTAGATGTCTTATTCAGATAGGAGAGCAGATCTAGATGATGCTTTAAAAAAGATGCCAATTCAATTCAATAAATACTAAGTGCCTACTATTTGTAAACTATACTATACACTGGGAATAGAAAGACAAGGAATGAAAACAGTCCTTGCCTTCGGGAAGCTTACACTCTACAAGGAAGAAAGAACAAATAGGTAGATAGATACATAGATACATACATACACACATATATGCATACACGTATAGTGTATATATGTATATCTCATTCACACTATATATATATATATATATATATATATATATATATATGTATAAACCATAGGCAAAGTAAAATACAAATTAATTTGAGGAGGGAGAAATAGTATGACTTGTGGGTAGTGGGGCATCAAAAGACTAGAATGTGGCCTCAATCTGACAGAAAGAAACCACATGCTTTCAGCTTAATTCACCAGCAAAAGAACTGTCAGAATTCAGTCACCTGGTGCTTCTTTAGGGTTTTCTTTTTTCCTCATTTTGCTTATAGTGAATAGTCATAGCTTTTCTTTGGTGAAAATGGGGATTGCTAAAGGAGATAAACTGATAAGACCTTACACTTGGCCTCATCCCCCACCCAAGCTGGAGATAGAAGGAAATGAAAACCAAGAGAGAGAAGGTGATTTGCCCAAGGTCTCAAAGGGAAAAAATGTTAGAGACAGGAATTCTTTTCATCTGCTTGGCCCCTCCCCTGGAAGGCAGAAGTAGGAGGAAATGGGAAGTTGATGAGGGGTAGGTGCCGTGTAAAAAGGAGCTTCCCCATGAGGGGAGCTGGGCAGGAGGTAGGGACATTCCCTTTCATGTGAGGTCTTCAGGCGAAATCAGCATGACCATTGACTGGGGATTCCAGAATGTTTAGACTCTACCACCTTGGAGGTATCTTTCACAAGATCATTGAATCCCTGAACCTCAGAGTTGGGAGGGATCTCAGAGGCCCTTGAGGCCAACCCATACAATTTGGGGGTTCTATGCTTCTGTGAACTCAGGGCTTCTGTCTTCTGATAGCCCTCCCCAACTCAAGTCAACTCAATCTGTCTTCATATTTTTTTCTTTCTTGATTTTTTTACATGTGCCTTGCATGGGAACCACTTTACAAAAATAAAAAGAAGGTGCCCAGAAGAGAGATGGGATAGGTGGAAAAGATGGGGAAAAGAGCGTGAAGGCACCCCACATCACTCCAGCAGGTTTCATGATATATGTGGACTTAGATCAAGGCAATTAGACTAGCCTAAATAGACCGGCTTTCATGTGAAATACATCTACAAGGAGAGAAGTCACATTATCTCTCTAGATCTCAGATTCCTCATCTATCAAATGAAAAACTGAATGAGTTTCTAGTAAAATTAGCCCGCACAGATTTTTCTAGGGCATGAATATCATGTGAGACAATGTGGTACAGTAGATAGAAGGCTCACCTTGAAGTTAGGAAGAGCTGGGTTCAAATCCCAACTCTGACATCCATCAGTGTGACCCTAAACTGATTACTTTAGTGCTGAAAGCAGCCTCCAATACTCTGTAACCATTTGCTTTGGGAGAAGGGGGTTATATATCAGGAGATGCCCAAAAGGACCAAATTACAGATCACTCCCAAAAGGGTTGCATGGCCCAGAGTGTCAGAACTGACGTCCAAAGACCTGGGTTCAAATCCTGATTATGCCAGGGTAACTGGATAAGTTACTTTATCTCTCCAGGCATCAGCCTGGTCATCTATAAAATGAAGGGATTTTCTTAAATGTCTCTTCTAGTTCTAAATACTATGATCTTACATTGCAGAGAGTAGCCAAACTGCATTGATGAACGAGATTTCCACACCTGGAATTCCTCAGAACGAAATGCCATGAACTTACCCCACCCCCAAAGCATCAAACTGGCAGGATAGGGAAGGAGAGATGTGAAAAGAGGGAAAGGGAGAAAGGAACTGTTAATTTAGAAATATGTTCGTTACTTGACACTGGTGTATTAGTATTCATTTTAGCCAGCACGTACAGCTATTATGCCCTTCCTTTGACCCAGTCCACTAATTTAAAAAATTTTAGAGCCAAGCCAGTGAAGGAAAGGAGATGCTAGGACTCCAGTCTCCCCAAGGTGGAAAAATATTAAAGTTCACACAAATATCCCCAGTTGTTAAATAAGACATTTACACACACACACACACACACACACACACACGTAAATACTAAGTTCTTGGAGAAGGAATCGTACCCAGCCAATATGTGCCATCTTGCCTAGTATTTAGCCTTGAGATATATTGTTCTGGATGGTAGAGAAGCCGTCTGTCCTGGTACCTCTGTGTGACCCTTTCCCTCTCACTGGACCTTTGTGAGAAGCAAAGGTGTTTCTCTGGAGACCGGCCCTGAGAGCCAAATGTTAAATAAACCGAAGGGGAAGGTGCTAAGCAAACAAACTCCAGCCAGCCTGGGGAGCCAAGGTCTAGATGGCCTCCTGCCACTGGTGAGTTGTTTTCCAACCAAGAACCTACTGGTCAGGTCGGGCATTCACCATCTGCATTTGGAACAACCCATCCTTAGTAAATAACGTGGTGTCCCAGGTGCTACTCTCCACGACCCCCTTAGAGCAGGTCCCCAGTGAGCTGTAAGCCGCCGATCCCTGGATTTTGTGCATGGATGTGTGCAGTGTTTGGGTTGGTGGAGCTCTCCACAGTGATGGGTTTCACCTGTTTCCTCTCAACCCACATTATACAAGTGAAGAGATCTAGATTTCTGGAGGGGCTTCTCTAGAGTCACACAACTAATAGCAAAGCAGTGATAAAGAGATCACATTTTGGTAGCAGTTAGCCAGACCCAGTCTGATTGTGACTGTGACTTAGTCACGGACTGACTAGCTGTGTGACCCTGGGCCAATCACTTCACCCTGTTTGCCTCAGTTTCCTCATCTGTAAAATGAGCTGCAGAAGGAAATGGCAAACCACTCCAGTATCTCTGCCAAGAAAACCCCAAGTGGGATCACAGAGAGTTGGACACGACTGAAAATGACTGAAGTGAACAGAAAGTACTTACATGCATTATCTCATCCAGTCCTCACCAAAAGCAAAACAAAACAAACAAAAAGAAAAAAAAAACCTTTTGAGGGAGGTGTTCTTATTTCTCTCATTTTGCAGATGAGGAAAATGAAGCTGGGAGTGCTTAGATGATGTGCCCAGGGTCACATGGCTATGTGAGGCAGGATTTGAATGCAGATTTTTCTAACTCTCTAGTCCAACCCTCTATTCATTATACCAAATAAGGGCAGTGTGGTAGAAAGAAGGCTGTCTCTAGAGTCAAGGGACCTGGAGTCAAATGCCAGCTCTGTCACTTCTGGTCTTACTTCCTACATGACCACGGACGAGTCCTTTACCCACCTTTGGCCTCAGTTTCCACAACTGTAAAACAGCAGGGTCGGACTGGATTCTAAGATTCCCTCTGGCTCCAAGTCCATGAACAGAAGTCACTCCCACTGCTCTGGGCCTCAGTTTCCTCAATTGTCAAAGGAAGAGATTGTGACTAGATCTACCTGGGAGGTCCTCTCCAGGTCTAAATCTAGAGAAGTATGAACACAAGTCAATTACACCCTTTCTGGGCCCAGGTTTCCTTATCCAAAAGTGAGGGGTGGGGGCCTTTGACCAGACCACCTCTAAGGTCCCAGCTCTAGGTCTGTGCCTTAGATGTAGTTTTCCTGCCTCCCTGTTCTGCACCCTGTGTGTTCCTTTTTCCCTTTTTCAGCAAGCCCCAGCCTTGCGGATGAGAGAAGGAAGCCCCACCTTTTTTCCTCTCTTGTCTCAGAGATTAAGTGACATCAGCTCAAGATTTATCAAAGGTCAATGTGGTTCTCAGTGGATCTCTAGGTTTAGGGATGATGGGATCATCTGGCCACCCATAACAATAATGGACTCTTTTTTAAAAAAATCTAAATGCAAGGACACGTGGTCCAAGGAGATACTGAAATTTTAGACACAACAAGAGCAAAAGCATCAGCCAGATGGGAGCCATTCCCTGACAAATTGAAGGTCCCCTGATTCTGAATGAACCCAAACCGCCCTCAGCTAATCAACAAAAACATGCCTACGTTATGAAGCTCGTTGTCATAATTATGTTTTTGGCGCAGAGTTTTGCTTCCTCCCAAGAACATTCTGGCTGTGTCCCTTTGCAAATGACATCAGAAAATCCCCCAACTGCTGGCCCCACCATTCTAAGTGTATTTGAATGTTGCCCCTCCCCAGAACATTGTAGTTACATCTATGTCTCTCTGTGGATGTGCACCCCCACACTGGAGCCTCCTTCTGGGCTGAATCGATGAGCCCAGAGACCCTCTACCCTTCCAAGGGGGCATAGACAGATGGCTACCAGCTTTGGAATAGCAACCCCAAATGGTTTCAAAGGCCCACAGTGAAAGGGCTCCTATCAGCAGGAGATTTTGTGAGTGCTAGCCATTAACTTTGCTCGTGAATAGAATTGGAATCCTAGATTCATTGATTCAGAACATGCTCATTATACAGATGAGAAAACTGAGTCTCAGAAAGGTGAAGGGATTCATCCAGAGCAACATAGGCAACCTTGCCTTATAAGGTATCCCAGTCCTAGCTATGATTACTCACAACCTTCTCTTTCAAAATACACTGTAAGCAAGAGAGCTGAGTTCAAACTGAGCTCCTGCCCATCCAAAGCCACGGCTACCTCACTCAAGACATCTTTGTATTATGTACAATATTCGGCTCTTTTTGTGTACTCCCACAGGTGGACATGGGGATGGAAGGAGTAGTTTTGAGCAAAATTCATGAAATAAGAGAATTAGAACTAACAAAGGCCCTCCCCAACACACTGTTTTTGTTGTTGTTGTTGTTGGGTCATTTCCAGGCATGTTCGACTCTTCTTGGCCCCATTTTGAGGTGTTCTTGGCAAAGACTCTGCCCAAGTTTTCTGTCTCCTGCTTTTAGCTCCAGGGCAGGTTCTGTCTTTCAACCGTGCTGATCATTGGCTGTCATAAAAGCAATGGCTGATTTTAGCACTCCCCTTTGACCCCAATTTCCTCACCCTATTAAATGGGAGTGGATGGAAGAAATGATCTAGATAGAGGAGACGGTCACTTCCAGTCCTCATTCTTTGACACTGACTTCTGAAATTCATACATAAGAAAACCACATGAGTTTCATTGATTCGTGATCATAATGAATCAAAGTCAAAAACGTTCATTAAGTGCCTACTATGTGCCAGGAGGTATTAGGTGTCAGCATACAAAGACAAAAACAAGACAGAGGGCTTTATTCACAAAAAAAATCCACCAGAGACCAAATTTATAAGCCAAAGTAGACCTTAGAGATTATTTAGTTCAGTGGTTATCAGTAAGGATTTATTAACATTAATTAACTAGTTAATATTTTAATTATTATTAATTATTAATATTAATCATACAATTAATATATGTTAATACAATGTTATATAATCTATGATTAGATAATATATAATAATATAATATTATATAAATAATGATTATTATTAAGAGCCTATTATGTGCTAGGTACAGTTTATACAAAAATAAAAAAGAATCTGTCATAGGATCCTAAATTTAGGACTAGAAGGATACATTAGATGCTATCAAGTCCAACCCCCTCATTTAAATGTGAGGAACTGAGGCCCAGAGGGCTGAATGACTTCTTCATGATTATATGGCTAGGGTCTAACAGGCCTTAAGCTCTAAAGCGGGATTTGAACCCAGAGAAGAGAGCTATCTCCCCTATACCCTGACACCTCCCCTTATCCTCATGGAGATTTCATTGTTTCAGGGAAAGAAAAACAACACAAAACATATATATATATATATATACATCTAAGTATACTCAAATGTGTTCAAAAGAAATATAGGATCATTTGATAGGAGAGACGTTAGAAGTACAGAGAGCCATGAATGTCCGATGGATGAGGATTTGTTGCGTAGCTCTTGCATGTGCTGGGGGCAGGGGATGCACATAAGATTGGTAGGCAGCCCCTTCCCTCGACGCATCAGAGAGGACAGAATTGACCTGTCTATGGTCACGCGACGAGTTAGAGGAAGAGAGAGGACCGGAAGTCAGGTTTCCTGGTCCTCTGTTTAGTATAATAATAATAGAATGTTTACAAAATACTTTCTATCCTTGAATGAAGGTTGGAGTGGAAAAGCCACTAGATGTGATGAGGCCACTAAGAGTGACCTTTTTGTGCCTTTATTGACTCACTCGGCTGTCTCTACAATCCCTCCCAGCATCCAATCTATGATTTTATGCTCTTGTATGAGCACCACAGCATCCCTGTAAGAAGGGGCCACAGTCCCTATGAGCTCCATTTTGTAAGTGAGGAAACTGGGGTGAGAAGAGGGAAGTGATGTGCCTGGGGTCTCTGGACTAATACAAGAAGAGGAGGGTCTCCTGCCTTGCCCCTCCGTACTCCATCCCCTCTACCAGGCTTCCTGTCGCTGTAGTCTGGCCCATGAGTTTGTTTTCTCTGCCATGGACATCAGACCTTCCTTAACTCCTGCCCCTTGAAGAGTTAGGTGTGCAGGTATGACAAGCTGGTGATTCTCCTCTACTAGGGATATCACCCAGCAGCCAACCTTAAACCGTGACATAAAACATTCGTGTGAACACATGTGCCTGTCCGCAAGGATAGGATGCTCAGGGCACCCATTTGTTCCCTGAATTTTCCATAGCCTTTAATTTCACCTCTTTCGGTCTTGTTTCCTGGTTTGTAGCATGAGAGATGGCAGGCTCGTGTATTAGGTGCTTTGGGATCAGCATATGGAAACTCCACAAGTGCATTATATTTCAGATAAGACTGGTGCTGGGCCAGGAGAACACATAATGTAGCTCACTCAGTTGGTTTGGCTGCTTGCAGCAGCTTCTCAAGGAAGTGAAATTCTTACTGTAAAATGGGTCAGGGAGTGCCAAAAGAGGGAGACAGCCAGAGTCAAAGTGCAGCCCAAACAATGGAATTCAGAGCTGTTTTCTTAAGGAAGGGGCAATCAACAATTCTGAGTGAACACTGAACAGAGAGGGTATGACTCAGGACCCGGGTGGAAAAATAAATGGAAATAAATTCCAGCACTCCTAAACCATCAGAGAAGGCAGGATTCTCTGTCTCTCTGTCCTTCTCTCTCTCTCTTTCTCTCCTTCTTCTTTATCCCCTTCTCATCTCCCTCTCCCTCTCTCCAATGGGAGAAAGCAGGAGATTGTAGGTTATAGACTTGGTAAATGTTGTTTCCCAGTTCGAGAAATGAAAACAAGTCACCAAACGCCTGGTGAGATGAAGAAAGGCCACTGTTCCATAGTAAACCTGGTCAGTTACTGTTCATCGCACACTCAAGACTAGGGGAGACTTTGACCTTTCCTTAAGAATTATTTTTTTGTTTTCTGAATCAAAAAGCTTCTACTTAGAGTCTGAATATCTGGCAGTTGTGATTTTTGACAAACCTAATTACTTTGTGCCTTCCACAAAGTATGTGGTGAGTGTTGCTGTTGAGAAAGTATAGATTTGGAACTGCTAAGGATCATGCTGAAAAGATTCCATTTTGTTGACCAGGAAATTGAGGCCCAGAAAAGATAGTTGATTTCTCCCAAGTCACTGAACAGGAAGGAAGTGTCAGAGTCAGGATTCAAACCCCAACTGGCCCCCGACTCCAAAACCTTGGCACCTGCCCCAGCCCCCAGGCTGCCTCTCATCTTTTCTTTATCCTTGATCACTTAAGGAACATTTGTGCAACCAAGAATCCTATCAGATCTGAGTCTGGTCTGAAAAATGAGTTTCTCTATGGCTCACGCTGTTATTTTAAAAAGGAAGCAGTAAGAAAAAGACAAGGCAGACTTCCTAAGGAGAGAAAGGGTTAAAAGAGAGAGGAAATGTGCTCTCCAAGGTAAAAATAAATCTTCACATACATGAAATTAAGTTTTTCCAAATTTCGCTAAAATTATTAAGTGTCAGTTTGGGGTGGGGGGGGCCAGTGGACTTGATGTGACATTCTTCAATCATCTCTATTTCAGGTCAGCCCAACCTCCTTTTGTGAGCTGCTTCAGATCACAAGAACAATTTCCATATGTAATCAGATTTTTTTTTCATTGTCAAATAGTTATTTTGGGTAGCCAGTTGTTAACTTTGAAAGCTTTTCAGGAAGAAGTATAATATATAAATATAAAGTATAATGTTAGAAGTTTCATTGACTAGCTGATTGGAATAGTTAACATCAGAAAATTTAATCAATTTTTTTGCTGATAACATTGGAAAAGGATACTTAAAAAGATAAAAGTAAAAATGAAATATAGCATTAGGGATCAAAATAATCCTATTTTGTTAGTGAGATAAGTGACTGGAGAGCCAAGTTCCTATTGGAAGCATTTATGGAGTATCTACTGTATACAGGCACTGTGCTAAACCCCGGGGATGCAAAAAGAAGCAATGTAGAGAGAATGCAGTGACCACTGTGTTAAAACTCATGCTCTGGGCCAGATGGGGTATGACACACTTAGGATTCCTGCCACTGGGGTGGATTGATGGTGTCACTGGTGGATTGATCGAGTTCAGGAATTCTGAGCTGCAATAAGGCTAAAAGTCAATCGAGTGTCTTCATTAACTCTGGTACATTTCTGCTAATGGTTCATTAAATCTGGTTCATTAAATTGGTGAAGAATTGGAGCAGGGGAGCTGCCAGGTTATCTGTGGAGAGACAGCCTGGCCCAGATGAGGCATGTAGAATCTCAAAGCTTCCATGCCCATTGACAGTGGCATCCAGCCTGTCAGTGGCTGCCTCACTTCCAGCCTGAGCAAGATAGCGAGACCCAGTCTCCAAAAAAAACCAAACAAACCCCAAATTACCAAAATAAACCCGTACTTTATGCTTCAGGAGGAAAATTGTTCAGCTTCATGTGAGCCATTGTTTTGGGCAAATTATGAATGGACATCAGCCAATGATAAGGCAATCATTTGTCATGATCGTAAAGTGGAATTATCCAAAATATTGTCCAGTTTGAAGTTAATTTTTATCAAGTGGAAGCACCTTGGATTCAGCCCTCTGTTGCCCTTGCCTGTTTCTAAGATACCAAGGATGCCAACAAATATTTTAAAAATGAAGAACATGCTTTTCCTTTATGGGTCACTAAGCTCGGTTCACACAGGCGTAGTGAGAGTTGAAGTAGTTTATTTGAGTAAATCGACCAAAAACATCCCAGTCACTCAACAGGTGTTTATTAAGCACCTACTATGTGCCAGGCATTAGACCTACCACAATCATTATTTTGAGAGAAATGGGAGATATAAGGGCACTTGATGGGTCAACCTCATGTGGTTGATTTGGAGCATTAAATACTTCTTTTCCCTTTGCCTTAATGTGCTGGCCTGACTGCTCCAGTAGGTAGGCTGGGATTTGCCCTGAGCAGCCTCTGTCTGCCTGCTAATTGGAGATCAGATTGCTTTCCTTTCAACGTTCCTTTCAACCAGAGTGGTACATGTTTCTTGCTTCTGACTTAGAGATCTGATGGTGAATTAATGAGGCAACTTCTCTTCTGCACTTGTCAGTTTGAAGGCCACCAAGCCACATAACTCATCCAAATTCTGTTCTCTGCCCTGCCATTCACCTCTTCAGTCATTAACACCAATCGGAGTGTGTAGAGCTGGTGGAATAAAGGCAAATTAATAATGATGCTCGGGAGCCACTGTCTGAAGAGTGTGGAGGCCTCAGTACAGTGTACCTTGTCTGATAAAAACCCATCTCACATAAATGCGGTGTTGGAAAGACCATGTTTAATTCAATTCAGTGAAGCGTTTATTAAATATCTAGTAAATTCTAGGCCCTGAGCTAAGTCCTGGAGACACAAAGTCAAAAATAAAATGTTCCCTTCCCTCAAAGAGCTTATGTTCCATTCAGTGGAGGCACAAGTAAAGACCAATTTTAATAAATACAAAGTCATTTCAAGAGGTATAGAACAGTAAAATCGATCCGGTATCTAGGGAACGTGGAGGATAATGTTAGACTCATTTCCTATCCTGTACAAGCTTATGTGTAGACATTTGTTTGCATGATGTCGCCCTCATTTGCTGTCAGCTTCTTGAGGGCAAGGACTTTGTTCTTCTTTTTTATCTCTGGTGCTTAACACAGTGCCTGGCACAGAGTAAGCTTTTAATAGATGTTTATTGCTTGATTGACTTGAATCCTGACTCAGACATTTACTAGCTATGAGCCCCTCTTGATAAATCACTTAATCATCCTCGGTTTCCTCATCTGTAAAATGGGGATAATGATAGCACCTATGTCACAAGATTTCTGTGAGAACCAAATGAGATGATATTTGTAAAGTGTGTTACAAACCTTAAAGCACTATAGAAAAACCAGCTCTTATTAGTAGTAAGATTAACAGTAATGTCATTAATAATTTAAATTTATAATTATAAGTTGATAAGATTAATAATAAGTAATGGTAATTATTAAATGGAAAGGCCACATGTGGGAGGTAGCCTGCTTGAGATGTGCTTTGAAGGGAGACCTGGGTTCCATGAAGCAGAGGTGAGGAGGGAGTGCAATCCAGGCAGGGAGGACCAAAGAGACGCGTGGGAAAACTAAAGGAAAAACTAAGAAGCTTGTTTGAGTGGAAAGGCAAGCAGATGGATGAAAAGCCTATTTTTCTATGACCTCTAGTTGCTGACTTGTTTTCTTCACTTTGCCTCCATCACTCAAATCCTATGTAGTAAAAACAAAACAAAACAAAACGCAGAATGCAGAAGCATGCTTGTTTGGGGCATGCTTTCACTGGCCTTTCCAATAAGGCTCTGACTCATTTTCTTTCCAGAATGAAGTTTCCATGTTGAAAAATGAGGTAGCCCAGCTGAAACAGTTGCTGTTAACACATAAAGACTGCCCAATAACTGCCATGCAGAAAGAGTCACAAGGCTATCTAAGTAAGTAACTGGCTTATTTTCTTTTTCTGACTCGTCTCATTTCAGACTCCTCTTTTTGTAGCTTAGTATTCTCAAAAAGGGACCAAAAAAATAAATTTTCCTATCCATATAGAGGCCGAGCTTGAGATGGGGTGTAGTCAGACCATTCTACCCTGGTGAAACCTTCTTCATGTGCCAAAACACTGGTGGGAATCTTGGCCCCTCTCCTCATAGGTCTGGCTGAGTTTGCCATCCAAATCCAAGTTGGGAGATCCCACCCAGCTTCCATTCTCTTGTGTGGCCAGTAGAGAAACACTCAGTTGCCAATGGACTGCCAAATGTTCCAGATGTTGCTTTGGCTTCAAACAGCTTAAGGTTCTCCAGGAAAGATGGAAAGATGGAAATGGGAACCACATTTGCAGCTGAGTTCCTTTATTCTGAAGCCCCTATGGGAAGGAGGTCTTTCTGCTATAGCTACCACTAGCTATAGCTACCTGGCCCTTCAGAGGCTTGAACATAAATTAGAGAACTGAGTAAATTAGAATAGAGGAAGCAGGGCCCACATGTCCAAAGGGTGGCTGTGATCTGAGCCCATTTTCTACCTGGGATCCCCACATCCGCACAGCCCAATCAGGTTCCTTCAGACTTCCCTGTATGGCACAATGGAAAGAAAGTTATCTATGGAGGCAGCGGGCCTGGGTTCAAATCCAGACTTTTCTACTTACTGCCTATATGACTTTAAGCAAGTCAATCCCTCAGGGCCTTTGTTTTCACCTTTAAATTGATGTTGCTGGTTTAGATTAGAGATGTCAAATTAGACTCATGAATACCTGAACCAGATTAAAATGTACTGGCAAATATTTAGCAAAATAAATAAAATACGATAGACTATAGATAATGTTAGTATGTGGTTTTCTACCTCTATAAAACGCTGCAGGCAGAGATCTTTGTGTCCAGCTTAGTGGCTCCCTTTTCTACCTAAATATGACACCACTGGTCTGTATGACCTGAGAGCCCTTCAAGTTCTCTACATTTCTCAGACCTTATTTTTCCAACAGCAAAGTTAGAAGTGACTGGGGGTGGGGCAAAGGTCAGGGTATAATAGTTTAATATCAATATGTTTTCAAATGAGTTTTTCATATTGAGCAGCTACAATGTTCCTACCTCATGTGGGTCCTCCTCCCCTCTTGGTAACACACTTGACTATCTGCATACAACTAAGAGACAAGTTTGCATAAAAGAATTCTTTTCCTTGTACCATTTTGATCATGGAGAAAGCATGGGTTTTTTGGTAGTTCTAAACTTGGAACTCACCCCCTACATCGAAGGGGTGTTAGGAGTAAAGCTCTTTTATAGACATCAATGCCCAATAGGCATGGACTAGTGGAGAGAGGGCTGGCCTTGGCATCAGGAAAGCTTGGGTTCGAATGTGACACCTGATAACTGACTATGGACAAGTCATTTAACTCCTTGATGCTCAGGCAACTCTCTAAGACTGTAAGTTGTAGATCAGATGCTGATCTTTGTTAGAGGGAGCTGGGATAAGATCACAGACTTGGCTCAGAATAAATAAATAAATAAACAGATGTTTCTTTTTTGCTTTGTTTTTTCACCTGAACCTATGATTTTATGGTTTGGGGGAACTCCCACTGTGAGAGGCAGCCTAGCATAATAGAAAAGATCTTGGATTTGGTTATCAGAAGATCTGGATTCAAAACATGATGCTGCTGCTTACTAGTTGTGTGACATCCCTGCCCCACCCCCAGTGGACTCATCAGATGAAAGAACTGGGCTGTAATGCTAAGGTTCCTTCCTGCTCTAAGATCCCGTTCTCCACATTGCAAGTGTCTCTCAGCTGTAACTTGGAGTCTTACAGAATTGTCCAAGGCACCGAAAAGTGAAGGTGCTCACCCTATTGTCACACAGAGAAGGCAGGGTTGTAAAACGAGGAGATGTGACTTCTAGCTAGGGTCACAAGATCATAGATTTAAAGCTGGAGGTCATCTGATAACCGTCCCCTTCGTTTACAGTTGAGGAAAATTGAGGCTAAGATGGCTTAAATAACTTGACCAAGGTCACGCTTCTAGGTCCTCACAATAATAACAGCTAGCATTTATAATGTAAAACCCAATGTTTGGGGGCACTGAGAGCTTAATTGACTTGCCCATAGTGTCACAATTGGAGTGTGTCAGGGGCAGGATATAAACCCAGGTCTTTTCTGACTTTGACTGAGGCTAGCCCACCACCTGCTAAAGCCACATTGACTCTGCCATCATTGTTATTATTAACATCATTAAGGCACAGCTCTAGAAAAAGGAATTTGGAAACAGAGTTTCTACTTCTTTCCAAGAGAAACTGTTGAGAAATTCATATACATCAATTTTAAAAAATGTTTCTCTAAGCAGCCTACAAGTCCATACAAGAATACCACAATACATTGGGGTATGCATATACGTGTGTTTCCCCCAGGTCCCGAGAGCAGCCCTCCGGCCAGCCCTGTCCCAGCTTGCTCCCAGCAGCAGGTCATTCAACACAATACCATCACCACATCCTCATCGGTCAGCGAGGTCGTCGGAAGCTCCACTCTCAGCCAGCTCGCCTCTCACAGAACAGACCTGAACCCCATCCTTTAAGACTCCTGGCTTTCCCGTTGCTCCAGAGACAAGCAGTGTCAGCCTCTTCGAGAGCATCCTTTTTCCGCTAAGGGCATTTTTAGATTTAACTCAAACCTGGAAAACTCCTCAAGCCCTTCCAAGACTGGCTTTCATTCATTTTTTATAGTTATTATTGAAACGTGTCTTTTATACTTAGTTATAAAAAAGGGAGTTATGCAATTAATATGCTATCTGCTTGGGAAACACTTTGGTGCTTTCTTCAACTTTCTGGTACCAGTTATTCATTGATAAACTGACCTCTTTCTGTACATAGTCGTGGCTTCAGTCTAACCCCAAGACCTCAGATCAAGAAAGTGGGTCAACTCCAACAATGGGCCCAATGGAATAATCCACTGAAATTCCTATTGAGGTAACTGGGGGGGGGGGCAGGGTACCTCTGGGGGAAAGCATCACAGCCAACATGGAAGAGTTGGCCTTGTGATATCCCCAGATCCCAAGGTATATTTAGAATCTTTTCATGGCTGCTGTTGTTGTTGGTTTTTTTTTCTTTTTTTCCTTTAAAAAATTATATAATACATGGATGTCTGAACAAAGTGAATAAAATAAAACTCACAAAAAAATGCTCTCTAACATGTCTACCCCCTTTCTCTCTTTCATTCCCTTGGCTTGAATTTTCTCATTTTCTCCCTAGCAAATTTATCTGTTGTCCTTCCCTGTCTCACCAGTGACATTACTCCTTCCCTCTACATCTTCCTTTTTTCTTATTTCCACCTACTTCTCCCTTCCTCATCCCCCTTTTCTCCTCTCCATGAGGAAAAAAAGAAAAAAAAGTTGTTTTTAAAACAACACCCTTCTCAGAACGATTGGCTAGCCCTGGCTTTCAAGAGCCCTTCACCCACAGCTGGGGTTCATTTAAGCTCTTGGTTTTTACAAAATAGAAACCAGGAGATGTTTCGTGTGCCTGATTTAATGTTTTTAATAAACAGAGCAAGTTAAAGGCAGCCTCGCCACAGGTGAAATGCTATTGACAAGCAGCTGTGGGGACACTGGGAAAAGGAGCTTTGTTCAAGCCTGTATTGTGAGTCAATGCCCGATACGGGTAATAACATCACACCCTTGAATTACAACGGGTTTTATATGACCCGTCTGTAACATTGAAAATCCATGTACTATATAATAATTCAGAGGGGCTCTATTCACTACACACGTTACGTCGTTCCATCATCGACTGCTAATAGCCTGAGATTTATTTTTCGTTTTAAGCCTGTGAAACCGACTTCACCATCCTGATGGGAAAGGAAGAGTAACGTCAAGTCCTGGACAAAAAAAAACCAGTGTTTCCACAGGTGCTTTTCCTACCCTCCCATCACATGGAAAGTAGCCTTTGGCTCCGAGGCAGTCATACCAGGAGAATGGCGAAGAAGGTTCTCGGCAGAACCCAAAATGATTTCTCAATTTCTCATCTTGACGACTTGTGTGAAATTGCACCTTTCGCTGCTGCCCAATGAATCAAGGCTGGTCTCTTTGAAATAAGCTAGTCGGTGACACTAACTGGTGACGAGACTTTTTCAACAGGTGTTGCACTTCATCTCCATTTTTTTGTCTGTGGCTTTGTTAGCTTCTAAAGATCAGTACTATAGTGTTTTCTCAAAAGTTCCCCAGGTGATTAATGTGGTTTTTTCCCCTTTTCCTTTTTTTTCTCTCTCAGAGTGAATAGAGCCTCTTTGGAAGAACAAAAGAAAAGTATGAGAGTCCCAAGTCATGATTTTAAAGATGGTTCATGTACTACACTTAACTCTTTATTGATATTTCTTTTTCTGACACCCCTTGCCATGTATACGACTGCTTTCAGAAGAAGGTTTTGAGTGTACCATGTAACTCATGACTTGATTATATAGTCTAAGAACCAAAAAAAAAAGAAAATTAAGAAAAAAATAAATGTAAAGGATTTTATTATATTTTAGACAAACATATAATTTTAAAGTATTTTAAATACTGAATCTATAGTTCATTTTTAAAAAATGCTCCAGAGGTAACA
Organism: Phalanger gymnotis; assembly: GCA_028646595.1. NCBI lineage: Eukaryota > Metazoa > Chordata > Mammalia > Diprotodontia > Phalangeridae > Phalanger > Phalanger gymnotis. The sequence goes on from CM053623.1 coordinate 14,954,424, forward strand.
ACTGGATGGGTTTGCTTGATTTTTGCCTCCCAAGAAAGTACTCAAAGGACTAGTTTTGAAAGAAACACGTCGTTTATATCTTAGCTTTGAAAAGAGGAGGTATTTTTCATCAAAAATTCTTTTCTAGGACTTCACCATCTGTCCTAAAGGTAGGGAGGGAGGGTCGGAGGGGGAAGTGGGCTGCTGCGGGGTTCATTTTATGATTTTTTTTGACAATTTTTTCCAAAGGGGGAGACACATACAAGTAAAACAAAACTTTTCTCGTTTTCCTGTCTATGTAATTCTTAATGAAAAAGACTTCTAAAACTGTTCTGCTAATGTCAGAAAGCCCAGGGAGTGACATGCCACTAAATCAAAGTTGGGTTTTCCTTTTTGTTCAGCCTCTTAATTGAAATATTTCGCCGTTTAAACTGAAAGCCTCTGACGGTTAAGAACTTGCCTGAGTTTTACTTAATTCAGCGACGTGACAGCCTGACTGATGGGCATTCTATATAGCTCAATTACGTCTGTTTTTTATGCTAAGCAGGCCAAGCCAGCCACACGGTAGCAAAGCAGCCTAAACGTATAATTAGAATAAACTGTCTTCTTCCCAGACCAAGGGCCTTTAGGTGTATTCATTAGCAATGGGGAAATACAGGCAATAAAAGATGTCAGGGGACTTGTCAGGACTTCTGGAGATGCTGAACAGAATGGATGGCTCCCTGGCCAAACCCAACGCTGGGCAGAGTGATGTGGGGTATTTCACTGACTGGACCAATTTGGCTACTGAGCACCTTAAGTAAAACTTCATGAAATACTCTTCCTTTCCTGAAACAGTCCCTGCCGTCTAAATCTTTCCGTTCAGTGTGTCTCAGCACGTAGGATTATGATGTTCTCCTCTCCTTGTTGCGTCTCTAGCCCCTTCCCTCCTGTTCCTTTTGAAAGCCATCTCATCCTTGAACTAAATCTCATTTTCCCAAGAGCACCTCCTGACCAGAGGCCAAGAGAAAGAGTTTATAAACCTGCCTTTCTTCATCCAAATGTAGTTTATTCATTATCAACAACATCTGTGTTGAAGGTCCCTGCCAGGCTACCTGAGAACTTTGACAGGGCCTCCCATCCCTTATTTGATGGGCACTAAAAGCAACGCATTCTTATGGCGTGTCTACCAGGGGGAGCCTCATGCCAATCGAGGCATCTGCAACTTAATTGCTTCATGAAACATTTCTCAACATCCAAGGCCCAAACAGGTAGGGTGAAAATCCTATTCCCACTTGATTGCAATAATTGTCAAGCTTTGTGTTGTAAGCCCCGTGTTTTTTCCTGGTCCTCCCACTTAACATTCTCCCACTCCCCGAGCCAATTTATGCAAGCCATAGTCATAACACTGACAGTCAGAGACAAGTGGTTGGTGTGCTTTCCTGGCGCGTTTTATAAGGATGAGGATGATTTAAAGGGGAGGGAACATTCCTGGGAGCTTCTCCATGCGATGCAACTAAATGCAGCCCATATTAGGAGTGGGGGCAAGTTGATGGGAGACGGTCAGATAGTGATCGGCCCATTACTTACATGAATTTTAGTACAGTAGCAGAGCTTGTCATTAATATCATAAACCAGCTTTTTTGAGGGGGGGCAGGAAATTCATGTTTTTAAGCAACTATAACTGCCATTAAAATGGCCTTTCAGCTAGGATAGAATGTGCTTCTTTGTGGTTTAATGTCAAACTTTCTCAACTATATCCATTGAATTATGAAGTCAAGTTTAAGGACCAAAGCAACATTTGAACAGGAAATTTTTCAGTTAGAATTTTATAACATATTTATTAATAAATGTTATTTTTAAAACATTCCATCTGAGCAGTATTCTCGTGGAGGCTGTATTCGTTTCTGGAAGTCAAAGTGTTAGTTTATAGTAAGCCCAGCTGTGCGGTATCCCCATTTTTTTCAGGGTCTGGAATGGCCATTTTCCATCTCTAGATGGAAAAGTTTGCTTAGGTGGACTCTTAAAGTTTTCTGGGGCTTCATTGTTCTGAGAGTTTTCTGTAATCTGCTTCTGAGCACTGAGAAACAGTGATGGCAATTATTTCCTTTTTTATTTTAAAAGGAGCCCTTTTATTTTAGGCAGCCAAGGTCAGCTAAAGGGGAATCCTTATTATAACTGGAAATGCTTTCTTTAGCCATCCACCACATCTCACAAATGTCCAAACGACTGTGTCTCAGCTTTCTTCTGTCGAATTCCTCCAGCAACTGCCATTCCTCTACATTACCCAATGTTGTAGACTTCTGAAGCCCCATTGGGCCCCACATAAGCAAAGGGGAAGGAAATGGCAAATAAAGATTTGGATAAGAACCCTGCCTATCAGGACAGTTGGGACTTGGAGTCTCTTTTCTACTTTTCACCTTATTTATATTTTTAAATTGCACTTTAGCATCTTTGTTCTTTTTCTATTTCTCATTTTGCCCCCACCCCCAACTTTGCTGTCAGTGGTCCTTTGGCACTCCCTTACTTGTCTGTCTCTGGCCCCACTTCCTGTTTTCCCTGTTCTGCTCCTTTTCCATGACTCCTCGAAAACCCACTTCTCCCACTGGCTCAGACATTGGCACTGGTGATTTTGACATTCTGGTGGCTACTAAGCCTTGTTCAGTCTCCCAGCAGCCCATGATGAGGATTGCAAAGGGAAGAGAAGAACCAGCCAGTGCCCAAAAACACTTCATCTCTGCCACCCAGTGTGCTAAAATGCAAAACGTGGGCAGTAAAGCCTCAGCTGACTTTCCAAATTCCCTTGTTCTTCCTAAGAACCAAAGTCTCCTGAATGAGTGAGGGGCTGGGTCATTAGAGGGCAGTATGGTGGATGCACTTTACCTAGTTTCCAATCTGATGTAGCAACGAGGCTGCTGAGATGCCAGTGGCTAGAGATGGTGGACTCTAAGTCCCTAGAAGGTTCTGCTGCCTTCTTACTTCCTGAGAGGCAGCATCTTTGCTTCAAGGCTCTGCCCTAAGGACAAGCAAAAGCAATAATATTTCTAGTGAAGTCAAATACCAAAAAAGCCCCCTAGTCCCCAAATTAAAACTCCCCAACTTTATCAGTGCATAGAGTCATTGTAAAGCTGGAAATGGATCTCTTTCTAAAAACTCTTTTTTTGTGTGTGTGTTGGGAGAGGGGGTGGGAAGAAGGGAGAGGATGGTTTCCAGTGACCATTGCTAAAATTGTTTCAGGAGTGTTTCTGTTTTTTTTTTTTTAATTTTATGAATTTTCTTTAGAAAACGTGTTTTCTCACCAGGTTGGAAGAAAACAGGCCCAACCCCTGATCTCGAGTTAAAAGATGGACTCATCCAGGGGTTGTTGGCTATCTTGTCAGACTTGTGCCTTCACAGGACAGGTTTCCAGAATTACAATTAGACCCAGTTCTGATATCTGGCATGTTAGAAATCAATATCTTGGTGTCTTTTCCTACACCATGCTCACCTTTCCTAGACTAAGCTCTATATTACAAGCTTCCTTTTCTTTTGTAAAAGAGTTTTGGACTCAGGGTGCTTACTGAGAAGGTGGAACCCAGAAGACTTAGTGTAAATATCCCTTGGAAATGGCCACGCACCCCACACCCTCTCACATTCTGGCTTCCCCATTGAGAATCTCAACCCTAAACATGTGACTAGAGATGGTCAAAGGAAGGGGAGCATTGAGAGAAGTGGGCTTTCTCCTTGTATCCCCAGTACAGTGCCTTGCACATAGTGTGAGATGAATTAAAGTGGAAGTGATTAGGGCAGAAAAAATGCTCCAGCCCATTGGAATGACTTCAGCAGCTTAGTTTCTTCTCTACTGCCTGGGTACCACTAAACCCAATTCTGCCTCATGAAGATGCTTCTAAAGAGTGGATGAGATACCTTTGAGAAGCATCTTAGAGGGCAGAGTCTTTCTAGAGAGGTTAGAGCTTGAGGGAGTGCAACTTCAAAGGATTGAAGGTCCCTACCACCAACCCCCTGAGTATGACTTTTCCGGGATTGGCTAGAATAGGGGGATGGCCCACGGAGACCTTTTTTTTTTTAAAGTGAGCATTCAGAGGTCCCTCCAAAAGGTGCTGTCATTCTGAGTTATGGGTTCAGGGCTGTTTGTCATTGTCAACAGCAAAAGTTTCCATGTTTGTTTGTCTCTTTGTTTAATTATGTAAAGCAACCACCTTCCTTCCTGGGAGGAGAGAACATTTTGGTACATACATGTAAATACTTGCTGCCTCCTTTGATATGTTTAATTTTATGTTAAGCTTTTTTGTTGTTTTCGTTGTTGTTCCTGAATTGAGAACACATGTATTGTTACAAATGGACAATGGGTTCATTGAGACTGTTCGACTCGGTCAAATTTTTACATCTCTTTCTATCGAGAAGAGACGAGATTTTGTGCATTTGTACAAATGTTAATAATATCACTGCAATTCCAATATAATAAAGCCTTGAAGTGCAAAGAAGGTCTAGAGCTCGGTGTGGTGAATCTGTGGGTGTGGTCAGGAGCAGGAGGTGAGGCTTGGGCCTTACCCCAGCCCTTGGCCTCACCCCAGGGAGGTCTGGGGTCCCCGCTACCTTGCCAATACACCTTGCAGGGAGGGAGGGAGGGAAAGAGAGGGAAGATTTCTTTTTCTCTAAGCCACAGTCGTGGGATCTCAGCCACTCACCCCTAGTCTCCCCCTAGTTTTCCCAGAGGTGATATATCTCACATCATTGCTCTCCCTGAAGGAAATACAGCCCAGCTTTACCAGGGAAGAGAATTAGAGGAGAAGGGTTGTTAGTGGTCAAGTCCTGCTTCAAAGGATGCTGTGTCAATCATTGTATTTGGAACAAGTGAGAGTGTAGCTCATAGCACCTAGGTAAGCCTGCATCAGTCTCCCCTAAGGTGAGGCAGGATTCTAGTCCAGTACTGTCTGCTCAGTGTCTAAACATGCCCCCTTGAGTATGGAAACAACACTCACCCGACTTTCATTTTAGTAGTATTCAGTGATACCTGCAAGCAGCTAGGCTAGGAAGATTGAGCTCTGGGCCTGGAATCAGGAAGAGCTGTGTGCAAATCCAGTCCCAGATACCTACTAACTGTGTGACCCTGGACAAGTCACTTAACCTCCGTCTGCCTCAGTTTCCTCAATTGTAACATGGAATGATATAGCAGCACCAACCTCCCAGGGGGCTGTGAAGATCAAAAGGCAGCATTTGTAAAGTGCTTCGCAAACCTTAAGCGCTATAGAAATGCCAGTTATTATTTTGCTCATGGTCCACAGCCTGTCCTACTAAGCGTCAGATACAGCTATATCTGGCTTACCTAGATGAATGAAAAAGTATTTAGTAAGTGCTTACCCTGTGCAAAGGTACCAATAGAAAAAAATAAGGCAGTCCTTGCTCCCAGGCAGTTCCCGTTTGAATGACGGACACATATGAGCTGCCAGGCAGATGGAAAGACCCAAGATTCTAAAGGGCAGTGGCCAAGCAGATGGTAAAATGTGTTTAATGTAATTTGCACCAATAGACTCAAATGTCTGTCTGTTGTTGAACCATTTGATAGGGCCAAGGAGTTTGGTAGCAAGAACTTTCTTTTCTAGTATTGTGTTGGGCTCCCCAGTGGGTACTTCTCCCCAAACCCGTGTATTTGCATGGCGCCAAATGTTACCCTGTATGTGAGCCGAGGCAACACCGAACTTTGGCTCGTCTCTGCTCTCTTCTGTTCCCTTCCCAGGAAGGCTCTATCTGAGCCTCACTTCTCAGCCTTCTGTGTGGATTTTCCCAGTGTTTTAAACAGTGTGAAAATGTACCAATCTCTTGTGTCTCTGCTTTGAGGTTTTCCAGCCTCTTGATCGGCCATAACCTTGCTTGTGTGGATGTCCTTGGCCTTCACTGCCTTGCCAAAGCTTCTTATCCAATACAAGGTGGGACCCTTACATGAATATGATGGTGATATTGCCAAACAAGCCTCTTTTACTGGAACAGGGAGGTAGAGTATGGTGGAAGGGAATCGCCCTTTGGTAGAAAGGGAAGGAGAGGACCAGACCTGGACAGGAGTTTTTCTTTGTGGCTGCATCACATTAAAGCATTCTTAAATAGAGGCAGCAGGTTAGGGTTGGGGGTGGGGCAGCGTGGTTAAACAAGGGATTAGGATCCTAAAAGGGAGTTTCTTCAACAGAGTTCCTCCCCAGGATGTTCTAGTGAGCTGCTTAAACTCTCTATGACTCGGGGGCCAATCTGATGGCCATTCCAAGATGCTCTCTGAGGCACCACTGACACATGCACACAAAGACGGGGAGAGGCCAAGACAAGTCTAGGAATCTACGTTGCCTAAAACAAGGGGATAGCATGCAGAAAGACATGGCTGGAATCAAGCCGTGGAGGAATTTAAATACCCATGTGTGAGGACAACGGAAGCCATTGCAGTCTTTCGAGCAGCAGCATGGAATAATGCATATGGCACAGGACCTGAAGTCAGGAAACCTTGGGTTCACAGCTTGCCTCAGGCTCTTACTCAATATGTGACCCAGGAAGTTGCTTCCCCTCTGTCTGCCTCATTTTTCTCATCTGTAGAGTAAAGCCGCTGGACTCAACAGCCCACGAGGCTCCTTCCACCTCTGCTTCTATGATCCGATGACCCGATGACGCTTTCTAGCCATCCATCTCCGTGCTCAGGTTCCTCACCGCAATTTTCCGGCACAGTCCGTCCTTGGCGATGGGCTGCGGCCCGCTTGCACCCACCAAATACCTCCTCACTGCCCTTTGGGTGACCCCCACCCAACCTTAATTCTCAGGAGCCTCGTGTATTCTATACCTCGCAGTGATGCAGTGTCACTGGGGGGATGGAGTTGTTAAAAGGCGGCTCAGCGCTTCATCAGATCTCCCTTTGACCTGTAAGTGATGTAACCAATCTTTAGAAAGATGAATGGAGACGCCAGAGGCAGAACTAGCTGTGGTTGTGCCGTCCTTTCTGACTCTTCTGACTCTCCCATTTGGGGTTTTCTGGGCAGAAAAACTAGAGCGGTTTGCCATTTCCTCCTCCAGCTTATTTTACAGATGAGGAAACTGAGGCAAACAGGGTGAAGTGACTTGCCCAGGGTCACACAGCCTGAGAGTATCCCAGGCCAGATTTTAACTCAGGACAATGAGTCTTCCCGACTCCAGGCCTGACACTCTGTGCACTATGGCGCCACCTAGCCGTCCTGAGGAGCTTGTTAAAATGGTCCAAAGAAGAGTTTAACAAGGATGTGAAGTACAACGGTGGCAGTGTGTCTGTGTGTGTGTGTGTGTGTGTCTATGTGTAAAAGAAGAGGAGAGGCGATCTGTAGGCACCATCGTTTGGTTCCCTTTCCAGCCCACCCTTCTCCGTCCGCAGCTACAGGATGGTTTGCCAGTAAGTTCTGACCATTGGTTCTGGACTCAGAGGAATCGGGCTCCGATCCTGTCCATGAAACTTAGTACCTGGGAAACTTTGGATGAGTCACTTCAACTCCCTCAGTTTCTTTGTATGTCAAAAGAGGGGGTTGGACTAGGTGGCCTCTGATGTCGCATCCAGAGACAAATCGATGAACCTCCAAGCCTATGAAAAGGGATAAGAGGCAAAATCTTTATGGTCGCCTCCTTCAGGCAGTAGGCCTGCTGAATAATTGTGCGTGTATAGCATTAGCTAGAAAAGGCATCGTGGTGAAAAGAGATAGAGGACCTTAGGAGCCAGAAAGACTCGAGTTCAAGCCCCTCCTCTGACGCATATTGACTCTGATCTGTGCCAAGTACTTTAACCTCTCAATGCTCTAGGCAACTCTAAGACCATATTGCTAATCTGCATTCAAAAAAGGGAGCTTCCTAACCAGCAGTTCCCCAGACTAATAAATTTACAAATCTGCATCCCCCCTTCCAAAAAAAAAAAACAGAGTTAAAGTTGGAAGGAGGACAAGGCTGCTTTTCCCTCTGAAAAGCAATGACTAAATTCTCACCTTTCATAAACTCATCTTTCTTGAGCTGTTGCTTTAAGCCTGGTTCACTTATTTCATATTAGCTGGTTGCTGGACCCATCAGAACATTTTCCAGAAAGAACTGTTATGTGGGCTTCCAAATGAGGATGTAGCTGAGGGTAAGAGGAATAAATGTAAAGCCTTATACCTGGGTTCAAAAAGTCAACTTCCCTAGTCCAAGGTGGGAAATAGTTTGACCCAATGACGATTCATCTGAAAAAGATCTAGGGAGCTTAGTGAAACACAAACTCGATATGAGTCAATGGTGAGATTATGTGGGCCTAAAAATTGAGTACAAGAGAGAGGCAGGGTATTTAGTATTAAGGGAATTAAAGTCCTAACTAGACTCCTCCCAGTCAAGCCCCATTCAGTTCTAAGCATCACATTTCAGGGAAGGACATTAATAAGTTGGAGAGCATCTGAGAGAGGGCAACCAGGATGATCATGGGATTATAGGCTTGGGAGCTGGAAAAGACCTTGGTGATCATTGAGTCCGTCCCCTCATTTTACAGCTAGAGACACGGAAGCCCAGAGAAGTGACTTGTCCCAGGACCACTTAGCTAGGAAGCTAATGAGAAAGAATATGAACTCTTATCATTCTGACTCTGGGTCTGGCTTGTTAGTGGTAAAAAGCCCCAAGTTTATGCCTTATGAGGATCCATTGAAGGAACCAAAGATGTTCAGCCTGTAGGAGAAAAAAATTAGTGCAGACATAATAAACATCTTCAAGGATTTGGAGGGCTCCCCTGCCCTCGAGGAGATTACATTTGACTGGTGAAAACAATGTCTAAGTAAATACAGGATCAGTTGAGGTGACAATTGGTCGGGGTGTGGGAAGAAGATTAGGATACACTTTCTTAGAAGAGGGATTTCACTTGTTCTCCTGGGCCCCCAGGGTAACTACTCACCTCAGTGGTTGAAGGTGACCAGTGATATCCCAGGTGATGTCTTGACTTGCTTGTGAATTGGCCAAGGGCTCTGAGAGAGTATGCGGAAGAAGAGGAGGAGGTAGCAATGCTAGGTTTGAACTCAGTATTTCTCAGTGATTTCCTGGGATCTAAGTGGAAAGAACTACATAGAATGGTTATTTCCCATAATTTATGGAGATTAAAATGGATCAAGGAAGAAAACCATGAAGGGAACTTATGCCCACCTTGGACCTCCAAATACGGGATATTTTCTAATTGGTCATGGGATCCATGGAAGGAAGCTTAAAGGTCATCTAAGCGGACCCCTTCATTTTACAGATGGAGAAACTGAGGCAAAGAGAGGTTAAGTAATTTATTCAACATTACACAGGTAGTAGGTGGCAGGTCCTATTATCCCAGTTCCAACATCTTTCCATAATGGCACATTCTTTTTTAAGGTAGAATATGTAAATATTCTTCCCAAATTGGATTTTACTTTTGTTCCTTTCAAAATCCCAACTCTCCTTCTTCCTCTCCTCCCCACCCCCTCTCTAAGAGAGAGAATGCTTTGACCTTTAGTGTCCCCACCTAAAAACAAAGACACAATATTGGAGCTGTCCAAAGGACTTATGGTAAGGCTACACAACATTTTCTGGGGAGCTAGGAGCACTCCGAAATTTTACTTGCCCTTCACCATACCATATGTAAACACACACACACACACACACACACACATACACCCAGGCCATCCTCAAGAGCTTCATGGCCCAAACTTTCATCTCTCTTTGGGCAAGCCCAGTATGGAGACTCTCAGAACTTAGTCCTAATTTTTAGAAAAGTAAGGCCCAGAGAGGTTCCATTTACCCCTGGTCATACTTGCCCATAGCTTGGTATCAGTGGGAAACGCAGCTTTATTACTTATTCAGATGGCAAATAGCAAAGCTGGGCTTCATACTAATATCAAGTCAAGTTAATTTGGCTTTATTAAGCACCTACTATGTGCCAGACAATGTGCTAAGTGCTAGCGATACAAAAAAAGGAGGCGGGGCGGTAAAAGACAATCCCAGTCTCAAGGATTACAGTCTAATGGTGGTGACAATATCAGAGCAATTATCTATAAACAAGCTAGACAGGATAATTTGGAGATGACCAGCAGAGGGGAGGCTCTGGCATCGAGGGAGATTAGGAAAGGGTTCCTGGAGAAAGCGAGATTTTAGCTGAGACTTAAAGGAAGCCAGGAGGCAGAGATGAGGAGACAGAGTATTCCAGGCATGGGGAACAGCTTGAGAAAAGCTCAGCATTGGAAGATGGCATGTTGTGTCTGAAGAATGGCAAGGAGCCCAGTGTCACAAGATCAAGAGGACGTGGAGGGGACGGAGGGGTCGGAAGTCAAGGAAGGTAGACGGGGCCAGGGTATGCAGGGCTCTAAAAGAAAGAGAATTTGATCCTCTGTAGATAACAGGAAGCCACTGGAGTTCATTGAACGAAGGGAGGGGAGGATGACCTGGCCAGCCCTCTGCTTTAGGGAGACCACTTTGAAACTGAGTGGAAGACGGACTAGAGTGGGGAGAGACTTGAGGCAGAGCTGCTGATTGTGAGGCCACTGCAACAGTCCAGGTGTAAGGGGATGAGGGGATGTTCATTCTTATGATGCCTGTCCTATGAAAGTCCTGCCCATGTCCTCCTATAATGAGGCAGCTAGTTGGCGTAGTGGTTAGAACGCTCAGTTCAAATCCAGCCCAGTTCAAATCAGACATTTGCTAGCTTGAGCAAGTCACTTCATTTGTCTGCCTCAGTTTCATTTATAAAATGGAGACAAAATAATACCAATTACCTCCCAGGGCTGTTGTGAGGATAAAATTAGACATTTGCGGAGGACACTGCAAACCTTAAGAAGCTATAAAAATGCTTGATCTTGGTCCCTTGATCTTGCTGCTTGGCAACCTCATCTTTTTTGTTCATTTTAAAAATAAGATCCTTTTCTCTCTTTCTCCTTCATAATTAGTATTATTCGCTATCCTTATTCATAATATCTTGTCATATTCCTGTTGGTGGCTGACATTGTGTATCAAGCCTTCAAATGTTTCAGGATGTCCTAGATCGATCAATCGGCTGATATTTATGAAGTATCTACTGTGCTCTAGGCACCGTGCTAGCCTTTGGGGGACCCAAAGACAAAAGGGAAACTTTTCCTCTCCTCAAGGAGATTACATTCTCACAGTCAATCAATAAACATTAACTAAAATCTTACCACGTGCCAGGCCCTGGGGACACAAAGGGAGGCAAAAGACAGTCCCTGTCCTCGAGGAGCTCCGAGTGTAATGGGAGAGAAAACCTGCAAACAACTATGTATAAAATAGATACTGAACAGATTGGAAACAATCGGCAGAGGGAAGGCACTGGGATGAGCAGGGACCAGGAAAAGTTTCCTGTAGAAAATGAGCTTTTGGCAGGGATCAAAGGAAGTCAAGAAGAGGAGATGAAGAGGGAGAGCTTTCATGTATGGGGCATGGCCAAGGAATGAGCCAATGTACACCTAACAAGGAAATCAACATGGTCACATGTCAATCAGCAAGTATTTATTTAGCATTGACTGTATACCAGGTACTATGTGAGACTCTGGGGGATACAAAGACAAAAAGGCAAAACCATTCCTGCCCTCAAGGAGCTTACACTCTAACAGGAAAGACAATATGAAAATACAGCAATCTGTCCATTAACAAGCATTTATTAAGCACCTAGTATGTGCCAGGCATGGTGCTAGATGCTGGGGATGCAAATACAAATACATATAGAATATACATAAAATGAATACGACTGATTTGATCAATGATGACTCAAAGAGTTTTCTTCAATGATCCACGTGGGGATGCTGAATGCCCCTTATCCCAACTATACTGTTCAATTGAGTGCACAAGGCAGGGAGCTTATCTATCAGTGTAAATATTCATGGACAATGAGTAGAAACCTGAGTTAGATAGGAGGAGGAGGGCAGGCTGAATTGCCTTTGGGAAACAGCATGGTATTTTTAAAAGCCCCGGGTAAGGGCATATGATTACATGAGACCACAGACTCTAAAGAACTAAAATTGAACGTTCTCCCAAAGGGCAACAGAGAGAGGTGCCAACTGGGTATTTCAATGCATTGTAATCAAGCCGTTGCAAAGTAGGCAACTGCTTTGTAGAGAACTGCTGTACCCATTTTACGGATGAGAAGACTGAGACTCTGAGATCAAGTGATTTGCCCATGCTGGTGAGTGTCAGAGGAGGTTCACATAAAATATTCAACCATATGAAACAGTGGCAGCATGTTATGTAGCATTCTTAGGGCCAGTGATTAATGATCAGACAAGGGACTGCTGACTCAAAGTTTATCGTGAGAATTGTCATTTTAAACACAGTATAGTCTAAGAGAGAAAACACAACAAAATATGGATAAAATCATTCCAAAAGAAGTTGACCTGAAAATTAATGTGCTGTGTAATCTAAGCAGAGCCTCTCTTTTTTCTTTTAACAGGAAAAGACTAATAAGGCCTCTATTCAACTGTGTGCAGGACGAGGGTCACAGTCATGAAGAAAGTCTGAAAGACCTTGTCTTCACTGGAGATGGCCTGCCCCCATGCCTGGAATGCTCTCTCTCCTCACTGTTTCCAGTCAGAAGCCCTGGTTCCTTTCAAGGTTTAGCTCAAGTGCTGCCCAAACCAGGCTTTTCTTGTTTCCCCCATTCATTTTGTTTATTTTGTGTATATATGTGCATGTCTGTGTCTGTACGTATATATACACACACATATATATAATATACATATAGATATAGTGTGTATACATATATACATGTGTGTATATTGTGTATATCCCATATTTACTTTTGTACCCCTCTCTTCCAATAGAATGTAAGCTTCTTGAAGGCAAAAACTGACACTCATATTTGTATGTGGAGAGTTAGGCACAATGCTTGGCACATAATGAGTGCTTAATAAATGCTTGTTGATTGATTTATTGGAGGTGCTACTCTAGAAGCAATGTCGATGAGAAAAGACAGAAATCTCCAACCAT
>CM053623.1:14967835-14988023 GCA_028646595.1 Phalanger gymnotis
CTCTCTCTCTCTCTCTCTCTCTCTCTCCCCTCCTTCCCTCCTCCTTCCCTCCTCTCTCTCTCTCTCTCTCTCCCCTCCCCCTCTGTCCCTCCTTTCCTCCCTCCCTCCCTCCCCTTCTCCCACCACCCTCATCTACTAAACATCTAGCTGTGTCTGCTGCTTGAACACAGCAGCCTGAGTCCACGTGTTGACCTCACTGAGCCTGAGGTTGGATTTCAGATCTATTTACAAATGCTTATTTCTGCTTTGTGTTTCTATACCTAGGGGCAGGTGACCAAACATCATTGATTAGAGATACTTTTCGGGAGAGTGACTCACCTGAGTTTTCCAGGATTTCTAGGTCCATGCCAGTTGCCCCAGGACAAGTATCTCCCTATTGCTACCATAATGCTTCTCAGAGAAGGAGGAAACCACTGATAAGAGCATACATTACAGCCCCAAGCCTTGTCTTATCCTAAGCTGTGGACTTAGAATGAGTTGTACAGACACTGTAGAATAGATGCACCACTAAGTGTTTACACATTAATGCTTTAAGTATCAACCTTCCAGAAGGAGCAATGAATTACTGTATTATGTGTGGAATCTTTGTCAATGCACACATAGTCTTTTGTGTTTGAAGCATTTCTTTTGTGTGGAGGAAATAAATAGCTGTCCTATACCTGATATGTTATGCTCACTGAGTCCTTTTTGGGTACTCCCTTTTGGAAAGATCTCAGGCATGAGCCAAACCTAAGCTTTAAGTGATTGTCCTTGGGATTCTTAGGTAGGAATTTAAAAAGCCAAAGACAACACAAAAAATCATGACCCCTCTCTTTAGAGGTCAGGTTCAGCCAGGGCTGAACCAAGTCAGTATGAGGCCAAAAAATAGGGCCCCTTTGTGGAAAAAAAGCACCACTCCATGCCCATGGCCAGCAGTGATCTGCTATTATACATGTGACATCAAGCCCTATTTTAATGGTGGTTCCTCAGCCCTTGGTTGAGCAGCTAATGCAGACCTCTCATTTGCTCTTTTTATTTTATTCATTTGCTGAAACTTGCAGTAACCTCCTTGACTGAGACATCGCCAGAGGGTTACTAATAGCCCAGACCCACTATTTGCCCACCACACCCTCTTTAACTCCAAGAATTACTCCTTTCAACTGCACTCCTTAACACCTGCCCCTCCTCTCTGCCCCCGCCCTTTGCTGGATTACTTTCTTTTTATCCTTCTTTTCTCCTGGCTCCTATTTCCCAGATTAATGTGGTGCTAAAATATACAGCCTCACTCAGGGATGTTCCCTTCCCTTTTCTTCCCTTCCTGTCCCTTGCCTTTAATCAAGCCCTGGAAGAAAAGTCCACACCTGGGTTTCTTCTCCGTGCTGGTTTTTGCCAAGTATATGGCAGTGTTTCTGGCATTTTCCACAGGGCTCTTTGGGCAGCAGGACTACCCTCTAAGAAACACTCATCAGCTTCCTGGGATCTCTGTCCCTGTTTGTTCAGGTAAAGAATCCTAGCACTGGATGGGATGCCCAAGGCCTAGAGGAGGTGACTGTGGCAAGAACTGAATCTGTAGAACACGAATCTCATCCTCACCCTTCTACTTGGGAGCTGTGTGACCTCTGGCAATTCACTTAATCTCTGTAAAATGAGGGGATCGGATAGGTCTTTTAACCCAAGAGGTTAAAAATTCTTGATGGGGCAGGGAGGTGGTTCCATAGTGCACAGAATGTCAGGCCTTGAGTCAAGAAGACTCATCTTCCTGAGTTCAAATCTGACCTCAGACACTTATTGGCTGTGTGACCCTGAGCAAGTCACTTAACCGTTTGCCTCAGTTTCTCCATCTGTAAAAGTGAGCTGGTGCTAATAGCCTTCTCCTCATTGGGGGTTTTCAAAAGTAGGTTCAGAACATTCATAGAGTGGGTTACTCTTTAAGCACGTGTTGGACTAGCTGGCCCCAACTATCCCTTCCAGACTTTCAAATCCTCTAAGTTCATAACTCAGGGTCATGCTCCCACAGTGGCCAGGATACGAACCTAATTGAATCTAATTCTGATACTTGGAGGACTGAATGTCCCAGAGAGCCATGGTCAGAGGCAAAAATGAAGGACTCGGCCAGCTGTTAGCCTTGGAACTGAGCCAGCGCTGACTGGATTCACTCCTCAGTATATCATTAGCTGTGCTGCTAAGAAGAGTTCTCAGGATGTCTAAGGGTGTGAATGTAAATGGCACCCCTGTCTGTGCCAGCCTTCCCGAGGTGCCTGGTCCCATTGTCATTCTCAAAGACTGCTTTCTTTCTAAAAATTATTCAGAGGTGGATTGTGGAGTCTTCCATTTGCCTAAATAATAAATGCCAAAGAACAATCTCTCATGAACTTCAAAATCCTAAGCCATTGGCCCACTGCATGGGAAAGGATGAGGAATGCCACGATGTGTTCTGGTCGTGGACCTCTAGTGTTTAATTAATATGTTCTGGACATGGAATTCAGGTGTTTAATTAAATGGATCAAAAAAAAGTGTGGAAATAATGACGCAATATGCCCTAGACAAGCCACCTGAGGGATAAAATGGATTAATCCTAGGGGGTGGGGGGATTTAAGCTCAGGAGTCTAAACCAGAGGTTCTTAACACTGTGTATCATGGGTCCCTTTGGCAGTCTGGTGAAACCTTTGGGCCCCTTCAAAAATAATGTTTTTAAATGCATAAAATGAAATCCATAGGATTGTAAAAAAAACAATTATATCGAAGAACAGTTAACAATGTTTAAAAAAAAGTTCATGTACCCTAGGTTAAAGCTCCCTACAAGCATAGAAGTTGAGAGAGAAAAGATTCCCACAGTATACATTTAAATGTTCTGGCTGTAAGAGCTCACAGGGTGCCTGCTCAGGAATAACATTTCTTCCTCTTTGTAGCTTCCACCAATTTCTTCATGTTCTACCCTCTAGGGCCAAGCAGAAAAAGTCTAATTTCTCTTTCCCTTGTTAATCCTACAAATATTTGAAATGGTTATCTCGTCCCAGAGTCCTCCCTTCCCCAGGCTAAATATGTCCAACTCCTTCTATAGATCCTTACATAGCATGACGTCAAGGCCTTCACCTTCCTAGCTGTCTTCCTCCAAGCCATCTCCAGTTCAACAATGTTCTTCTGAATGGGGCCCATAAATGAGCACAATGTCCTAGCGTCCCCTGGGCAGCTCTCTGGATCATCGTTGTATTAATCTGGCCCTCAATATTCCCATATACCTAAGAGCAGAATGGAGGTCTCACATGTTTGGTCAATGAAGCCATGTTATGCTCTCCATACACATACATGTATGTATATATAGATAAATGTGTTGAGTATGCTTTGTGCATGTGCACGTGTAACTCTTTGTGTGTGCACTAGATGATAGAAGATAGAGAGCCAGCCTCAGAGTTACGGAGACCTGGGTTCAAGTCTGCACTCTGGCCCTTGCTGGCTATGAGACCCAGTATTCTAATCTTGCCAGTATTCTAATCAGAGAAGGGCCAATCTACATTGGCAGAGGGAGTTTCCTCATTGGGGATTTCTTAAGCCAATAATATCATAGATCCAACTTTTAAAAGTGTATATGTATGAATTTTAGATATGAATGCATAATATGCATAGAATGCAATGCTGTATGTGTATGTGGGTATGAATATTATGTAGCTGTTCCCTGCTGCCCAGGCCATGTAAGCCCCTCCCACAAGGGGCTTCCCTCTGGGCTCACAAGGCCCAGGTTCATCCTGATGGGGTCAACCTCACAGAGTAGTGGCAAGCTTTCTGTATCTCTCCCATTCCCTCTCCCTCGGAGAAGCAAAGCTTTATAATGGCTCCATCCAGGGGCTCACCCCAAAGTAGGCAGTTTGATGTACAGTATACACAGCATAGGGCAGAGGTTTGTTTCCTTTACCAGCTATGAGATTTAAGATCTATGTTGCTCATGAGCAGATATTCGCAAATGCAAAGACAAATCACTAACTCATCTCAGTCATTCATTATTCTCTTCCACGAGGACTGCAGAACAGAGGATGTCTCATTTTTAACTTGGACTTGTCCTATCCAGCCACCTTAGAGGGTCTTAATCTCCCAGCCAGCTATGTAGGGCAGGGCATGGACTCAGGATTTTCCTGAAGTCACTTTTTCTTCCAAAAATCAGAGCTTTTATAGACCTGTTCTACCACACAGGGCAAGAGTCCCCAACTCAGAACGTCTCACACTGACTTCAGCTTGGGGCCGGAGATGTTCAATTTCTTAGGATCACCATCTGCTGGCCTGTCTGATGGTGAGGCACTCAGGCTTCTCTGGGCAAGCACATGTCCTCACTAGCATGTGCTTGTGTCTGTCATTGTGGGTCAACGGGTGTGGGGAGAAGAGAGAGAGAGATCAGTCCTTTTCTTCTCATTGGTGGACATCCAAGGGATAGAAACCACTGGATGGAACCCAAGAGAGAAGGGTTCAAGAGAGGCCTAAAGCCACCTTTGTTCTTTCTCACAGACCACAAAGAGGGTGGCTCCTCCTGACTCAGTCTCCAATTATCTTTGACGCAACCCTTGACTCTGGTAACCAACCAGGAGTTGTTATGTCATTTCAACAAAATACACCTTTTTCAGCAAGGGGTTGGAGCACATGGGGCCAGAGGGCATGGCCAGCTCCATGGGAGGTGCCCCAGGCCAGCAGATTGGGTGTTGCCCCGAACGAACATAAAAGCATTTATTAAGGACTTACTATGTGCGAAACACTGGGCTAAGCACTAGAAATACAGATAGAAAAGTAATCCAGCTTCTGCTCTCAAGGGGCCAGTGTTCTAAGCGGGGAGACAACTCCTGCAGCTGCAAGTCGGGAGGAAAGGTTCCCGTGGTCCTTCGGGGGCTTTAATTTCATACTCAATGATAAAGTCCCATCAGTTCCTGATGCTGAAGCATTTGACAGGGCCAAGGACTTTGAGAGCCTAACCTCCTTTGCTGACCCTTTAGTAACTGACCACATTTGCTGCACCAATTATTTTCAGTGTTCCAAGGATCTATAAGATCGTTTGATGGTCTCCCCACTGTGGCAAATGATGACCCCTGGATTACATAGAAATGATCCGTGGGGATTGCTAGGGGTCCCAAACGCCCCACCCTGTCACTCACTGGGTCAGCTTAGCCAGATTGATCCTCAGATGATCCACCTACAAGGGTTTTTAAGATCCAGGGTCACTGTCAAAACACAATGAGCGATTGGTCAGCCTGATGGACAAGCCAATCAGGGCTTGAGTCCAAATTAGGAGGTGCATGAATAGCTATGGTTATCAAGTGATATGAGGTCTATTAGAAAACTACCCAAGAATAGGGGTCAACCTATTGATTAGAGAAATGCAAATTATAACAATTCTGAAGTATCGCCTGGCTAACATGACAGAAAAGGAAAACAACAAATGTTGGAGGGGATTATTAAAATTAGGACACTGATACATAGTCAGTGGAGGTGTGAACTGGTCCCACCATTCTGGAGAGCAATCTGGAACTATACCCAAAGGGCTATAAAACTGTGCATACCCTTTCACCCACCAATACCACTATTAGGTCTGTATCCCAAAGAGATCAAAGGAAAAGAAAAAAGACCCACATGTACAAAAAATATTTAGAGCAGCTCTTTCTGCAGTGGCAAAGAATTGGAGACTGAGGGGATGCCCATCAACTGAAGAATGGCATACAGTGGAATACTATTGTGCTATAAGAAAGGACCAAGGGGATGATTTCAGAAAAACCTGGGAAGACTTACATGAACTGATGCAAGGTAAAATAAGCAAAACCAGGCGAACATTGTATACAGTAATAGCAATATTGTATGATGACCATTTGTGAATGACTTAGCTCTTCTCAGCAATATAATGATCTAAGACAATTCCAAAGGACCCATGATGAAAAATGCATTCCGCCTCCAGAGAAAGAACTGATGGAATATGAGTGCAGATCTAAGCATACTATTTTTCATTTTCTTTATTTTTTCATGCTTTTTTTTCCTTCACAAGATGAGTAATATGGAAATGTGTTTCACATGATTGTACATGTATAACCTATATCAAATTGCTTACCATCTCAAAGAAGGGAAAGGAAGAGAGGGGAGGGAGACAGTTTAGAACTCAAATTTCAAGAAAAAAACTGTTAATATTGTTTTTAATGTAATTGGGGAAAAATCAATATTATTTTAAAAAAATTAAATTTTATGAATGGGAGCATTAAAAAAGCATAGGCATCAGTAAGCAACCCCTTGAACTAGAGGTTACTACCCAGAGCAAGCCATGAATCGATGGCCAAATCACCCTGAAGCCCTGGTTCCCATTTACAGGGGCCATGGCAAAGCCCATCTAGACATGATTAGGAATGCAAAAAGTCACAAATGTTGGAGGACATAGACTCTCTAATTGGGGAATGGTTTTTATAGCCCCAGACAATGATATAGGCAAGTGTAGGTTGTCGGTCAATCATTTATTCAGCACCTGCCATATACTAAGCAGTGTGCCAAGCACTGGGATCCAAAGAAAGGCCAAACCATAGGCTCTGCCCTTTAGAAGCTCACATTGTAGTGGAAGAGACCACATGCAGACAGCTATGTACGTGCAAGATCTGTACAATGTAAATGGGGGGGGCGGGGCGGTGAGGCAGCTGGGCAGACCAGGAAGATTGTGGGGATGTTGCATAATCGCACCCCAAGCAAGCACATCTATTGTCCCTTCCAGAGCCAATGGCAGGGCTCTACCATGATGCATCTCTACGGAGTGGATCAAATGGCAAAAATGATCGTAGAAGACATTAGTGGGCTTTAGATGGCAGGTGGTCTTCAAAAGCTACTTGAACCAAAATATTTATCCTTCTTCAGTCAACCCAGTGACAAGACTCTGACAGACAGACAGATAGATGTTTATGTTGCTGGATGGACCAATGTCCAGAACTGATTTGTATTCATCCTTTTAATCAACATTAAAAACTCCTAGTCCTTCAAAGATGTATTTTTAAATAAATAATAGCAATTATTCTTGGTCTATACTTGAGCAAACCTTAATTAAGCACCTACTGTGTGTAGAACGCTGTTCTGGGTACTAAAGGAGCCATAACATTTAAACGAAACATAATCTCCGATCTTACATAACTTACAGGCTGGTGCGAAAATATTTAGTACTTCGATACTCGAAGAACTGAATTGAATTCTTGTTACTCAAGTTGAATATTCAACATGTTCATATTTAAATACAATCTTCTTGTTGAATTTAAAAACCATAATATGAAATAGTATATGGGTAGAAGATATATGCAGGAAAGTCAGCCTAGGCACAAACCACCACTTTGCCAAGGATGAGCTAGCTCCTTGAACTACGGTTGGCAAGCACAGCTTCTTAGTTAAGATGTCTCGAAGAAAGCCACCAGAAAGAATGAGGTGGGCACAGCCTATTGTACTGTCTCAGCCTTCCTCAGATATCACCATTGGGCCTTTGGGGCCGGCTTTTACCTTTGCAGTTTAACAGCATATGTGGATAAAAGGCTAAAGGGATGAATGAACAGTGCCCCTCGCTTCTCATCCAAGTTTGAGAGGGGGCTTATTGTTATTCCTGCCCCCCACAATGGCGGACACTTGGCTGAAGCCTCCAGTTCAGTTTATTTTAACAGGGTGTTTACCATAGTAAGGCAATAACTACGGAGAGGGGATGTGCTCATTTCCACATCAAAATCACTGCCACAGCCTTCCTCACCAGCCCTTGGAAATAATCAGTTGCATTTGTTAGAAGCAAGCTCCCATAGAGCTGCATATTGTTTTATGTTTCTGGAGATTAATGATATCCTCTTAGAAGAAATGCAAACATGGATCCCATTTCCCAGGCATGGTGGGAAGCAGCTGAGGTTGGTCAGTGGCACTTAAGAACACAAAGCCCAGTTGTGTTTTTCTGTTGTTTATTTCTATACCCCACACTTTTATACCCCAGATCACCCAGAATCGAGCCTAGCAGCTGCCCTGGTCCCTTTGGCTACACTGACTCCTCTCCTTCAGGCGATGCAAGGTAGAAACGCTTACGGGAACTGTGTCTCAGAGCTGGTAAAGAGTTTGACATTTTTTGAGGGCGATTCCTTTACTTTACAGTGAAGGAAACTGAGGCAGGCAAAGGTGAAGTGACTTGCCCAGGCTCACACAGTAATGTCCAATGCTGGATTTGAACTTGGGTCTTCCTGACTTGACTCAAGCCCAACCCTCTATGCACTTCACTGCTCACAACTGCCTTTTTCCTCTGTCTAGTAGACCCCAATGGCTTTCAGCTTCTAAACACCAGAGCTGCTTGAATCGTTGGACTATCAGTCTAGAGCTGGAAAGAGCCTTTAAGGTTATCCTGTACAACCTTCTCATTTTACAGATTTAGAAACTGAGACCCAGAGGTGACAGACCTAGGATTCAAATCCAGCTCCCCTGCCTCCAAATCCAAGACTATTCTCACACCATTCAATTTTTTTTCTGGTACTTTAAGGCATTAACTTTGTCACATGTAGGTAAATGAAGGATGTCTTCAATAGTGGTGGAGAAACTAGGTTACCGAATTTGGGCAAATCCCCAGGCTTGGGTCATGGCTTTCATTTCCCCACACCCTAACAAATAAGCCCTTTCATTCTTCCAACCTTGAAGACAAGGCAGTATAGCCCCTCCAATGGGGGGGGGTACCCCAGCTTGAAGCAGCATGGGAAATTCAAAAAGTGTTATTTTGTGACAAAATGATTTAATGTCTGTTTATTTGCATGGCCTTACAGCCATTTGAGAGATTTTTTTTTTCAAAGCTCCTCCTGTATCTTCCAGGGATCAGGACTAAATCGAAAACAGACCGTGGATGGGGAAGAAAGAAGCCAGAGAGGGGAGGAGGGAAGATAGTGAGGGAGCAGCATTGGGCCATGAATATGTGGGTGTATTTTAGAGCACTCAGGAAATGAGGAAGTGATGAAAGGGCTGAGCACGCTCACAGCCCCATCTCCCCCATGAGCCATTTGCAAATGAAACTGGGCATCGAGGGAGGACAGGACAGAATCTCAGTCAGGCCATCCAGTACTCATGTGACTGTGGGCCTCAGTCTCCCCATCTGTCAAAAGAGGCGCTTACCTTAGACGTCCAGCACCGACCACAACCAAGTAAACAAAAAAATCACAGCTGAAAGCTGCCATTATGATGACCACAGTCGGTCCAGAGAAAAGCTGAGAAAATGAACTTCCCTCTCTTCATTGGGGGTTGAGAGTGGGAGGGAAAGTGTGCCAATGAGTGTGGAAGATGCTGGCAGACACAGGCAATATGTTAAGGCTTTTAAAAATTTTCTTTTTAAAGTTTTTTTTTCAAGGAATGCCTCACTGGGTAGGGTTATGAGTTATATATTTGAAAATAAAAAACATGCAAAAAATAAGACATTCATAAAATATAATAAAATTGAAAAAAACAAACAAACCCAGAAATAGATGCTAGAGAAGATATACTCCAGTTCAGGATGGAGCTGCCATCTCTCTCTTTTCCCTCCCCTGCTCCCCACTCAGCTCTATCCACACCTACAGGCTACCCACACCAGGAGTGCTGGGTGACATCACCATGACACAGGGCTGACTCGGAGCCTTCTGGGAGCTGTAGTCCAGTTTCCTCCAATGACCAAAATTCCCTCTTAGCACCAAGAAAATCTACCCACACAGAGAGAACTCTTTACCAATGAAAGACTTTGTCTCCTTAAAGGAATTTCCAGTGTAGAGAATTCTTTATAGCATCCATCATAGATTCTTAGAGAATGATGGCATTTAGGGTGGAAAGCAAGCCTAGAAATCATAGAATACATTTCTATCCTAAGAGCTGGAAGGCATTTTAACTCCTGCACCCTCCTCCCTTCCTATATTACAGATGAGGAAACTGAGGCCCAGACAAATGAAGGGATGTTTAACATCAGACAAAAAGTAAATGTCAAAACCAGAATTGGAGCTCAGGTTTTCTGACCCCCAACCCAGAGTTCTAGACTCCCAATGCCTCCTTTGAAGATTGCTGGTCCCTACAGCAATTTGTGTAACACACACACACACACACACACACACACACACACACACACATACATGTATACAGTATGATAAGAGAAGAAAAAACAAAAGAGACAAAGAGGGCAATTTTTAAAATTTAATATATGGCTAAAAAACAAAAAGGAAACCAAGATGTGCATGTCCTTAAATGTTCAATTGACCTTTCTGTCCTTTGTGTATTTACAGAATCAGAGAAAGTGAAGATATTGGAGACTTCAGCAGCTGTCTTATCCAACCCACACATGAAAGAAAATTCCCCTAAAACAGCCCCAATAAGTAGCTCTGAGTGAGAATGCTTGTGTTTGTACGAATGATACTTGATGGGTTGTTGGAATGTACCTTCATTATGGCTAGAAATCTCATTCTTTTTGATAGACAAAACCCTTGGGATGCTCTCTGTGCCTCAGTGCCACGTGGCATAACTTCTCCCTCTCTCTGACCCCAACAATCAATCCCATTATTATGTAAATTACATGTAAATGTAAATAGGTGGGATAATTGACAAAACGTCATTGGTGGAGTGTGACAGAATTAACGCACCTCTGGAGGTGCATGAGGCCATGCCAATGACACCCAGGCCTCAGGCTTTGAAAAGAAAACACTTGGTAGTGGAATCTTCCAGATAAAGTCAACACAGTACATGGATATTTTTGTTTTTTCCAGTTCCAACAAAGAAGGATTAGTAACAATAAAAACACAGAAAACTGTGAATTGCTATGGAAAAAAGAATTCGCTTTCCTTCCTTGGCTGAGAAAGCTGAATCTTTGCCATAACTGGACAAGGAGCATGTTGCAAAGTATCCATCTATAAATTTTATTCGAAGGGTTTTGAGTATTTATTCCCCTTTAGGCTTTTTTTTTTTTAATTCCATGTATTAGAAAGAGGAAATAGAGTTGGGAAAAGTTAACATCTCCTTCTCTCCCTTCTGTCCCTCCATTCCACTTCCAAAATAAACAATTCAGATTGTAGCCTTGAATGTTTGTAGCAAAACAGGGGAAAGACAGGAGGTGGTCAATGGCTAGCAAGTTTCTCATTCTGCATTTCCTAAAAAGAATAAATGTAAAAGTAATTCAGAAAGTCAGCACTAAGGGTTCCTTTTAAAGTTCTGTGACGTTGTCCTATAATTCCGATTGGATTCTTCATTATCATTCAAATCCTTTGAATCTCTTCTGGAGATAACATTTTTTTTTAAAATTCAAAAACATTTACTAAGCTAGAGATCTTCCTCCAAAATTACTTTGTATTTATATTGTGCTTATTTTGTGTTTTCTTATCTGTGTATCTACTTTTGCACTCTGATAGAATGTGTTGTGAGGGACTGGTCACTAATTTGTCTTTCTAAGCATGCCCAGAGGACCATTGATCCTACTTGCCATGTGAAAGAGGCAGAGGAGTCTGCTTCTGTCATGACATGGAGAGAGTCATGACAACATGTAACAGGAGTGCCTCAGAGAGGGCTGTATGTGTAAATGTTCTGTGACTGATTCAAATCTGCTGGTCCCATGAATAATTAATTGTCTATTTGATTGGCAGCAAAGGTGCAGCAGGAACTGAGAGACATTCAAAAGGCTTTGATCAGCCTCATGGTTTCTCTTGGTTTGATTTTTTTTCCAGTATGGCAGCATTCCAGTGGGAATCAATGCTATAAGGAGAAAGGCCCTGGGTTTTCCCCTTCCAAGGTCAGTATTTTGCCTGGGAAAATGGGCCTCAGTTGTCTGTTTTCTGCATTTTAAGGAAAGGAGATTGAAGGCTACGGCTTTAAAAGGTCAGGAGAACCAGCTATGAGCAGTTCTGGTAACCATGTCTGGGTCAGGGTTTCCAGCCAGCCAGTCCATCTTACGGGCCCCAAGGAACAACCCTGGGTTCCCAACCCAGTGAGTGGTAGCTGTAGCAATGCCACATTGGACATGAACTTAGTTGGGACCAGTGCTATGTAGAAAATGGGTTAATTCTGATTCTACTTTCCACAGAAACAGAAATAATAAAAGGGAGA
Source organism: Phalanger gymnotis (assembly GCA_028646595.1). Taxonomy (NCBI): domain Eukaryota; kingdom Metazoa; phylum Chordata; class Mammalia; order Diprotodontia; family Phalangeridae; genus Phalanger; species Phalanger gymnotis. The sequence continues at coordinate 14,979,866 of CM053623.1, forward strand.
ACATTCCCTCTCCCCAAAATCTTTGGATTTCTTTACTTGCCCTATCTTTGAAGTAAATATCCCTTTGTAAAAGCTGATTGATGTTAATTGGTCAAATGGAGCTGGGGTGCTCATCATTGACAGCTAACAGCATAAAATGAAGGCTCAATTTGAAAAGAAACCCCCCAGGCCCTCAAGCACACCCCCAGATTCCTGAGGAGATGATTAGGCTCACCTCACTTTGGGATCGGAGGCTAAAGTACTCCATACAAATGTAATACACTCCCTGACTGCAAGAACGGTTTAGGTTTTGTCTTCATAATCCCAGAATCATCAAAATGCTTGACCCATAGTAGGTGCTTGGCCAATGTTCACTGAAAGAAGGAATGAGGAAGTGCCTACTCTAAGCCATGTGCTGTGCCAGGCTGAGTTCCTCCAGAATCTGGGCCTCTTCAAACAATGAGCTGAACATAGAGTGGCCAATCCTTTGTCCACTTGAAGGGTGATAAATTGAAGGATATCCATGCCAGGACTCCTGCTTCCAGAGCAATCCTATGTCTGGTGCAAAGTCCAGTAGGGCACTTGGCACACCCTTTGTTGTTTTATTATGGACCATCATTCTCTATTTGTTTCTTCCTTTTATGATGAATAAATGCTGTGTGAGCAGCTAAGCATGTGTGTCTGTGTCTGTGTAAAATACAAGCCACAAATATCTAGTGCTCACTGAAGTCTAGGCTGCTCCAAAGAAGGAAGCAGGGCCGCTCAGCGGGTAGGGGCTCAAAGTTAATTCAGATTGTGTTATTCCACAATTCCACAACCTTTTCTATGAGTCAATGCTATCCATAGAGAAAGAAAGAGGTGAAGGATATGGGGTCATTGAATCTCTGGTAGCTGAAGAAAATGTAGCGTTTTTTCAGTATTTCCCCATAGTGGGTAGGGGGGAGGAGGGCATTCAAAACACTGAACATGACCTATGCAAAGATGTGGAGGTGGGAGATTCCATGCCTACAGAATAGCTGGTAGATAAGCTTAACTAGAATGGAGAGAACTTTTGTGAGTGTTGTCCATTGGATATATTCCATGGGAAGACATACTCCAAATTCTTTTCAGAAAAACAAAGGGTTTCTTATCTTTTACTGGAAATGAAGAGACCAAATCCCCCCTCCCAATGCTAACATTTCTTTTGTACTGCCATAAGTCACTTCTGCCCAGTGGAGGGGGAGAGTGAGTGAGCCCTCTGAACAGGGCCATTCTCTGAATCTAGTGAAATGTGGTCCACATTTTACCCCCTGAGCTTGAATCATTTACTGAGTGGTTCTCAGGGCCAGCGTTTATCACCGATGTTGGCCATCTGTGTAAATTGTAGATTTAAAGTGTTCAAGACAGTCACTAGTGCTTGCAACAAAAGTGGCTCTATTTTGTGATGTGTGGGTTGGTGCTGACTGTAGCCTAGAGACACTTGGCTCTTAAATGAGAGGTTTTCAGTAGGGGCTCCATGATTGGCGTTGCTGTTCATCCCTCATCCTGGCAGAGGACTGATGACATCCCAAGGGTTGGGTTGAAGTGAAGCAGGGCTGTGCAAAGTCATCACCCTCACTCTCTCCTCCAGAGACATCACAATCCGGTGACAAGACATAGGCCAACACAACTGGCGGTGTCCAGGGGGGCAGGGGACAGTGGGTCACCCGCTTGGCCTTTCTAAATTAAGGTCTTCACAAACAAAGGGAAGGGATCATAGATTTAGAACTGCAAGAAACCTTGGCAGTCATCTCATCCAACTCTTTCATTTTAACAATGAAGAAACTGAGAATGTGAAAGAGTGAAACACGTGACCAAGGCCACACAGATAGCAAGGAACAAAGCCAAGGTCTGAACCCAGGTTCTCTGATTTTTCCACTAGACTGGAAGACCCTCGAACATAAATTATACATTCATACAAAGACATCTTTAAATGTCCCCCAACCTCTACTTTCTTTCTACCCCAAAAGTCTGGAAAAAGCTTTAATTTAGATCAATGGACTTGGAGTCAAGAAGGCTTGGGTTCAAATCCCACCTTTATCTATAACTAATCACATGAGATAGGGCTTCTGAGTCTTATCTGTTAAATATGAATAATAATTCCTTCTGTGTCTCCCCAACAGAGTCATTACGAGGAACAGAAAAGATCATACCCACAAAGCACTTTGCAAATGTCCATTTTTTGTCACTGGTGTTGTCCCAAACCGCTGAGTGGTCAACCAAAAGAGATTTCTACTTGTTAAGTTTCAGCAGCAGGGACGATGTTAGAGTGAATGCTGGAGATCTTGGGGATTCCAGGAGTGACAGTGATTTTGTTTCTTATTTCCACTCATTAAATCAGGCTTGGTCGGTCTCATACACAATGTGACATCCAAATCATTTCTTTTCAGATGTGTCGGCTTAAAATTGGGTGAGAAGCAGCTGCTGTGATGGGCTTGGAGGCAGAAGACAAGGGACCAAGTCTTGGCTCTACCATTTACTGGAAGGATGACTTTAATGTCTGTGGCTCAGTTTCTTCACCTTTAAACAGGGAAGCATTTACACAGTCCTTACCCTGAAAAGACTTTTCCTTACCTAATCTCATTTGTTCATGCTTAACCTTGGCATCCCATCCAGTCACCCAGCTATCTACAGGAGTCATCTTCCATCTGCTGTCACTCTGCAAACATAACCCACAAGCATAGTCTCTTCGCTGTGCCTCTGCCCACTGATCCCCTTCTCCACCTCTTAGAAGTCAAATCAGTGGTACCATTATTTCTGAAAAGGATCTGCCAATTGATTTTCCTGGATCAACTGACCATCTCTGTGAAATTTCAGACCAAAGCAAAGACCATGGCCATCACTTCCCTTATGTATCGTGTCTTCCATTAAAAAGCAAGCTTACTATGGGCAGGCTTTCTGTCTTTATATGCCAGTGCTTAATACAGTGTCTGGCACATGGTGAGCATTTAATCAATGCTTTTCATTCATTGAGGGACTGATCATTACTTCCAGCCTAGGAGGCAAGTAGGCATGAAAAGTGGCTTGTGAACTTTGCATTCAGTGGCTTTGTAATCTCATGGTGCTGGTGGTGGTGGTGGTGGTATGGATCACAAGCTATCCACACCTCTCCTCCTCAGTGATTCTTGCCCATGCCTTCCCATAAATTCTTCATGGAAGGTCTACCCCCCATGCCAAAGGCTTTCTTTTACCTCCTTTAATACCTGACTACTACATTCCAGTGTCACCCTCAGCACATCCATCTACCATTCTGATGAAACTGACTCCAGACCAGCCTCACTCCTTTCCTGCTCACGCACTTCCTGGACCACACCTCAATCTGGGGTGAAACTCAGATCCTGCCTTGAAGCCAAGGCCTTCAGGTAATTACAAGTGTTTACTCCTAAGTATTTTGACTAAAATTTTTTCATTCTATTAACACAATTTGTTGCGAATTCACTTTTATTATATTGAGATACTTTTATATAAAACAAAGTTTTGCAACTGGAATATGAATGTTAACACACCAAATTAAAAATGATAATTTAAAGCCGTAATTGTTATAATGTATCATTACACTATGTTTTGACAGTATTCTCAGTCTTAAACAAACAACAACTTTGCAATTTTCATTTCATGATTTTAATGTCAATCTTTTGGTTTAACCCATCCAGAGCAGTTCATACTACTGAGGCAAACTACATATTTTTGAAAAAAAAATGTTTTTAATTGGTCCTAGGCCAACCATTTAATTCCTTAACGCCTCTCTAAGATTGCATGTTGAAGAGAATATGCTGACCTACATTTGTGGGACAACTTTCCTTGCCTAGGAATTCCCTCTCCCACTGAAGACACAATCTAGTCTCTATTCCTGTGGTTAGATTGGCCCAGTAAATTTCCACCCAGCACTGAATAAGAGCATGAGGCAACGTGATGTTTCAGGTACGCTGAGGATTTTGGGGGGAAGATTGTAGTTGTACTTTAGAACTGGACAAAGATGGCCTCAGGCATGTTCTTATGCTGAGCTGGGTTTGAGGAGAGCAGGGCCCAACCAAGTGCAGAGAGCACCCCCTGTAGAATTATTTGCTCCCTTTCCTCCTTTTCTTATATGCTGAAGACCATCTCACCTGAGAACAGCCACACCTTTCCCCTGGCTAAGCTGCAGATGGAGCTTGTACCTGCTGGTGCTTCTAATTATGAATCTCCAATGGCCACTATCTGGTTATAGCGCTGGCCTTGAAATTCTTTTCCTTTGCCCCATTCTTCACATCCTTGGGTATCTCAAGCTAAATCTTAAGCCTTCTCTGTATCAACAAGGCCTATTGTTTGAGGCATCACAGCCTGGTCTGCCTCTTCTGTGAAAACTTCTATGTAGCCAAACCAGAAGGAACAAACGGCATCTAAGAAGGATCTACTGAATTGTTTAGTGCTGCCAATGACATATGAAGATGAATGGGCCTTTGAAGAGTGCATTAGAGAAAGACTGGTTCGGTAAAAGTTTTAACTACATCTTAACCAAAAATCACCCTCTCCCCAAACAGTAAGCCTTTAATAAGTATTTACTGAGTTGAATTTAACAATATTTCATGCTTTCTCCTGATTACAAAGGATCACCCTCCAGTGAGCACGACTTAAAGACATTTTACTCAGTTATTTCTCTCCCATTAAAAAAGATAATGTTATTTCTTTTGTTAGGGCATCCAAGAGGAGAGGAAAATTATTCTTTTCTTTTTCCCCTTTGAGAGAGCAAAGGATCAGATTTACAAGCTGGATCACCCCTCCTCACGCTATCAAAGTGAAAATATGCCTCTTGGGCTCGGACTGAGTAAGCTGGGAGGCCAACCAACACGTCTCTAGGTCTCTTCAGCTTTATTTACACCGAGCACAGTGTTTGTCAAGCTCAGACAAGGTGAATGGGTGACCTGGGAGTTTTCCCAGGGGTGTCGCTGAGATCCTGCCATAAACTCTGTTACTCTCAATGGACCACACACTTTATAACTCGTCTTGTGTAAATAATGCACATGTCTTCAGCATTTTCCATCCGGTGAAAGTTGAATAAATACTTATGAACTATGCCACTGACTCCTTCTGCTGTTTATTTGGACTCTCTTTGAAGAGATTGACTCCTACAAGACAACAATCTTATGCAACATGCTTCATGTTGGAAAGTCAGATTTATGAATGGAATTTCACACTTGCCCCTAAAAATCTTAGCTTAAAGATTTGTTACAGACCCTACCATGTGTCACAAACTGGACTGGGGGCTGAGGAAACACAGATTAAAAACCAAACAGTTTTTGCCCTCAGGAAGTTTGCCGTCTACTTAATAAATGTGGAATTGAATCTTCCCCATTTCATTTCATTGACACGCTGAGTAAATATCCCTACTAGACTGTAAGTTCCAAGAGGACAAGAATGGGTCTATTTCATCTATCTCTCTGATCGTATTTGTTATATTTACTAGCATACATGTATGCTGGCTCTTGAGAGCCGATTGTTAAATTTTCAATGTTAACATTTACATGTCAGAAACTGACAAACCCTACAAATCTGAGCTTGATTTATTGTTTTGTTGATTGTCTAGACCTTAAAAAATGACGGAGAAAAGCATAATAATGCACTTTAAATTTAAAAGTGTATCATGGGTAATTCCTTGGGGGAGGGAGCCAGTTGTTAAACATTGACCAACACACTCCCATGTACATATCATATATCTCCAGTAAAATGTAACAGTAACAGCTAACATTTGCGAAGCACTTTATTTTAACAAGTTTTGTTGACGTCCTTTATTTATACGTCCCAATCATTTCTGAGCAGCCCTCCCCTCCCCTTCTACCTCCTGCTGAACCCTCCCTTGTGACAAAGAAAAGCAATCAAAGAAAAACACCACATACAGTTTCCTGACAATATATGCAACATTTTGCTCCGCTAGCCCCCCATCTCTCTAATCTTTCACTGTCCATTGTAAGCGATCGCTATTGGTTTTTGAGTTATTCAGAGGGTAGCTGCTTTTGAGTGTTTTCATTAACATGGTTGTAATCATTGAATATATTGTTCATAGAATCAGAGATCAGCGCCAGAAGGGACCTTAGAAAACATGGTGGCCAACGCGTTTATTTTACAGATGAGGTGGATGAGGGAAGGTAGTTGACTCGTGTGCATCACAAAATAGGAGTCTGAGGCTAGATCCAAATGTGGGTCTTCCTAATACCACATCCAACACTCCATCTACTGCACCTCCTGGATGTATATAATGCTCCATGCCTTAAAGGACAATGATTTGCCTAGTTATTCTCTAACAAACAGGCACCCTCTGGTTTCCAGCTCTGTCCCACCCCAAAGGCACCACTTCATAGAAGTTATCTGGTTGGACCTTATAGCAGCAGCCCTATGAGGTTTATACTACAGGCATTATCCTCCCTCTTTTAAGACACAAAAACTGAGGTTCATAGAGGTGAAGTGAATCGGAACACAGTCACACAACTATTAAATGTCAGAGGTGGAATTTGAACCTAGGCCTTCCTAGCTCCAAGACCAACATTCTTTTTCCACTAGGCCAGTAAGTTGAGAGTCCTATTTTGGACTCTTCCCGTAAAAAGGAAGCCCACCACCACCCCCGCCAACCTTTTCATGTTTAAAATTAATATTTTACCATTCTACCAATTACGCTTTTGGAAAAGCAAACTCTGAACACCCTCAGCTGGGCACTTGCACAACACGTAGTTCTTAGGTGTGCGTGGGTCCCGACTATAGACTTCCCAGAGAAAGAAAAAGAAGGCTGTTGTTGGAAAGGCTTGTACCCTCATTCCTGGACAGTCAGCCCAGCTCTTTGCCAACTTATAATTAAGATCTGCTGTGGCCAGCCGACCCAGTGCCAGAGGCACCTGGCTGAGGTCCTTCTAAAAAAATCTTTGTACCCGAAGTGAACGGTGGGATTTTTCCAGGAAGAAGGGAAGGTTGTAAAGGCACAGTTTACATGGAAACCTGGGCACATCTGGAGACCAATGGGGCCCTCACGTTCATGGTGGAAACTTGGACTGCATGGATTGCGCCATGTTGCTAACCTCTTCCATGTCGGGGTCTCTGAATATTGCTGGTGTAACTGCCCACACAGGACCCCCTCTAGGAGTTAAGGAGCACTGTTGGTGGGAGAGTCCTCAACCCACTTTGACCTCTGTAGCCAAGGGCATCGAAGGTCACAAAAAACCAGGATATGTAAAACTGCGTACCCCAAGAAGGTCAAAGACAGAGAGATTCTTCTCTCTCTCTCTCTCTCTCTCTCTCTTTCTCTCTCTCTCTCTCTCCGTCTCTCTGTCTCTCTCAGTCTCATCTATCTAGATATAGATGCATAAAGAAATATACATATGCATATATATTCAGCACAGCATTTTTGTGATAGCAATGGTCATAGAAGCTTATCTTTAGGGTTCAAAGAGTCCTTAGAGGTCACTAAGTCATGTTAATAGTGAGATAACTGAGGCCAAGGGAGATTAAGTCATTCGTTCAGAGTTACAAAGCCAATAAGTCAGGATTTGAACCCAAGTCCACCTTGCTAACTCCAAGTCTAGTGCTGTAATGACTGGGGAGCCAAGCGGATAACTATTGATTTCGGAACATTCGAGCATGAATTCAATGGAATGTTACTGCGCTGTTGGAAATGACGGATACAAAGAATTCAGAGAACCTTGGGAGGACATGTACGAACTGATACAGAGGGAAGGGACAGACAGGCCGAGAGAACGCTTCAACAATGGCGCTCCACCACGTAAAGGAGAACAACAGTGACAGACCCGGAATGTGAACGAGCGAAGAGATCAATCTGGACCTCAGAGGAACGACGGAATTAGCTTGGCCAAGGCGGAAGAACACTAGCTCAGATGGCCTGCATTTAAATGTAAGGGGAGCTCTGCTACTTAGTACCTGTGTGACTTTGGGCAGACGGCTCAACCTCTCTGGGACCCAATTGCCTGTAAAGGCTAGACTTCACTAGAAGCTCTTCTTTCCAGCTCTGAATCTATGAGCTCCGGTGTCTTTGGCAGAGAGGCCTTGGATTATATCTTTTTTACAAGCAATGGCTCAATTGGGGCTGGGAACATTGGGAAGTGACCTTGACTTTTTTTAAATGAATAGAAGAAGAAGAAGAAGAAGAAGAAGAAGAAGAAGAAGAAGAAGAAGAAGAAGA
>CM053623.1:14988523-15003816 GCA_028646595.1 Phalanger gymnotis
GAAGAAGTCATCAAGCCACTGAGGGGGCCAGCCCTGCAGGGTGGGACTTGGGACAAAGGCTTTTCTCTGTCCCTCCCTGTTTTTGTTTTGCTTTTTCCTGGAGTAGGGAGATGAGTGCAGATGACAGGCAAACTCTGTGTAAGCATAAAATTCACAAGCAGCTCCACCGAGAGGCTCCTGAGATTAAGTGTGATGCTGCATTGCTACACCCCACCCCAACTTCCTCTGGGTGTGTCACACATCTGTCCAAAAAGGGCCCCTTGGGAAGTTTTACAGCTTTCAAGGGAGGAAACATAAACATAGTCTATCCATAGAGCATGTGCTGGGGTGTGTGTGTGTGTTTCCCCTGCATCAATTTCTGACATCAGTTTCTTCAGGCTTTAAGCCCTGGTCAGTCCCTCGGCTCATGGTAAATATGGGATCTCTGTGGTTTTCCCCTTGTATGCTTTTCCTCTTCTTTCACTTCAGCATTTTGAAAGGTCCCCCAGGATTCATTCTCTCTTCCCCAAGCTGCCATGATTCTCCTTCACCTCCAACTGGCGGGGGTGGGGTTCCTTGTCCTTATTCCTAAACTCAGCATCCTCCACCTCCTTAGATGGAGTCAGGGTCTCAGGAAAAATGGATTCAATGTCATCCAGCTAGGGATGATATTCAACTTTCTCAACATTCTGTGAATAATAGGAAAGAGGAGAGTCTGGGAACGTATGGATTCTCAGATAATCAAAGCATTGGGGGATAGGGGATAGAAACAAAGTTTACCAACAAAAGAGACGATCTAATGAAGGATTCGAAAGCACTAGGGGCAAAATCCTCAAAGTGGGCCATTCCTACTGTGATGCATTCACTGCTTCCCTTGAAGGTCCTGATGCATTTGCAAGGATGAGCATATTCCTCAAGATCTCCTCCCTGGAGGACCTTCCACTGGTAGGACTCCCTTCTAGGACAGGAGTTCATCAGGGGCCTGAACCTGGCTTTTAAAAAAACATTTTCATAACTTCATTTCAACATAATTGGCTTCTTTTGTAATCATATACTTTTATTTTAGGTATTTAATGAATCTGATTGTGAGAAGCGGTCCCTTGGCTTCACCAGACTGCCAGTGGGGGTCCATGACACACATGAAAATAGTTAAGAACTTCCGATTTAGAAGGCCATGGGCAGTTTCAATTTGAGATGGCAAGCGTGAGGTCATCCTCTCACTTTGGGCCTAAAAAGACCAAATGATCATTTCCAATCAGTTTCTGAGTTTCAGATGATGTATTGTAGCCCTATTGATTTCAATCAATCAACAAGCTTTTATTAAGTGCTTACTACATTCTAGGTCATGTGCTAAGCAGTATTTGATGACTTAAAGGTCACATCTGATACAGATTTCTGAGCTCCTAGCCCAAAGAATAGGGTCATGCCATTGTATTCCGTTTAACAGACATTTCATGGTGGGATCATAGACTTAGAACAGGAAGGGACCCAAGAAGAAATGAGTCCAATAACTGAGTTATTCCACCAGTATAGATATCTTGGACAGGCAAGTGAATAAGAGCTGAGACCAGAATTAAGCGAGAAGACAATGGGATGGATGACCTTTGGAAAACTAGTAGTTCATTGACTTTCTCTAATCCTCTCTTTGAAACAAAGGGCTATCTTTTGAACACCAAGGTTCTTCCAGTGATCTTGTAGAGCTCCAAATCCTTCTCTGAAGAACTGAAATTTAAACTACCTAGTGGAGAAGCACATGGTGAACATGACTAGGCCTCAACACAGCAGCTTGGGGCGTGCCAAGCGAGTGAGGCTTGGTGAAAAGAAAATTTGGATTGAGATTCCTACCTCTGATGCCCTCACCCATTGTGATCCCTGGTTTCCTACAAGACTCAGCTCCACTGCTGCCTTCTGTAAGACCCCTCTCCTGTCTCACTTGCCCACTGGGATAGTGCCATCTCCTTCACTGGTCAAGATAATATTGTGTCTATCTGTCTTATGTCTATACAAACATGTACCTGTTTTGTATGTTCCTGTTGTCTTTCCCATCAGAATATAAGTTCCTTGAGGGTAGGGAACATTTCTGTTTTATCTTTATATCTTTTAGCACACACTATGTTCTTTAAAAACATTTATTGCTTTAACTTATCTGAGCCTAAATTTCTTAAATTGTACAACAAACAAACAAAAAATCTAATAAGGAATTGACTTAGCTGGCCTCTAAAGTCACTTCCAGCTCTAAACCAATGATCCTATGATCCTCAGCTTCCCCACGTGTAAAAGGGAGGGTTTGGACTTGCTGGTCTCCAGGCTCCACCTCTGGATATAGGACCTTTTGCTCAATGGAGTAAAGAACCACAAAAGGTAGGAGTGGAAGAGCAGATGAGGTGAGAACATGGTGAGCATGAAAACAACCATCCCCAGCCTGCGTGCTCCATTCACATGAGGTCAAAAGAAAGGAGTGAAGGTCCCCAGCATGTTGAGTAGAGTCTCATAGCAAATTTATGGGCATACGTAGGAGAGATTTGAACAAGATAGGCAGGCATGGATGGGCTGCAATCTGTGAAGCTGGGACAGCTCCACGAGAGTACTGGACTATTTACCTAAATCAGTCAGATCTGATTAAAATGAGCCTCTGAGCCAAAGGATGGGGTTCTAGAGCTCCCTGGTGAAGAGTGGAGGTATCTCAGCAGTGGTTTTCTCCCTAGAAAAGGTCCCACTGACCTGTTTCAGGACCATTCCTTAAATGCCACATAGCGTTTTGCCCTTTACAAAGTTCTTTTCTCCCCATGCCCTCCTGAGGGAGCTGGTACAAGTATTATCTTACAAATGAGGAAGGCGAGGGGGGCCAAGTGATGGTTACAAAGTCAAGAGTCTGGGCCAGAACAGGAACTGGGATCTTTTTGGTCTAAAAGCAGCTCTCTCTGCACTTCATCAGGGGTCTAAGGAAGGAAAGGCTGGCTCATCACTTAACACTCAGCCTCAGTTTCTTCATCCAAAAAAAATGGAGAAAGTTATAGCAACTGGCTCATAAAAGTGTTGGGAGGATCAAGCGAAATAAAGCTTGGAAAATGCTTTATAAGTCTTAAAGCCTTATATATTAGATATCATCATCATCATTATCATTTTAATTCCTTACCTAGCACATTATTCATGATACCACATTCTGATAATTTTATAGGGGATATTGGACGGATTCCCCCAACTCCAATAAAATTGTCAGGGCAGACACTGCCCATGTTCCCGCCATCTTCTGCTACTGGATCGGGCCAGTCCTCTCTTTCCTTTTTCATTCATAACCATTATGATCATCTGGGAGGAAGATAAAGAAAGATTGTTCAATCCAAAGTGAGAACACTTACATCTAATACACTCCTATATTTCTTTTTATAAAAATTTTATATCTCTTGTTTTTTATATCACCTTCATTTCCCAATATTTTCTTCTCTTCCCAACCCAGAGTCATCTATTATTTAAAAAAAGAATAAAAAAGCAACTCAGCAAAACTATCCAATACATTAAATTAGTCCAGTGATGTATAGTGCTCCATATCCATAGTCTCCCTCCTCTGTAAACAAAATGGAAAGCATACTGCCATATCTCTTTGTCATCATTGGCCATCTGACTCTATTACCTCCTTGAGTCTCTATCTATATAAGAAAAAAAATTAAAGGAAAAAAGAAAATCACTTAACCTCTCACTTATTTTGCCAAATGCAGTAATTTGGCCCAATCAACCATTCAACCCTCTAGGCCAAGATCAAGTATGCACGGTCATAAACCAAGACTATTCTGGAACATGGGATGTCAAAGCTGGAAGGGATGGCCATTGAAAGGTTTGGCCAAAAGAACACCTGAGTGTACATTCCAGCTCTGATACAAGACACTTAGGTGGCCTTGGTTATATCACTTCTAATTCCTCTGGACTTTGTTTTCCTCCCCTGTGTAATGAGAGTCGGACCCAATGACCTCTGAAATGCCTTTCTAACACTAAACGATAATCCTATAATCATCTGATCTTCTGAATGACCCTGTGGGGTTAACAATAGAGGCGTTTCTTACCTTTATCATTTTACAGATAAGGGAGCCAGGGATGAGAGAAGTGACTGGCCTACAGTCAGAGTTAGTCAATGCTCAAGGCTGGGGTTGTTCAGAGATCTTTCGGACTCTGGCTGTCTACTGAGTTCGCTAGGCTGCCCAAGCCAAAGACCCAAAGGGAAACCCAGGGGTTATCTAGTCTGACCCCTTCATTTTTACCAGTGAGGATAAGGGCCCAGAAAAGCTGATGAGACTTGCCGAAAGTCACACGGTTAGTAAATGATGGATCCAAAGGGAGGTGTTCTGACTCCATACCTAAACCTCCCTTCACCACACCGGGATTGCCCAAGGTAACACAGCTGGCACCAGAGCACTGGTACCAGAGCCCAGCTCTCCCAGCTGAACCCACTGATAGCCCTCCTCCACCACACTGTTTTCCAAAAACCATTCTCTGACCCAGTGGTGATTTTGTGGGATTGCACAGAGCTGGTCACTGAGCATTTCATGTACTTCCTTTACATGCCAAGGTCTCTAGAGCTTCTTGCATGTGAGGTGGGTGAGATTAAGATCTAAGAGGGGATTGAGAAGGTGGGAAAAAGGAGCCAGTGACTGTTGGCTGGACCAGTTTCAATTTCTCATACCGGTTTTTTTCCCACAGGAGTGGATTTATGATGTGTCCTTTCCTATTCTAACAAGGAACTTTAAAAACTCGGATATTGTTGGAAAGCTTAATAAATATAGTATTTTGGGGGCAAATGTTAGATTCTCGACAGGGACAATTTTTCTTTCTCTGTTTTCTGCCCCTGGACGGGGCCAGTCATCTCTCCCCTTCCTCATTAATAACAGTTATAAGTAAACTGTGAGAAAGGGGAAGAAAGGCTTGGCCAATCCAAAGTGAGAACCCTGAAAAGGTCAGTCCCATAAAGCATCCTACCATTACTCACAAACTGGGCGAGACATTACCCGTTATGATTCTGACTTTTCATGGGACCAAACTCCAAGGGGAGCAGAAAATGGCACCAAATGAATCCATCCCATTAAAAAGAAACCCTAGAAGGAGAGAGGGCAAAACAAATAATTCTCTGGATCTGTCTTTTATCAACTGAAGCCCAAACCATGGGCCCCTCTGGAGTTCAGAGCCAGGAGGAGGAAAACTATGGCGGCCAGTGATTTAAATGTCTCATAAGCCTTTGTCTCTGCTGTGCCACAGGCCCACCAGAAAAATGTGATGTGAGAAAGCCAGATGGTATGAATGTACCGACTCACCGAATCAATCTCCCTCCCAATAGCTCCAATCGAAGATCTGAGATATATAAAGTGCTCCACCCAGGAGTTGTGTGGGGCTTTTTAAATAGAAAGTTCTTCTGTCATGTTGGCCAGTGCCCAAAGTTTGTCTTACTGAGCTGCCCCAAACTGCTAACATTATTTATTTACTGAGCTGATCCCCTGGCTCATTGCAAAAAGATGTTCCAAATGCCTGAACTCGAGCTCAAAACTATCAACGATTCTGGTTAGTGTTTCTGGGCTCCCCCGTCCCCTTTGGATGGTCATCCACTCCTTTCCCTTCCATGTGAGCTTGCCTCCTATGGAGAAACAGCGGATAGCTGTTTGCCCCCAGGCATTTGCCCCTTCTCTTTTTTTCTATCTTTCTGCTTTCCCATCCAAGAAAGAAACCATGCCCTCTCTGTCTCCTCTTGCTAAGACCCAGGGTATTCCAAAGGGGTTGTGCATACCTTCTCTTAGATTCCTACTGTAATAACTTGACCTTTATTTTTGAAAAATTAAAACAGTTGGAAATGTTTTTGAACAGTCATTGGTGCCAACACCAAGCTTGATATTCTCTGTCCTAAGGCAGAGCTTCAGCCAGATTCATCCCCAGGGGAACGTTGCTGGGATGTGTAAGAGTAATTCACCCAACGAAGTAAATTTTGACTAGAATGCACAGTCCTTTGGGGGAAACTCCTGGAAAATTCTCATAAAAACATGGCTGAGCCCTTTCTGCTCCAAGAGTCTGATTCAAGAAGAAAGGCCCTCTACTCCCAGCAATACTAGAGGGAGTAAACGTTTGTAAATCTGCCCCTTGTCCACTGGACAGATGCTAGACTTGATTCTTTTCTCCCCTTGGGTCCTGTAGTTTGTTTTTTTTTTCCAGGAAGCAAACCAAGGAACAACGAAGAGTCAAAACTTAAATCATAGCCCCTGAGAAAACGTATATCCAAAGAATTACTACTTTGTTTGCTAGGGCCTTCTGTGTCTTGGGTGTGGCCTCAGAGTGACTTCAGCTGTGCGCATCCCTCCCATGGCCCAGCGCCCTACGTCAGCCTGACCCCGATCCTGGGGGTGTTGGGCTAAAGCATTGACTTTAACAGACGAGCCCCAGAGGGCCGAGCAAAGTGAATGCCTTCGTGGAAACACAACCCCACATACCAACCCTCTGAATACTAGCATCTCATCAAGGGATGGAGGGGGGACAGGCCCTTGAAAAAATGATTGCTAAAATTTAAATCACTCTTACCAAAAGAACCTTGTGTGTTTGAAAAGCACGAGGCAAAAAGAGCCGATAAAAATCAACTTTAATCAGATGGAGGCACTCTCTCCTCCCCTGAGCCCCCACCAAGAAATCTCCGTGAAGATCCGGGTTTCCTGCCTCTCTATAAGTGTCTAGTAATAGCTGGTATTTCTGTCATGCTTCAAGGTTTGCAAAGCACTGTAAATACGTGATTTCATTTGCTCCTCACAACTCTATAAGGTGGGTACTGTTATTCCCATTTGTGGATGAGGAAGCTGAGGCTGAAGAGGGCTATGAGACTTGCTAAGTAAGTATCTGATGCAGGATTTGAACTTGGGTCTTCCCAATTCTAATACCAGCCCCTTCGTCCATTGTAACACTTAGCTGCTGCCCTGAAAAGGGTAGAGAACAGCTGAGGGAGGAACAAGAGGCGTCCAAATGGACAAAGATTTGTTAAGTATGGTCCCTGCCATCATGGAGCTTACCTGACTAAGTGAGGTGCTGCTTTCAAAGAAAAAATGTCCCTGGTCACTCACTAAAATTGCCTGTCTGTAGAGCAAGAGTGTGCTTGGGCCCCTCGATAACTTTGCAGGGGGAGTATTTCTGCCTCCCAAACTGGCAAACAGCCGATTCAGAGCTTAACTCGGTGGATTGTCTAGAGTCCCGGGGCGGGGAACCTTTGGCCTTGAGGCCTCATGTGGCCCTCTAGGTTCTCAAACTTCATGGAACAAATCCCCTTCATAAAAGGATTTGTTCTGTAAAACCTAGACTCAGTTAAAAGGCTGTACCCAAAGACCTAGAAGACTGCATGTGGCCTCGAGGCAGCAGGTTCCCCACCCCTAGACTCTAAATTTAACCAAGTGATGAAAAAAATGTTAATAATTCAGATAGATTTAACAGTGTGTGGTGCCTAGATTTTTTTTTCTTTCAGGAAACCAGTTGTTAAACATGGATGCCCTGAAGCAAATTATTGGGAGGGAGGAGAGGGAGTAGCCAGCAGCACAGAGGATCCTCATTTTACAGATGAGGAAACTGAGGCCCAGGAAGGCCAATAAGTGCCAGCTGTGCCCAGTGGGGTCCCCGCTAATGTCTTTCTGACAAGTTGTTGGACGCCCTTACCATCCCTGCTGCTGCTGCTGCTGCTTGTTTCTGTTTCTGCTGCTGCCGCTGCTGCTGCCACAAAGCTTCTACAGATGCTGCCATCCCCACCCCAGCCGTGTTGGGCCTGTACTCCACCGTCTTCACTCTGAGACTTTGGAGGTTTTGATCAGTGGATAGATGTAAGACCTTCCATTCAAATCTTTCCATGAGTGCAGAACTTCTTAACCCGGACTCTAGGACCTTGGCTTTTTAACACATGTTTTTTTCAATATTTCAATTCATTTGAATTTCAGTATCATTGGTGTCTATGAATTTTATTATTTTAAAATCATGATTCTATAAAGGGGTCCATAGGTTTTACCGGCCTGACAAAGATGTTCATGACCTAACCATATTAACAACAAAAATAGCATTTGAAGTACCTCCTATGTGCTCGGTACTGTGCTAAACACATTACAAACACTATCCCATCTGATCCTCAGAACAGTCTTGGGGAGTAGATCCTATTATGATCCTCATTTTAAAGTTAAAAGAACTGAAGCACAGGATTGAAGTGACTTGCCCAAGACTACTAAGTTTCTGAGGACATGCCAGACCAGATGCTTTCCTCTTGGGAGCTGAGGGGATCAGAGGAGCTTTGGCTCTGTCATTTGGAATGATCCCTCCTCCAAACTGCTACCTCACTTTGGCTCCTAAAGGCTCTGCCTTCACAATTCACTGCTTGTGAAGCACAGTCAGACACAGGGGTCCCTACTAGTCTTTGAAGCCGTCTAGCCATTACCTAGATGGAGAAGTCTGATGAACACAGCCCCGCTTTACTGTTCTGTGGACAGGAACACTCAGCAGGATCAAAGGCCGATGAGGTGGCTATTTTCAAAGGCATTTTGCCCAATTTTCTCGTGCTGTCTGCAAAAGGAAACTTTAAAGGTCCCACCTACCTGCACTCATGACTTTGTTTATTTACATTTCCAGTCTCATTTGGAGACATGAATGGTCTTTTTATTATGCAGAGGTTACAAGCACATCACAGCCTGAGATGGGGCAATATGTTTTGGATGTCTGGATAGATGCCTCAGTAGAATTAGATTGGGCTAGTATACCAAAGCAAGGGGAAGTAGTATTTAGTGAACCATAGAGAAATGGCTGGTCTCATCTAAAGGCACTTGAAAAAGGTGGTGGGGTCATAGTGGACCACATGCCAAATAAGAATGAAAAATCTGCTATCCTTAAGAAGGAAAATAAGCCATGCCAATATGAATGCAAAACAAGAAATATAGTATCTATGAAGTAACTCTTTTGGGAGGGGGCGGGGAGTTCTTTTTTGGCAATTTTTAAAATTTTAAACTTAAATACAAAATGAGAAAAGAAAAAAAAATGCCATGTACACAGCAGAATATAAGAGAGGATTCAATATAAAACAATACATTTCCATTTTAAGAAAATCTATTCAATGAATACTCCACATTGTTTTCAAAGCTGCCCAGCTTTTCTTTTTGTTATCTGCTGTGTACTTTTTACTTCTTTTTTTTAAACCCTCCCTCCCCACCCCCACAGGTATGCATAGATATCTATAAACATACAGAAATATAATCACAGACATATATGTAAGACTGTACTAGGCTTATTTCCCCCCTGTCCTCTGTTTCTCTCAGGGTGTATAGCATCTTCCTTCATAAGTCCAAGTCTTTCTATGTTTTTCTAAATCAACCAGCTCACATTTTCTACACCACAGCCATATTCCATCCCATTTGAGAGATTGCCTATGAAAGTTTTCCTTTCAATTTTCTGCATTCATTCTATTCTTTACTACATAGGTTTTATTTAGGCAAGAAAAATTTCAATTTAAAATCATCAAAATTGTTCTTTTTGCATTTCAGTGATGCTCTCACCTCATAATATAGTTTAAGGTCTGACACTGCTGAATTTACTTCCTTTACATCTTTTTCTCCTGATTTCTTTGAAAGTTCTCACTTTTTGTTCTTCCAAATGAACTTTCTTATTGTTTTCTCTAACTCAGTAAAATACTTTTTTAGTAAGTTAATCGGGGCATTGAATAAAGAGATTAGTTAAGTAAAACTTTCATTTTAAAAACTGTATTGGCTTTACCTACCTATGAACAATAAATATTACTTCAATTATCTAGAGCTGAGTTTATTTGTATAAAAAGTGTTTTACATTTATGTTCATATAGTTCCTGTATCTACTTTGGCAGGTAGACACTCAGGCATTTTATACAGTCTAGGTATTTGAAATGGTCTAAAATCATATTGAATAATATTGCTGACACATAGTGTAGTTTCTCTATTTTTCACTTTTGATTAAATCTACTTTAACTTTGTCTGAGATCAGGACTACTGTCTCCACTTTTTTTAATACTAAAGTCTCCTCCTGCCCTTTATTTTTCCTTTGTGTGTATCTCTCATTTTTATAATGTTTCCTAAAAACAACACACTACTGAATTTAAATTTTTCATATGTGATATAAGTCTAAGCAGAGGTTCTTAATTCTTCGTGTGTGTCATGGAATCCTTTGACAGTTGAAACCTATGGGTCCCTTCTCAGAATAATGTTTTTCTTTTTAAATCATATTTGAAGGAAATGCTCATTTTCAATTAGAGGTTAATGAAAATAAAGATAAAATTTTTCTCATCGAAATTCACGGATCCCCTGAAATCTGTCTGTAGGAAGATCTATGGACTCTAGATTAAGAATCCCTGCTTTAGAGGAAAACTAAAACTAAGCAATAGGATCCTTCATCTGTGGTACTCCACAAGGGCATTGAAAGAGGAGTGTGCTTAGATAGCAGCCTAACTCTACAACCACAGCTCACCATTAGATGGTAAAAACAGAGGCAATGTGGTGTAGTGAACAGGCTTGGAGGAAGTCAGGAAAACTTGAGTTTAAATACCACCTCTGATCCTTTCCATTTGCTTGACTTTGGATGGACCACCAACCACCCTGAGCCTATAAGGACTGGCTACTAAGTTGTATATGAGTTTCCATCTGAAATCACAGACTCCTTTGACGGTTGGGGGGTGCATTGGGTAGAGCTGTTGACCTGGAGTCAGGAAGATCTGAGTTCAGATTCTGCCTCAGAAATATACTAGCTCTGTGACTCTGGACAAGTCACTTCACCTTTCTCTGACTCCACTTTCTTATCTATAAAACAGGAATAATAAACATTATCTACTTCACGGGGTTGTTGTGAGGCTCAAATGAGTGAACATGCATAAATAGCTTTGTAAATCTGAAAGTTCTGAATGTATGCTAGCTGTCTCTAGGTCTTCTTATATCATTCAACAAGTACTCTGCACTGTACACCCTCTATAACCTTGGCAAACACCTTGGGTGAGTGTACATGGTCCAGTTTTATTCCTCACTCTATATGCACAGGTTCATAGACCTACAGTTGGAAGGGACCCAAGAGGCATTGAGTGACCTTGCCCAAAGTCACAGAGTTTGTAAATATCAGAGTCAGGATTGAACCCGGATCCTCTGATCCCAAATCCAGGGCTCCTTCCATGGTACCATGAGAGACTCATCCAAGTTATCTCTGCTGATTTATTTTGCATGATTCTGCCTCGTAGGTAACATTTTGCTCTTCTTAAATAGATTCCACTTACAAATAACACAACAAAGTCTTGTATTTTCCTATACATTTTGGTCAGTTACATGACGATAAAGATAAGGTCTATTGACAAATGTCATTGGGCTAAGCCCTCTTATTTTCTTCTCAAATCTCAGAAGGCCCTGAGAATGCCCTTGATACTTATGTAGGTTATTTTTTTTTAAAGATTTTATAGCCTTGGGAAGTAAGTTGGTGATTATATTTTTCAATTTGCCTTTTTGGGGGGAGGGGAGTAATAAAAAGGTGCATGATTCTTTCCAGGAGTTTGATATTGTCGTCTCTTTCAACTATCTAGCCCCAAAAAATAATCAGATTCCAATGTCCTTCCCCCACAGTGGTCCTTAATAGCTTTTCTTCATTCTTCTCATGCTAGAATTCCAGATGCTTGGACCCATTTCCACCAAAAAGAAAGCATCTGATTTGCATTATTAGTAATATTAACATTTGTTTGATATGGGAAGAAACCTGGACCAAGTGGATATTTCAGCCACAATCCTAGCTGGGCCACTAATAAACTGTGTGACTTTGCACACGTCCCTTCCCTTGTGGGTCTCAGTTTCCTTGTATATAAAATGAGGGGTTTGTCTAGGTGACTTCTGAGGTCTCCCCCAGCTTCTGTGATTCCAGAATCATGTCCAAAGCAGACCCTGGTGATGCCAGGAACCTAACTTGTCCCATGATCTGTGGTGCCATTCCCCTATATCAGCTTAGTGATGACCCTGTGAGTAGCTGTCCCAGCACATAAGAATAGGACAACAGCTTGGACCTTGGTACATACAGGACCAAATTCCAGAATCATTCCCATCAATTTCCCATCTGGCCACAAGGGGGCAGGGTGAAGCAAGTATTCACCACCCTACGTACCTTAAGTCGGGAAAACGGTGTCAGAATGGTAAAAAGCTGGGGACCGGAAGATGCCAGGTGAGAAGGGTATCCAGTTCTGTCCTGAGGAGCTCACTTGAGTTTGAGTTTCCGTGAACATAGGCTGAGGCCTTATTTTTCTAGCATGACGCTTAAAAAAAATAATAATTATGGGTCCTTTTCTGTCCCATTCCCCTTATTCAATAGAAAGAAAACTGGCTCTGAAGATGGAGACCGAAATCCAAATGCTTTCCTCTCACCCCCATGTTATCATCCATGTGACCTTGGAAAAGTCACTTCAATTCTTTGAGCCTTTGTTTCCTCATCTGTAAGATGAGGGAGTTGGACAACATGGACTCTAACATTTCTTCCAGCATTAAAATCTATGATCTATGTCTTCTGTAGAGTCACAGAACTAGTAGGTATTAGGGGGTGGGATTTGAACTCAGGTCTACATTCACTATATCATGTGGCTATTCAGTTGTTTTTCAGTCCCGTTCAACTCTTCATGACCCCATTTGGAGTTTTCTTGGCAAAGATACTGGAGTGGTTTGCCTTGTCCTTCTCCAAGATCCTCATTTTACAGATGAAGAAACTGAGGTAAACAGGGCTAAGTGAATTCAGGGTCACACAGCTAGTATCTGAAGCCAGGTGTGAGCTCAGGAAGAAGAGCCTTCCTGATTCCAGACCCAGGGCTCTATCCACTGTGCTGCCCCCTTAATTATGCAGTATATGCATATATCTTACAAATTCATATTAAAATTTCATCACCGAAAATATCATAAATGTAATATTACAAAGTGATATAGTTTCTAGTATGTTGGCATCAAGATGGAATGCTGGATTTGGGTTCAAATTTGGCTTTGGGTATGAGATCATGTGCTAATCACTTAATCTCTCTGAACTCCAGCAGCTCTCCAAGACTCATCTACATCCGAGACACCCTCTGCAGACCGATTGCTATCTTCATCTTTGTAGCGTCCAGGGAAATGACCCATCTTTGACATTTGTATTTTGATAGCTAGATCCTGAAATGGGGAAAGAAAGAGGAAAATATGAAGCTCCTCAGAGGGCCCCTCGATCATGGCATAATCGAAGCTTGGATAATGCAGGTGAATGTTATAGAAAAGTTGACTTTCTGCAGGCAAACCAGACCCCAGAGAGGGTCAACTGTCTTTCAGACTTCTTAGGGAGACATCATTGGATTTCTATCCCATTCCATTTTCTTTATATTTCTAACACAAATGAATTTCAAGTGCTTTATTGATGACAGCACTCAAAATGGATTTCCTCCCTGGAATTTGCTCTCTGAAGATAAGATCTGGTTGGAGATTAAAATAAACTAAGCTGTTTTAGAGAAAAAGGACCAGTTGCACGCAATGATCCATAGTGCCACGTGGTGGCGCCAGATCCCCACTATATGAAAGGTTCCCTAGCAGACATTTACAAGAGCCTCAAGGTCTACAAGGTGTTTCACATCGCGGATCTCTCATTCCACCTTCACAGCGATGCGGTGAGGGTAGCGCTGCAAGGCTCACATTCACTCTAACGGCAGAATCTCTCAGCAGACTTGATAAAGGGGGGAAATAATCAAAAAAAGAGGCAGGTGCTGAAGCTTTGGATGGTGAAATGTTCTCTTCCTGAGGCTAGGTCACTCTAATGGGAAGGGTCCGGCACCCCGGAAACCTTAGAAATTGAGGTGTTGGCTTCTTGAAGGCTATAGTCCTAGGGAGGACTACCTGGGGCAGTGAAAATTGAGTGACTGGCCTAAGGTTGCACAGAATCAGAAGGAAGAGAAGAGACATTTGTGGATTTTTTACATATATTATTTGATTCCCACAACCCTAAGAAGAGGATACTCTAGGAATAGTTTCCCCATTTTACAGATGAGGAAACCAAGGCACAGAGGAGAAGCTGCTTGTTCACGGTCAAATAGCTAGTAAGTTTGGGATGTTTTGTCTTCCAGACCGCAAGTGCAGGGTGTTATTTAACTGAACTGCAATCAGGAGGCAGTGTGTGGGAAAGGCAGAGGAGAAGTAGTCTGGAGAGATCTCAGGCTCGTTGGGTTTAGAGCTGGAAAGGACCGTGAGGATCTTTTAGCCCAACCCTCTCATTTTACAGATGAAGACACAGAGGGCCAGAGAAGGAAGGGGACTTGGCCAAGGTCACACAGGCAGTAAATGAAAAAGCTGGAATTTGCTTCCAAATTCAAGATGCTTACAGAGGCTTACCCTTGTAGAGGCCACTTCCCCTGACTGGGCCTCAGTTTACCTATTTTTCAATGGGTTAGGAGTTGGACTAGGTGACACTTTAGGACCCTTCCAACTCTAAATCGGCCCTCTCTGACTATATTCAGCATCTACTAATAAAGGGCACTCTTGGGACAGCCACCGCTGATCAGACAAGAGTTTGTTCATTACCTATTATTTTTTAAGTCAATATTTTATCTATTTTTATTAAATAAACACAGCTATTGTCTTCATATGATATCTGAAGTCTCTTTCAGCTTTATAGTCTATGATTCTATCAAATACAAAAAAAATCCAAGGATTTATAATATATAATAATGTATAATATTGTCAGCAGAAGTGCAAGAGAGTTGCTGTACACATAGAAAGGTTAAGAGACTGGATCACAAAAAAGAGTGTAAAAACCATCTCTAGATTATACTGTCTTCCCAAGCTGTCATCTTGTATCTTTCCTTCCTTTCTCAGTCAAATTTCTAGAAAAGATTTCTCCATGAATTGCCTCTACTTCCACTTTTCTCACTTGTTTATTAACCCTTTGCAACCTGACTGCTTGATTTATCGCTTAACTAAAACTACTCTCTCCAAAGAAACCCATGGTATCTTCATTACAAAATCTCACCCCCCTTTTGCATCCCTCATCCTTCCTTTTTTTTTGACATTTTTTCCTTTTTATTTAATATGTTTAGTTTTCAGCATTGCTTTTCACAGGAGTTTGAATTACAACTTTTCTCCCCATTTCTACCCCCCCCCCACTCTAAGATGGCGTATATTCTGGTTTCCTTGTTCCCCAGTCAGCCCTCCCTTCTGTCACCCCACTCCCCTCCCATCCCCTTTCCCTTCCTTTCTTGTAGGGCAAGATAAATTTCTATGCCCCATTGCCTGTGTATATTATTTTCTAGTTGCATGAAAAAAAAACTTTTTTACTTTTGAATA
>CM053623.1:15004316-15021875 GCA_028646595.1 Phalanger gymnotis
TTGGTCTTCTTTGTCAACAAAGAAGGATTCCAGAATCTGAGACTGAATCTGGGTGTGTTTTCACCACCTGGCCATATTCCCATCCAACTTACTTGACCCTTGAGTTTTTCAGCAGGGTATGACTGCTTGTAGACTAAAGAGTTCTATGTTCCATGCTTGGGCAGATGCGCTGCCACACCAGCACTCCTCCTTCCCCAAGAACCCCCTAACTTGGACTGGGCTTAGATCTTCAGCAGGCTCTTCACTCCTGCTCTGATCAGCCACTTAATTCCTCCCACCAGGTGGGCCTGGGGCCGGAAGCAACCGCAGCTGTAGTTCTGTAGCTGCCCCACCTCCACTGCCCCAGGGCGGTGGCCGAACCGCAAACTCAGTCCCCGCAGCTTTTCCCACTAATCCTCTCTGTTGTCTTTGCTGTTTGTGGGTTGAGAGGTCCGGTAAATGCCACAGCTCACTGATTCAGGGCGCTAGGGCACACTCAGCCTGGCTCCTGGTCTGGTAGGTCCGCGGTCTGGTCAGTCCGCGCTGCCCACGCTGGGCTCTGCTCAGCTCAGCTCCACTCAGCTCCACTCCCCTCAGATCCCAGCTCCGTGCAGGATAGACCTTACCCAGAGACCATCCAGGCTGTCCTGGGCTGGAGCCCAGCTTCCCTCCGCCACTTTGTGGGTTCTGCAGTTCTAGAATTGGTTCAGAGCCATTTTTTATAGGTTTTTGGAAGGACTTGGTAGGGAGCTCACGGTAGTCTCTGCTTTCCAGCCACCATCCCATTACCTATTCTTTACCACACTTCTCCAAAATAGGTCAGTTTAGTGAGTGCCTGATTCTTCCATTTGACAACCAGAGCCTGGGGTTTCGAGATCTGGGCAGGAAGGCCCTTTGTGGGTTTTCCCAGGACTAGAGGAATTTAGTGTCTCATTATAAGAGAGTTTTGGGCAACTTTGAGGAGTGTGTTGAACTGAACTCCCTAGCCTCATTATGATAATGGGAGACCAAGAGAAACTATCAAGGTTCCAGGGGGCCCTGGGCACAATTAGGATATTAGTAACTAACATTTACTGTATTGTAAGCTTGACAAAGCACTTTCTTTCCAATAACCATATGGAGTAGGTGATGTAAGTATTATTGCCACCATTTTACAGACTTGCAAACTGAGGCTCAGAGAAGCCTAGGGGCTTGCCCAGTCATGGTTGTAACAGAGGTGGGGGTGTGTGCACACACCCATCAGTTGGCCAGAGTGATGCAACCTCTCCATGCTGAGGATGCTGGGAAATGGCTTCCAGGAGAATCACGATGATATGTAAAGAAAGCGTCTTGGAAAGATGTGAAGCATGTGTAGACATTCTCTAACTGACCCTGATTGGCTCACCAGACCCCAGCATCTTCCATGTAGGAAGGCAGCACCAGCAGAGGATGTTCCTGGGGGCTGTGCCAGACCCTCATTCCAAGGCTAAAAAATGACAAGAACCAGGACTGAGAACTTGGTCTTCTGAATCCAAACCTCATGCTGTATCTCTTCTACTAAGTGCAGTGCTTGGCACATAATAAGTGCTTAATAAATGTTCTTTCACCCATCCATCCATCCACCCATTCATACATGTATTCCCATATATGGTGCTGCTTCTGATGCCAGCACATTTTGTCTTTGGGACTCCCCTGCTTTGCCTCTCATCCTCCCCTCCCTTTGTCCAGCTTACCCCAAGCTCCCTGGCCCCACCCAATGCCATGTTCCTTCTAAGAAAATAATCAGCAGCCGTCTTAGGTTCCTAGAATAGAGAGCTGGAGGGGATCTTGAGAGAACATTTAGACCAACCCTCTAATCTTGCAAATGAAGGGACATCTAAGTGACCTATCCAAATCCTACAGGGAATGAGGAGGGTGAGGTGGGTTTCCAACCTGGTTCCAAATGCAGGCTTCCTCCCCCCGCCTCCACATTGTGCCATAAAACTAATAAGACTTGAGGCAGCAACTTAAGGCCTTACCTGTTTGAAAGCACTGACACTGTCCCTGCCCTCAAGGAGCTTCCATCCCATTGGGGAAGACAATATACACATAAGGAAGTATGTCATTTATTCATTTCAGTCTTATCCAACTCTTTGTGACCCCATTTGGGGTTTTCTTGCCAAAGATACTGGACTGATTCGTCATTTCCTTCTCCAGCTCATTTTGCAGACGAGGAAACTGAGGCAGAAAGAGTTAAGCGACTTGCCCAGGGTGACACAGCTAAGTGTCTGAAGTCACATTTGAACTCAGGTCTTTCTGACTCCAGGCCTGGTACTCTATCCACTAGGCCAGGCACCACATAACTTCCCTAAACAAGTATGTAAACATATTAAAAATACATTCAAACTAAATGGGAGTGGTGGTAGGATCAGGAAATGCTTCATCTAGGTGCCACCTAAGCAGAGTTTTGAAGGAAACAAGATATTTTAAGAGGCAGAGGGGAGATGAAGAACAGGCATTCTAGGCAGGGGACAGTCATACGCAAATACTAGAAGCAACTGTAATTTTTGTCTGGAAAGAATATTATCTGCTTATGACTTGGTAGATAAGTCCTAAGTCAGGAATGCTTAAACCGTTTTGTGTCCTAGACCCGTCTTGGCAACCTAGAGATGCCTATGGATCCCTTCTAAGAGTAATGTTTTAAATGCATCAAATATGCAGGATCACAAAGAAAAACAAGTATACTGAAATGCAGCCCTAAAAATATGTTTACAAAACAAATAAGTTCATGGACACCAGGCTAAGTGTGAGGTGCTCAGGGTCATGAAGCTTACGAATGTCAGAGGTAAGGTTCGCACCTACATCATCTTGATGCTTTTTAGAATAACTAGATAGTTGCCCCAAATATGCTTTGTGTTGTGTAGATGACATTACCCTCTTTCTGTCATGTCCCTGCCCCCTGTCACTCTCCAGTGGCAGGGCTGCTGCCAACCCTCACCATGGTCCCCATGCACACCATGTCTAAAAAGCAAAGCAAGCTGAATAAACATTTTAGAAATCGAATCGCTCTTATCTTTGTAATTTCCTTTTTGCTGCCTTTCCCTAAAGGATCTTTGCTCTCTGATTTTAAACTGCAGATTTCTAATCAAGCAAATAAACTCCTGAAGTCCATATTGAGAGAAGAGACAAAGGAGACAGAGAGAGATGGAGATACAGACACATAGAGAGAAACAGAGACAGAGAGAAAGAGAGACAGAGAGACACAGAGAGAGGGACAGAGACAGAGACAGAGAGAAGACAGACAGATAGTGAAAGATACATAGAAGGGAGGGAAAGATGGGGGGGGAGAGAGACAGAGAGACAGAAAAAGGGACAGAGACAGAGAGGAGAGAGACAGACAGACAGAGACAGAGAAATAGAGACACAGAGAGACAGAGAGAAGACAGAGACAGATAGTGAAAGACAGAGAAGGGAGAGAAAGACAGAGAGGGGAGAAGGAGAGAGAGAGAGAGAGAGAGAGAGAGAGAGAGAGAGAGAGAGAGAGAGAGAGAAAGAGAGAGAGAGAGAGAGAGGAACTGGGGAGAAGGGGAGGGAGGAGAGGTCAGGAAGACCAATCGAAGAAAAAGAAGTTGAAGTTTCAGTCATTGAGCCAACCCAACCAAATGCACTCCAGCTATTGGTGACCCTGCAACTCTGCATACTCACTCCTATGACCAGAGAGATGTTGGCTTTAGTCATTGTTAGGGCCTGAGATAGTAACTGCATTAAGAGAGACAACCTGGCGTAGTAGACAGGGCACTTTGCCCAGGTTCGAATCCTGCCTTTGAGATTTATTAACTGTATGACTTTGAGGAAGTCACTCCTCTCTAAGACTCAATTTCCTCACCTGAAATAAGAGATAATACTACCTAATATTGCCTATCTTGTGGGATTTCTGTGAGGCTAAAAGGAAATGATACACATAAAGTGCTTTGCAAAACCTGCTGTAGCAATATCCATTATTATTGTCACCTTGAATCTAACAGATAGCTCTGGGTTGTGGGGTGGCACACTAAGACAGAAGGGACCTTCCAGGTCATCTAGTCTAAGTTCATTTTACAGATGAGGGAACTGAGACCTGGAAACATAGAATCACTTGCCTCAGGTCCCACAGCTAGTGTCAGAGACAGAACTGGAAAAGAGCTTGGGTCCAGCTCTCTTCGCCTACATTCAGTGGCAGAGCCAGGATTCAGCTCCAGGGCTTTTGACCACAGTGTCTCCTAGATGGATAAGAAATACTGAACCCCCACCCAAAAGATGCCCCCATCCTGTTGGCTATAGAAAGTACCCTCTAGGGAAACAAAAGAGCAATCATCTGGTTGGAACCCCAGCTGCAGTCTGTGGAGCCCCAACCATGGAGGCTGACTCAACGCTTCAAGATGGAACATAGCTTCTAGGGACAGTGAAACATTTCCTTGGAGTACTTCTCTAGGTGGAAAGTCCTTTTTTTTAAGGCTCTTTCCCCCTTTTGCCCCCCCCCAAAGATATCTCTTAATGACATAGAACAGACTTAGTGTTTGCCATTCTGCTCCAAGGTCCCAACTGTTAAGGAGGAGGAGGAGGAGAAGGAGGAGGAGGAAGAGGAGGAGGAGGAGGAGGAGGAGGAGGAGAAGGATGGGGAGGAGATGACTTATAGCAGAGTGAAAGAAGCTTGGAGTCCAATGGCCCCAGAACAGTCTCTTCTCAGATATCTGTGAGGCAGGGGATGAGTCACTTAAACTCTCTGAGTCTCAATTTCCCCACCTGTATAAAAGAGGATAGGAGTATCTCTCTCACTGGATTGTGATGAGAATCAAATGGAACAACCAAAATCCTCAGCTACATAAGCTGAGCTATCATTGTTTTATTAAGGGCCCTATGAGCTTTGGACAGCAAATAGAATGCCCAGAGTCAGGAAGACCTGAGTTCAAGTCTGACCTCAGATTTGAGCTAGTAGCTAGGAGACTCTGGGCAAGTCATTTTACTTGTCTGCCTCAGTTTCCTTATCTGTAAAATGGAGGTAATAATAGCACCTACCTAGTTGTTGTGAGGACCAAATGCAATATCTGTAAAGTACTTTTCAAACCTTAAAGCACTACAGACATTTAGGGAGCTATTATCATTTATGTCGTTGCTAAGTGCTCCCGTATTGGAGACGTAGAGAAACGGGAAGTCAGTCCAATCTCTCACAATCTCTCTTTTGCTGTGTAAGTGTTGCTTCCCCTCTTAGACATTCCGAGCTCTTGGGGGTATCTCACAAACATCTTCGCATCTCTGTGCCTCACATAGTGCCTTGAATGTGTAATGGGTACATAAGAAATGTTTGCTGATTGACTGGTTATCCTTTGCATCCTCAGCACCTTGGAGAGCTCTTGGCTTACAATAGGTTCGAATAGTTCTCAGATCCTGAGCTGGAAGGGACCTGATTCAAGGCCACATTATCCAGTCCTCGCATTTTAGAGAGGGAAGGCGAGATCCAGAAATGACTCATAGGACCCCAGATCTAGAGCTGAGGTTCAAAGAACCAGCTTGAAGCCTCCGAGAGCCCATCATTAAGGTCCGATGGGATCATTTGCACCTCAGAGATTGCCAAAAGCTACAAATCAGGGCTTAATTTATGGTTTTGTTCATTTTTATACACTTAAGAAAATGACTGAGAAATTGTTGATAACATGGACTAAACTCAAAAGTGTGTCATGCATACATTTTTTCCTGGTGAGTCGGTTGTTAAACATTTGCCAGTATACCCCTGCTTAGAGGTTTATGTGGTCCAACTCCTTCATTTTTCACATCAGGAAACTGAGGCCCCGACAATCTAAATAACTTGCCTAAGGCCACACAGGCAGTATCAAAAGCAGGATTTGAACCCAAGTTCTCTGATTTCAAAACAAGTGCTCATTGAATTGGACTGGATTTTAAGTTTGAAATGAGACTTTAGCCCACAGAGCCTGCTGCAATTGGGAGCTCAAGACATTTGTGGAATAGCACAGACCCTTGCAAAGTGTGGCAGGACATAGGAAGACCCAGTAAGAGCTTCTGTTTTGGGGGTGCTTTGTACACGGCGAAGGAAAGGCCAAAGTCAAGGGAAGCCCTCCCAGCAGCTTCCAGAGCAAGCTCAATCAGAAGCACAATTCTGCAGACAAAGGAAAGTCACCTTTTGGACCCAGCGAGTTCTGTCTCTGGAGGCCAGGACTGGCTTGCTTAAGGGGGCAGAGGCTCGGCACCAGGCTGCCTGCAAGGAAGTGAATGTTCTTTACAAAAACTGTCTGCTAAAGCAGAGAAGAGCCATGTCCAGCACGGGAGATGCCAGGATGTCCTTGAAATATCTAAGATTCTTCTTCGATGATGCAATACAATGAAATGACCACTAGAGGTCAATACCAGCACAAACCAGAAGCAATGCGTCTTTCTAAAGAAAAAGGACTCTCAAGTAAATGAATAACGATGGCTTATATTTCTATAGTCTTTTAAGATCTGAAAAGTATTTAGATAGATTACCTCATTTGATCCTCTATCCTGCCAGGTAGATTCTATTATTATCATCTTTATTTTACAGATAAGAAGACCAAGGTTGGGAGAGGTCAAGTGTCTTGCCCAAAGTCACGCAGCTAGTAAGGATCAGAATCAGGATTAGAATTCAGGATTTCCTGACTCCAAGTCCAGTGTTGTATTCACCATGACATTTAGCCGCCTCTATGTGGGAGAGCCCAAGGGAGAGGGGTAGTCAGAGAAGGTATCCTGAATCTTTTTTTCTGACTGAACAACCCAATCCAGTAAGTGTTTATTCTATCCCTGCCATGTGTAAGCCACTGTGCTCAGTGCAGGGGATACAGAAACAACATTGAAAAATAGTCCCTGTACTCAAGGAACCCCATCCCCTTCTACTGAGGTACCTAGTGTGCTTGAGAACGAACTGAAAAAAACACAATTCATCCAAGATTTCCTGAACGTCCCAGGTGGTTGGTGCCCTCTGCCTGTGCAGATTACCTTGTATTTGCTTATCTGCATACATGCTGTATCTCTCAGGAGAATACATGCTGCAAAGAGGGCAGAGACATTTGTTTTGGCTTTTCAATTACAGCATAGCTTCTGGCATATAGTAAGCCCTTAGTAAATGCTTGTTGAATGAATGAATGAGAACAAAGATAGTCTTATGTATTCCATTTTGGCAATGAGGGAACTGAGCACACAGACCATTTCTCCAATTGAAAGCTGAATCTTGGCATTGGGTTTAGGGTCACCCAGAAAGTTATTTTGAAAGCCAAAGCGTGGTCCGTAGAGGTGGCAGTGGAAAGAGCAGCTTCTCTCCCTCAAAGAAAGTCCTGGGGGAGTTCTTTCACTCTGGAGTCTGGGAAGCTCAATGAAATTGTGGAAAGAGAAATGATTGGGCACCACTGGCCAGCTGTGTGTCTTTAACCCAGCAGCTTAACCTCTCTGTTTGTTCTCTGTCTTTAAAACAGAAATAAAGCTAGCAAAACCTGCCATCTCTGGCCACTGTCTTGTGGGTACACTATGAGCTGTGAGGAGAGCATCAGTTGAAACAAATTGAAGTAGGAAGAACTTGGCACTTGAAGACAAGATCAAAGCCTAGGTTTGGAGCCTACCTTCAGGGCTTATGAGCTGAGTGACCTTAGGAAAGTCACTTTATCTTCCTGGAACTCAGTTTCCTCATTTGTAAAAATGGGGTTCACAATCCTTGCATCAGCCACTCTGCTGTTGTGAGAAAAGTGTTTTGAAAACTTGAAAGTAGCCTCCAAATGTGAATTTTTATCATGAAGAGATGGGTATTAAAAAGTGCCTTAGAAATCATCGGAGGACCGAAGGGAGATGTAGTAGGAAGGCTGAATTTATAATCTCAAATATAATCATGTATATGTTTGAATGGTTCAAAATCGCAAGGTATGAGAGGTTCTCTAAGGAGAAAACAACACCGCAGCTGATCCGTGAACCAGCCTCCCCATTCCGACATCTTGACAAAAAGACTCCAGGCCCGGAAAGCCCACCTCACAAGAGTAACCAGGAGGCCACAGAAAAACAAGATAGTATTTAGCCAAATCATTTTTACTGGCCTCAAGTTCTTGCTCGCATTCCTGGGTCTACACAGGGGTAAGCCCTGCTTCCGCAGCTTCTGGCTTCCGCAGCTTCTGCTGAAACTATCTCTTGGCTCACCTTTCCTCGCAGCTGAGCCTCTGGCGTTCTCAAGCCCCGCCTCAATGACCAGAGACCATTGGTTCCCCAGTTGGCCCCTCTTAAGTCATTAATCTACACCCACACAGGTTTCACACCTGATAGGGCTTTGGGCCTGGGGCTTAGCACTTAACAGCTGAAAATACTTCCACTCAAAAGAAACAAAAGCCATACTAAGGAGACAATTTTGCTTAACAACACAGGAGACCAGGCACTGTAGGTAGAGCTGGGAAGTCATCCAACCATCTGCGAAAGCAACTCAAAACGTCACCCCTAAAGTCACTAAATTAGAGGTCCTTTGAACCTTGTAACACCACTACCAATTACTCAGGAGGCAGATCAAGGATGGAGGGAAAGGATCCATACATATTCAAATATTCAGATGCACTCTCTGGGTTGTAACAAAGAACTGGAAACAAAGTGGGAGCCCATCAACTGGAGGATGTGGTATGGAATCCATTGAACAGGAAGAAGTCACAAAAAGGATGGAGACAGAGAAACCTGGGACAGAGAAAGAATGAAATGATGCAGAGTCAGATAGAGAATCAGGATAGCAGTTTATACAATGACTAAAGTGATGTTAAGGGAAACAGCTTTGAGAGACTTTAGAACTCTGATGAATGCAAGGACCAATTATGACCTCAGAAGACTAAATATGAAGTATTCTCCCCACTTCTTGGCAGAGAAGTGGTGGACAAGGGGGACAGAATGAGATATACATTTTCAGACATGACATACATGTCACTGCTTTGTTTGAAACAAATATCCTGGTTTTTTTTTATAATGGAAAGGCTTGGGAGGAGTGGGAAGTTGTGGAATGGGAAGAGTTGGTGGATGAGGAGTAGAAAAGAAAAAAGCATCAATGAAATATTCAACAAAGAGGAGAGAAGAAAGTAATGAAGAGGAGACAGACAAGCGGGGCAGCTTTGTTGCTACTGTGTAAAATCAATAATGAAGTGTTTGTAATAATTCAGTGTCATCAAATCTTCTCTTTTCTGTTTTTTATATGTCAAAATGTTCATTCTTGCTAATGTTGGTGAAGTTCATGATAAAATAGAAATCTTTATTTTTTTAAAAAGGAAGTACATGGATGGGGCAGTGCTGGGAGTACCATGAGCTGGACTCAGAGGAGATAAAAAGTTAATCCTGGGTAAAGTAGACGATCAAGTTCATTTTATTCTTCTCAGGAGAAAGGTAGAAGACTATGGAGGCAGGACATTGTTGCTGTATTTGTTGGGTGGGGGAGAGGGGATTGCTTAACTATTTTTTTGTTAACAAGAGAGTGTCATGTGGGTGGGGGTTAGCATACTTGAAAATGACTCTTTTTATATCTACAGTTATGTATGTACACATATGTGTATACATATATATGGCCCCAATCAATTATCTTTACATATTTTTCAGTCATTTCAATTGTGTCTAGCACTTGTGACCCCATTTAGGGTTTTCTTGGCAAAGACACCAGAGTGGTTTGCTATTTCCTTCTCCAGCTCATTTTCCAGATGAGGAAACTGAGGCAAAGAGGCTTAAATGACTTACCCAAGGTCACACAGCTAATAAATGTCTGAGGACAGATTTGAACTCAAGAAGATAAGAATTCCTGACTCTGGACCTGGCACTCTGTCCACTGCACCACCTAGCAGCTGATATTACACACTTATGCACATATACATATACACATACATACACACATATATGGCATCAATCACACTTTTTAAACAATTTTGTAATGCCAGGCATTTTATTTGATTTAAGTCATTGGTTCCTTTGTGCCCAGTTGCCCCTGTCTCTGCCCTCAAAGCCTCCAGGCTTTGGGCTGCGATTCAGCCCCATGGGCTTCAGCTGAACTGGCTGGGTGCAGCGGGAAGCTGCCTTGTACACAGCCAGCGTGGGGGCGCTGCTTAGCAACGGGGCAAACAAGCGCTGGAGAGTGGGAAGGAAAAATGAGACTCACCAGGGGTGAGTGGGAGGACGGGAGGAAACTGGGGAAGGGAGGCGGGTCCTGGCTTCTGCCATAAATGGGGAGCATGAGAGAAATGCTAGAGGCCGGCGCATTGGCACTTGGAAGAAAGCAAGAAGGATCTCTGGGGAGAGCTGGGAACGTACCAGGAAAAGGGGAGGGGAGCAGGAGAAACTGGCATTGGGTGGGGGGGCACTGATGAGGGGTGTCAGCCACCCAGGGAGGGAACTTTGCTTCTCTGAGGAGATCCCCTAGAAAGGCATGCTGGGCACCAAGATGAGATGACAGCTTGACAGACTGTCCTTCAGCAGTAGGGATGGTTGGGGGGATGTCTGGATTTTCCAAGTTTAAACTTAAATGCCTGATATTGTGCAAAAGGCACCTGAATTAAAACCAAAGGACTGGTGTTCTAATGCTGTTTACTACCTGTATGAACTTGTCCTCTCTGGTCTGCAGATGCTTCATTGGTAAAATAAAGAGATTGGACCAGAGGGCTTCTGATTCCTAAAATCCTGATGAGCCTGTGGTTGACAATTTTAACTAATAAAACATGGTGCATATGTAGGCAAGGTTAGGGGTAGGTAGGACAGAAGGAGGAGAGAACAGAGTAGGGTTCACAAGTAGGGACCCTGTTTAATTTTGTTTAGATATACCCATTTAATTTCATTTATTTTTATTTATTACTTAAATAAAACCCATTCGAATACCCTTCCATTCCCATGTCCCCGGAAGAATTTCCAAGGTGGGAGGGACCCCAGGGGCCAATCGAGTCCAATCTATTCCTCAATATTGGCAGCCTTCTCCCATCCTATGGGCCGACATTTCTGATAAGAAGAGTCTCATGTACTTCAGATGATGTTCAGAGACTCCAGGAACAGTAACACATAAGGAAACAAAAATGTTCATCTGTCACTTAGGACACAAAGATGGCATATCCCTGGCTCTGATCTCCTTCCCCAGAGGACTCCAGGGAGCCTTACTCTGCTCTATGGCCATTTATCAAGCTTCTGTCCCTGGTCACGTGCCTCACAGACACCTGCCCAAGAAGCACCAGGTAGGACAGTACAGCTAGTTTGCATCAAAGCTGTTCTGGGCAAAGTGACTCAAAGTACCCTCCCTAGTACCAAGCATTCTGGCAAGGGCTAGCTCATTATCCATTGCATAGAATCTGAGGTCTGAAGAGACCTCAGAAGCCATTGAGACAACTCTTTCATTTTACAGCAAAAGAAACAGAGGCCTAAAGAGGGAGTCAGACATGGAATATCTAGGGGTCAAAGCCATTCCAAATGCAGTGCTTTGAGCACCAGACTAGGCTGTCTTTCACTTCCTGGACTGAATGGCTGTTAAGGTGTCTTCTAGCTCTAACTCAACGATATTGGGCTTTCTCATGGCAAACGTGACTTTATCATGGGAGCACAACAGTGGGAGGGTGGAAGGAGCCTTGCAGTTGGAGGACCTGGGTTGAAATCCCAGCTCTATGACTAACTAGCTATGTGATCTTGCACAAGTAACTTCCCCTCTCCAGTCCTCAGTTTTCCTCATCCGTAAAATGAGGGGGTTGGGCCCAAAGAAGGCCTCTTCCAGCGTGAGATCTGTGACCCCATGATCCCAGACTAGAAAGAGCATCAACTTTAGAGCAGCTCTGCCATTTCCCACCTCTGTGACTTGGCGTTAGGTTCCTTAACCTAACCCTGAGCCTCTGTTTGCCTGTCTGTAAAATGAGGAGGCTAGACTAGGCGGGCTAAAAGGCCCCTTTCAACTCAAGATCTTTGAACACTTCCACAAACAAGAATGAATCCAGAACCAGGAGGTCAATCTTTCTTGTTCTTAGACAGTAGTGGTCCATCTTAATAGACATCAAGTAGTGGCCATGTGGATGGTGTGAGAACTCCCTGTGTGAACAGACCCTCCTCTAAGGCAGGTCACAACTTACCAATAACTTACAGTCTTAGAGAGTTGCCTCAGGCTCACCCAGGGTCACACAGCTGTGTTCAGTCATTTTCCATCATGTCCAACTCTTCACAACTCTATTTGGGGTTTTCTTGGCAAAGATATTGGAGTGTTTTGCCATTTTCTTCTCCAGCTCATTTTATGGGTGAGGAAACTGAGGCAAACAGGTTCAGTGACTTGCCCAGAGTCATACAGCTGCTAAGTATTAAATACAGGATATGAATCCAAGTCTTCTGGATCCACTCTACAACACGGGTTCTTATTAATAGACATGAGCTAAAGGAAATCACAAATCTGGAGAGAGAATGTGTTGTTATCCATTGTAAAACTGCATATATATTTAATGGCAGTCACATTTTGTTTGAGCGTGTAAGTAACTATTTTAGCATGTATTTAGTTCTCCTTTGTTCCACTCCATTAGGCTTAATTTCTTTCCAGAGAGAAATTAGAACTACAGTCCCCACTGAATGACGTTACCTTGTCAAAAGCATGTCCCACTTAATGCTAAATGATTCAACAAGTAGCATACATGCCAGATTGTTACAGGATTGTAAATGGCAAACAGAGAAATTGACATTTTGTTCTGGAAGGAATAGGGAGCCAATGGAGATTCTTGAGCATGGGAGCAGAGTGGTAGGACTTGTTTCAAGATTTTGGCACCTGTACACAGGATAGATTAGAGAAGGGAGAGACTGGAAACAGGGAGACCAATGAGGAAGCTGTTGCAATAGTGCAGGTAAGAGGCAGTAAGTTCCTCAGCTAGGGTGGTGGTTGTGTGAATAGAGAAATGCACAAGAGGTTGTGAAAGTAGAATTAACAGGATGTAGATGTTATTAAGAGACGGTATTAAAAGGTAATGACACAGTTAATATTATTAACATTTTCCAAAAAAACAACTGAAAGAGACATAAAAATAAGCAGAAGTCCAGGCAAAAGTTCCCTGATCCCCAGGACTCCCACATCTCCCAGTTGTTAGTGTTTTTTCCCTCCTTAAATTACCCTATGTGGGGCAGGTGATATTTTAGTGTAACACTTTTGCTGAAAAGTAGAGCCTGGGGGGGAGGGGCAGTGCTGATTTCAACTGTACACACTGAAGTTACACAGGGACAATGAAGTGGGAAAACAGAAGACAGTACAGGCATATTTTATACCTTCAAATTTCAACTGTATGAAACACTTTTAAGAAGATTTTATTGATGCCTTTTTCCTTTTACACCTCAGTATACCTCTCTTCCCCAATTAACCCTTCTTTTTAAGAAAGAAAAACCTACTGACAAGTAGGTGAAATCTGATGGTCTATGTATCATTCCTCATTCATGGCACCCCATCTATCTGTCCAGTCATTCATTAACATAATAAGAATTTGTTTAGTGCTTACTATGTGCCAGGCAGTGTGCTAAGGACTGAGGATACAAAGAAAGGCAAAACCAGTTCCTACCTTCAAAGAGCTTAAATTCCAATGGAGAAAACAACAAAGAAATAGCTCAGTGCATACCAGATATATGCAGTGCATATTGGAGATGATCTCAAAGGGAAAGCGTGAGTGTTAAGGGCAACTGTGGAAGGCTTCTTGCAGAAGATGGGATTTAGATGAAAGAAAGTAAAGGTGAAGAGGGAGAGGAGTCTAGGCCTGGGGGCAACCAGGAAAGATGTATGGAAAAGAAATCTCCATTTGATTTTTTTTAATCTGGGAAAATTGGAAAGTAGTCTGGCAGAAATTAGGCTTAAACTAACACCGTACACCACATTCCACAATACATTCTAAAGGATATGTGACCTTAATACTAAAGATTGTACCATTAAAAAATTAGAAAAGTAACAAATCATAGACCTCTCATAGCTATGAGTGAGAGATAAGAGATAGAAGCAGTTACAAAAGAAAAAAATAGATAACTTTGACTATGTAAAACTGAAAAGCTTCTGCACAAATAAAATTAATTCATTTAGGATAAAAAAAGAAGCAGTCAAAGGGGGAAGAATCTTTGTATCAAATTTCTCTGATGAGGATTTGGTGTCTAAGATATGTAAAAAATAATAAATGTATGGTAAAAACAAAAATTTATCACCAATAGATAAGAGTTCAAATGATGTGAACAAATAATTCTCAAAAAACCCCTTCAAATTGTTAACAACCATACGAAAGAATGCCCCCCAAAACTAATAGAGAAATGAAACTCAAAAACAACGCTGAAGTTTCACCTCACATTCTGAAAAATGACAAAGATGATAAAAAATAGTTTTGGAGGGGTTAGGGGAAGATAGGCACACTGGTGCATTGTTGGTGGAGCTGTGAATTGATGTAACCATTTTAGAAAATAAAATAGAATTATACAAATAAAGTGACTAAAGTATTCTTATCCTTTGAGCCAGAGATTCCACTACTTGGCTTATACCCAAGGAAGTGATTAACAAGAAGAAAGTCCCCATATACAGGAAAATATTTATATCAGTGCTTTTTGTAACAGCAAAGAATTGGTGATACATGAATGCAATGGAATATTGCTGTGTTATAAGAAATAACAAATTTGATAAATACAGAGTAGCATTGAAAAATTTTATAGGAACTTATGGAGAGTGGAGTGAACAGAACCAAGAAAACAATATACACAGTGTGTGCATGTGTTTGTATATGTGTGTGTGTGTGTGTGTGTGTGTGTGTGTGTGCAGGCCCTCATCACTTCATACCCAGACTATTGCAACAGGCTGTTAGTTGGTCTCCCTGCCACAAGCCTCTCACCACTCCTGTCTATACTCCATTCAACTGTAAAAGCAATTTTCCTCAAGCGTGGGTCCAACCACATCACTTCCTCTCCCCACTTAGTCAACTCCAGTGGCTCCCTATCAACTCCAGGATTAAATGTAAAATCCTCTCTATGGCATTCAAAGCTCTTCATAACCTGCTGCCTCTTCCTACCTTTCCAGTTTTCTCATGCCCCCTCCCTTACTCTTTGATTTGGTGACAATGACCTCCTTGCTGCCCCTCACACAAGACACTCCATCTCCTGGCTCTAAGCATTTTCGCTGGCTGTCCCCCATACCTGGAATTCTCTCCCTTCTTTGTCTCAGCCTCCTACTTTTCCTGGCTTCCTTCAAGCCCCAGCTAAAATGGCATCCTTTACATGCATGAAACCTTTCCTAATCCCTCTTAATTGTACTGCCTTCCTTCCATCGATATCTCCGATTCAGCCTGTGTATATCTTGTTTGTACATAGCTTATTTGCATGTTGGCTCCCCCATCAGACTGTGAGCTCCTTGAGAGCAGAGTCTTTTGCCTCTCTTTGTATCTCTAGTGCTTAGCATAGTGCCTGGCACATAGTAGTCTTTTTTAAAAATTATTTTATTAAATATTTCCCAATTAGATGTAAAAAAAATTAACAATCTTTTTAAAAAATTGAGCATTTATAGGAATACAAGTCATTCCCTGATTGATAAATGGTCAAAGGAAATGAACAGGCAGTTTTCAGAGGAAGAAATTAAAGATATCCATAGTCATATGAAAAAATGCTCTAAATCACTATTGATTAGAGAAAGGCAAATCAAAACAACTCTTAGGTACCACATCTCCCCTGTCAGATTGACCAACATGACAAAACAGGAAAATGATAAATTCTGGAGAGGCTGTGGGAAAATTGGAACACTGTTACATTGCTGGTGGAGTTCTGAACTGATCCAACCATTCTGGTGAGCGATTTGGAACTACGGCCAAAGGGCTATAAAAATATGCATACTCTTTGACCCAGCAATACCACTTCTAGAGCTATAACCCAAAGAGATCGCACAAGTGGGAAAGGGAGTCCTATGTACAAAAATCTTTATAGCAGCTCTTTTTGTGGTGGCAAAGAATTGGAAATCAGGGGGATGCCCATCCATTGGGGAATGGCTGAACAAGTTGTGGTATATGAATGTAATGGAATACTATTGTGCTATAAGAAATGAGGAGCAGATGGACTTCATAATAACTTGGAAAGACTTATGTGATCTGATGCTGAGTGAGGGGAGCAGAACCAGGAGAACATTATACACGATTACAGACTCTCGGTCTCTGTGATGACTAACTTTGATAGACTTGGCTCCTCTCATCAATGCAAGGTTCAAAGACAACTCCAAAAGACTCATGATGAAAAAAGTTATGCACATCCAGAGAAAGAATTATGGAGCTTGAATGCAGATGGAGGCAACCTTTTGCTCTCTTTTTTCCCCCTTCTTTTTTGGTTTTGTTTCTTCTTTCTCATGATTCATTCCATTGGTTATAATTCTTCTTTACAACTTGACTATTTTGTAAATAAGTCATATATCAGATTACATGCCATCTCGGGGGAGAGGGGGAAGGAGAGAGAAAGGGAAAATATTTGGAACTCAAAAACTTGTGAAAATGAATGTTGTAAACTAAAAATAAATAAATACATTTTTAAAAAGATAAAAAAAAAACAATTTTGAGCTCCAAATTCTCTTCCTCCCTCCTGTCCCACCCCGCCACTTGAAAAGGCAAGTAATCTGATAGCACTTAAACATAAGAAGTCATGCAAAACATATTTTCATATTAGCCATGTTGCAAAAGAAAACACAAGTAAAACAAACCATAAAAATAAAGAAAGCATTTAAAAAGTGTGCTCCAATCTGCATTCAGAGTTCATTAGTTCTCTCTCTGGGGATGGTAGCATTTTTCATCACGGGTCATTTGGATTTGTCTTGGATCATTTGTCTTGATCTGAGTAGCTAAGCCTCATACAGTTGATCATCCTTACAATATTACTGTTACTGTGTACAATATTCTCTTGGTTTTGCTCGCTTCAGTTTGCGTGAGTTCATATGTCTTCCCAGGTTTGTCTGAAATCATCCTGCTTGCCATTCTTATAGCACAATAGCATTCCATCACAATCAAGCACCACAAGTTGACTAGCCATTCCCCAAGTGATGGTGGCCCCTCGATTTCCAGTTCTTTGCCACTATAAAAGGAGCTGCTGTGAATATTTTTGTACAAATAGGTCCTTTTCCCTTTTCTTTGATCTCTTTGAGATACAGACCTAGTAGTAGTATTACTGGGTCAATGGGTATACACAGTTTTATAACCCTTTAGTCATAGTTCTAAATTGTTCTCCAGAATGGCTGCACTAGTTCACAACTTCACCAACAATGCATTAGTGTCTCAATTTTTCCATATTCTCTCCAGCATTTGTCATTTTCATTTCCTGTTATGTTATCCAGTCTGGTAAGCATGGGGTGGTATCTGAGAGTTGTTTTAGTTTGCTTTTCTCTGATCAGTAGTGATTTAGAGCATTTTTTCATGTGACTATTGATAGCTTTGATTTCTTTTTCTGAAAACTGACTCTTCATATCCTTTGACCACTTGTCAACTGGCAAATGGCTCTTTTTTATTTATTTAATTTATTTTTGACATGTTTGGTTTTCAGCATTGATTTTCACAGGTGTTTGAATTACAAATTTTCTCCCCATTTCCTCCCCCCGCCCACTCCAAGATGGCGTACACTCTGGTTGCCCTGTTCCCC
>CM053623.1:15022375-15050434 GCA_028646595.1 Phalanger gymnotis
CCAACTTAATGAACCTTTGAATTTTTCAACTGGGCGTGGCTGCTTAAAGACTAAAGAGTTCTATGTTCCACTCTTGGGCGGATGCGCTGCCTTACCAGCACTCCTCCTTCCCCAAGAACCCCCTAACTTGGACTGGGCTTAAATCTTCAGCAGGCTCTTCACTCCTGCTCTGATCAGCCACTTAATTCCTCCCACCAGGTGGGCCTGGGGCCAGAAGCAACTGCAGCCCTAGTTCTAAAGCTGCCCCACCTCCGCTGCCCCAGGGGCAGTGGCCGAACCGCAATCTCAGTCACGCAGCTTTTCCCACTAACCTTCTCTGATGTCTTTGCTCTTTGTGGGTTGAGAGGTCTGGTACATGCCACAGCTCAGTATTTCAGGATGCCAGGGCACTTTCCGCTCGTCTCCTGGTCTGGTAGGTCCGCGTCTGGTCTGTTCGCGCCGTGCGCGCTGGGCTCAGGTCCGCTCCCCTCGGCTAGGGGCTGGGAGGTCCTTGTGGGACAGACCTTACCCAGAGACCATCCAGGCTGTCCTAGGCTAGGGCCCTGCTTCCCTCTGCCACTTTGTGGGTTCTGCAGCTCTAGAATTGGTTCAGAGCCATTGTTTTATAGGTTTTTGGAGGGACTTGGTGGGGAGCTCACGCCAGTCACTGCTTCCCAGCCGCCATCTTGGCTCTGCCCCCTAACTGCAAATGGCTCTTTTAAAAAAAATTTGTCTCAATTCCCTCCATATTTGTGAAATGAGGCCTTTATCAGAGAAACTCGCTGTAAATTTTTTTCCCAATTTCCTGTTTTCCTTCTAACTTTGGCTACATTAGTTTTGTTTGTGCAAAAGCTTTTAAATTTCATGTAATCAAAATTATTTATATTAATTCCCATAATCTTCTCTGTCTCTTGTTTGATCATAAACTCTTCTCATATCCATAGATCTGACAGGTATATTTTAGCATGTTCCCCTAATTTTCTTATCATATCAACATAATAGCCTCTTAATAACTGCTTACTGACCAACTGTCATAGTGTAATTCAGGACACCATTGAGTATTGAGTCTAACAACATTTAAATGTTAGAGGCAGGATTTAAACCCACATCTTCCTATCCTCAATCATGATAATTCATCTTCTGCCTCAATGCCTTTGCTCAGGCTGACTCTCAATTCTAGAATATAGCCCCTCCTCATCCAACCTTGAAGAAGCCCCAGTTTCCTTCAAAGCTCATCTTAAGAGCTATCTTCCACATGAGACCTTTCTTGATCTCCCAGGCTGCTAGTCCCTCCCCCACTACCCCCCCCCACAATTATTTTGTCTTCACTTTTATACATACATATAGACGTACGTGATGTTGTCCCTGTTAGAATATAAGCCTCTGGAGAACAGGGATGGTCTAATTTATTGTCTTTGTCTTCTTGGTTCCTAGCACAAAGTAGGTGCTTAGTGAATGTTGTGTCTCCCAGTAAAGTGCAACTTCATCGAGGGCATATATTCTTTTGTTTTTATACCCCCAGACCTAGCATAGTGCCTGGCCCACAGAAAGGCCTTCATGTAGGGAAGACAACATCCCCATATCATTGAAAGGAAATGTCTATATTCGTGTTCATATTATTTGTTAGAAGTAAATATCCATTGGTAAAAGTTCATCGATATGAAGTGGTTAAATGGAATGAAGTATGAGTCCATCACTGGCATCTAACAGTAGAAGGAAACAAACTGGTGGGGCCCCCCAAAGCCCTCAGGGCACCCCTAGAATCCTGAAGGATGGAGATGGAGCCAGCCTTGCTTTGTGAGAGAGGCTAGAGAGACCACGCTGGCTCCATCATTTGGTGCCTTGTTTGTGGTAGAATGAAGAGGATCGAGCCATCCTCTTTAGAAGTGGGGGTTTCCATTGCTGCCCTATTTGCTTGAGTACCCGGGAAAGAAGAGATCCACGTAAGACACCTTCTGAAGTATGTGCATGGGTTGGGGAGGCAGTAATGAGACACGGCCTTTGTAAAATGCCGTTTGGTTCCTTGGAGTTCACACTTCAAGCATTGGTGGTTTTCCAAAGCCTTTGTGAGCCTGAGACTTTTCTGGCAAAGGGATTGAGGGTCCCTGTTTCAATCCAGCCACCCCTGAAGGAGGATTTTGGCCAATAAAAGCATCAAGATTCAGTCAAATTCCTCCCAGAGATGCCTCTTCTGATGGCCTCTGAGAAAATGACTTGGCGGTAATCATATCATTTCTCCCTGTAGGGCTTTTCTTTTTCTCCCATCCTTATTCTATTCCAGGAGAAGTCAACCATTCCATCTACCATCAGAAAGCTCCCGCCTTATTTAATTTAATTAATAAGCAAGATAAAATTTTACCAGCTGAGTCAACCATTTTTCTCTTGAATGACTACTGTCTCTTGGTCATAAGAGAGCTTTTCTCTATCTTACATCTCTATTCCTCATTTTTTTTTTTACTTTTTGTCTATTAGAAGCAGGAAAAAAATGAGCTCTTCCTTTCTACCTGCCTTTTCTGTACATGTATTCCCACACTACCTAGGTCAGTGTGGCCACTTTTGACCTTGGCACTCTCTGTGACCCCACAGAACTGAGTATGTCTTTGGAATTCTGAGCCAGAGAGCAAGAAGCTGGGCCAAAGAGCTGGGCATTATCCAAGTTTGCATTCACTCCCCTGCCCCCACCAAATCAGGCATCCAGTCATGTAGGAGAGATAATCAGACAGATTCCTTCTTTTTTCAGCTCTGATTGACTCCCTTATAAGGACAAACTATGCCACTTGGAGCCTTTTCCTCTGGGGCCCACTGAGAGTCAGCACTCTCACGCGAAGCACCCAGACCACCACTTACCTCCTCCCCAAGAGGGCTTTGCAAGGATCTAAGGAAATCCACAGGAGGACAAAAGTATTCCTTTTGAAGTGTGAATCTGCTTGTTGCCCTTTCCTAGCTCTGTATTCTCAAGGGCAGACATATTGATTTCTGTCTCCCATGGTAATGATGATAAATCTTCCCAGGCCAGCATCCTCATCATCCACAGAGGCCGCTCTCTCTGGAAATAGAGATAACCTCCTTACCTGGTGACGTTAGGCATTAGTCAGGTTCAACTTGAACCACATAGTGGGGAGTTCAATGTCTCTTATCTCCTGCACACACTTGTCTTATTATGTCTTACCAGACTGGAGAAAACTATGACAAGGAATCCTTAATGTATCCAAGCCTTTTGTTTAAATCCCTGATATGGTTTTGTCAGGGAGAGAGCTGATGGCACAGAAGGCTGACAGATGAGAGAGAAATAAAAATATCAGGCTGGAGTGGGAAGAAGAATTATACCCAAGTAGACCATCCATTCAATTTCATTAATAAGCATTGATTAAGTAACGATCTACTGTGTGCCAAGACTGTGCTTGGTGCGTGGAACAGAAAGTAAACAACAAAAGAGCTTTGTCCTTTAAGGAATCGATCATTTAAAATTTGTCTCATTTGCTTCTGCTGATAATTTTCTTTCAATGGGACAAATATCTTATTGTTGAAAGTCTTGTATACTGATTGGAATCAATCATTGATAAGCATTTATTAAGCACCTCCAGTGTGCCAGCCATCATTCTAAGAGACGGAGATACAGTAATTAAACAGTTTTAGTGATTTTTGTTTCTTTGTATAAGTATGCACTGAATCTGGTAACCCATCCTATAATCTCTCAGCCCCCCTTCCCTTGGCCCCATATGTTGGGGATGGCACCACCTTAAGGCAAACAGGAAGAGAGAGAGAGGCTATCAAGTTTCTCGTGTTTCTGCTT
Organism: Phalanger gymnotis; assembly: GCA_028646595.1. Taxonomy (NCBI): domain Eukaryota; kingdom Metazoa; phylum Chordata; class Mammalia; order Diprotodontia; family Phalangeridae; genus Phalanger; species Phalanger gymnotis. The sequence continues at coordinate 15,026,148 of CM053623.1, forward strand.
TTTCAGAAATATTCATCCATTTCTGATATGACAAGCAGAGCCAAGCTGAACACATTCCCATAGTACTATTCTTTTAGGTATTTACCAACAACATGGTAGCTCGCTTTGGAGTCCAAGGATTCAGGTTCAAATCCCAGCTATGCCACTTACTCCTTGTCTGGCCTCAGACAAATCATTGCACTTCTCTGTGCCTCAGTTTCCTCATCTAGAAAATAAGAGTAATTAGACTAGATACACTCTGAGATCTCTACCAGTTCCAAGCTGGAAATACTCATTATTCACAGAGGGTGCTGCTGGCCTAGCATCTTGATTGGGGACTCCCAAAGGAGAATAAGATGTGGGCCTTTCCTTCCAAGGGCTCATAGTTGGATTGGAAGTACTTAGTGCATCACTGACAGCAGGAAGAAGTCACCGAGGCTAATTATTAGGCAAGTATTCTTTGTGAGACAGCTTCAAATGGTCTATACCTCGTAGGAAATCTTGAAAGACTGAATTAACCAGACTTTATCCACTGGGAGAAGATGAAGGGCCATAGAAAGATCAGAGAATCCCTGAGCACAGTAGAGAGGAGGAAGCCTCTGTTCCCTTCCTCAGTGGAAAGAAGCCAGCACATCTCTGAGAAGTGAGCCATGGGAGGATTGACAGGGATAGTATAGGGACACACACATCGTTCAATACTTCCAGGTCTGTGGTCTCACATCCACAAGTGCTACAAGTGCTCATTCTCTGTGACTCTAGTCCATGTCCACCCAACCCATTGAAGGCTATCTGTGGCTCTTTGTACATGGCCTCAGTATGAGTAGAGCACACAGTACTTCCTATTGGTTATCATCTCCTGCTCTTGGTAGGTGAGAGCATGGGGTGAAGAGGGCACTAGACTTAGAGTCAGAAAGATGGATTCGAATCCTGCCTCTGACATGTATGACCTTAGGCAAGTCAGTTTGCCTTGGTCTTCTCATGGAGTTAAGCTTCTAAGATCCTTTTCATCTCAAAATCTATGATCTTAGGATATTTTCTGGCCATATATTGCTCGGATAGCATTCTTTCCAGTATTTTTCTAACATAGTCCTTCCCTGGTAATATGTTGCAGCCTGCTCCCACCACATGCCTCTTCATTGCCCTGTGGGTGACTTCCAACTTAGATTCTTTGGAGCTTGGAGTCCTGCATGAGTAACAGCTCTGTGGTAGCATTGAAAGACTAGAGGTGTCAAAAGGTGGGTCTATATTTCAGAGTGTGCATGGGTATCACATGTATTCTATAAAGGGAAGGATAACAGTCAAACAGAAAGCCAAGTCAAACCTCTTGAATCATGTCCTATGACAAAATTGAAAACACACACGCACACACGCACAGAGAGAGAGGAGTGGGGGGAAGGGGGAGAAGGCCAATAAGACTTCCTAAACTCTGACTCTTGTCTCCTCCAATGCCCACATGGCCCTCTCGAGGTCTGAAGCCAACAGTCGTGCTGTGGGCAGTATCTCTGTTGCCCAATCCCTCTTTCAAGCTAAAACAAACACTCTACCCTAGAAGTACTGGGAGGTAGCCTGAGGCCCCACCTGGGACCTCCCCTCCTCCTTCTTAGGCAGCAGCCTTAGGGCAGGGCCTTTCCTGGGGGCTGTGGAGTAGGAAGAGAGCATTGCTGAAAGAGGAAAGTGAGGAATGACAAGAAAAGAAAAAGAAGAAGAAGAAGAAGAAAAAGAAGAAGAAGAAGAAGAAAAAGAAGAAGAAGAAAAAGAAGAAGAAGAAGAAGAAGCCTGAAGAGTAGCCAGCAAGAAAAATAAAACCCAAGTTATGTATCAGGGAAGAATTGTTTACTGGTAAGGAAAATAACCAGATAAGATTGCATTTGCAACTATGTTAACAAATCAATAAATGTATGAGCTGAGGCCCTGGGTTCAAATCCTAGTCTAGCCACTTAGTGTCTTGAATAATTTACGTCCTCTTTTGGGGACTCAGTTTCCCCAAGTGTCAGAATCAGGGATGTCCAAAGTCTCCTCTAGCTCTAATTCTTGTCTCATGGGACAGTCATGTGACCATGGTGGTCACTTTCCCTCTCCAAGCCAAAGTTTCCTTCTCTGTTATAAAAGGAGGTTGGGCTTGGGTCACTTCTGACTCTGCCCCCTAAGACGGATCCTCTGAACTGCATAGCTGGCATGATTCTGGAGAAGAGTTAACAGTGCTGACAGAAGTAAGGAGAAGGGCCCTGGGGGACCAATGGAAGGCAGGAGGGGGTAAGAGAGGGAAGAAGACAATGGTGCATCAAAGCATGGCATAAGGACAAGGCTGTTGGACTGGGAGTCAGGACACCTGGGGCTGAATTCTGAGCTGTGTGAGCCTGGACAAACCTTGGAAAAATAGGCGCCAGAGTAGAAGGGACCTTAGAGATCCTCTAGTCTAACCTTTTCATTTTATAGATGGGCAAACCAAGGCCCAGGAAATGAAGTGACTTGTTTAACATTACGTAGGTAGTAAGGTGCAAGGTTGAGATCTGAACTCAGTTCTTTCGACTAGAGGCAATGTGGTTCAATGAAAAGAACCAGCATTTGGAGTAAGAGGACCTTCATCTCATCTATAATGTGATCCTAGGCAAGTCACTTAATCTCCCAAGGTCTGAGCTTCCTCATCAGTAAAATGGGGGAACTGGCCCCTGAGGGTCCTCCCAGCCCTAAACCTATGATACTACGACTCCAGTTTCAGTGATTTTTCCACTGTCGATCTCGTTTCACGTCTCACGTCCCCCATTGCCTTACCTGAAAAATAGGGCTAATAATAGAGGAGTGCCTCAAAGAAAGCACCTCATCAATGTGCTTTGGAAATGTGAATTATTAGTATCATTATGATAGTACAACACCAAAGGGGAAATGAAATTCCCAGGTGACATATATCAGTGAGCAGCAAACAGCTCATTGGGGATAACCTGAGAGGGAAGGGGAGGGGGAGGGAGAAATGGAGAAAACACAAAACATCGTGAGGGAAAAACCATGGACCAGGAAAGATACTCTCCAATGGAAGTGCACTCACTGAATGCCACAAAGACAAATTAAAGGTGAGTATGAATCCCCCAAACCCAGCCCCCCGCCAAGCAGGCTCACTGTCATTACTTCTGACTGATTCATCCGGGGCCCTTAGACCTCCCAACCGACCCAGAGTTCTCTCTTGGTGTTGTCTGAGCTCCTGAAAAACTCAACTTGAAGTATTTGAGAGGCCAGGACAGCTGAAACAGAGGCAGAGAAGAGAGAGGCGGAAACTCAGAGCTCACTTCAAAAAAGACTATCCAAAAACTGCTTATTCTGCCACCATAAAGCAGGAAAGACCAGCTGAAGCACCAGAGAAGGCAGCTTCAAGTCCAGCCTCTGCCAAGGATTTCCCATGAGACACTGAGCAAGCCACTTAGCCACATAGGCCCCTCCTCAATTGCAGAATGAGGCATTTCAAACTGATGGCCCAAATGGCTTCTTTGAGCTCAACACCTTTCGGGGGATGTGTATCATGAGGTATTTAGTATTCTGCCCCCTTCAAATGAAGCTAAATCCTATTGAGCATTTGGAGGGCTGGCTATCCAGAAACGGGTTTCCTTTCCAGTCTGATCAGTGATTCAAATCATTTGAAACAAACCACTAATCGTAGTCTATGATTTTGTCAGCTTAGGGAACTCCTACTGTGGGAACTTGGTCTCTCAATCCAAACTGCAGCCCATCCGTGAAACACAGACTGGTTCCCCTGGAACTGGAGGGGACCTTGGGGGCTGTCTAGTCTGACCCCTTCCCCATTTTACAGAAACAAAAACTGAGGCCCATAGAGAAAGCGATTTGTCTAAGATCACACAGTTAGTGTCAGAGACAGGACTGAACTCGTATCAGGGGGACGCCAAGCCCAACACTTGGTCCAATTCTCCATGTCCCTTCGCTTGATACTGGCATGGGGACGAAGGCCAGACCTGGGATTCCATTGATATAGGAGGAAATTTCCTCCTCCAAAGGACATTGGCAACTTTCTTGAAATTTAGTATCTTCATGAGTTGCCTAGATTTAGCAATGAGATGTTAAGTGACTTGCCTAGAGTCATACAGCTCATGTATATCAGAGTAAGAACTTGAACCAGTGTCTTCTTGGGTCCAAGGCTAGCTCTCTGTTGGCTCTCCCACCCTGCCTCTCCATTAACTCCTAGAACCCCTAAGTGCTTCATTTTTCTTATACAAAATGAAAAAACAACAGTGAGCCCTTGCCTTACTATCATCCCAGGGGTTATTGAGAAATCTAATGAGGTAAAGTTGTTTTTTTTTTTTAAATGCTTGAAGGTCCTTCAACAAATGGCATTTGTAAATGCAAAGAATAAACTTTTAGTAGAGTAATAATAAAGGACAGTTTCTTGGCATTGCCAAGACTAGGGGGAGGGGGCAGAAATGTGCACATGCATGTCCTAACCCTTAGGTCTGGCTAAAACCCAGAACAGGCCAGAACTAGATTTTAGCAGGCAAACCTCCCAAGCTAGCTCAAGACTGAATGAACTGACTTCCAGTGATAAATAAACAGAATCGCTACCTGAGTTTCTGCATCTGTCTTTTGGGTTCACACTATCAAAAATATCTTTTCTAGAAGTCATATAGAATGGCAGAGACTGCAGATGCGTAACCTGGAAAAGTGGAGGCTTGGAGCAGAGAGGAGGAGGAGGAAGCATAATGTCTATCTCCAATCATTTAAAGGGCTGTCATATGAAAGAAAGAGATGGATACATAGATACACAGACACATAGATTCATATATGTGTAGATATTTCTATCACTGATGTCAAGAAACATTTACACATACGTGTATATATACATATATGACATACATATTCTTGATATCCAGAGTGTTCCAGAAATACTATCTTATGTATGTATATAAATATATATATATTTCTTGATATCAATAATACACATATATAGATGTGTATACATATAGATGCATAGTACCTATGTATGTTTATGTATATACACAGATATAAAGATACACATATGTACCCATATATACATATCTATATATTTCTATCACTGATGTCAATAAATATATACATATATACATGTATGTTTTTGACATCAGTGATAGAAATAGAAGCAAAGGGTAGAACTTTTAGAGATGCAGATTTCAGCTTGATATAAGGGAAAATACCCTAATGACTAAAGCTGCCGACAAGTGAAATAGGCCACCTAGGCAGGCGTGACAGAATCTGATAGTTGGAAGGGACCTCAGCAGCCATTAGTAAAACCCAGTGTGAACATTAATTTCCACGGTAACAGACCTGACGAGTGAATATCCAGCCAGGTTCTACTTGAAAACATGCAAGGATGGGGAACTCACCACTTCTCAAAGCTATAGCTGGGACGCAAAGAGACCTGAGACCATCTAAATCCAATCCAGGCCTTCTAAAGAATGTGGCCAATCTCTACACTGGACAAGTGGCCAGCCAGCATGTAGGAGATATTTGAGAGGAGGATGGCTGTTCAGGAGTGAGTTGGATTGGGTGGTCATGAGGTGGCCTCCCAATCTGAAGGGAGAGCCCATGATGCTAACAGCCATAAAGACATCCAGAGAAATGCACTGGAATCAACGACAGCAAAACTTTCTAGTCTAACTTCATCTTCTGATTAATGAGGGGCAAACCAGATGGTGTTATTTGGTCAAGCCCTGGCTGTTGGAAATCCTTCTCGAACCGCACTCATCCACTTGCCTGTGTTAGAACAGAAAAGGAGTACCATTTTTCTCTGATGATTTCGGTATCTCAGGGTCAGCATTCTGAAGACTGTGATCAGTATCTCATTGCCCAACCCCATCAATATGGGAAGTTTGGGGAGATTGGTTGGAACTGTATTGAGCCCAGGACATAGACTGAAATTGAACATTTTGAAAAATAACCCTGATTTCAGTTTATTTTATGGTCTTTGGTCCTACGCATGGAACGCCTGGGATTGAGGGAGAGGGAGTAGAAAGAGAATCAGGCTCACTAAGTCTTCCAATTAGCTGGATTCTGTTTAATTGAGGATTTCCTTAGCTAGTTCTTCAAAGTACAGCAGCTGTTGATATCACTGTCTCTAAGAGGCAGCTTTCAATAGTGAATAAAGTGCTGGACTTGGCATTGAGGGCCCCAGATTTAAATCCTTACTCAAATACTTTCTACCTGTATGACTGTGGGCAAGTTACTTAACTGCCCCAGACTCAGTTTTCTCATCTGTGAAATGGGCATCATAATTCGTGCAGAACTTGGCCTTGCAATGTTCTCGTGAGAGTCAAATAAGAAAATGTGTGTCAAATGCTTTCAAATTTTAAAGCAATATATATTGTAACAGCCAGCTGTTGCACTGGACTTTTTGAATACACAAATTAAGAAAAGAGATTAAACCCAGCAACACTCTAAACTGTTAAATAATAATAATAATTAAAAAAAAAAACTTTCCCAGAGGTCATTTTGCTTCTCTCATGCTTTTTATGGGTTTGCTGCTTTAAGAGTCTACAACAGCAGTAATGACCTTCAGTTCAAGCTACTTCCTGCCTATTAATGACCATCTGGGTGAAAGGCCCCAGACTTGAATCCAGTTTCCCTCCAGCAGGCAGTGGTGCCTGAGAACCCATCACCTTGTTACCATTACTGCTCAAATCATGTTATTTCCACATTACTGTCAAATTAACTCCTTTTCTCAGTGCAATTTCAACATACTTTAGGCTGTTTCAAGTCACCCATAGAATTTTTTTCTCTATCTTTTTTTAAAACAGTGTCAACACTCACTGTGAAACTGGAAAAGTATGTCGGGCAGTTGTGGAAAGAAAGCAGTCAAACCTTGGTGTGGTCTGAGTTAACAGGACAACTAGATGCAGAAAATGCATTTCATTGTTATAGAGACGAGTCGGAAGAACATGTTCCAGCCTTTAGATGTTTCTGTTAGGCAATGGGTTTATTGACATAGCTAACCATTAACACATACAGCATGGGTGCATTTCCTATTGGAAGATGAGTCAGAGTGAGGATTTGGAATGGGGTGCATGCCTTCCTAATACAGGGATGGTCTACCGTGGAATTTCAGAGAGCAAACACTTTTCTGTCACTTTTCCTTTGAGGCTCATGATTATAATCCTAAGGAAAAGAAATGGATGAGAGTCAGAAGATGTGATGGGAAGAAAAAATAGAATAAACAAATCTGAAAGGTGTTGGACTAAAAGGACCAACACAAGCTTCCGAATCTGGGATGGGAAGTGAGGGAGACCTGGGAGATGCTCTTCTGGACTCTCTGATAAAACTGCTTGTGAGACAATGAATGAGTTTGGGATGAGGGTGAAACCAAGAGCCTGTGAGCTCCACGGTCCCTGGAACAAGTATTAGATAGCAGCACTGGCAGTCCAGTTCCACCTGGACCCAATGTGATGCCCTGGACAGGAGCTGATTCCCTGAGTCATGTAGACCCCCAGGAAGTTTTAAAGGCACTAAACAAAAAGATCCAAAAAGGAGACAGCACCAGTCTGCTGGTCTCCACAACATCCTCTCCTAACACAGATCCACAGTTTTGTACCGCTAAAGAACAGTATTCCCAGAACACACACACACACACACACACACACACGCACGCACGCACACACAGAGTTATTCATGTAAACCAAAGCACTATATTTAGTGTCAGATTTAGTGTCAGACTTCAGTAAATACAAAGGAAGGAATAATGATCCCATAAAGTTAAAGACCTCCAAGGTTAAAGAGTTTTTTACCCTAAGAACTGGAAACAAAAACAGATTTTTTAAAAAAAGACTACAAGTATTTTCTAAAAGCTAGGATGTAACTTTATCAGTATTCGATAGCAGAGTCAAACACTGGGCATTTAGTGTATGGGTTAATTTTTAAAAAAATAATTTTTTTCACAGTGAGTTCTAAATCCTTTAAGATTCTGCTGGTTTTAGTAGAGAGATACTCGTTGGCACAGGGTTATTTCACACGGTGTCCGCCACCTCTCCCATTCAATATATAGAGTAAGGCATGGAAGGGCTCATTCAGGGCTGCAGATCGGTGAAGAGTTAGCCTCTTCACCCACCATAGACCAATGGGAACTAGGGCATGTGGGTGATCTCCGTGGAATCTTGTTCAAGTATCCCAAGATGCTTATTCTAATGCCAGCTGGTAGAGATGCAGTGACTTTAAGGAGACAACCAGATGTTTCCCAGTGACCATCGAGTCAGCTGCAGGCATTGCCACTGCATTTTCCTTTGCCCCAGGCAGGTAAGAGGAGATAGGCAAACCCGGACGGAGAAGTCTGGTCTCCAACCACAGGTAAGGGATCCACCCCCAAACTGAACTTGCTCCAAAGAAAGTATGAGGCCTCAAGCCCCGTTCCCAAAGTTTAACTACTTTGCTATTTCATTATTGAGCTTTAAACAGCTTCATGCCAAGATGGCTAGAAAACCCGGGGTGCTCATTAGTGGTCTGTTGGAGTTGGTTCAACGTCAGGACTGGCAGAGTCTTCTTCACAGTTTAAAAGAATTCATGTGTATTTGTCTCAGCAGATAAAATCCGAAAAGCACCTGAATGATGCCTCAGCAAACAGGAATATGGGGCCTGAGGGCTTCAGGAGAACTTTCCCCATCTCTTCCTAGCATCAACAGGGATTCCAGGGCCAGAAGGGGCTGCTGCCTTAACCTCCCGGTGAGGCTCAGAAGTTCCTTCTGTTTTTAAAAGGAAAACAAAGGTGTGTCTTTCTAGGGGGCAGTGATTAAACACAAAGGCTTGGCCAAAGGCCTCTGGCCTGGCCTGTGGCCACGAGGGAATAGAGATCCAGCTGGTGTGAGAAGCATAATTCAACTTTTTTTTTTTTTTAAACTCAAACAGAACCAAAGCTGACTGTTTAGGGATGATAGAAAGGAAGCGGTCCCAATCCATTCACATATCAGATGTCACCCAACCTGACATGACCACAGCTCTTCACACCAGCTGTGTTCCATTTTTTTTTTTCTGGCTTGGACAGTCTAGAACTTCAGATACTGGGGGCTGCAGGCCTAGGGCAAAAAAAGGGGGTCACAAAGGCAAGGTTTAAGGAGAAGGAGCTCCCCAGTGGAGACACTTCGAGGAGGGAGTTTGCCCCATTGAGATCACAGCGTTCCAGGGCCCCACTCCCAACCACTGGCACCTGGGCCTCAGTCAGCAAAGCGCTGCATAAGATGGTCATCCCGCCTACTCCCTCCGCTGCCACCCCCACTGTCCATGAAGCGGTCACAGGGGAACTCGATGAGGTCCGCCTCGCTCAGAGCGCACACCGCCGTGCGAGGTCGATGCGACTGGAAGCCCGAAAAGTCTGCCGAGACCCCGGTGCCCATGGAGCGAAGAGGCCGTCGAGTGGAATACATTTGACGCACGTGGACCGGGGCTCCCCCTTTCCGGCGGCCTCGCAGCTTCCTCCGAAGCCAGCGGGATGCCCAGGCCGCCAGTGCCAGGAATACCAACAGAGCGTTGACAGCCAGGAGTACCAGGGTCAGCAACTGGTAGTCCACGCCTCCGGCTCTGGCCCCGACGTGCCCGGCTTCTGGCAGGGTGACTAGCCCCGCGCAGTGGTCCCGGGGAGCCACGGGACATACCCGGCCCCCGAGCACGGCCTCCACGCACACCAGGTAGGGCGTGTCGCCTCGCAGCTCCCGCAGCGTGGCTGTGTCGCTTCGCTCAGGCAAGTAAACAAAACGGTGGAATTTGGGCTGCTGACCGAAGCGGTCGAAGAGCAGACGGAAGCGGGCGCCGTCAAGCGGTCGTGGGCTGCGGTGCTCGCGGACAGCCCAGCGCACGGTGGCTGTGTCCGTGCCCACCGCTTCAACTGTCAGGTTGCAAAGGATAAATTTGTTGAAGTCGCACGGGTCAGACACCAGAGGCGGCAGCATCTCCTGGGCCACGGACGGGGCAGGCCGCTCCTGATGCTTAGCGGCCAGGCGCTGCATCTCCGCCCTCTGCCAGGAGTCGCTGGCGGGCGATGGGGCAGAACTAGACGGGGCGTCCCTCTGGAAGCTCGGGGTAGAGCGGGCGGGACCGTTATCTTTCCAGCTTGGGCTCGTCCCCTCGGGTTTCTCCAACAGATCCACGGGTGGGGACACCTGAGGCGTAGTCGCCAAGGAGGAGGGTGGATGCTGCAGTCCTGGATCCCGCCCGCCAAGCCTCAGGCCGCTCTGGTTGCTGCTGTATGCTCCCGCCCCCTCGGCCCAGACCACCCCGGGGTGGGCGCGCCAGTGCTTCTGCTGCTGCTGCTGGGACTGGGGCTGGGGCTGGGGCTGAGTTTTCCCAAGACCACCAAGAGGGGGCGCCCCCTGCTCCTCCCGGGCTCCAGCCGCTGTAGAGACAGAGGCTGGGGAGGAGGAGGTGGCCGGGTCCAGGCAGGAGCCGTTTTGCAGCTGCACGTCGTCCAGGTAGTCGAGGTACTTGCCACGCAGGGCCAGTGGGTGACGACACTGCACGAACACCGTCAGCAGGCGGCCCTGCGAGTGCCAGTGGCCCATCCAGCGCTTCAAGCCGCGCAGACGGCAGTCGCAAGTCCAGCCGTTGCCGTCCAGGTCCAGACGGTAGAGGGCCGGGCTGGCAGCGAAGATGTCCCCGGCGAGCGAGCCGAGCTCGTTGTCCCGTAGGTTGAGTTCGCGCAGCCGGGACAGGTGGCGGAAGGCTGCCGGGTGCAGAGCCGAGAGGTCATTGCGGCTCAGGTCCAGAGTCTCCAGACTGCCCAGCGGGTCCAGCAGCGCCGCGGGCAGCTCCCGCAACCGGTTGCCTTCGAGGCGCAGCTCCCGCAGAGCGCTTAGCCCCACGAAGGCCTCGGGCGCCAGGTGAGCAAGCTGGTTACCGCTCAGGGAAAGCAGGGCGAGCCGGGGCAGGTGCTGGAAGACGCGGCCGCCCAGCTGCTGCAGGCTGTTGGCCGACAGGATGAGGGTACTGAGCGAGCGCAGCGGCCCGAAGGTGGCCGGGTGGCGCAGCGACGGCTGCAGCTCGTTGCCCGACAGGTTAAGGAATCGCAGCTTACCCAGGTGTGCGAAGGCGTTCTTGCCCAGGAAGCGGATGCGGTTGGCCTCCAGGTGCAAGTAGAGGAGGTTGCCCAGTGGGGAGAAGGCCGAGTCGGGCAGCGAGCCCAGGGAGTTGCCGTCTAGCCTCAGCTTGACCAGGCTCTCTAGGCCCTCGAAGGAGCCCCTGCTCAGCCTGCCGATTTCGTTGCCGTTGACGTAGAGGATACGCAGCTTGGCCAGAGGGGCCAGCGTGCCCGGGGCCAGACCCTCCAACAAGTTATTCCCCAGGTAGAGCTCCTCCAGCCGCGAGAGTTTCTCGAAGGTCTTGGGATGCAGGGAACGGATCTGATTAAACTGCAGATCGAGGCGCCGCAGCTGCGCCAGGCGGTGGAAGTCAAAGGCGGTGATGTTGGCTATGAAGTTGCCCCCAAGACTGTAGGTCAGCACCTCCTGGGGGCTGGGCAGGGCACTGGTCTTGGGGACGGCGCGCAGGCCCCGGTTGGTGCATAGGAGGTGCTGCTGGTGCTGGCAGTCACAGCGCTCCGGGCAGATGGGCTCCGGTGGCGGCGGCAGCGAGAAGCAGCCACCCACCAGAAGCAAGAAGCGGACCGTCCAGACGACCTCCATCCCCGACAGACCGACTGTTTGACGTGTGTTCGGGTCCCTCTGCTTAGCCCACAGCCCCGCTCATGCCCCTTCCCCTTCCCCTGCCCGCAGCCTCTGCCAGTCCCCCGAGTCGCTCCGTCGGGGTCCTCCCTGGCGTCTGGCCGAGTCCTCTGGGCGGGCTCCACAACTGGCAGGACGCGTCCGGAGAAGCTAGTTTGGAGAGAGCCCGGCCGCTCGAACACCATCCGCGCCCCGGCGGCCGCCTGCCCGCGCGTCTGCCAGCCTGTGGACCGAGCGCAGCAGCCCCTCTGGGCGGGGCCGGGGAGTGGGGAGGGAAGCCGGCTCCGCTCCTCCTTTTGGTCCGCTGCGGGCCTGCAGCAAGGCCTGATTCCTGTCCGCCTGAACTTCCCGGGCTGCAGGCGAGAGGGAGGTCGCTTAGAGCTCCCCAGAAGTCCCGGCCCGTCTGCGTTGCGCCCAGCCGGAGCCTTGGTCGCCGAGCGGCTTCATGGCTCCAGTCCCTCCTCCTTCTGCTGTTCCTCCTTCTCCACCTCCTCCGCCACCGCCTGGCCCCAGGGATCCACGCGGAGGGGGATGGGGCGGGGGGGGGCCGAGGGGGGGACAAGGGCTGATCTGAAAGGGCGGCCCCCACGCCGCTGCCTGGGAGAGGCTACTGAGCAGACTCCGGGGCTGCGGGCCGGAGTCCGAACTCCCGAAAGTGCTGAGAGAAAAGAGAAAGGAAAAAAAAAAAACCGGGGCCGGAAATTCGTACTTCCCACACTTGGTCTCCCCCTGGGACCCCAGGCGGGAAAGAGGATCCGGCGGGGCTAGGAGCGAGCCCCCCGCGAGGGGGAGCAGGAAACCTTGGAGTCGCCCCGACCGCCGCCGCGCCGCTTCTGGGCAGCTCCGGGGACAGCGGCCCCCGAATGGCAAAGGACGGATTGGAACCAGCTGCGGGGACTGGAACGAGCGGGAGGGGGCTGGGGAAGGAGGGCTAGAGGGGTGGGGGAGGGGGAGGAGTGGGAGAAGAGGGAAGGCTCTCGGGATGGAGGGGAAGGGGACGGCCAGCAGAGTGGGGGCAGGGGGACAGCCAGCTGGGGGCGGGGGCGAGGAGGGAATAAGCAAGACGACCAAGGAAGTTCGCAGACACACAGAGCCATTTTTATTTGAAAAAAGTAACCTGCCCCTTCCCGGGGGCAGCAAGAGAGAGCGAACGTCCCCTCCGAGCAATCCGGTGGAAGTCGATTGCCTGGAGAGAACCATTCCCGGAGTTGGGGCAGGAAGTTTTCCCAGATCTTGGCCTGAGGCCATAAGCATTATATAGGAAGTTTTTGGCAGGCACATCAAGGCTGTCTGGAGAGGGCTGGTGAGCGGGCGCTGTCACTATTCTACTACTACAAGAGGCCGGCCCAAGCCTAGATGGCCCTGTGTTCTGGTCTCTAATAGTTGGGAAATGAGGCTGGGGTGGGTGAGCTTGGCATCAGCTCCCTGGTAGGGAGCTCTTGTTCAACATGGTTCCCGGGGAGCGTGCGCTGGCACCGGCAGCCAGGAAGCTTAGGCGGGTGCCTGGCAGGGCACCGTCGGTCAGTTTTCATAGTCAAGTCCTGTGAATTCTGTTACAACCTTTTAAGCCCTCAAGGTCAGCTTCTGGGGGGTCTAGAATGAGTCTCTGGTGGGTGCATTTAAAGCCCATGGCATCGCCTCCTGGAGGGACTTGCCGGGCTCTCTGGTGCCAGCCTGCTACATTCTTGCTTTGGAAAAGGCAGATTGGTGTGATCGGAAGAGTGCTGGAGAGATACAAATCTAGAGGGCTGGACTTGGAGTCAGGAAAACCCTGAGGTCAAATCCTGCCTCTTACTTTTGACCCTGGATATGTCACTTAACCTATATCGGAGCCTCAATTTCCTCATCTGTAAAATGGGATCAATAAGACCAGTGGTACCCATCTCTAGATTTCTGTGAAGTTTAAATGAGATAATGAGCGAATGAACAAAAACATTTATTAAAGTCCTTACTATGCGCTAACCACTGGGTTTGTAGGTTGTTTTGCAAACCCTAAAATACTCTGTATTTGGCAGTTATAAACCTAGTAGAGGAAATGGAATAGTTATGAAAAGCAATGCACCATTACTCTATACAATGCAGCATAACAAACAATTATTAAGTGCCCAGTGTTAGCTGATATACAAAGTTTAGGTAAGACAAGTGCTCAAAGGGGCCTTAGAAGGTACTAGTCCATTCCTCTCATTTTACCACGAGGAAACTGAGATCCAGAGAAATAACTAAAAAGGTCCAATAGGTAGCAGGCAGTAGAGCCTAGGTTTAAATCCAGGCCTTGTAATTCCCAAATCAGTGCCCTTCCCATTAATTGTGGGAGGAGACAGGACACACAAAGAGAGTCAGTATTAGAAAACAAAGTGCTAGGTGCCAGCTGAGAGGGGATGTTGTTACTGAAGGAGTAGTACCTGAGCTGGAGGATGGGCAGAATTTGCCAAATGAAGGATAAAGCTAAAAGAATTCAGAGAGAGACTTTCATGGCTGGGGGCTATAGCAGGGACTAGAGGTTTGTTCTTGAGGAGCAATTCAAACTGGCCCTTTCAATAGGATTTGGAGAAGCAGAAGGGAAAGGAAGCAACATTCTAGGAGAGGGAGGAACTGCCTGAGCAGAGCCTTAAAAGCAGAGGTGGGTGACCACAGGCTGCCCAAAAGGCAAGGCACTCTGTTCTACCATCATTTGCTTCATTACTTAAGTCAGGACAATTAACAAAGCAATAAAACCAAGCCCTGAATTGGAGTTTGCTAATTCACTCATCTCTGTGTAAATGTCTACACAAAAATTTAACAAACTGCTCCCTCCGGTATGAGTGCGCTCGAGCACACCCCCTGACTATAGGGCTGGGAAAGGGACTTAGGTTCCCCAACAGGAGCCCTGCTGCCTCTGCTGGATGGATTCTAGAATGGCCTTGGATTGATGGGAGTAGGGCAAAAAGGAAAAGGAGCGGGTAAGGCACCCCTGTGGGTGGTAGAATTTGAACTCGGGGAGTCCTGACTCCAGAAGGGCGGCTAGGTGGCACAGTGTAGCCACACTGTGCACAGGGATTAATTTCAGGAAGACTCATCTTCCTGAGTTCCAATCTGACTTTATACACGAACTGTGTGACCCTGGGCAATTCACTTTACCCTGTTTGCCTCAGATTCCTCATCTGTAAAATTAGTTGGAGAAGGAAATGACAAACTACTCCAGTATCTCTGCCAAGAAAACCCCAAATGGGGTCATGAAGAGTCACACGTGGTTGAACAACTTTCTCACTGCAAGCATTCTATCCACTGCACCTTGCTACCTCACAGTGAGGGGGATGTTGTAGAATGGAAGAGACAACACATTTCACTCATCAAATTCTTCTGGCTCTTTTACAAGAATCTGACCAAGTCCCCGATGGCCCAGGGTTAGGGATCAAAAGTCATGGGCAAAGAAAGCAGATGGCCTCACCTGGGAGAAGAGACCAAATACTCATCTTCTCTCTAAGGGTCGTCTTTTCTATCTGCCTGACTTTCCTTGACAGTAGCCTTGTCAGACCTGTGGTGACTCTGGTCTGATCTTTAGCAATTGTGAGGCTGATGATATTGAAGAAAGGAAAGAAAGAGGTGGAGGAGAACTTTTTTTACCTTCCCAAGTTACAAAATCACGACCGGTTAATTTGAATGGCACTGCACTTTACCTATGGAACTTGGTACTTATTATTCCTGCCAGAAATGCTGAGTCTACAAAACACCTTCCTGAGCGTTCTGATGTCAGAAGATGATCACTTCTCCATAACATTTCATTTTTGGAAAACAATCCTGCCATATGTAGTTAATGCCATTTGGAGTTAATACCATTAATGGCCATTTCAAATAAGTATAGACAGTTCTTCTTGGTGCCTTAGTTTATTCCCATTTACAAAGGGCTGTCACTTAAACTCCTCAACTCTTAAGGTGAATGAGAGCAGGAGGCCCTGATCCACAGCTGAAAGCGATATATTTAGTCTCCTTCTGGAAGAGAAGTAGAGAGGAGTGGCTACCAGATGTTTCATCAATACTGCTTTTCCTAAGGGAATCCATTTCTATAAAGTGTGGCCTTTTGTATAGGAAGACCTTTGAAATCCTGCACACACACACACACACACACCCAGCAAAGAGTATACATACATGCGTACATGCAAGGTATGTTTAGTGTGGAGCTGTTACAAGCAATTTCTGGGCTAGTGTCACAAAATTTGCTCAGGGTAAATAGAATAAAACAGCTTCAGAGGCCGCTGGAGAGCTAGGGGAAAAACAGCTGAGTGGGCTGGGGCCGGGTCCCCACAGGGCACGGCCAGCAGGGCCTGGAAGCATCTGGCAGCTTCCTAATTTCATCATTTATTCTTGCTAACTGGATGTTAAAGTCAGTTGTTTCGATATAGTAGAAGGAGTTCCAGGGCTGTCAGCACTCTCTGAATTCCAGTGTCTTGTGGCAAAGCCCTAGTTCCCCTAGCCCTAGCTACAGTTCTGGTGCTTTGCTTGTCTGTCCTCAGTGACCTGGGCAGCTAGGCGGCACAGTGGATAGAGAGCACTGGGCCTGGAGTCAGGAAGACTCATCTTCCTGAGTTCAAATCTAGTTTCAGACACTTACTAGCGGTGTGACCCTGGGTGAAGTCGCTTAACTCTGTTTGCCTCAGTTTCCTCATCTGTAAAATGAGCTGGAGAAGGAAATGGCAAATTGCTCTCATAGCTCTGCCAAGAAAACCCCAAATGGGGTCACATGTGGTTGAACAGCAATAACAACTTGAGTGGCCTACAGTTCTTGGATGCTTTATACTTTTGTATTTGGTTTACTTCTAGAATATATACCTTTTCATGGAGTGAAAATGGTATTTTTCATGAATTGAATTTGATCAAAGAATCTAGCAACTGAAAGAAATCACACATGATCCCAAAAATGTATTCTCATAATCTCCATTATAGCTGCTGGCACCAACGATTCTTTCCTCATCATTATAAGATAATTACAAGGACAGCAGTGACAACCATAATAATAATGTGGGCTGACATACAGGACTTTACGTATATTATCTCCGTTGACCTTCAGAATAATCTGGGGGGCTGGATATCGCCATGATTGTTGTCCCTATTTTGCAGATGAAAAAAGTGGCTCGGAAAAAGTTGTCGGTTGCCTGTGGTCACACAGCAAGGAAGTGTTAGTCAGGCTTTGACTTCAGCTTTAAAGTGACCCCCAAGTCCAGCTCTTTACTTGGACCCATTCTTTGTCATCTAGGAGAAGGTAGTCTAAGGCAAAATACTATTGGGTAATGCATGAGTGACCCATAGTGACAACAGAATGCAAGTATAAGACGAATCCTTAAATGTCTATAAAGTCCTACATTGTTTATAGCCCAAAGGCAAGAGCATTTCAGGGCTAAAAGTAGGGAAAGCACTTATTTGAGCAAAGTATCAACAGCGATAGTCACTTTCATTAGGACCCATGCTTACTGGCTTCTTCCTTCTCTTCCAGGCTGCATTCTTCAAGCTCCAGATTTTCTCTACCTTGCCACAGAAACCTCTTTACTCTGACAGTTCACTCCATCCCTGAAGTCCTTCTCACACTGGACATACACTCCATGCCTTTGACCTCTTCTGCAGATTGTCTGGTTCCTTTCAGGACCTTCATCTTAAAGAGGATGCATAGGCTATTGAGTATTCCTCCTTCTCCAGGTTGTCCTCCAGACTGCCCAGACTTTCTCTACCACGCCCCAGGGCTTGCTTCTCCTCCCCTTTTCAGTTTGTGTGTCTCCTCTCCTTTCGAATGCGAGCCCCTTCAGGGCAGGACTGTTTTTCTGCTTGAATTTGTGGCACTTAGCACAATGCCCGGTGTGTAGTAAGTGCTTAATTAATGCTCGATGTCTTGATTTGACTTGGCCTGTCTCACAAATGCCAGATACCCCAGCACATACATACCAAAGGCCCTGAGTGAACATTAATATTAATTAATTAATGCTATTTATTGCAGGCCTTAAAGTCTGAAGACTAGATCAGGAGAGTTAAGGAGTTCAATGAAGAGATTCGGACCATGAACAAACTCTCACCTTTGTTATTTATTTTGCCATGACCCCTGTCATAAGCCAACAGCCAGCTGTGTGAGAGATGAGCCCCTGGGGTCTGGGGAGGTTTCTCAGAACCAGCCAAAGGCACGAAGATCAAACCTCAGTCTCCACGAGCACAGGCTCGAGTCAGTTTTGGAATGAGCCAGTCTGCCTTCTTACTCTTGTCAGTAACAAGACTAAAGGTTCCCAGAAAGCAGCTCAGAGAGTGGAGGCAAAGGACACAGATTTATTTTCCCACTATTCACTGTCTCAGAGCCCTTAGGCAGCAAGATGAACAGAGTAACATGTCAGAGAGTGGCCCTTTCCTGTCCAAAAGGGGAGAGCTAGAAAGTCACCTCTGGGTGCTGCTCCTCTTCCTTCCTCCTGAGACCTGTGCTGCTCTCAGACTAGGAGATGCTCGGCAACCCCATCACTAGCTCTGTGAAGAATATCCTTCAGTAAATATCATTTGGATGTCACAGTTTTGGTCATGAGTGGGTTTTTTCCCCGCTTTTCCTAATTTATTAGTGCAGTAGAAACTACATTTTTCTCTGCAGATTCTTTTGAATGTGAAATAACTGGAGTTTAGATACTATCTCTACCACTTTCTGCCTTTATGACCATGGGTAAGTCACTTGGTCCTCTGGGCCTCCGTTCCCTCATCTGTAAAATGAGGGGGTTGGACCAGATGGTCTCAGAGGTCCCTTCCAGCTCTCAATCTATGATCTATTCACCTGAAGAGACATTTGCCACCAAAGTTTGCATTAAAATTGATGGGAGAAATTGAAAAAAAATCTTTTCATTTGAAGAAAAAGACCACAAACTCAGAAAGATGATAGCAATTCCAGCTGGGAGCAGGACTGGGGCCAACTCACCATAGAAGATTCATGTTCGGATGAGTCAAGGGAAAAGAGTCAGACTTTATTTGCTTATTTTGAGAAGAATTAATGGAGGGTGACTCTCAGGAGCTGTTTTAAGCCTTGGGAAGAGACAGGCTAGTAGGTATACATCTGGAAAAGAAAGGAAGGCAGTAGTGGGTTGTGTAGACAAGGAAGGCTCTTGGGGAGTGGAGTCTGAAGTTAGCATACAAAGGGGATGAAGTAAGTCCTGGTCATTTCAAAATCCTGTGGTGGAAGGAGCCTCAGTGGAGGTTGAAATCAGACCTTTTTTGCCTAGAAATCCCCAATACCAACATCCCCAACAAATCCCCAATACCAACATCCCTGGTCAGACAGCTGGGTGGCATACTAGAGAGCACCAAGCCTGGAGTCTAGAAGACTTCTTATTCCTGAGTTCAAATCCAGCCTCAGATACTTAGTGGCTATGTGACTTTGGGCAAGTCACTTCACCTTGTTTGCCTCAGTTCCTCATTTATAAAATGAACTAGAGAAGTAAATGGTAAAACCACTCCAGTATCTCTCCCCCAAAAAACCCCAAATGGAGTCACAAAGAGTTGTGTGTAAACAGCAAGAAGAAGTAGTCATCCAACTTAACCATGAAGACCTTCATTCAAGGGAAAATCAGTATCTCCCAAGCCCCCTCTCCTGAATTTGGACTTTGGGGAGCTCTCCCTGTTAGTAACTTTTTTCCCACAAACCCTAAACTTCCCTCCAGCCATTGCTCCAAGTTCTGCCTTCAAGGAAGCATCAGGAAAGAAGTGGGGTTTGAGCTGAATAATGAGAACTTCCCCATCCTCACAGAAGAGGAGAAAGAAGCCTGTGAGAGAGTGTTGAGGTTGGAGTCAAAGACCCTGGACTCCAATCCTGGCTCTGCCATTTAATATCTATGCAATGTTGGGCAAATCATTGAACTTCTCTGAGGCCAGGCTTCTTCATCTGTAGAATCAAAGGGTTGGACAAGACAGCTTTCAAGGCCTTTTAATGTCCTGAATTTAGGATCCTATGATTTTAAATTTTGTTTGCTTGTAAAATCTCAATAGAATAGCCAGCTGGCCCTCAAACAATCATAGCTGTGTGGGGCTCCTCCTGCATAATTCGCCTCCATTCTCTACTTACTTACAGTTTTCCTTTTGGGAACATACATTTTACAACTTAATCAACACAAAGAATTATTTGGTGATGCTACCCCAACAGGAGGAAAGCTCAGCAGGGAGTCTAATTTCTCCTCTGTTGTCTCTGTAGCTCTCAGGACCAGCTGACTTATTCAAAAAAAGGGGATTAACACCTACAAATATCTGTTGATAGACATTAAGCACCTACTTTGTGCCAGGCACTGTGCAAAGCACTGGAAATACAAAAAGAGGCAAAAGACAGTTCCTGCCCTGCAGAAGCTTATAGTCTACTGGAGGAGACAGAACGCTAACAACTATGTGCAAGTAAATAATATACAGGAAAAATGGAAAATGATCAGTACCCTCCAGGCTTGATCATCAGAGCTGTCTTCTTGAAAGGCAAGGGGCATATATAGCGGAAAGTGCTCTGGAATTGGAATCAGAAAATTTTGGTTTGAGCCCTGACTTCATCAGTTCCATCACCTAGTGGCCACCATACTCCAGCTTTGGGTACTGTTTCACCCAAACTAGTCACCTTTCTCTTCCCTGAACTTACCATGCCATTTCCCATCTCCATACCTTTACTCAGACTTCTGTCCCCATCACACACACACACACACACACACACACACACACACACACAACTGGTGCTTACCTTGTCCCATTAGAATACAGAGTTACCTTCTTGACTCAGTATAAGCCTTGCCCACTTCATGAGACCTTTCCAGAGCCTTTCACTTTCCTGGAGAAATTATTTCATATTTGCTTATCTCTGCCCAAGTGACTTCTCCCAGGAGAAAGTAAGTTCTTTGAACCCCGGGGCTGCTTCCTTTTTATCTCTTTGGCCAGCATCGAGCCATGCCTAACGTGCAAGAGGAGTTTACTTCCTGTTTGTTGAATTTAATTGAATTCCCTAATCTATCAATCTGAAATGTCTGTCCTTCTCCCCCCTCACTGGCAAGATGACCTGGAATCCCTTCCAATTCCTTCAATACTGTATTCTGAGAACTAAATGATGTGATATATGTGAAAGGTATGGAAACTGGAAAGGATTATAGAATTAAGTGGTGATGGGTGAGGTCTTGGGGCTGTGAATATGGATTCCCAGTAATGGAGTGCAGGGCCAGGCACATAGTAGGTATCAAATAAGTGCTTGTCAATTGAATGACTGATTGATTTGTGATTACATACATACAGACAGAGAGAGAGAACAAGAGAGAGAGAGACAGAGAGAGAGAGAGAGGGAGAGCGAGCTGTATTAGATATATTAGAGACCCTTGGGATTTTTTAAAGATTTTGTTTTCACTCCTAAAGTTCAGAAATATAGATTTCTCTAGGTGCAAAGTGTGTAATCAGAGCACTACTGTTTGGACGAGAAACAGGAAAGGAGGTAGAAGGCAAATTGAGAAGGGGAAAAGAAAAGAAGAAGGGAGGAGAGAGAGGAAACCTAGGGGGAAGAGTAAGGAACAAGTCTCTAGAAAATACAACTGTGTAGACATGGCCTGGCTTTTTCATAAGTACACTGTATATCTTACGTTGAGGCTCTAGACATCCAGAATGTGTTAGACACTTGAGGCAGGGGCTGTTATCAGAAGTAGACCACCAGAGGTGATTATACAGAGTGAGGAATATTGTTTTCCTCCTCAGAACTTGGAGGGATTGGAGAAGAAGGGGCTAGGGAGGAGTTGGTCCAATGAAATGTGCTTAAGACTCCAAAAATATCTTGACAAGCTAAAATGTTGGGATGAATCTGGTAAAATGAAATTTAATGGAGATAAACATAGTCTTACGTTTGAGTTCAAATAATCAACTTCAAAAGCACATGGCAGAGGAGGCATGACTAGATTGCAATTTATTGGGGAAAAAAGAAGAGCTGAGAGCTTAAGCAAACTTCATCTTCAAGATTTTGATGTGTCAGCCAAGAAAAGCGAAGAAGATCTTAGACTGAATTAAGATGTTGCCTGCCTCTGACTTCACTCTTCCAACTCCCACTGTCTCAAGCAAGTTGCATTCCTAGTAAGCAGTTTACTACTTCTCCCTTCAGGGGTATAGGGATTGTGATTTTTAATACTGTTGCTTACAAGCCCCCATCCAGTATGTACCCTAATTTCAACCAACCAATTAACATCAATTATCTTTTACAAAAGGCTCCATTTGAAGGAATAGCAAGAACAGTAGTTACAAAACAGTCCTTCCAACTGGGGGATTCCCTCTTCTCTCATACAAGGTGCCTGGGGAGAGTAGGCTGAGACTGGCTGTATGAAGGTAATGCAGAATACATTTATTGGACACATGGGGCTGAATGATACCCTGTGACACTTGGCTCTGGGTCCTTTTCTTCCTTCACAGAGTCCCCACCAACTTCAATTCAGGGTGAGTCCTTGGCAACGGGACAATTGCTCCCTCACTCAGCTGAGCTCATCCTCTTTCCAGGATGGGATGTCTTGGCTGACCAAGACTGGACTGGGTCATGCAGATTGTTCAGATACTGTGCTGACCCTTTGGAATCAGGTGTTGCTGCCACTATCTCTGGGACTCTGATCAAGAATGAGACCTCAGAAGAGACATAAAAGAAATGGGCACCATGTGCTCAGGAACACATGGCAGCCAGAGGAGAGATAGGGAAGCCTGCTCTTTCTCTTAGGATGGTAGCAATGGGAAGGGAATGAAGGAGACAGCATGGAAGTTAGCTTAAAGGCAGAATAAGAGCTTAGCAAATGATCAGCTGGGGGCAAATGAGAAAATATACATACATCATCTCACAAACCTGAAAGAACAATATTAACATCTCTTTTCCTTGTTGTTATGCAGCAGGATGGGTGGAAAGGGGAGGGAAAGAGGTAACCCTTAAACACCTACTATGTGCCAGGCACTGTGCTAAGCACTTTACAAATATGATCTCATTTGATTTTCACAACAGCCCTGAGAATTAGCCACTATCATCAGCCCCATTTTACAGTTGGGATGGGAGAGAAATAAGTGATGGATAAATGAAGGTTTTGGCCTGAATGACTGGGGGAATGCCTTAATAGAGATAGAACTAATTTATTGGCATAGATAAGCAACAGCTGCGTGTAGGTCACAAATAAACTATTAAGCCATGACTATTTTCAGGACCACACACTCTGGAGCCAGCTGGATTTAACTACCTCTCGTATGAACAACCCTCCAGGAAATACTATACTATTAAATTTACTTTTATATAGCTATCAAACAACATTAGAGAACAAACTCTAATGTCTAAAAATCATGAGGAGGCAAAAAGAAACATCAATTTTATCATCTCAGACAAAGTTAACAGCACTGTAAGTTAAGGCCTGAAGTGGACTTTGTTACACAGATAATCATTATGTATTTGTATCCCAATACTTGGCACGTGGCAACTGCTTAATTAATGCCTTTCATTGATCAGTCATCCATCCATCCATCCATCCATCCATCCATCCATCCATCCATCCACCCACCCAAACAACAATTCATTCAGGAGCAAACTGAGGGACAGAAAAGTGGGATGGTTTGCCCAAGGAATTTATCCAAGGGGAATGATTTGTCCATATTTCCAAGAATGATTTGTTGAGAAGATAAGTAGAAGGACTTCAATTTGAACCATAGCCCTCTGACCCCAGATTCAGAGTTTTTCCACTCCAGATTCCATGCTACCTCCTTGTAGGAAGTTGCCATTGACACTACGAAACAATAACAACAACAAATAGTATGACTATAGCGCTTTAAGATTTACAAAGTGCTCTACTTATGTTATCTCATCTGATCTCCACAAAAGCCCTATGAGGCAGATGGTATTGTTATCCCCATTTTACAGAGGAGCGAACAGTCTCAGAGAAGTTAAGTGACTTCTCCAGGGTAATTCAATCTACCCCTTGCCTGACCTAGCTGGCTCTGGAGAAAAATCGACCCATTTCCCCCCCACCCCGCCCCCACTCCATGTAATATGGAAGGGGGTGATCAGAAGAGTTCTCCCAATGAAAATGATGACCTGACAGGACAAAGAAAGTGATCCTTTCTTTGGAACCTTTGATTGTCAGCATTTTTCTCACTAGAATGCGGGCTTGCCTTCCCCTCCACCAACCCCCGGCAACTCCCCCTCCCCGGGAATTCGTGAAGAAGACAATAAAACAACTTCCACCGAAACCTCAATAACTAGGACCACCCCAGGATGAATTTATTAATTAGAAACAGCTCCGTGGTTCTTCCTCGAGCATGGGCCCATGCGACCTGTGTGCCTTCTAAGATGAGCCTTTGGACTTTGGCATTTTGGAGTATGAGAGGGGCTACCCCTTTGTCCTGCTATGGAAGAGTGAGAGTTAGGACAGACTTGCTCAGTCCTTTGGGCTTCCCTTTTATCTTGTTTTCCAAAGGGCTATGAAGGAGATTTCTTTCCCTCCCCTATCAGGAACTATCCATGGATGCCTTGGTGTAGAAGTATCTTGCGTTTCCACAATCCGGCTAGCAGCTTCTGTTGGGGGGAAAGATCCACCCACAGCCAGCACCCAGAAAGCTGCCAGACAGCACAGGTTCTTTTGATCTGCCTTAATAAGGAAAGCAAGGTGAAGGGGTTGGCAAGCTTACTTTAAT
>CM053623.1:15050934-15082354 GCA_028646595.1 Phalanger gymnotis
CTGGAAAGTAGGTGATATTATTATCCCCATTTACAGATAAGGAAACTGAGGCAGAAAGCAGTTAAGTGACTTGTCCAAGGTCACACAGCTAGAAAGTGTCTGAGGGGCTGGATTTGAACTTGGGTCTTCCTGATTCCTAACTGCAGGACCCCCAGCTAGCTGCCTCTTAAGAAATCACCTGGACTTTCGAGACAGCTCTACACCAGGCAAAGTTCTCTAGGTTCACCACGGCTCCAGGCCCACAACCTCCTGGGCTCCCATGACTCCACGATGTCACCGAGGACTCAGGACCTACCAGATGGAGGAATGATGACTGTGCTGACACTGGTTGGTTTGGTGCCAGTCTGCGAGGATATGCCAGCCTCTCTCCAGATGAGCCAGTGAGGTGGAAATATTGTGTCCTCACCCAAGATAAGCTAACTGTACAACCAGAACCAACTTCCAGATAAAGAAAACTGTAGGGTTAGCTCCTTCCCTCCCCCTTCTGTCTCTTTTCTCCCCCTCCTTCCTCTTCCTTTCTGCCTCTGTCTCTCTGTCTCTCCTTTGTTTTACATTCCTATGAGCAACTTGGCTCATTTTGGCTAAATCCCAATTTAAAACAACAAATCTAAGTGTATAACCTCCCCCTTCCCCCTTCCCACCGCTCATACTTCTTTCTTCCCCCAAATACCACTGATTTCCAAAAGCCACTCAATTTACGGGCAAGGCTTTAAATTCTAGGTTTCCTAATAAGTATTTATCCACTTTCCACTTAATAAAATGACTGTCTGCAAAATTCTAATAGATTATTAAAAAACCACTCACAGTGGATGGATCAACAACCAGGAAAAAAATCCTCCCTCGCAGCTCAGCTGCCTGCTAGACTTCAGTAAATGGACACGCAAGCCAATTTATATTTGAAATAATACAATAAATTAGCTCCCCCATGATTAAGTAAGTGCATATTTGGGGAGCTCGATTTAGAAGCATTCTTCTTATGTTAATCAGCCTTTTAGAGGAAGACAGAAACGACGAAGGCAGAATTCTGTTCCAACTCTTGGCAGATAATCAGAGTTGACTTGGAAGTCACCATTGTTTATGATTTCCCTTGTCTTCAGGAACTAACTTGTGTTTTTTAAAGAGAGGGGCAAAAGAAACAACAACCCAGAAACTCCCCAAGTCATTGTTCCTTCGAAAAGGTTATAAATATTTCAGTTTGAAGTCCTTCGGCCTGAGCCGATCTCCGGGAGATTGGGCTCCATTCTGTTTCCCCTTCGGGCATCTCAGATCAGAGAGCGCTAATTCTGAAGCTGGAAGGTGCCTCGGTGGCATTGCTATCAGTGGCTTCATTTTACCGATGAGGAAACTGAGTCTCAGAAACATTTGGTGACTTGCCCCAGGTCACATGGGATACCACCTCATGCCTGGACTATGGCGATAGGCTTTTAAGTTGGTCCTAATGCCTGTTTCTCTCCACTCCTGACCAGCCGACAAATTGATTTTCCTAAAGTGCAGGTCTGACCATGTCAGTCCAGTATCGGTCGCCTCCAGCATCAAATGTAAAATCCTGTTTGACTTTTAAAGCCTTTCATAGCCTGGCCCCTTCTTCCCTTCCCAGTCTTCTTAGACCACAGTCCTCAACACATATTCTGTAATCCAGGGGCACAGGCATCTCCCTACTCCAGGCATTTATACTGGCTGTTCCCCACGTCTGCAATGTGCTCCTTCCTCATCTCTGCCTCCTAGCTTTCCTGTCTTCTGTCAAGTTTCGGCTAAAGTCTCATCTTCTGCAGAATGCCTTTTCCAAACCTCTTTAACCTTAGAGCCTTCCCTGTGAGGCTAGGTCCAGTTTCCTCTTAGAGAATGAAGGACACACAACAATGTCTGATTTAGCCTGCACGTATCTTATTTGTACAAATTTGTTTGCATGTTTTCTCCTCCATTAGACTGTGAGCTTCCAGAGAGTAGGAACTTTCTTTTTTTCCTTTCTTTGTAATTCCAATGCTTAGCACAGTGCCTGGCACGTAGTAGGTGTTTAATATATGCTTATTGACTAGGCTAGATCCAAGTCCCCCTGCTCCATAGATAGCATGCTGTCTCCTTCATTCTTGTGTGTGCCATCGGAAAGAAGCTGACTGGCTAAGGGGGCAGCTGCAAAAGTACCAAAGCTGTGAAGGAAATGTTTCTAGTTCCATATTCTCTCGGCCTATCCTTGAGGAAAGGCAGCATGGTGGAAGGCCGGCCATGGGGACAGAATAGTCATGTGACCTGGGCAAGCTGT
The DNA here is from genome assembly GCA_028646595.1 of Phalanger gymnotis. NCBI lineage: Eukaryota > Metazoa > Chordata > Mammalia > Diprotodontia > Phalangeridae > Phalanger > Phalanger gymnotis. The sequence continues at coordinate 15,053,195 of CM053623.1, forward strand.
GTCACCTCTCAAGGCCTGGAACAGCTCTCCAGTACTCTAAGTACCATACGAGCTGCTGATCTGCATGGGTGGCCTCCGGTTCCATACTGGGAGTTCCCCACATTGATGAAATCATGGACCCCTACTTCCCAGAAAGACTTTTCCCCTTGACAACTGGTGAGCAGCCAGTCCTGCAGCAATAGTCAAACAAACAAACAAAAAGCTTTTGTGGAGGCAACTGGGTGAGAAGTAAAGGCAGAGAAAAACAAGAACACACAGAAACTCTTAGAAGCCAGCATCACTGAGATGTAACTGAATAGCTTCATCTGTACTTGCGGTAGAATAGTGAGAGTCAAAGACTGGGGTTTGAATTCCAGCTCTGCCAACTAGGCACCTGGATGGATTTGGGGCACTCACCCTTTCTGGGGCTCAGTGTTTTAGCTGCAAAATGTGGAGGATGATCCTCAAAGCCCTTTCCAGCTCTCAGTCTAGGAGCCTATGGACTGAATTGGAGTCATGGGTAGTGCCTTTACAGAATCATAGAATCTGGACCTTGGAAGGGAACTCAGGGGTCAGACCCCTTTGGGATCAGTTTCCCAGGACATGTATAAAGAGCCTGGACAAAAGGTGCTTCTTTTGCAGAGCCTACAGGGCAAAGTATTTATTAAAAAAAAAGTTATCTACTTATTAAAATTTTGATAAATGGATAAATATTAGATATTGTTATCTCATAATGATTATATTTCGCTTTATATGTCTCATGTGTACATTGTTGTTTGCATGTTGTCTATCCCATTATTGGACTCTGAACTCCTGGAAGACACAGAGTATTTTTGCCTTTCTTTGCATCCCTAGTACTTTAGCACTGTACCTGGCATACTGTAAGCGCTTAATAAATGCATGCTGACTGGATAACTGGCCTTCTTCTGTGCTCTTAGTCGACATAATTTCAAGTTACAAAGCAGCAGTGGTGGAGCACTAGGTGGTTTTTCCCCTAGGGCACAAGGAAGCTAGGCCAGCGAAGACTGTGCTGCAGACCAGATGTGGGAAGCGCCGGCTGCACAAATGGGTGAGTAATACCCAGTAAGTGCCAGCATGGGAAGGCCCAGAAGAATGAAGAGGCAGAAGAGTGCCAAGTCTATTCTCTGATGTAGATTTCTGGCACTAGGGCAGAGCAAGATGTAGACGTTTACCCTTTGCTTGTCGTTCCAAAGCAGGCTTGTGCGTGGGTGAAATGAGAGTTGGAACAGATCTATCTCTGTGGACAATCTCGGAATCAAAATGCCCTGAGAGGAGAACTCACGTTGGTCAAGTTGGACTGAGGAGCTGGAGTCAATTCTAATCTGGTATTAGACTGGATAGGCTGGTGAAAACATATGAAAGCTTAAATCAGTCAATCAACAGACACTTATTAAGTACCTACTGAAGCCACAGACTTGGAAACCCCTGATCACCAGTGCTAAGCACCGCCTCTACCTTCAAACAAAACAAAACAAAACTCCTTTGTCGTGTTTGGAGATGAATCAAACAGCAAACATGTATTAAGCCCCTACTGTGTACCAAGTCTGTGTTAGGCACTAGGGATACAAAGACAAAAATGCAATGTTGATACTCCTCTTCAAGAATTAGAAAGGTCTGTGGATTTATAAAGGGGGGCGAGAGCATGAGGCAGTGTTTGGAGAAACAAAAGGAAGGTGATGCTGAAGCGAGAAGAGGAATGGGAACCCAGATATCTAGGACCCTCTGAGTGATGGCTGGAAGGAACCAGAGTCACTCTAAATAGCCCCAGTTACTGTAGAAAATAACAAACATTAGAGACACAAACAAACATTTACATCTGCATTCTGGACAAAGGCTGATTAGAAAACAGCCAAATATTTTGGTGGAGTATGTTTTACTCGTTGTCATTAGTTTGTTTTTCAGTTTTTACGTTCCTAGATCCAAATTCCAACTTGGTCTTTCCTCCCCTCTCCTCCCATGTGTATTAGACGACTGATATTGAGAAAACCAACAAATACTCAGTACTTGACTTAATCTGGGAAGACGTGTTTCAGATAGCTTTGGGTCATCGCATCTGCCATGTTTTTTAAAAGGGTAATTATTCCAATTAGCCATTTTTCTTTGCTTTTCTTATGTCATAACTCGAGGACATGTGAAACTCCTCACCTCCCCACCCCCAACCTCTCCTGGGAATGTTTCTGAGCCACAGGCAAGCAGTAACTAGATACCAAGGAGCTTGCTTCAAACTTGTCTGATAACTAATATTTAGCACATTTTATCACCCAAGCTTTTAAAGTTGCCTCTCAAATTCCAGATTAGCTAGAGAGATAGGGAAGGAAGCAACATGGTCCACTTGAAACAGTGATGAACTTAGAATCATCAGACTTGAATTCGAATTCCTACTCTCCTGCTTCCTAGGCCATCAGCAGCCATCTTGACTTCTGTCCTGCCATTGGACTCTGATGACTCTGGAAGAGGAAGTGAGGCTGATGACTTGGCCCAGCTCTGCCTCACTTAAATCCACTTCATGTGCTAGTCAAGACATCACCTGTGATGTCACTGGTCCTCTAGAACAAAGAACCAACTAGCGCTGCATCCACAATGAAGAGGGTGGTGGAAAAGAGGAGGAAACCAACCACTTGGATCACCAGTGTACGCCAAGACCACAATATGCTGCAAAGTACTCAGCTCTTTAGGGGGAGGCAGCTAAGTAGCACAATGGATAGAGCCGTGGGCTTGAAGTCAGGAGGACTTGAGTTCAAATTTGACCTCAGACACTTTCTAGTTGTGTGAACCTCAACAAGTCACTTAACCTCAGTTTGTCTCGGTTTCCTCAATTGTAAAACAGGGGTGATAATGGCACCTACCTCCCAGAGTTGTGAGAATCAAAGGAGGTGGTATTTGTAAAGTGCTCAGCATGGCTCCTGGCACATAGTAGGCACTTAATAAAGGTCTGTCCCCTTTCCTTTGGTGGAAAAATCAGGACAGTAATAATAGCTAATACTTACATTGCACTTTACGGTTTACAAAGCACTGTACATCATCTCAACTGAACTTTACAACAGCGCTTTGAGTATATTAAAGAAGCCTAGATTTAAAGATAGAACAGATCTCAGAGGCCTTCTAGTCCAATCTGCTCATTTTACAGATGAGGCCTAGGCAGGTTATGAAGGCATCTAAGATGGAAGTAACAGAACAGGAATTTGGACCCAGGTCCTTGAACTCCCCATCCAGCATCCCATTGGCTCTGCAAAGCTCTTCTTAGCCCACGTTCCCATTGCCGGTGGCTTTCAGACAGAGGTGGGACGACCTTCCTTGGTAAGGTTCTGCAGGGAATTTTTTGTTCTGTCTCAGGTGGATCTAAATGGCTGCTGAGGTCCACTCGAAGCTGCTGTGTGATATCCTGGGATACCCAATGCTCTGGGAGGACAAAGGCTGCTCTGTAAGCCTGTAATGGTGCATACCACCAATGGGGACCGGGATGTGGGGAATTAGGGTGAAGGGTGTAGAAGAGGATGTCAGACAGCCGAGGCCATACCCTTCCCTGGGGGAGGGGGACAAAACTTACTAAACAAACTGCTGGGATGTAACAGTTCATTCAAACGGCTGACAGACCCACAGGAAAGCCAGAGGGCTGGACTTCAAGGATGTCTTAGGCATCCAAATGAAAGCTTACTGATCATTACCTTGGGGATGAAACAGAAACTCCTCTGGCTGGGTTTAAAGGCCTTCCACCTCCAATCTCCCACCAGCTTCCCTTTCCAGCTTATTCCAGGTCACTCTCCTTTTCAGCCAGACCAGGTTCCCAACTTTACCCAGACTTTATCACTGCGCCTTTGCGCTGGCTGAAGCCCAGTGTTTGAAGTCCAGTGAGCCTGGAATGCAAGTCTACCTCCCCTCCAAGCACTTCCAGAGTCTTCTTTCTTCAAGGATGCAACATCTCCCTTACCCTCCCTGAGGTACAAGGGTTCCCCCCTTCTCAAATGGCTTTGTGTTTAATTAATGCCTGTACACATGCTGTCTCCTCACTCACCCTTAGAAGTTAAGCTTCTTTCTTACCTTGGCAGATCTAATATTGAACAATGTCATGAACACAGTAAGGGCAAAATAAATGTCTGTTGAATTGAAATCTAGTGGTCCTCTAATTTATTTTGTATGTCCTACTTATACGTGTGCCTGTTGTCTCTCCCAACAGAACGTGAGCTTGTTGAGGGCAGGACCTCTTTCACCTTCGTCTTTTCAAGCCTAGGGCTGAGCACTGTGCCTAACCCCAAGGCAGGTACTTCATAAATAAATGCTTGTTGAATGACTGAATAACCAAGCCACCATGGAGCATCACACAGTAGGAGTCAATGTTTACTCAGGGACAAAAGTCATCTTGGTTTGAAGGGGAATTTGTAGAGACAGCTCTTTTTTGGTTATTTTCCAGTTTAGTCTTCCTTGGTTGCCATTGTTGGCCCCATTAGAACATAAACGCCTTGAGGGGGAGGTCCGTTTCATTTTTGCCTTTGTTTCTGTCTCATCAGAGCTTAGCATAATGTCTGGCATGTAGTGGGCACTTGAAAAATCACTGTTGACTTTGACTGCATAGATACAAATCAAGTAATGGATACCAACCTCCTCTACACCTTCTAGCTCTCAATGAGAGGAGGGAAGCCTCGTTCCCCATGTGTCCTCCAACAAGTCACCAGCCTGCTGTAGACCTTTAGATGATTTACATCACTTTCTTAGGTTGATCAGAAAGGGCTTTGACGATGTTCTCATTAACGACTCACTGAACAGGACAGTTTGACCAAAAGGGTCCGAATGTCTTCTACAAGGCGAGAGGAGGGCTGGACCTATCTTCTTTCAGAGCATAGCTTAGGTGTCACCTCCTACAGAAGCCCTCCCTAATTCCTAGCACTTTCTTGACTTGGAATTACTTTGTATTTTCGAATTGGTGTACCTAGTACACAGTAACCTCCTTGAGGGTAGGAATTGCTTTCTTGTTGTCTTTGTATTCACCTTATCCAGCCTACAGTGGGTTCTTCATAAATGCTGCATTGAAATGAATCACATTTCCCAGCACCTGGAATCTTGGAAAAATGCTCTAGACCTCAGGTCCTCCTCTTAGCAGGAGGCAATAGGGCTGGGGTTCCTTTTGAGATGCGGCTCAGCAATTTCTCCAACAAAGCCAAAACCGCGTTCCAGGGGCTTAGCTGCCCTTGGCAGTCACTGTCTGAAATCTGGTTAGCAGTCTCTTTCCTCCTTAATAAGAAAACAACACTCAAACCTTTTCTTCCCTTCTCCTCACTATTAGCCAAATGGGAATGGCATTATCTTCGTCAGTTGCTTTATTCTAATCAAGATATGGCAGCCCAGGATTTCTGAAGATGCCACACAAAAATCCTATTCCTTTAGAATGAAGTCCATAAAAATCTTCACGAGGCAATTCTGATTTGAAAGAAAGAATTGTCAAAGTAGGGAGCCCTAATTATTGGGGGAAAACAAAACAAAATGAGGAAGACAGATGGTCAATTCTGGATTGACTCCTTTGTGGGCCGGTTGGTCACTGGACAAGGATCTCTCAGTTAGAGTGCCAATGGTTAAATTTAGTGTGTACAGGTGAACTACAAATCACCCTCTCTGCTCTATTTTCAGAAGCTCTGCCACCACCTCTGAAGGAATGAAGAGGGACATGTTGTATTTCTCTTTGTTTCACAGATGGCCATGGCCAAATGATTCAGCACATCCTTAGGCCAACTGAATAAGGAGTCTCTCCATGTTTAGTTCTGTTCAAGTCTCAGGAAGCAGTACTGCTTCTGTGAGGTTCATTCTCAAAATGAGCTACCAAAGTTTAAGCTTGCCTGGCATAGTCTTTGGACCCCAATGGTACACTGGACAATGGCTTAATAGACTGGACTGTAGCTTGTCTGGATTTGGTGACTCACCAGATCAAAGGCACTTATTTAGACGCTTTTCTGTTTATAAACTTGTTATCTTGGGATTCAGCTCCCTATTAGCCATTCTTTCTATCCCTTCCAGTCCAAAGATCATTTCCATTGTTGGAGAGAAAACAGAAGCAAAATTGGAGTTGTGTAATGCTGGCTTCTTTCTGTAGTCCATGATTTGATTGCCCCATGGGAGAGGCAATCTGGCAGGGTAGAAAGAAAGTCAGCCCTGGAATCAGGAAGATGAGGGTTCAATGCCACCTCTGGCCCATAATGGCTGTGGGTCCCTGAGTAAGTGGCTTAACTACTCAGTGCCCAGGCAACTGTCAAAGATTGTAAGTTGCAAAATAGGTGATGATTGATCTGAATTGGAGAAGGGAGCTCTCTAATTGAAGGAAGTCACAGATCTAGTCTTTAAAATGGATGATTTTGCCCACTACCTCAAGTACTGGTGCTATCCTTTCTTGAATTCTTCCCTTTCCTCCAACACAACTAAAAAAGTCTTTTTTCATTGTCCTTAGCTTTCTTCATAATCACTAGCTCAGGCTAAGCTTTCGGATAAATATTCTGAGCTTCAACAAACAGAATGAGGCCAAAGAAAGTGAAACGAGAATAATTTCTGTTTACGTCAATACCATCCATCCGCCACAGGATCAAAGCCTTAGAGATGGAAGAGACCATCTAGCAACCCTTTTCTATGAGCAGGTGCTGACTTCACTGTTGTTTGCCTGTGAAACTTGGAGAGCGTTCCAGTGCCAAACCATGAAACTGAATCACTTCCATCTGAATTGTCTTAGGAAGATTCTGAAAATCACCTGGCAAGATAAAGTGCCAGACAGTGAGGTCCTTCCTCAAAATAAACTGCCAAGTATTCAAACTCTGCTGCAGAGAGTACAATTCCGATGGGCTGGCCATGTTGTTCAAATGCCAAATGTACATTCCCCTAAAAGACTTTCTTACTGAGAACTCACACAGGGCAAGTGCTCACATGGAGGTCAGAAGAAGCTATACTAGGACACTCTCAAGGTCTCTCTGAAGAACTTTGGGATTGATTGTAAAACATGGGAGACACCAGCACAGGACTGTCCAGCATAGCATCAAAAAAGGTGCTCTATGAGCAAAGTAGAATTGTAGTTGCTCAAAAGAAATGTGAGATGTGAAATTTAGAAACATCTCCACTCCAAATGTTCATATGGACTATTTGTACCCAACTATGGTGGAGCATTCCCAGCTCATATAGGTCTGATCAGCCACAGTCGGACATGCTGTACCTTGACCTCAACATAGTGATGTCATTTTGGTCTTTTTTGAACATGAAGGACAACAACCAACCAACAGATGAAGAGCCTTGAGGCCGCCTAGGAGGTGAAGTGCTTTGGCCAGGGTCATACAGGTAACGTAAGTGTCAGAGGTAGGACTGGAACTCAGAGCCTTGGACTTTAAAGACAGCATTTTTTCTTCTGTGTCAATAAATGGTTGGTTGTTGTCCTTCATTCTCGAAGAGGACCAAAATGACATCACTATGCTAGAGTCAAGTTTCCATGTGTCCGACTACGGCTGCTCAGACCAATACCAGCTCGGAATGCTCTCCCACAGGTCGGACACTAATAGCCCATGTGAACATTTGGGGTGCATACTCTAAATCTGTGCAGCATGCATTTCCTTTGAGCTGTTTCCATTATGCTTTGCTCATAGAACACAGCACCTTTTCTGATGTGGGCACACCATGCTGAACAGTCTTGTGCCAGTGTTTCCCATGTTACAAAATCAATTCCGAAGTTCCTAAGATTTCATCAAGAACCCACCATTGGTGCTTGATATTTGCAACAAGCATTTATTAAGAGCCGCTATGACTTTGTATTTTCAGTATTGAGTTCAGAAGCCACAAAGATAAGGAGATTACGTTCTAACAGGGAAGGCAACCAGGACATTTATAAATACATAGAGAAGAAATAGAGAGTACAATGAAATACAAAGTAGTCAAATACAAGGTGGTTAGAGAGGAAGCAGCTGGAGGGGATCAGGATGCAGAAGGTGATGCTCTAGCTGCACCTTCAAGGACCAGAGAGACACCATGAGGCAGCAATAAGGAAGGACACCTTCAGACTTGGGGAATGGATGTTCACAACCACATGCATTTATCAAAGGACTGTGCAAGGCTCTGAAGATATGAAGAGGTAAATGAAATAGCTTCCCTGCCCTCAAGGGGCTTCTGCCGCTTCCAAACAGATCATTTCACCTGATCCTCATAATGACCAAGTCCTGTTCTCCCCCAAAATGGAGAGAGGAAGTGACTTCTCTTGGGCTACACAGCTCAAAACGCAGCAGGGCTGTTGGGACTGCCCTCCAGGTCTTGATCTTGGGTTCACCCAGTTTCAGTGTCCCACTGTGGACGTCACTATGAGGAAGTGACTTCGGGTCTTTGATGTCCACAATGGGCAGCAAGATGAAGAAACTGAGGATGGGGGCAGTGATCAGCCACACAGGTAATAAGTGCCAGGGAGGATTTGAAGTCAGATCTGACTCCAGAGCTAGTGTTCTTTCCCCTGCATCAATCAGTCAATAGAGCAAACAATAAGCATTTATTAAGCACCGACTGTGCCAAAGGGGCTGGAGAATACGAACACACATAAAATGAAACAACCCCTCCCCACAAAGAGCTTACATTCAAAACAAACATCTCAGTGGGTTCCACCCAATTTAAGTGCCTACAGAAAGGCGCTTCATTTGTTTTCAGGATAACAGACCACATGTCTGTTTTCCAAAGACCAGGCTAGCTAAGTTCAGAGAAATTTATCTTCAGGTTGGCTACAGGAAGATGGACTTTTGAGCTATGAAGACCTTCAAGACTGGGGCTGTGCTATCTGCTAGAGGTGGGACCCACAATAGTGTAATCACAGACCCCCAAAGTATGAAATACTGCAGAACTGTAGACTTGTATAGCTGGCCCATAGCAATCATTATGTTCATCTGAGGAAGGAAGAGGAAACTGAGACCAAGAGACAGAAGGTTATTTGCTTAAGGTCACACAGCTAGTTAGCTGCCAAGCTTTACAAGAGACAAACACAAAAGATTAAAGGTGGGGAAAGTTGCAGACTGGGTACAAGGAAAACTTCCCTGGCAATGAGAGTCACCCCGAGAGGGAATGATATGCTTTATGAGGTAGTGAGGTCCCCATGAAGTCTAGGAAAACACTTGTCAGTCAAGCTGGAAAGGTGATAACTTGTCTAGTCTTTGAAGCTTCTTCCAATTCTGGCATCTGTGATTCTGGGATCTCAAAACCTCAGTACAGAAAATATAAAGGAGAGGAAGTGGAATGGGAGAGGCACAGCTAAGACTTCCCCAGCATTCACCCTTTTGTCTGATCTCTAAGAGCCAGGCTGGACCCACAGGCAAGTCCATGGTCATTTTCTGGTTATGAATGTAATGGGAATCAGTTTCCTGAGAAGCTTTCTGAGGCCTCCCTGAATGTGGGAAGCTGGGGCTGGGGGGAGGCTGTCATCCTTGTTAGAGGACAATGTGGGCCCCTGCCCAGAGACAGGTCGACTTTGGTTTCAGTCTTAAAATGAAGAGCTGTGGTGCTTGGCAGAAAGCAAGCTTTCTTTCTTGGCAAACAGAGACACATGCTTCTGTTTTATACAACCAATGCTGAAAAGCAGGTCTACAGTTGAGGTCCGTTTTTTTCATTATTAGATGCTTGACATTTGTACAGCGTTCCAAGAACTGAGCTTCACAGAGAATGCCTTTGTTACTGCACGGTTTTTCCTTTGCTCCCCTCGTCTCCAGCCCCCACCACTCACAATATTGGAACAGTAAGGGAGAAGGATCTCCGCCAACATTTGAAAATCACCTATATAAAATGCAGATCCCTCACTGAGTGCTGAAATCCTCCCCAGCACTAACACATGTGGCTTTCACTCCTTTTCTTACCCCATTTCTGGCAGACAGAAAAGCACTGTTTCATCCCCAGATAGGTTCTGCCTTCTCAAGGAGGGTTAAAGGACCTTGATGGATATTGGCCACAAGCGCTAGCCTGAAAGCCAAGTTGCCTTTTCCACCTCTGGAGCATGATATCTCTCAGGAGAGGCAGTCTGGCCTGCCAGGTGGGTTCAGACAAAAAGCCAGGCGCCTGCCCCGGCAAATGCCACACAGCTGAGATCTCCATTGACATCAAGGGCAAGGCTGCTGATAACAGGTGGCAGCAGCAGCTGTGGGCTTGCTGTGTCCGGAACGGATTTCCGCCAGCCTCCACCACCTTCCAAGTGGGGCTTGAGGGCTGCCTCCTACGTGAGGCCTTTCCTGACCCCTCCCAGTTGTCAGCTCTCTCTCCCTCTTTAAATTACTCAATATATTCTCTGCATTTTCTTAACTGTGTAGGTGTTACATGCCTCCCCACCTCCTATTAACAGATCCTTCAAAGCCCAATGCAGCGCCTGCCTCCTCTATAGAAACTCTCTTTCTTGATTCTCCTTACTCATTAAGGATCTTTTCCTTCTCAACTCTCTCATTCAACTCTAAGTACAGGATTACAATCTGCAGCTATTTATCTTATTTCTGCTAGTATATCTTAGGAAGCTCCCCGAGGGTAGGGCACTATATCTTTTTTTTTTTGTCTTTGTAAACTCCCACCCACCCACCCAACCTAATATTGTTCTTGCCCTTAATAAATATTTATTGGATTGAATTGAGAGTACTACATTTTAAGAGCACATTAAGAATCATGGATAGAGGCATGCAGTGATTGGAGGACCTTCCAAGTATCCTGATGGATTCAACACTTCTCCTCCCTAAGCTCAAAGAGGTCCCTCTCCATCTTGGAATAAGGCCTGGAGATAAGGTTAATTCAGGTCAGGTCAATAAATGTTTATTAAACATTTACTAAGTGCAATGGATTACCTTCAGCCCGTATGTATAGCTCTTTACCTGAACGACACATGGGCACAGCTGTGTACCCTCAAGTATGTTCAAGTTTCCCAACTTACACCATAGATTTGCAGTTGAAGGCAAGCTCTGAAGCCGTCTGCTCCAGCATCCTTATACAACAGATAAAGAAATTAATGCTTGGAGAAGTAAAATGCCTTGGCCAAGGTCATGTAACTCATATGACACAGAGGAAAGATTTGAACCCAGGTCTGCTTGATTTCCAGCTTGGCTCCCCCATGTGACTAACGTTCTTTTCTATTTTCTTGTCTCATACCTAGTAGCTGCTCCATGAATGGGTCTTCACTATCACCTGGTACAAAATTATTGCAACACAAGGCATGATCTGAAGCTCCAAAAAAAAGCAACCCTGTTCCCATTAGTTAGGTCAAAGATTAGGCAACTGTGGCTCACAAATATGATGGATTTCGACAGTGATATAAGAAATGGTCAATAGGAAGAATACAGAAAAGTGTGGGAGAAGATTTGTGTGAACTGATGCAAAATGAAGTTGACAAAAAGAGAACCTCAATGTGAAGGTTAAAAAAAATCAAAACTGAATGTTATATTGTAATACTGTAATGACCAAGCCATTGTAATAAAATTATAATGACCAAGGTTGGCCCCAAAGAAAAGATGTGATAAAATCTCCCTCTCTGCTTTGAAGAGGTTGGGAACTGTGAGCGTGGAATGCTGTATATATTGTCGAACATGGTTGACAATGAATTGCTCCCTTATTTCTTTTTTATAATTTGTTATAAGGAATGGCTCCCTGGGAGGAAGAGGAGGAAGGATATATTGGGAAATCAAGGTGATAGAAAAACCCGATATCAGTAACATTTTTAAAAATTTCCAGGCTATCCAAGAGACTTTCTTTTTAAATTAAAAAAAAAATAAATTGTAATGATACCTTTTCGGTTTTGCATTGCTTAAATTTCCCTTTCTTCCTCCTCCGATCCACTCCCTAAAAGACATCCTTTACAACAAAGATTTTTTTTTTAAGGAAGAAGAGAAAAAAGAAAACATTTGGCAAAACCTATCAATACATTCCCCACCCCACCCCCTAAAAAAACCCAACCCTGAAATTATATGCCTCATTCCATATCTGTGGACCCCACCCCATCCTCACCTCTCAAAGGAATGTGGGGAGGTGGCTTCTCACATCTCTTCTTGGGGGCCAAGCTTGTGCTTTGTAATTTCACAACATTCATTTTTGATAGTTTTGTGCTCATTGTTCTTTCTATTCACATCATTGTCATTATTGTATATATTGTCTTCTTGGCTCTGTTTACTTCCCATGGCATCAGCTCATATAAGTCTTTCTATGCTTCCCTGTATTTATTATAGTCATTGGATTTTATAGCACAGAAATATTCGATTACATTCATGTAACCAAGGGAATTTCTCAATTTAAAGAAAATCAGTACTCTTGGCTAAATGTACCTCAATACTTTAAGGACCTATAATTTAATCAACATGGGTACTCCTTCCACCAGTGCAGATGGCAGCTCTCCTAGAACTTAGCAGATGGGTTTTCAGAAGCCAAAATATCCATCCTTTTGTCTGGCCATCTCAGGCACAAGGCTCTCCAAACTTGGCTAGCCTGCTCTTTGAATAAAATCACACCAGCCATCCAGAGGCTCATGCTTTGGAGTCTTTCCAGTTTAGCAAGAACTGCCAGCCCCTGTACTTGGCTGTGAAAGCCTGCAAGATTCCAGGGTCACCTTAACTCTGCTGTGAGACATCAGGAGGGCTCAAGTGAAACAGAGGATCTCAAATGCCTCCTTCCCACATCCTGCCTCATTGTTATGATCGTGTTTACAACAGGAGAAACCTAGAAACTCCCTATTCAGTAAAGGACCCTCTGGCTTTGGAAGAACTGCCAGATATTTGGGGCAGGGCAAGCTAGGTGATGGAGTTGATAGAGGACCACACTGAGTTAGGAAGAGCTGAGTTCAAATCTGGCCTCAGACATTGACTAGCTGTGTGGCCCTGGGAAAGTCGCTTAACCCTGTTTGCCTCAGTTTTCTCACCTATAGAATGAGCTAGAGAAGGAAATAGCAAACCACTCTAGTATCTCTGCCAAGAAAACCCCAAATTGGGTCATGAAGAGTCACACGTGACTGAAACAACTCAACAACAACAAAAGATGTTTTGGGGAGCCCTTTCCCTTGCCCACCACCTGTTATTTTTCTATACCTGGTGAAAATCTCCAATTTGCCGTACATAACCAGCCACTTCCACATCGGAGCTGTGCACCTTCCAAACTTTTTTGTCCACCTTTTTGTAATCACTGAGTCCTTTCCAGTTTGTGACCATCAGGGATCGTTCGGTGAGGGGCGCTGCCACTATGATATCGAGCTGCCCGCTGTAGATCAGCACCTGCAATAAGATCCAGATATGAGGTGGGAAGTTAAAATGCAGGGGCTTTGATGGAATCCATTGGCTAAATTAGCCAAGGGGAAGTGCCTGACTGCTACAGCAATAAGTCAATTTGCAATCCTTTATTAGGTGCCTACTATGTGTAGACTTTGTGCTAAGGATAAAAAGGAGGAGCAAAAACAGTTCCTGCCCTCAAGAAGCTTACCTTCTAATGGGAAAGATAATGCATGCAAATCAGAACATAAAAAATAAACAGAGATTAGATGGAAGGTAGCCTTAGAGGAGATGGCACTAGCAGCTGGGGCAAATGGAAAAGGCTTCCTTACACACACACACACACACACACACACACACACACGCGCGCGCGCCTATTATAATGTGTACACATGTACATACTCTGACGAATTCAATGCTCAAAAATGTGGCAGTCAGAGGTGGCATTCACTTTCACCTAAACATGCAAATTAGCCATAGAGTTATCAATGAATCTCAGAGCTGGCAGGAGCCTCAGAGACATTAACTACATCCAATGTTCAGCAAGAATCCCTTCTACAACACTTCTGAGAGTCAAGAAAGCTTTCGCCTCAATAGATACAACGAGGAAGAGTACCACCTCCTGAGAAAGACCTCCCAAATGCTGGACAGCTCTCATTGCAAAACTTTTCCTTACACAAAGCTGAAATCAAGCTCTTGGAGCCCATGGCTCCTAGAAGAAGCTTGATACCCATTTTAGGTCATGAAGACAGTTCCCTGGTCTCTTCCAGGTTTCTCTTCCACAATCTAACCATCCCAAGGTCCTTTTAATCAGCCATCATATGACATTACAAGCCCCTTCACCATCCTGGCATCCTCCTTTGGACGCTCTCCAACTTTTCAACATCTTTTCTAAACTGTGGCACCTCAGTTACAACCACACTGGTCTGCCTGGAGCTGAGTACAACACTATTCTCACCTCCTTATTCCTGAACGTTGTGATTACCTTAAAAGTAGCCTATATAACAGAGTTGCTTCATGTTGAGCTTATAATCCACTAAAACCCCCAAATTTTCTTCAAATCAACTGGTCAGTAGCAAAGAAAATTTGAAACAAACTTAAGAAGAAAGTTATCCATGGATACAGGTGTGTGTGAGTTGAAAGTACAGGTATTTTGAAAATGAGAGTTACAATTAAGCACAAAATCAAGCTTAATTGACTTACTTCAATGTTAAATTATAAGTTAAAGATCACTCAAGTTTTATGAAAGACTTAATTTTTAAGCTTACTTTGTGATCCTCTATCAGAGGGTGGTCATGTCTCTTTCCTCTGTGACTATCACTAGAATGTAAAGTAAAAATCTATTTAAGACAAATAAATGCTGATATCCACCTGAGATTCCATGTTTCTGTCATTCTCAAACTCTCTTTTTGGTACCCCAACCTTGTACTCACCTTCTAGTTAAACCAACACAGTACTCATCACAAAATAATGAGGACATCCTTTTCATGTATTTGCTCTACCTTGAAGGAATATTCAATTATTACTCCCTGGATATGTGGCAAGGATTCTTTTCACTAATATTACTATGCTATTTAAGAAAACATATTTTGCTTTGAGCCAATATCTCCTCTGGGAGGCTGGTAAAAGAATCACACTGATGGGGGCTTGTGAACTATGGTTTAGAGTGGACGATGACTGAAACTCATAATGTGCCTTTAATATGGAGCAGCATTCATGGAGTCCTGTCTTTGAGAGGCTAAAGGAGAAACATCGGTAACCAAAGGCAGCCAAAAATACTCACCCCAAAACAAAAACCAAAAAACCAGACAGGAATAACCTTATGTCCACCCTTCTCTATTTTTGCAAAATTTTAAATTTGATTTCTAATATTTTCCCACAAAGCAGATTCCATATCTGGAATTCTCTCCCTGACTTCCTTCAAGTCGCAGCTAAAATCCCACTTTCCACAAGATTTTCCCCTGATCCTCCTTAAAGCTTGTGCCTTCCCTCTGGTGATCTCCAACTAATCCTGTGTACATCTGGTTTAGGCATAGTTGTTTGCATGCCATCTCCCCAATTAGACTGTGAGCTTCTTGAGAATAGGGGCTGGGTTTTTTTTTGGCTTTTCATTGTATCATGTTTAGCACAGTCCCTAGCACATTGTGGATGCTTAATAAATCATCGGTTAATAAATGCTTACTGACTCATTGACGAGCCTTTTTCTTTCACCCCTAACAAAGAGGATTTCCCTAATTCCAAGTGAACTTTGTCTCACTTGGGGCTCCCAAAAGAAAAGACCCAAGAGTGACTCCCCAAGTTGGATATGGAGCATTCAGGAACTTCTGCCTTCAAGGCTCAAGTTTCTGAAAAAGATTTAAACACAACTTAATAACACAGGACTTTTGTGCCATCCATATCCTCAAGCAGCAGCCCAGAGATATGGCTCCAAGTAAGATAAAAGGGCTTTGTGCCTCTAATAGAGAAACACATGTTCCCTTTATGTTCTTCAGTTACCATCATTACCCTCCCCCCTCTCCCCACCCTCCTCGGCAAAAATGAAGGAAGAAAAGTCAGATGGGTTTAAAGCGGCTTCTCCAAACTTCATCTCCAAACTTCATCTAGATTGATGCAATAAAATATTTGAATTGTTTATTCGAAAGAGCTGCTCAAAGACCTTGATTCCTTACAGCCTTTGCAAAAACCTCCCACAGCTGTTGGCTCCAACAACGTGCAAACAATTACATAGGATCTGGACCATGAGGAAGGGCTGCCGCACTGCCCTGTACACACCGCAGGCTTTGATTAGAGTTGATTGGCTAAGATAGTCATCTAGAGAGTCATTCATCCCTGGACCTACGCTGAAGAGAGACCAATCCCCAAGACAAGCCAGATGCGCACCTAATTCGTTCCATCTCCTTCTGGGGCAAGTGTCAGGTTCGTCGACCCTATCAGACATGCCTCAAAGGAAGGGAGAGATGCCCAAAGATACTCATCACCATGTGGCTTCTGAGAGCAAGAGCGCAGAAATCATCATAGACAAATGCCTCCAAGTGCAACTGCCAACACAGCCACAGACACTCTGGGGAAAGAAACCCTCAGCACAGAACTTCCCGGATACCTCTAGGAGGATTTGGATGGTACACACGGTATTAAGTTGTGTTTCCTCTGTGAAGGGGAGGCAGGACCCAGACGCAAAGAAGAGCTAAGATCCCCAAAGACCCAGAAAGAAAACAGCTGAGCTACCTTGCTGAAGCAGACTCATCATCCTTGGTCCTTTCCCAATGGGAATGCCCTACAGGCACTTCAGTAGAGATCAGTCTCAATGTACCAGAAACAACAACAAAATATGTCATCTGCACACAACTGTGGTACAGGCAGACATGGCAGCCCTTGTACTGTTCCTGTCCCCTTGGAAATTTCCACTGTGCTGCCTTCCCTGCAGTACTAATGGCCCTTATCTATATTCCTTATTCTCGATACTTAACAAATGCAAAGCACTTTCACAAAGCTTCAGTTAGTCCATATGGAGAAACTGAGGCAAAGTGACTTCACGAGGATGTTCAGGTGCTAAGGAGCCAAGCCCAAGTCCTTGACTTCCAAATCAAAAGCTCTCGCATGACACTGCCATTCTCCCACTTGAGCTTCATTACAATTCTGCAGGTAGGGCAGATATTTTTAGGCCTTTTTTTTTTTTTAATAGAAGGGAAAACCAAGGCTCAGAAGTGACTTTTCCAGGATCACATGGATTCTAAGTGGCCATCTTGGGATGCTGTCCCCAAGTCTAGTATTCACTTACTAAGCTGAGTTTTCAATTTTCATGTAATTGACTTTGCTAATTATTATCAATAAAGAATTGCCGGTTCTTGAGGTATAATGGAAAAAAAAAACAACTGGATTTGGAGCCAGCAAGACCTGAATTCAAGTCCTACTTCTTACATGTAATCCTGGACAAGATGCTTAACCCCTTCTCAGCCTCAGTTTCCTCATCCGTAAAATAGGTTTAATATCAATACCTCACAAGTTTGTTGTGAGGATCAGATGAGATAATGTATGGAAAGCATTTTGTAAACTTGAAATGCTATAAAAAGTTAGGAATGATGATGGTAGCCCCAGCACTTCTTACAAGTTGAATATTTTTCTACTTAAAGAAAAATGGGAAAGGTAAGAGTTGGATCAAAAACGACAATTAGGAACCACTCCGACTGATTCTCTCCTCAGAGATTATGCCTGACCAGATTGCTGAGTGAAGGCCATTCCTCAGTTCACAAACAGTACCTCTAGTGATTCAGGGACTGGAGGATGGAGCTGCATTCACTTGCCTTTGTGATATAAGGTCTATTGTTTTTGGCAAGTAGAAACATTTTCCTTGTAGAGCAAGCAAGACCTTTTTAACTTCTTGGTTGTACACAAGTGAAATGCAACGGGTAGAAAAGTCAGACTAAGGATCAAGTGAAGCAGCTCCCCCTTCTCCCCTCCTACCCCCCTCCATTTGTGGGCCTCCCCCAGGAAGAATTCCAGTGGTTAGATTTTTAATCACCCACCAGATTTATTCTGCCATAGACTCTGACAGTATCCCAGCTGGGTGCTCCTGGAGCCAAAAGAATGGAAGAAGGCTTAATAACAGCCCTGCGAAGGAGGCACCACGATTCACGTGTCTCAGAAAATGGAGGAAGTCGCCTGTGGTCAGACTGGACTTAAGCCAGGCTTTCCTGCCTTCCACACCTTTATCACAATGCCTCTTGACAAGGACTTGACAAAGGACCTTCCCACTCTTCCTAGAGACAGCTACAGGCACAAGCCCAGAGTGTTGAGCCTGGAGGCAGCAAGACTTGGGTTTTAATCCAGCTTCTTATGCTTACTGGCTGCGTGATGCAGAACAAATCACTTCCCCTCTGCCTCAGTTTCCTCATTTGTAAAATGGGGATAATTACAGCAGCTCTCTTCCAGGATCAAGTGAGATATTTGCAAAGAGCTTAGCATAGTGCCTGGTACCCAGTAGGTGCTACATAAATGCTCATTCTCTTCCCTCCCTTTCTCATATATATGCCACCTCTTATCTTGCACCTTCATACTGGCAGTCTCCAATAACAGGGAGGAACGCCCTCATCAACTCTACCTCTCAGAATCCCTCCTCGCCTTGAAAGCCCAGCTCAAGCAGGGGACTGCATCATTCTTTTATGTCATGGCCCCACTTGGCAGCCTAGTGAGTCCTACAGACTCCTCAGAAGCATGTTCTTAAGGGCATACAATACATGAGATAATAAAGGCAACCAATTCTATTGAAACGCAATTATCAAAGTTTAAAATAAAAAAATAGACAAAGTCAGGGACTCCAGGTTAAGAACCCTCATTCTTCAGGAAACCTCTTCTGATTGCCCCTACCCTGCCTGTTCTCCCTCCCCCACCTCTATCCCCACCCTCACCCCCAAAGGTGCTAGTACTTTCCTCACAAATTACCTTGAATTGATTTTGTATGTTATTGGTTCCCATATTGATGCCTGAAGAATGTAAGCTGCTGCAAGGCAGGGATGATTAGGGTTTTTGTCTGCACCTAGTAGGCACTCCAAAAATGTTAGCTTGAGAGACAGAAAAGGGCTACTTTTGAAAGGAACTCAGAGAAAAGGCATAGTCTCCAGGTGCCAAAAACTTAGTTACTTTTCTCATTTCTTGAGACACAAAGGCGACAAGGTAGGAGGAGGACATTTAGCCTACGGACAAAAATTCCTGAGAAAACATGTCTTTTGCCACTAAGCCTAGTACCTTCATTGCTATTTTATGGCCTATCCTATACATCTCTCTGAGGTTTGGGGGTCGATGCCACAAATAAGTCTTCTTTGGATGGAATTTCTTGACTTTGATGCTTGGCAGCCAAGGTCAAAAGGAACCATTCCCATTTCCAAACTTGCCAAAGGCAATAAAAGAAAATTCCCTTTAAAAGGAAGTTGGCTAAAGCTACAGAATCATAGACTCTCAGAGGTGAACCAGATCTCAGTGGCCATTTAGTCTAAAGCCTACTCCCCTCCAAAATAACCGCAATAACCAAAGAAATCCCTCTCCAACACATTCGACAAATATTATCTAACCCTTGCAGCTAGGAGGCACTACAGTGGATAAAGCACTGGGCTTGGAGTCAGGAAGACCAGAGCTCAAATCTAGCCTTGGACAAGTCCTAATTGTGTGACCTCAGGTGAGTCATTTCACCTCTGTTCTGCCTCAGTAAAATGAGGACAATAATAGCAGCCACCTTCCAGGGTTGTTCTGAGAATCAAAGGAGATAGTAATTGTGAGATGCTTAGCACCTAGTAGGAGCTTAATAAGTACTTCTCTTTCTATTCCCCCTTGGCTTGAAGAGGGAAGGGGTACCCAGGACCTCCCAAGGCAGACTCTAAGTACTAGGGAGTTTTTCCTTACATCTAGTAGAAATTTGCTTCTTTGTCATTTCTACCCATTGCTTCTAGTTCTCCTTCTGGGGTCAATTAGAACAAAGCCAGTCATTCTTCTGCATGACAGCCCCCCAGTACTCAAAGCTCTCAAGCCCCACCTCCCCTACTTCCTTTGACTCATTGATCGTGGTCCTTTCACATTCCTCCTGATGCTCAGAATGCTCAAGGTCTCCCAGGTAGTCAGGATTTGAATCCAGGACCCCCAAGGCTAAATCTAGCCTGCTACCCATTGCACCACATGACCACTCTCTCAGCCCACCATTGGAATGTCCACCTAAGAAGGTTCAGGTCAATGTCTCTGAGAAATGCTGTGTGACTTAACTCTGATTTCACCTCCAAATGCCACAAGATATCAGGGATACACAAAAGGCCCCTCCTTGCCCTTAGTTTCTTTATCTGTAAAATGAGGGGTTTAGACAAGATACTTTCTGACAGCTCTTCTAACTCTTAAGTTTAAAAAAAAATCATCACCATCATCCTTTAATGAGTGTTTTAGGATTTACAGGCAGACTGCATGTTATCTCAATCCTCACAATAACGCTGTCCTGATGTCCATTTAATGGATGAGGAAGCTGAGGCAGACAGAGGTTAAGTGCCTCGCCCAGGGTCTGAGTCAATGCCCAGGGCCAGTGTCTGAGGCAGGATTTGAACTCTGAGCTGTATTCACTGCACCATCATTATGCCACCTCATGAATGACTCTTAATGCCACACTGTGATAGCATTCTACCTGCCACGTCACCAGGGGTGCTCACTTTGAGCTTGCCATCCACTAGGACTCCCAGCTCTTTTCCCACAGAAATGGCTGCCTCACCGTGGGTTCCCCAAGCTGACCTTTCAAAACCAAGTAGAGAAGGACAAGAAAATGTTCCCTATTGATCAATTAACCAATCAAGCACTTATTCAGAGGGACCTCAGAGTCCAATTTGTTCCTGAAAAAGGTAACAGAGAGATAGTCTGGAAGCCAGAAGATCTGGGTTCAAATCCTGCCTCTGGCATATCCTAGCCATGTAACCCTGGTCAAGTCACTTACTGATCTAGGTAATCCTCTTAAGAGGATAAGTTGCAGAGAAGGGGCTGATTCACCCTGGTAGGGGGAGCTTCCTCATCTGGCTCTGGCATTAACCTAAACCAATGAAATCAGAGATCCAGGCCCTATACCCTTTTCACTTGAATAACTCAAATATGATAGAACTCTCTATTTCCCAAGCCAGTCTATTCTACTCTGGGATAGTTTCATTGTCATTGTTTTAATCAGTATTTTATTTTTAGTTCCAAATTCTCTTCTTCTCCACCCTCCACCTCACTCATTAAGAAGGCGGGGAAAAACTGAGATAGTTCTAATAGTTAAGAAGTTTTTCCTTAAATGATACTTGTGTCTGGAATCAGCATAAAAGACATGATCCAGGAAATACATGATGGCCAAATTAAATGCTCTCTATGTGCCAGGCACCAAGAAGACAAAAGACTTTAGAAATCAACTGCAGAGAGGTATGATGTCTTAGAGACAGAAAGATGAAAGGCTTAATACTGAGGGCCTTGTCAATTTGATCTAACCTAGACCCAGCTCCTGCTCACCTGCCATGTTGAGTTTTCTAGGCTAAAGCTGGGGGTGGCACTTTGGGCTCATAACTTATTAAACACAGCCTCATTCAAGCATTAAGTCTGTATCCAGGATTAACTGAAATGAAGAGACCCAACAAAAACACTGAAATGGACCTGGAAAGTGGGTAGCTTTTGTCAAGGCTGGCATGTAGAACCAACGAGCTTCTCCCCATCCCCGTGTACCTTGGTTCTATTATAATATGAAATGGTCAGTGATGAGAAGGAGAAAGGTGACTTCATGACTGCAAGCCAGTTTGAAGGAGGAGTCAAATCTATAGAATTCCTTTTATCTAAGCCTCCTACAGGATTAGCACAATATTTCATGACCCAGATTCTACTACACTGCTAGAATTTTTGGCTTAGAGTCAATTTTCAGAGTCTGGATAGGAACAAATCACCAGGTTATTCAGGATTCTAACTCATCCCAAAAAGCGAACATTCCCAACTCTCATGAAATTTTGGAGTCACAGGAGACAAGATGGTGTAGTGGAGAAAGCACTGGACTTGGAGTCAGAAAGACTCGTGTTCAGATTCCTCAGATACCTACTAGCTATGTGACCCTGGGTAAGTCACTTTATTTTCCTGTTGCACATGATAGCCCCTCCCAGTTCTAAATATCTATGCTCTATAATCTGGATTTAAAACCTGGTTCTGTCACTTAATACCTGCCGACTAGGTTCAATAAAAATCTGTTTCTTAATTTTGGTTGAGTCCTACTGCAGCAAGGCAATCCATGTGCACCGCCCTAGCTGACTTGCTATCATCACAATAACTCTCAAGTTTACCTTGTGTATAGCCTGCTTGTACAAAGCGCTTTGCATCCTGTCTTGCCTACTACCCTGTGGGCATCTTGAGAGCAAGGACTGTCTTTGACTTTCTTTGTATCCCTAGGGCTTAGCACAGTGCCAGGCACATAGTAGGCTCTTAAACTCTTGACTGACTCCCTGCGTGTGCTTGTACAAGCAGCGTCATCTCTGGGGCTTCAGTTTCTTCATCTATAAAATGAAGGAGTTGGGCTCTAAGGTATTCATCGTTATCCAGTCACTCAGCTGTGTCTGACTCTTTGTGACCCCATAGACCACAGCACACCAGGCCCTTCTCTCCTCCACCACCTCCCAAAGTCTGTCCAAGATCATGCTCTTTGCTTCCATGACACCATCTATCCATCTCATCCTCTGCTGTCCCCTTTTCCTTCTGCCTTCAACCTTTCCCAACATCAGGGTCTTTTCCAGTGAGTCCCATCTTCTCATTATGTGTCCAAAGTATTTAAGCTTCAGCTTCAGTATAGTGAATAGGCTGAATTAATTTCTTTAAGTATTGACTGATTGGATCTCCTTGCTGCCCAAGGGACTCTCAGAAGTCTTCTCTAGCACCACAATCCAAAAGCGTTGATTCTGCCGTGCTCAGTTTTCCTTACTATCCAATTCTCACAGCCATGTGTTATTCCTGGAAAAACCATAGCTTTGACTATACAGACCTTTGTAAGCCAGGTGATGTCTCTGCTTTTTAGCATGCTGTCCAGATTTCCTTCCAAGGAGAGTCTTAAATTTCATGGCTGTAGTTGCTGTCTGCAGTGATCTTTGAGACCAAGAATATAAAATCTGACACTGCTTCCATTTCTTCTCCCTCAATTTGCCAGGAAGTGATGGGACCATTTGCCAAGAGATCTTAGGGTTTTTTTTGATGTTAGGCTTTAAGCCAGCTTTTCACTCTCCTCTTTTACCCTCATCAAGGGGCTTCTTAATTCTTCATTTTCTAAGGTCCTTCCTAGCTCTAAATCTACAGTCCTATGATCCTAAATACAGCAGGAGAATAAATAAGCCACCCTTCTAATTCCATTGACTTCATCTTTTATATGTATGAGCCCTCACTGGGATCAATTTGATATAAATACTCACAGAGGCTTTGATGTCAAAAGTAACTAACTTTGTCCTCAGATCATAGAGTCCTTACAGGTTCCTGAGTTGTGAGTTCAAATCTGCCTTCAGACACTTACTAGCTCTGTGACCCTGGGCAAGTCACTCAACCCTATTTGGCTCAATATTTCCTTATCTGTAAGATGAGCTGGAGAAGGAAATGGCAAACCACTGAAGTATCTTTGCCAAGAAAACCCCAAGTAGGGTCACAAAGAGTGGGACCCAACTGAAATGACTCAACAACAAATCCAACCCTCCACTCCACTGCTAGCCAAAAGCGCCTTCTCTGCTTAGCTTTCTCAGCGCTTCAGAACCTATGTGTGACCCAAGTTCTGATTCCAATGCAACGAAGTCTTGTGAACCACATAAGAACCATGTTGCGAAAATTGAGCAGGGCCTTTCCTGAGAAGGGCAGAATGCCACTCTCATCTAACTGTGACATTTAGGGGAAAAAAAATCAACGTTAAAAAAAGGAAAGAGCCCAAGTTCTGCCACTGACTTTGTGACCTTGGGCAAGTCCCACCTCTTGGTGTAAAATGAAGGGGCTGGTCTAGGTGGCCTCTAAGGTCTGTTTCCAGGTCTAAATCTATGCCTGGGTAGGCCCCGGACAAAAAAAGTAAGGAGTCTGGAATCTGGTATTTGGGTTCAAATTTGGGCCTTTCCGCTCACTATCTGGTTGGCTTGGGGCAGGACAGCTCCATTTCTCCGGGCCTCCATTTTTTTAGCTATAAAATGAAGATGTGGGATGACTGTCAAAATCATGATTTTTAAAAACGACACTCATGAATGGACATAACTTTTAACGAAAGTATTTTTAAATGATAAACTAAAGGGATTTGGAATCAAGGACCTCTGAGGCCCCTCCCAGCCATGATCCTATAAATCTCTTCTCTTTGAGTCTCAATCTTTTCATCTGGAAAATGAAGGAATTGGATGCTATGACCCTCTCAGACCCTTTCAGCTGTGGATCTTCTAATCTGGCTAAATAGTTTATGTTAAGGGGAAGTCATTTCGACTCCATCCCACATCCCAGTCAGTACATATGGAAGAGAAAACCCCAAACAAATCCTGCTGGAGCCAGTTAGAGGCTTAATCTTTAGTCTTCAGGAAAAACCAACGCAAACAATTGGGAGAAGGCTGCCATTTTTATTTCTCTGATAACTCTGCTATTCTTTGGGAGCGCACCTGAGCTGACCCTCCCTTTTAGCTCTGTCCTTTGGTTCCAGAAATGCCTGGTTTTTGTCATTAGGTGGGCATGGAGAGCATCCTAGTGCTCTCTTGGTCCCTCTCACAGAACATCCTAATACCCCGAAGACATGCCTGTGTTCTTTCCCCCGTGATCTAGTGACCTTAATCTAACATTTTGTGGTTTCCTGTTTGGGGAAGCCATCATTCTGAAGCCTGGGCTGCTCCGGTCTGTACGAGGCTCCCAGCTGGCACTATCTGTGTTTGTTCTGAATACTCTCCTGTTCTTGGACCAAAAAAACAATAAAAAAGAAACTACTTTACAGATGCTAAATCAGTGAAACTCCTCCAAGGAGGCAGCAGTTTGCTAGGTCTTTCCCTTGCTCGTCTCCACATTTGGGCACAAATACTGGCTGAGCGAGGGGTCCCGTTCTTCCTGGAGGGATCTGGCAGGCCCTGGATTGTGCCCTCTGTCCCATGCACCACAAAGCTTTCCAAACCTTCTGCTTGAGTTGATTAATTTCACTGAAACTCCTCCTCCCAAAGGGAGATTCCCATGTGTCTCCAAGGCTCAGGGTCAAAACCAAAAAAACTGACCTGCAGCTGAAGAGCTGAAAATTCATTAAATATCCGGTCTTGATCCCAAAGCATTTAACCTTCCTGCACAGCTGCCCTCTCACTTGAGCCACCCCCACCCCAGCCAGTGTTTTTTCATCATTCAGACATCCAGAGCGTTGCTTATGTCTGGTCTTTGGGCTGGAAATCCTGCATCTGGTCATTTGGATTGTCTTGTCCAAAAAGCCTGAGCGTCCAATGCCTGCTGGGAGGATGGGGAGTAGGGGGGCGTGAGCAGGGAACAGAATCCTACCGTGGCCCACCCTCAGAACTCCTCCTGGGGCCCAAGCCTTCCCTGTGTGGCCTCTGACTCAACAGAAAGAAAGTGAGAGAAGAAGGAAGGGAGAGAGCCCAGCCTAACATGCAGCCTCGGGCCTGCCAGTCCATGCCTCTGCCAGCTCCGGCTCTGCTCGGCCTTGGGAGGGAAAAGAAAGCTCTCTCAATGCTGGGACTTGGGCCAGCAACTACACAAATGGTCTGTTTCCATCAAAGATAATGATTCTCCAGTCGTCTCTTGACTCTAAACATTTTAGGCTTTTAAAAGGGGATGGAAGGGAAAGCCACGTACCAAAGGATGCAGGAAACCATCCCAAAGCTCTGAAAATGAGCCAGGGCAATCACGCATGTCAAGTGATGATGAAACTGTTTGTATTCTTCGACCCAATGACCCCACTGGTGGTCAATGAGGCAGTGGATGGACCACTGGGTCTGGAGTCCAGAAAACTTGAGTTCAAATCTGCCCTCAGACATGTTTTAGCTGTGTGACCCTGGACAAATCACTTCACCTCTGTTTGTCTCAGTATCTCATCTGTAAGATGGGGATAACAATAACATCTACCTCCCAGGGTTATTGTAAGAATCAAATGAGATAATTGTAAAAGGCTTAGCACAGTACCTGGCACACAGTTAAGTGCTGTATAAATGCTAGCCCTTATCATCACCATCATCACCACCACCATCATAACCATCACAATCATAACCATCATCACCATCACCATCACCATCATCATCATATGGCCCAAGAAGGTCTTAAAAAATGTCTTAGATATATTATTTACAGCAACACTCCATCATCTTGTCAATTGCCCGGTTCCCATACCCTCAAATATTTCCCCTTTCCACGTATTGCTCAGGGCACAATAGCCATATCTATGTTACCATTGCTTCTCAAAAGCCCATTGCTTGCTCCATAGACCAATTCACCATCCCTATTACTCTCTAGCGTCTAGAGTCTAGACTGACATCCTCCCTTGTCTGCTGCTCTGCTCTATGGATGGTCTCTCCATATGAGACTATAAACTCCCTGAGGGCAGGGGTTATCTCACTTTTTGTCTTTGCATCCTTAGGGATTGCCACAGTTCTGGGCACATAGTAAGGGCTTAATAAATCCTTTTCTTCTTGCATTCAAAGCTGAACTCTGAGCAAATGAAAAAAAAATTAGTTGACCAAAGAACAAATAATGAGACACAACACCTTCCTCTCAGTAGAGAAATGAGGGACTGCCATGACACAGAGTTGTACAGTCTTATTGGACATGGTCACTGTCAGGTGTTTTTGCTTGATATCTTTCTTTGTAATAAGGGAGGGAGCAGCTAGGTGGCACCATAGTGGATAGACTCATCTTCCTGATGAACTCAGGAAGAGACTCAGAAATCTGGTCTCAGACACCTAATAATGGTGTGACCCTGAGCAAGTCACTTAACCTGATTTGCCTCAGTTTCCTCATCTATAAAATGAGCTGGAGAAGGAAAGACAAACCACTCTAGTATTTCTGCCAAGAAAACCCCAAATGGGGTTATGAAGGGTTGGACACAGCAACGGCAATAAGAGAGGAGTCATTTAGAAGATACAGAGAGAGGCATTTCCAGAATTGACTGTGATAGGAAAAAAGAAAGGCATCAGTAACACTTATTTTTTAGTGAAAATAAAAAGAACCCAAGACTGGAAGAGAAAACTACCTTGTCTTGGTGGTAAAAAAAAAATGGCATTCATAAATAGACATTCATTGCCTCTTCATCAGAGAAGAGAAATCCCCAGCATCACCAGGACCCTCTCTTTAACAGAAGAATTCTTTTGTTTGGCCTCACATTCCATCATCCGCTCCAGATGCACCTTTTCCCTCCCCCACCTCAGCACAAGGGCTTGTATCTTGCCCCCTGCTAGCCATCAATAACCCAATTTTAATGAGCTGGAAATAAGCTAAGGAAGAAGGTCAGATTCCTTCCCTGACATGTTCCTGGCCTGTGGAGTGTGGGCTCCAAGGATGACCCATGGGTCACCCCCAAAGGGCTAGGACGGTCCAGGAGCTGAGCTACCTGTGCAGACACAGAAACAGCAACCTGCCCCAAATGATGTGCTACGGATCTGATTTCTTTTTGTTATTAAAGTGAGTTGACTCACATTCACTCTGAACGCTGCCTCCCCACCAACATAGAAAGTGCACAAAAGCCAAAAGATGCCTCCCTTTGATTTACACACTGTGGAGTGCAGAAACCGTAGGTTCATAATATCCAGGAAATATGGGACCCTCTTCTAGCCACTGCCAAATGATGCAAGCACCTTCCAAGGACAGCCTTTCTTAGAAGAGCTGAGCACAGTCAGTGGAGGAGGACCAAACAGGCCTCAAAATGGGCTCATCTGCAGGAGGAGCAGATGGGCTCTCAGTCCTTCCAATGCCAGAAGCAGACAGTGAGGAGCCAGGACATATTCAGCCTGGGGAATCCCAGGCGAGGACCAATTCACTCAACAGTGCAGCTGTTTCCCCACTCCCCAGCACTAATACCACTACTTCCTTTCTGCTTCCCCGCCCCCGCCCTGGCCCACTTTTGTTTTGGTTTTTTTGGCCTATGATTTCACTGAGGTAGGGAATTCTTGTATGGAAATTCCCTCCACTGCTGCACAGTATCTGCAACCTTGTGGTCTGGGGCACTGGGAGAGTCTTGTACATTCAGGAGGTGTCAAAGTCTGGACTAGAACCCAGGTCTACCTGACTCCAAGGCCCTTTCTCCACTATGCCATAGGTATCTCTCACTTCCATCCCTCTTATGGATAAATATCCAGAGTCTTGGACCCGAAAAGGTCAGGAAGGCTCCAACTCAAGTGTAACCCTCTGTGGGAGGCCCTTCTCCATTGCCCCACCTGCTCCCCATCCCTCAGTCACCCGTTCTCTATTTTGTACAGACCAGCATATGTACAGAAGGACTTCTCCAACTACACTGTAAGCTCTTTGAGGGGAGGGTCTTTTTTCCCTCATAGATGCAGCTAGGTGGTATAGTGGACAGGAAGTCTTGTGTGCAAATACTGACATAGACACCAACCAGCTGTGTGACCCTAGGTGAGTCACTTAATCTCCCTCTACCTCAGTTCTGTCATCTGCAAAATGGGAATGATAGCAGCACCTACCTCAGAGTAGTGTTGAGGATCAAGTGAGGTAATGTTTGTAAAGGAGTTTGTAGAAGGTCTCTCTACATGCCATACAAAGATTCACTATTATTACTACAGGGCATTGAAAAAATTGAGCTCGGAAAGACCCGAGAGATCATTAAGGCCACCCTGCTCTTGTAGAAGGGGAAGCTGAGGACTGAAGGTCTAGGAGTGACTGGGCTGAGATGATCATGGTGGAGAGAGCAGAGCCAGGTGCCAAGCTCCCGGTCCACCCGCTACAGATCCCAGGCTCTCTGTCCTGTGCCCAGCTGCCCTGGAGCATCCTCATTCATCCCACCAGAAATCTTGGGGAATCACAGCTTCCATCCTGGTGGGGCTTTACAATGCACAAGGAACTCCACAGGTAGGCAGGACAAAGGCTGTGCCCATGGGATAAGTGAAGAATCTGAGGTTCTGAAGGAATCAAACATTTATTAAGCATTTGCTATGTGCAGAGCAACGGGCTATGGACTGGGGACACAAGAGAAGAGGGAGACATGCCCTGCAGTCAAGGGCTCAGTCTAATGGGAGAGAAGGAAATCTAGAGAAAAGGTCCCATGGTCTTTGGGGGTAGCAATGAAGCAGATGGTCATGTCTCTTTTTTTAATGACATTTCCATTAATAAAATCCTATCTGTTGGGGGGTGGAACCAAGATGGCGGCTGGAAAGCAGGGACTAGCATGAGCTCCCCGCCAAGTCCCTCCAAAAAACTATAAAAAGTGGCTCTGAACCAATTCTAGAACTGCAGAACCCACAAAATAGCATAGGGAAGCAGGGCTCTAGCCCAG
>CM053623.1:15082854-15128669 GCA_028646595.1 Phalanger gymnotis
GGAAGGGAAGAGGGGAGAGAATTTGGAACTCAAAGTTTTAAAAAATAGATGTTCAAAAAAAAAGTTTTTGTATGCAACTATAAAATAAGATACACAGGCAATGGGGCATAGAAATTTATCTTGCCCTACAAGAAAGAAAGGGAAAAGGGGATGGGAGGGGAGTGGGGTGACAGAAGGGAGGGCTGACTGGGCAACAGGACAAACAGAATATACGCCATCTTGGAGTGGGGGGGAGGGCAGAAATGGGGAGAAAATTTGTAATTCAAACTCCTGTGAAAATCAACACTGAAAACTAAATATATTAAATAATAAAAAAAATTAAAATAAAAAAATTCCTATCTGTTTCTGATGTTGGACCGCTGGACAGGGTCAAGGATTTCAGTGCCAAGAACTTTCCTTTCTGAGTCTGTATCTCCACAGGACATGCTGCCCAGGATAATGAGCATGGGCACTGGGCTGGAAGCAATCCCAAGGCTCTTGGGTTCAGGGTCCTTAGGGCCTCATGAACTTGGGACTGTGTCATAGCCCCACTCTGGAAACCCCAACTCTGTGGGTCCTAAAAATTACAGAATAAACCAGAGCAAGGGAGGAGAAAAGCTATAAACAACAAATGAAGCTGGCCCCAGATGCCCAATTAGGACCTGGTTTCACAGCTGGTGTTCACAGCCTCTGTAACAATTCCAATGCCTCCAGGTAGTACTTCCCTCCTGTTTCCTCCCTCCAGTGAAAGTCATTTGGAGGAATAGTGAGAGGAAAAAGAAAGAAGGGCCAGGCATGGCTGAGTGTGTAAAAAGGCATAGGATTTCAGGTGTCTAAACTAAATGCATGACCCTCAAATCCCCATCCTCCAGTTGACCAACTTCACCATTTCCCCTTGGCCAGGCTGGCCTCTTTTCTGGAGCAAGGCTAGAACCTGGCCACCCAGTGTCCTTTTCTTAACAGAACCCACAGTGTCCCAGATGCTCCATGGGCCTCCTGCCTTTAATCAATGCAAGAAAACATGGCCTCAGTCAGCAGGAAGCTCAGGAGCCTTCTGAGCTTGCATTCAGCAAGGCCATCCTACTCACTTGCAGCCTTTTTGCTTTTTTTTCCTGAAACACAGTTCCCCCTTGTTTGGACCAGTAAAGCATCCTTTCCTCTACTCCTTCCCGGAGAATGTCACCCAGGCAACTCAATAGGGTGGGAAGGTTTGTGCAAATGAGTGTAATCGATACAGGAACCAGCAAAACAGAACTGTGCATTGATAGAGTCACCCGAGGACACGAAGACAGAGCGCTTCAATGATAGGGAGAGTGGGGGCAGCTATCAGCAAGAGGCCTTCCAAACTGGCCTCCGGGATTCGACCTTTCATTTGGTCCAGATGTAATAGGGTAGCCTCATTTTTTTCCCTGATCCTTTGATTATGATGTTTCACCTGGGGAGTTTCAGATTGTAAGGCATCTGGCAGAAGAGACAGACAAAGAGGTAGCCTGCATCATTTGAGGCAAGCAAGGCTCAACACATACCCACAGAGCAGGCTAGGCAATCTCCACTAGGATGGGTCGCTAGGCAAAGTTCCCCAAAGTGGCAGGCGTCTGGTTTTCCCTCCCACTCCTTGGGAATGAACAGAGGGCACTGACTTCTTTCTCCTCAACTTTCCCCACTGAGACCCACTTGCCTTCCCAGACAAGCCAATGTCATGTGGGAGGAAGGATGGGCTGTTTGATCGTGAACTAGAAGAATCCCCAAGGCAAATCTGACTTACCCGGTCCACTTTTTTGTTTCTTAAGTAAAGGACTGGCATTCCTGGATGGCCCAATCACAGTCATGAGATTTCTGCTCTAAAGCCAGAAGGGACCTCAGGCAGGGGCTGCCTAGTTTAGCCTCCTCATCTTACAGACAAGGGAAACTGAGGCCCAAGAAAGACTGGCCTAAGGACACCCAGGTACTAAAGGTTAGAGGTGGGATTAGAATCAAGGTCGTCTTGATTGTCGGGTCAGACCACACTGTCTCCTTGTCCTGCCAATACCCATACAAAGTCTAAAACTTTAATCTACCAACAAGCATTTATAAAGTTCTGGACACTGCAATATACCGGAAGAGAAGAGAAAGGAGATAAGCATTCATTAAGTGCCTATTAGGTGCCAACAACTCTGAGAAGCAGGTGCTGTTATTATCTTCATTTAACAGGCAAGGAAACTGAGGCAAATAGGGTGAAGTGACTTGCCGAGAGTCACACAGCTAGTAAGTGTCTGAGGCCAGATTCGAACTCAGATCTTGACTCTATGCCCAGCCCTATCCACTGCACCATCCCGTATCCTTTTGCTGAGGATACAGAGACAAAATATAAGACAGGAAAATCCAGCGTGCACACCCAGAAATGAGTACAAAACCATTTCTTCAAGAAGGAGAGAGCGTTAGGAATTGGTTAGGTCAGGTAAGGCTCTATGGGGCACCTGGGCTGTGTTCTGAAGTAGCTGTGGGAGTTTATGAGATGAGGGGAAGAGGATGCATTTTAAGTATGGGAGATGGCCTTTGGTGAGTCACAGAGATGGGAAATGGAGCCCCCCGGGGACAAAGGCATAGATATGGGAAATGGAGCCCCCCAGGGACAAAGGCCAGCCTGCATTGGGCCCAAGACCCTCTGGACACAATCCCCTTTGCCTTCTGGGACCCAGCCTTCACGATTGTACCTTTTATTTCTCAGCTTTGAAGAAATTAGATTTGTCTGAGGTCACAGAGGTCACAGTGTCTTTCAGGTAAGTGATTTGCCCATAATCACAAAGCCAGAAAGGGACAGAGACAGTATTTGAATTTAGATTTTCCTGATTCCAAAAGTGCAGAGCTGTTTGCATGTTGTGTCTTGATTTAGAACATGAGCTCTTTGAGGGTGGGTACAATACTTTATGCCTTTCTTTGTATTTCTAGAACTTAACATAGAGGGATTCTAGCACACAGTAAGTGCTTAATAAATGCTTATTGACTGACTCCAAGTCCAACACTGTGGTTCAGGGCTCCAAAGTGTTTTACCCTTTGTGTCTTAGGAATTTTCGTTTCTAGATGGGGCACCTAGGTTGCCAAACAGATAGTGGCTATGATTTGAAAACAGGAATATTCAAGTTGGAATCCAACTTCAAACACTTGTTAACTATATGATCCTGGGCAAGTCACTTAACCTCCGTTCATCTCAGTTTCCTCATCCATAAAATGGGGATCATAATAGTACCCACCTCCCAGGGTTGCTGTGAGGAGCAAATGAGAGGCTATCGGTAAAGTTCTTTGCAAACCATAAAATGCTATAAATGGTAGCTGTAGTTGTTATCACTGTTGATAGCTGCAGACACCCTGGAAGGGCAGGGCCAGGAGAAGATGTCCCATTTGTGTGTCCCTGTAGGATGGCGTCAAATCAAGAAGCAATCAACCATTGAAGGGCTAAGTAGACAGTCGGTACTTAATAAATGTTCTTCAAGAACTTGACTTCAAAGCAAAAATAGAACAGGCCCTGGCCTCAAAGAGCTTACATTCCACTAGCACCTATCATCTGTAAAGCACTGCACGAGAAGATGGGAATCTAAAAATAAGAACAGAAAAAGCCTGCCCTCAGGGAGCGTATGTTCTCCACAATCCTAGAGTTTAGAGAGACCTTAGAGGCCATCTCAGCCCACTCATACCCCACCAGCAGACGGTCAGTCTCTGCTTGAGTACTTCCACCAACAAAGCAGCTCAATCCAATGTGGGCCAGCAATAACTCTTAGAAAATCTGTCCTTCCAGACACCTGAAATCATCCTCTCTGTAGCTGCCATCTCCTGGTTCTGCCTTCTAGGTTGAAGCAGAATAAGGAAAAAGCCCCTTTCCTTTTCCGTATGACTACCCGGGGCTGGCCACCAGGCCTTCAGGTAGTTTTCCGTCCTTCAGGCTAAGCCTCCTTGGTTCTTTCAAGTGTGAACCCAAGTGCCTTCAGCATCCTGGCTATCCTACAGCTGATCCATGTTTATACTGAAATGTGGTACCCCGGTTCTTAACGATGCACTCCCCATGGCTAGCGAGGTCTTACGCGATGCTGGCTGGGCCAGCTCTACAGTTACCTCTAGGTGCCTCTCATAGCCCAAGGGGCCAGTGCTGAGAGGGGACAGTCTCCCACGTCCAGGAGGAGCCACCCAAGGGTTCACGCCTTTTCTTCTAACCCTTTAGCTTGGTCTTTACTTTCCACATTGTACAATGAGATGGGTAGAGATGTGCTAGGAAATTCTGCTGCCATACAGACCAACGCTATAGCTGAATGGATCTAGTTTTAGAAAATCAGACTACACAGGGAGCCAAGAGAAGCTCTTACACAGCCTGAGGACTTTCATGACAGCTCATGTAGAACTAATGGGTCCTATTAGAGATAACCACCCTCACATTCTCTCATCTTTTTCAAAGTAAAGTCAGCTGACGAGGAAATTGCCTGCTCTTCACCTCATACAGTCCTATTTCCCAGCTGGATGATTTTCAATCCAATTCAACAAATATTTAATAAATGACAGGCTTGGTGCTAGGCACTGGAAAAGCCAAGAGAAAAATGAACCAGCCCCTGCCCTCGAGGAGCTTATATTCTAGGAAGAACATTAAACATGGAAACACAATTCCTGACATACAGGATGCACTTAATAAATAAATGTTTATGGAACTGAATTAATCGAGGGAGAGAGTATGAGTAACAAGAAGGGTTTGTCCAGGAGGTGGAGCTGGGAGTTAGTCTTGAAAGAAGCTAGTCATTCTAGGAAGCAATATGGCACCACAAGAGATACAGCAGTGCAATGGGAAGAATGCTGAACATGGTAGGCTTGGGATCGGAGGTCCAGAATTTGCGCTGCTGCTTACTCCCTGGGTCACCTTGCTTATCTCTACCTCCCATGCCTCAGTTTCTTCAACTGTAAAATGAGAAATTGGGACCAGAGAACCTTTAAGGTCCCTTCCAATTCTCCATCTATGATGACCCTAAGAGCATAGCTTAGCTTTGTAGAATCTGTAACCATTTTGACTCTTATGCTCCTGTTCCCAGCTTTCACCCCAAATATCTGTGCTATCCTCTCCAATTTAAACTGTCCTTCTCTGAAACTGTTACCTCCACTGCCTGAGTGTGCTTCCCAAGGTTTGGAACAAGTGGTACTTTGTGAAAATAAGCCCCAGCAAAATAAGGAGGGCTCTCAGCCTTCAAGGCTGTGTCAATGGGCCAATTAAAGTGGCTAACCCAATTATTGGCCCTTTCAGAAGCAGACCCGAGTGAAAACTACAACTTTCCATGCTGCCTTCGCAAGTGCCCATTAAATTGATCGCAAATTCAAAGATGATTTCAAGTTATAAGAGGAGTTAGTTAAATACTAAGTCCATCTCTGAAAGAGGAGAACCTGTGGAGAATGAATGGCTATCTGGGGAGGTGGGCGGGTCACTTTCTCCATAAAGATAAAGACTTCACTTTCACTCTAAATGAAAGGAGTAGAGATAATTACCCCAGAGAAGGGAAGGCTCTGCCTGGGATAAAATAGTTATCTTCTAGTCTCAGAAGGGTAGGCAGAGCTATTTAGTCAATAATTGATAAATATTTATTAAGTGTTTGCTATAAGCCAGGGCTGTACAAAGCAGGAAGGTTACAAAGAGGCAAAAGCCAGTCCCCTGCCCTCAAAGGCATTACAGTCTAATGGGAAGGAGAAGAGACCCAGCAATTTGCTTCATTAATTTACATTTTGCTTTGCTCAATGATTTTAAGAAGTGGTCCAATGGCTTCCCCAGAAGGCCAAAGGAGTCCTTGACTCATAAGAGGTTAAGAAGTAAAGGAATCCAAAAGTGGGATGGGCTGGGTCAGCAAGTAGTTCGAGGCCTTGAAGATCAAACCAAATGACCTGCTTGTTAGGCTGCAGAGGAGGAATTCTTGGTTCTCGATTCCACTCTTCCAAGTCTTAAAATTGGGATTCTTCCCTGAGGCTAATCTGAGCTATTTCTGTGCTTAAGTTATGTCAAAACTATTTCAATGAGCTCCCAGAGCAGGGACTCAAAGGCTGCTTTTATCTACCTACAAAGTTGTGGTTAGTCATCTGAAAAGGGGAGCTCACTTTCTCCAGGACACTGGTGACTCCCTTCAGAGGCCGACTGTTCTACTTTGGGGCAGCTCTCACTGTTAGCATGGGTTTCTTCTCATCAAGTCTAAATAGTTTTCTTGGTGGTTTCCACCCCCCATTGCCAGGCCAGATTTCTGAGGGCCCACCAGACCAAGTGCAAACTTTCTGACATTTGACAGCCCTTCGAAGACTTGAAGCCTGGTGCTGTTCTCCAGGTCAAACTTTCCCATCTCCTTCATCCACTCCTGATAAACCTTTCCCCATCTAAATTACCCTCCTCTCCACTAACTTATCTATGTCCTCCCTAAATGTTTGTGCTGAGAACTGAGCCC
Source organism: Phalanger gymnotis (assembly GCA_028646595.1). Lineage (NCBI taxonomy): Eukaryota > Metazoa > Chordata > Mammalia > Diprotodontia > Phalangeridae > Phalanger > Phalanger gymnotis. Next base: position 15,089,265 of record CM053623.1, read on the forward strand.
AGTGCAACAAATGCATCCTGTCTGGGGCAGGGTACAGTATGAATATCTCCTCTTTGTTCTTGGAAGCCATCAATGTCTCTCAATACGAGCCTAAGATCCCTAACTTTTCCAGCTGCCATATTATGTTACTGACTTGCCTTGGGCCTCTCTGGACCACTAAACCCTTAGATCTTTTTCAATCAAACTGCTCTCAAGTCATGACTCCCCCACACCTCTTATCTTTGAAGATGATTGTTTGAACCCAAACAAATGACTTTACATTTATCCTAAAGTAAATGAATTCCCCTTATTAGATTCATCTCAATGTCCTAAAACCATCAAGATCCTTTTAGATGCTGACTTGATTGTCCAGTATCACTTGGTTAATCTCATTAGCCACTACACTGGGAACTACTTCTATTTTTTAAAAACAACAACTGAAAAACCATTTTCCCCCCTTACCAGTGGCAAATGGAAGAGCAGATTCAGGCTGCAGATGGAGGCCTGTCAAGTTCTCCCAGCAGTCAGGACTCACCTGTCCTACCTTGCCTCCTCAGCCAGGTTTACCAGGGAAAAGACGCCATTGGGAGCAAGGATTTTCAAGAATGTCGGCAGCAACTGAAGGAATGCATCGTTTATTCGAAGCCACATCCCTTCCTCCATCATCTGATTTGTCTGTTCACCCGAAAAGGAGCACTTCGGAAGCCAGATTCTTTTTGATAAGCACATGCTAAGAGGTGGGGGTGGGGGGCTAATAGAGGGGGCGGCGCTAAAGCTTAGACCCAGTAAGAAAGCTCGGAAACATGAACACGCCAGCTTCTGAAGATGCGATTAGTGGGGACTTAATGGGCTGCAGAATGATGAGCATCAGGGCATCAGGGCAATGGAATTTTGTAACCACAGTTTCCTGACTGGATGAACTGTCAAAGAGAGAAAGCTAAGCCCAACCCCCAAGCAACGGAACCGCTGAAAACACAGCCATGTGGAGCAAACCCCAGCATTCCGGAGGGGCCTCGGCCACATCTCGGAGGCCTCCCCGATATCTCTCTGGGCAACTGGTGCGAACTGAAGTTTGCTACCAATATCTGCTTCTATTAAGAAAGCCTTCTGGTGACTGCACCAGAAAATAGCGTCGGCGGGCTGAAATAACGAACCACACAGCTAACGAAAAGGTCTCTTGGAAAGGACAATTTCCAAGTACGAAAAAGAATTATGAAAAAATCTTCACAGAAATATCATAAAAGCCAAAAAGAGCCTGGAAAACTTAACAAGATAATGCATACACACACATACACACACACACACACACACACACACACACACACACACACACACACACACACACTTCATTGCCAATTTTATCTAGCTAGGAAGTACATTGGTTAAGAGCACTGGCTTTGGAGTCAGGAAGACGGGAGTTCACAGAAGCTCGCTAGCTGTGTGCCTTGGTGTCCTCATCTGTAAAATGGAGATCATAATTGCACTTAACTTCTAGAGCTGCTGGAAAGATCAAATGAGGTGATGTTGTTTGTAAAGTGCTTAGCAAACCTGAAAACACTATTTCAGACTATTCCTCTTATTACCTATGAGGTAGGAAAGTACAGAGTTAGTAGGCTAAAGGTATAGTAGGAGAAATGGTGGACTACAGGCCCAGAATGAGCTTTGCTTAATTACATCCTATATAGAGGAAAATGTTATGGGGAAATTCTTTGGAAGTGATGGGCTAGAAAAAGAAATCAGTAAGATATGGTCATTGGCTTTGCTTTCATTATGCTTTGGTTTGCTTATAGTTGGCTTTGCTTGCATGTTGGGTTTGGGTTTTTTTTCCCATTCTGTAAAAGGTATCACTGGGAAATAAGTGCAGTTCAATGGAAAGAATGCAAACTCTAGGTTCAAATCCTGGCCCTGCCACTTACGATCTCTATAACCTTAGGCAAAATCACTTAACCTTTCTGAGACTCAGTTTTCCCATCTGTCAAAAATGATGAGGTTGGATAAGATGACCTCTATGGTCCCTTCCAATTCTAAATCTATTATCTGAAAAATGCATTAATAAAATATTTTCTTTTTTCAGTGAGGCAATTGGGGCTAAGTGACTTGCCCAGGGTCACACAGATAGTAAGTGTCAAGCATCTGAGGTCAGATTTGAACTCAGGTTCTCCTAACTTTAGGGCCCATGGTCTATCCACTGCACCACCTAGCTACCCTTTCATAATTTTTTTAAAAGAAAATAATGTTCTGTATAACATAAGTCAAGGTCAATGAGATACTATGGAATGAATTCCATGCTGTCCCAACCACTGTTCTGAGTTACAGATGGATAGACTCTGATAGCGTCATGCAGTCTATGTAGAAAGAGAGCCATGTCTTTCCTTCTTCCTATCCCATCCTCCAACAACTCAGTCCTTGATCCTCATTCTGAAGGTGGTTGTGCACATATTTATTGCTGTTGCCTCAAGAGACAATCGGTTTTTGATTATCCAAACTGCGGGCAATTTAAAGCAAATTCTGAATGCTAGCCTGCTCCCTTTGGCATCTGGCATCTTTGCAGGCAGCCTTCCCTGCCAGCAGAGAGGGCACCCTCTGGGAACATAAACCGATTTTAATAGGAGTCTAAACAAAACACCATTATGGAGGTCAATTTGCTGGAAAGGAAAAGAAAATAGAACTTTTGCGAGACTAAATAGATCTTATTTTCGGATGATTCAATACTTCATACTATCCACATGTAGCTTCTTTCCATTAGTACAGATAATTGAGAACTGACTATATACAGATCACTATTTACTCTTGGAAAAGAAGAGTTATATACTGAACATGAATAAAGGGCAGCATATCCCCAGCCAAAACCATCATAAATTCATTCATTCATTTAACAAGTATGTATTAAGAACCTACCATGCACCAGACACAGCGCTGGGACGGGAATCCAAAGGTAAAAATAAAATGGTCCCTGCCTTCAAGGAATTTACATTCTGTTTTAGAAAATATGAACCAATAAATAAATACAAAATAGATACAGATAAAAAATAACCACTAAGTGGAGTGTAACATCTACTGAGGGAGATCAAGCGAGGCTCCCTATGTGAGGCCCTTAAGCTGAATTTTGAAGTTGGCCAAGGATTCTACAAGGAGGAGGGTCTGAGCCCCATCGGGGGACGGATCATACAAAGGTAGGCAAATAGAAGATAGAATGGAACGTAGGAAGGACACCTTTGAGAATACATGAGAAAGGAGGTGGGCCAGGCAAGGAATGAAAACAAGAGTTAACAATGGACGCCCTGGGTGGTCTACTGGAAAGTGTGTTGAATTTCAAGAAAGAAATCCTGGGTTCAAATCCCAGCTTCGCCTATGACTTGTGTGACCCTGGGCAAGTAGCCTAATTTCTCCTGTATCTGTAAATGGAGGCAGTTGGACTAAGCTTTTAAGGTCTCCACCATTCCTCATTCTATTATCCTGGAATCCAATGGAATTCAGACAGTGACCTAGAAATCTAGGTTCTAGAAGAATCCTTCCCTTGGTCCCCTGCCACGGTGCGCGGAACCCCAGCTGAGTATTTATGTGAGGGCGGGTACAGTAGAGTCCAGGATGAGATGGTGGAACGGGCAGTCATCTTCATGGTCGAAGGCGATGCCTCCACCAGTCACCTCCAAAAGCTACTCACTGTCTGTCAAAGCATTTACTCTTCGCTTGGCTCCTAGATTCCGTAGGAACAGGCACTGTGTTCACCACATACTGGAGTACAACAGTACTAGCAGCACTAGTCAGATATCTAGCTGGCATTTATATGGCACTCTGAGGGTTTACAAAGTGCTTGGCCAACATGATTTGGTTTGTTCCTCACAACAACCCAGTGAGGGAGGTGCTTTTATTATGCTCATTTTACAGTTGAAGAAACTGAGGCAAACAGTGGTTAAATGACTTGCTCACCCAGTCAGTGTCTGAAGCAGGGTTTGAACTCAGTCCTTGAGGACTCCAGGTCCTCAAGCACTTAGTCTAGTGCCCTGCACACAAGAAACACTGCCCAGCTCCTGGTGTTGAGGAAAGCCACATCTATATGACACAGCAAAGAAAGACTGATTTCAACGTGGCTGATCCTTCCACTCCATTCACCTAGATTCCATAAACAAAGGGGCAAAAACAAAGACAAAAGGATAAATAGCTCATGTCCTCAAGGAATCATATTCACATTCTAATGACTCAGTCAAAAGGGGACAAGTTCCTTCACCCTGTTTGCCTCAGTTTCCTCATCTGTAAAATGAGCTGGAGAAGGAAATGTCAAACCACTCCAGGATCTCTGCCAAGAAAACCCCAACGGGGTGGTGAAGAGTTGAACACAAAGGATAACAACAACAAAAAAACTGCTTTGGGGGTCAGGATATACTGTTAGTCAGTAAACATTTATTAATTACCTACTATGTGCTAAGTGTTAGGAATACAAAGAAAGGCGAAAGAAGTCCCTGCTCTCGGGGACCTACTAACTGGGAGCAGCTTCCATCCCCTTTGCTGTGGACATGGTTCCTGCCTCTTCACTACTGGCCCTTGTGGGAACGATTACCATTTTGCAGGCATAGACCTTGACCCCAACATGGTGGTGCCATTTTGGTCCTCTTTGAGAACAAAGGAAAACAATCAACCAACCAAACAAGAAAATAACTGCCCTTTTACCTGGAGCTGCCCCCTTCTCTAAATCTCATAACAAGTTTAGTACTTGTTGGGTGGGTCCACCAAAGTCAACGAGGGTCCCCACTCAATACGTCTGAAAACCCTACAGAGAAAAGGATGCATCTATCTTGCTACCTTGAATTAGAAATTCCTGCTGGGAAAGGATCATGTTTTCATCCAGGCTATGCTGATGCTCACAAGGTATGAGGCACTAGACTGGGGAGTCAGGAAAACCTAGGTTTGAAACCTATAGATCAATCAATAAACAAGCATTTATGAAGCACCTACTGTGTACTGTGCTAGGCACTGGGGAAACATACAAAGAACGAAACAAACCCTGCACTTACATTTTATTGAGGAAGACCATGTGTATGTATATACATATATGCAGAATAAATGCTAAATAAATATTGAGTAGTTGGATACACAGTAGCTAGAGAAGGAGGGCACTAGCTGTGAGGGCATAGAAAAAGCTTTATATAAAAACTTCTTGAGACATTTGCTAGAAGCCTTCCCCAATTCCTCTTAATTCCAGTGCATTCTCTTGGCCAGTTATTTCCTATTTCTCCTGTAGATAGTTTGTTTGGTATATATTTGTTTGCAGATTGTCTCCTTCATTCAATTGTAAACTCCTTGAGGGCAGGGACTGTCTTTTGCCTCTTTTTGTATTCCCACCCCTTAGCACAGTGCCTGGCACCAGTAGGTGCTTAATTAACGCTTATTGACTGCTAGATGTGTGATCTCATCTTTCTAAACCCTACTTTCCTCATCTGTAACAAGGAGACAATAATTTTTGTTGTTTAGTTGTTTTTAGTCACATTTGACTCTCTGTGACCTCATTTGGGGTGTTCTTGGCAGAGATACTAGAGTGGTTTGCCATTTCCTTCTCCAGCTCATTTGACAGATGAGGAAATTGAGGCAAATAGCAGGTAAGTCACTTGCCCAGGGTCACACAACTAGTAAGTATCTGAGGCCAGATTTGACCTCAGGTCTTCCTGACTCCAGGCCTGGCACTCTATTCACTGTACCCACCTAGCTGCCTCATAGGGGATAATAATACAGGTCATGAAGCCTTACAAAGGTGGCAGCTGTAACTATAAATTATTTCAAAAACTCTAAAGTGTTATAGACATGTCAGTTATGAGGATGGTTATTTGTACTTGTCACGTCCACTAATGCAGTGTGGGTGCAGCCTCGGTATTAAAACCATCAGCCAACCTGTGCCCACTGGGGAAGCCTACCTGGAGTCGGGAAGGAGCTGACCCCAAGCCAATCTTGGATTTAAAACAGACTCCGACTATTTCCTATGGATAGAAAATATATGTGGCTTTCGACAACCAATTAAAGTTGAGTCTTAAATAAACACAGCATTGAGGGCACTAATGTTTTAAGCCGTCCTGGGCTGTTTTGCTCTCCTTCCATATACATTGTGGTTGACCGCGGCTGGCAAGTGGGCCAGGACCGCGTCACCATCTCCTCTGGGATTTGGCTTCCAGCTGAATAGGCCAACTCGGGCTGGGGAGGAAGGACTCCATTGTCTTCGTTTAAAGGGATAGCCTGCCCGGTCCTCTTCCTTTACAAATAGGAAAGAGCTAGTCTGCCCGGGGCCCTGACTGCCAAACTGCTACGGGGTTTTGGGGCCCCTCTGACTGGGAACTGATCCAGGGTTAATTTTCACATTTAGGTGAAATGCATGAGAATAGTTTTCGGACACATTGAACATGTACCAGAATGTGGGCTGGCCTTGGGTTCTAGGAGTTCAGAGTTCCAATCCTGACTCTGACCCCATCTAGCTGTGTGAGCCTGGGCAAGGCTCTCAGGCAACTCTCAGGACTAACAGGGACAGTCAGTAGCTAGTTAGTGATAATGGCGGAAGTTTCCACACCAGGAGCTCTCTATGAAGATGAAATCATAGCTCAGGACAGAAGAAAAATCAAAACAATTTCTAAACAATGTGAATATTTTGAAAAATAACGGGGATTTACAAGCACTTGAATATATGCAAATTGCTTTATATACATTATATCATTCGATCCTCACAAACCAAAATCTCATCCTATGAGGTAGCAATTACACCACCGCTTTATAGACAAGGGGAAGGTGCATGTAGGGTTAGAGTTGACCTGCTAGAGACCGTCATTTTCCCCAAGAAACTTCATTTGAAACTCAGCTTATGATAGAACATCATAAATGCATTTAAATGCATTTAAAACATAAGTGCCGCTGTGAACAATAAGGGGCAGCAATAAGGGCGAGGCAGCTGGGTAGTGCAGCCGAGAGAACCCTAGGTAGGAAGACTGGAATTCAAATCTAGCTTCAGATGCTTACTAGTTGTGTGACCCTGGGTAAGTCACTTAATCTCTGTGTGCTTCAGTTTCCTCATCTGTAAAAAGGGGTGATCATAGTACCTACTTCCCAGCGTTATTGTGAGGACCGAATGAGATAAAAATTATAAAGCGCTTGGTACACGGTAAGCTTTACATAAATGTTAGCTATCATTATTAAGGGGGCAGCTAGATGGCTCAGTGGATAGACTGCTCAACTTGGAGTCAGGAAGACCTGAGTTCAAATCCAGTCTCAGGTGATCCCTGGCAAGTCGCTTAGCCTCTGTTTGCCTTATCTGTTGTGTTTGTCCTTCATTTTTAAAGAGGACCGTGGCATCAGGGATATGACGACATGACTTGCAGTTGACTTTGATTTGAGTTGCCTTAATCTATTGGAAAGGGAAATGGCAAACTACTCCAGTATCTTTGCCAAGAAAATCCTACGGCCAGTACTGGCGTGCTGTGGTACACAGGATCACAAAGCGTAGGATATGACTGCACTTTTACTATTATTATTAAAGACAGAGATAGAAACCTCCTGTCAAATACCTTTTTAAAGACAAAGATGGCTCTAATACCCAGAGAAGGGAAAAATAAAGCAGAGAGCGTGCATTATTTTTGTCCTTAAATTCCTACCATCTAGCACACATAAGTGGGGATCTTAATAGATATTTATTGATCAACTGATTGACAAGCCTCATTAATGAACAGTGATGTAAAAATTTCAAAATTAAATCCTTGTAAAGAGACTATGGAAATATAGCCAGAAGATAACTCATTATGACTAAGTTGGGTTCATAACTGGAAGGTAGAGTGGAGGCAAACGTTTATTAAGCACCTACTGTGTGCCAGTTACTAAGCTAAGTGCTTTACAAATATCATCTCATTTGATCCTCACAACAACCCTGGGAGGGGTTTTACAGATGAGGAAGCTTAGGCAAATAGAGATTAAATGACTGGCCCAGCTACTAAATGTCTGAAGCCACATTTGAACTCAGTTCTTCCTGACTCCAGGTCCAGTGCTCTATCCACTGCGTTCCCTGGCTGCCTCTGGGGATTCAAGTAGGTTCAACATTAAGAAAACAATTCCTATAAGTTAGTAAAATAAACAACAAAGACAACTATAACGAAATAGGTATAATAGATGAAAAATTCAACATGCATTTATATATCAAAGATTTTTAAAAGCATTGATTGGCATGGAAAGGTCCTCCTCTTACAGTATCAGAAACATATGTTTAAAACTAAGAGTTATCACCGCTTGTAGTGAAGAAACACTAAAAGATTTCCAAGTACAAACAGGGGTAAAGTAGAAATGGCTCCTTTTTCTTCACTGTTATTTGACATAGCTCTAGAAATGCTAGCTGTAGCAGGAAGACAAGAGAACAAAATCCAAGGTATATGCATTGACAAAGGGAAGGCGAAATTAACCTTATTTGCAAACAGCATGATGGAGTACTCAGAAAACCCCAGAGAATCAGTGGAGAAATTGAGATTAATAACAGTGGTATAATTTCAGAATACAAAATGATTCCGCAAAAATCATCAGCATTTCTACACAGGGCTCATAAACACTAGGGTGACATGATGAAAAGAGAAATTCCATTCAAATTAAGTACAAAAGTGGAGAACCACAGAATCTCACATTGGGAGAGACCACAGAGGTGATATGGTCCAACCTACACCTATTCAGGAATTCTCTTTACAATATCCACAAAAAAATGGAAATGAGCCTTTGGTTGAAAACCTTTAGTGAGGGAAAGTCCATTAACTCCTGAGGTGGCTGATAGTACTTTTGAACAGATCTAATCATCAGAAAGTTCCGCTTTATATTGAGTTAAACTGTATCTTCCTGCAATTCTTTCCCCATTGCTATGTACGAAATGTTACATTTGGGACACAATGACAAAATAGGAAAGGAAGAAAAAACAATAACCTTAACTCTCAAGGAGCATACATTCTACTGGAGAGGACGTGACATGTGTAAATACGAAACAGAAGGGACAGGAAAAAGAAAGAGAGCGCCAGAGACAAGAGATGGAATACCAAGTTCGGAGGACAGCAAGTAGGCCACAATGTCTAGAAAGAGGAATACAAGAAAAATTTAGCCAGACTTAAAAGGGCTTTAAGTGAAAAGCCAGGGAGTTTGTTTCCTGCCTAAAGTGAATGGGTACTCATTGATTTTTCTTGAGCAGAGGAATGACATCGGGAGATTTGTGCTTTAGGAAAATTACACTGGTAACTGTGTGGAGGACACAATGGAGAGAAAAGGACCGGGAGCTAGAAGTCTAGGAAAGAGCAAGGGAGGTGGCTATGTAAGTGGGAAAAGGGTCACATGCGCGAGATATTGTAGAGGTAAAATTGATCCCACCTAGCAAATGACTGGAAATGGAGGCTTTGGAAAGGAAAGAGATAAGAATGATGCCTCTGAGATGATGAACTTGGGTGGCTGCAAATATGGCGGCCCTCTTGAGAGAACTATGTGGCACATGCTGAACAAGCTTTCTAAGCAAAACATCCAGGGGAAGGGGAAGGGGAAGGGGAAGGGGAAGGGGAAGGGGAAGAGAAGACTTAATTAAAGGAAAGGGTAGCATTTAATTCAGAAAAATCAAAAGTTTGCAGTCAGTTTGTTTGATTTAAAAACCATAAAAGGGGAAGAAATAGCAGGATGTGAACTAAAAATATGCCTTCAAACAAAAGTCATCCTTGCCCTGGGTCATTTCAGAAAGGCCCAGAATAGGCCATAAGTGGAATTCTTTCCTTACCCGATAGTTATTCATGATGTCAGCTAACCATGGCTTCACTGACTTGAACATATCTGCCCACATGTGTTTCTCAACTTCGGAACCATCATGAAAAGTCAGGTTGCCCACATGGATGGCTCTTCTCACTTTTGGCAGTGACAGAAAGTATCCAAAGTATTTTTCTTCTTCTGGTTCCTGAATATAAAAAGGGCATAAGAAGAAAGATGCTGGGACATGATGGGAAGTAGGGTATTGGCTTTTGTGTAAGATTGTTCTTGTCTCTAGATAATAATAACAGTGATGCCCTCAAACACTGACTAAACACTTACTATATCCACTTTGTGGACATACCTGATGTTCTAACAGGAAAGAAGGACTATAGTCTTCTAGCCAAGTCTATATCCAAGGCATTCTGTTAGGCACAGGGGATGCAAAAGGAAAAATAACACAGTCCATGCCCTCAAGAGGCTTACATTCTGTCAGCTTACATGAACACACATAAGTAACATAAGTATATATGCAAAATAAACAAAAGATAATTGGAGGAAGAGAGATACTTTGGGGGTACTAGGTGGGGCCATAGCACATACAGCTCTGGACCTGACATCAGGAAAACTATCTTCCTGAGTGCAAATCTGGCCTCTGACACTTTCTAGTTGTGTGACCCTGGACAAGTCACTTAACTCTGCTTGCCTCAGTTTCCTCATCTGTAAAATGAGCTGGAGAAGGAAATGGAAAACCACTCCAATATCTCAACCAAGAAAACCCTAAATGGAGCCATGAAGAATTGGATGTGACTCAAAATGACTGAACAACAGGGGTAGACACTAAGTGCAGCAGAAAGGAGGGAGCAATGAGGAAAGGCCTTATATTGGAGGTAATATTTGAGTTCAGCTTGGAAGAAAGTGATGGATTCTAATAGGTCAAAGTAAGGAAAAAAGGCTTTCCAGACAGAGGGGATGGCTTATGCAAAGGTTCGGTATTGGGGCTTGGAGTGTCCTTGTAAGGAACACCAAGAAGGCTGTGGTTTGGCTGGACTTTCGAGTTCATGAAAAGAAATAATGTGTACTAAGTCTGGAAAGGCAGTAAGTGAGAGGATGCAAACCCAGGTAGGGTTCTCCTGATTCCAAATCCAACATGCTTTCCAATAAACAACCTTTGTTAAAAAGTCTAAATGTGCAAAATTACTATTTGTATCTTTAACAATGAAGGAAGCAATTACCTGACACTGTAAAAAGTTAAAATAATTAGAACATCCTGTAGAATTCTGGAAGTATGAAGGATAACTTGTTAAGTCACCACTCATCAGGTTATCGAAAATCTAGAGAGAGAAAAGAGAAAAATCATTGAGATGTACAGGCAATGTCCCCATGCAGGTGTCCACCCAGCAGGTCAGAGGGACAAATTATTCTACATTAGCATGTCACAATGGATGGGCAGCTGAGAGGGCAGGGTCAGGTCCTCCTGCTCTGCACACTGACTGTGTGACCTTGGGCTTCACTTCTCTCTAAAGCTCTGAGTTTCAGAGGAGATGCTGCTCTGCTGGCACTCAGTGTTACCAGTGTTCTATGACCTCTTGTGACCCAAGCGATCAGTCTTTTGCCATTGGCTTGGCACCAAGGCAACTCAAAAACAAGTCTCCCATAAATCAAGTCCTCAATGAGAAAAGTATCCTAAAAGGATATTGCTTATTCCATAGACACAATGGGAGCATAAGCAATGCCCAGGCGTGTTTATAGCCCTGCTTCCCTACTTCCTTTAAACCTTGGGAGATGGTCAAAATCTCTCATTTTTAATATTACTGAAATCCTCATAGAATTTCTTGAAACATGCCAGGAATCTTATTTGCTGATCTGTTTAATTGGGCAGCTAGGGGGCACAGTAGATAGAGAGGCGGACCTAATGGTAGGAAGACCTATCTTCCTGAGTTCAAATCTGGCCTCGGGTACTTACTACCTGTATGATCCTGGGCCAGTCACTTCCCCTGTTTGCCTCAGTTTCCTCATCTGTAAAATGAGCTGGAGAAGAAAATGGCAAAACATTCCAGTATCTTCGCCAAGAAAATCCCAAATTGGGGCATGAAGAGTCAGACACAACTCAACAACAAAAAAATTAATTTCACACAAAATTTTATTTTCCCAGGGTTATAGATTTGGAAGTAGGGGATCTTAGAAGTTATCTAGTCTAATCTCTTCATTCTGGAGATCTCAGCACCACAGATCTAGGGACAGAAAGGGCCAAAGAAGCCATTTAGTCCAACTCTGGTGAAAATTGGAAAATAGAGCCCAGAGAGGACTCATAGCTTACACAGGCTTACCAGGTGGCAAATGGCAAAGCCAGGACTGGAATCCAGACCAATTGACTCCAAATTCAGTGCTTTCTGTATGCTGCTAGGCTGCTTCTAACCTTTGTGCTAAATAACATTTCCTTGTTCTTACAGTGACATGAAAGCCACAGTCTTTTGTGTTCCCTAGACCACCTTGAGTCAGGAAAGCTTCAGGCTATAAGCTGATGGGCAGCAGCTATCACAGCAGCCCCCTCCTCTGTTTCCATAAGTCACACAACACAATCAGATTTGTGACTTTATAGACATACCTGACATTTTAACAGGGAGGAAGGACTATAGTCTTCTAGCCACAGTGCCCATGGTCAAAGGCCACACGGACTTCAGCTTTACTCAAGTTTCTGTGAGTTATGATATACAATGGGCTTGAAACTTAAGAGTTTCAGATTTTTCTGCTACAGCCCATTTACAGACCTGGAGATAAGTCTGTGTTACCCACCTTCCTCCCAAGGCATCTGATATCAGCTCCTTGGGTCTCGATGGAACTTACGCACTGAAACATGACGTTGCCGAGAATACCATGGGTTTTAGTCATTGGGGCCAACAAGACCAATCCCATTGGGTAGAGGGATAGATAAGCTAGTCCTTCGTTGGGGACCCCATAAAAATTCTTGAAATATATACTCTCTAACTAGTGTGAATGCATTTAAGGTAAAAGGACTTCCAAATCATCATATACTTATCTGCTTACATGCTGTGCCTTCCCTTCTCTCCCAAGTAGAATGCAATCTCCCTGAGTGCAGAGCTGTTTTTATTCTATCTTTAGATCCCCAGTACCTCATGTAGTACCTTACTCCCAGTAGGTGCTTAATAAATGCTCACTATGCAGGACTGGGTTGGATGATAGGAAGAATGCCCTAAAAGGAGCAGTTATGAGATCACCTATTTTCACAGACTTTTGATCTTTTTCCATAATATTACTTTTCTTCATATAGTAACAATCACATAAATAGAATACTCTTCTTGAATTTAAATAAATCCAAAAAGTCATTGTTAAAGACTTTAGCCGGCATCTTAAATAGAATTTGAAAGATAATGATAAGCAGGGGCGGCTAGGTGGTGCAGTGAGTAGAGCACCAGCCCTGGAGTCAGGAGGACCTGAGTTCAAATCCGACCTCAGACATTTGACACTGTACTAGCTGTGTGACCTTGGGCAAGCCATTTAATTCCAATTGCCCTGCCAAAAGAAAAAAAAACTAAAAAAAAAAAAAAAGATAATGATAAGCAAGCGTGGCAACAGATCTCTGTGTCAAGGCCATGTCTGCTACATTTTTAACCATCTTTGTTAAAGACACTGGGGACACGCAACATTTGTTACCAACTAACGTCCTACTTAAGGCTGGATCCTTGTTAGCAGATCCGATGTTTTAAAGCATATGTTAGAGCAGATGCATCCAGTTCCTAGGCTGCATTTTTCCTGATTTCCAAGTGATAGCTTATGCCTTCAGGGGCATACAAAGAATTCAGAGGAATCAAAACAGCTCACTCAGCAAAGACCTAATGACATAAACTAAACACTCCGAGGTAATCATAGGTTATATGATAGAGAGAATGTGAATTCAAAGCAATGTGGACAATACTTTTCTTCACTGGGATTCCCTGTCTGCCTATCCCCTCCACGGCAACATGGGCACCATCTCTAACAAGAAAGGCACCCCCCTACCTTCCCCTTTGCTTGTCTATGACTCCTACCCTGCTCAGCTGCTTTTCATTATTCAGAGCCCTTGGGTACATACTTCAGAGGCTTTCCTCCAGTCCTCCTCCTTGATGTACTTGATGGTCTCAGCACATTGTTTCTGGAAGTACTTTTTCTGTTTCTCATCTAACAAACCGATGTGGTACAGGAATCCCGGGTAGCCTCCTATGATCTGATGCAGCAGGCGGACAGCACCAAGTTAAAAAAAAAAGAAAAGAAAAGAAAAAGAAGATATTGGATTAAATAATTTTCCTCAATACCAGATCAATTGGCAACATCCACCAAGAATAACAATTTAAATCACACATACACACACACACACACACACACACACACACACACATACACACACTTCAGCAGCTTGATGCCATGAAACATTTGTCAAAAATTAAAGATATAAAGGCATTAAAAAGTCAACTGGGAAATATCAATTCTTTTTATCAAGTTAGCACTGTAACTTTAGAAAGCATTCCATCTAATTAAGGAGGATTTCCCTTCCTATTGAGGCACAATAGAAGGGGGGGCCAGGGAAGGAAAAGGCAGAACTTACTGTTTCTGGGTCAGAAAAGCCATCGCCAATAGCAACACCTTTCAAGTTGATCTTGACCTTGGCCGTGGGATTGAGGAGATGGATGTAATAGGCAACAGCTGGCACATATTTCCCTGCATAAGACTAAAGAGAATGGGTGTTGTGATGGAAGCTGTATTGAGGAATGCTGACAATCTAATACAAAAGATCTAAAATTGAAGATATTCACACTACTGATAGGACAGATAATTAGAATACCAATGGAAAACTAGCTTTCTTTTCTATATCATATAAATTGACGCACTATTTTTTAAGACTTCTCATAAGAAGTTCCATCTTGGGAATAGTAGGTAAGCTTCTGGAGGGTAGGAGCCATTCCCTTTAGGTCTTTGTTTCTCTAGCATCTAGCACAGAGCCTGGCAGAGGAGGTTCTTAAAAAATGCTTGGTGGTAATTACTTTAGAATTGTAGATCCTAAGTGGAAGGAAGCCTGGCGATCATTTAGACCAGCACTCATTTTGCTGATGAGGGGACATGAGGCATATGGAAGTTGGTGAGATGCCCAAGGGAACTTACAGGTGAGATCTGGGCTACTTCTATGATTCTACTTCTCACTGGCCCCATGATGCCTCTCTTTCGTGTCCCATGAATAATCAACACCCAGGGCAGTGCTAGATATCGATTTAAGCTTCCATAAATGCTTGATAAATGAAGGAACATCCAAATTTCCTTCCAGAATTAGATAATATAAAAACCAGTCACTCTAATTCTCTGACCAATTGGACTTTTCTCCATTAAACTCCAAAAAGTCTTACAAAAAATTTCTTATCAAGAAAATCTCAATGTCAGTCAGCTAATAGATAGGGATATCAATGAGATCTGTGATTTCACATGTGAAACAGATCTCCCAGGTGAGGAGACTCCCTTCACCAATGCAGTTTGGCATATTCTCTGAAACACATAAAGAGCTACCTAGAAAAAAAGTATGGAGTAGTGGAGAGAAAGCTAGCCTTGAAGCCAGGAGGACCTGAGTTAAATCCTGCCTCTGACAAATATTAGCTCCGTGACACTGGACCTTAACCATTCAGGGTTCTGGTTAACTCTTTAAGAAAAGAAGGTGCCAACCTGAATGAGTATAGGGAGTTTGCTCAACTAGGAGTTCCCGATACCAATAATCATAGAGTCTAATCCCTATAGTCAACATAGCAGCCTCTCCAGCTTAGCTAGGCTTTCTCTGCTCAGACAATAGACATACAATGCGTCATGAGCCCCAGCCAGGGCTGGAGAAGGAGAGAGGGAGGAGTACCACATAAGCTGACCAGTCATTGACAAGGGAGAAGGGAAAAGCTAAAATGTAATGGCTCTCTCCAATAACACATCCACAGCCAGGAAGGTGACTCATAAAAGTTTATCTGATGATTTGGAAGAAATGCTTTACAAACCTTAACATGTGACCAAAACCTAAGCAATCATCCATTATGTCAACATTTGCCCATTACTTTTCACCTTCCTCTTTGTGTCATCATACACCTTTCCATACTCTCTTTCAATGTGAACAATTCTCCATCATTGCTTTTCATTAACCCTGGTGAGCTGAGGTGGTGGTAGTTTGATAAAAAAAAAAAATGGACGAGATGTCAATAACCACTTTATCTAATGGCTAAGCTTAGCCCCAAAGAGGAGATAGGAAAATCCACCTTGGTCCTTGCTGTGCAGAGGTGGAGGACCAGGAGGATGCAGCCTCCTTTCCCCCTTCTTTTTTGCTCTTTGTTACAAGGAATTTATCACTGGGTAGGAAAGGGAAGAGGGATGGGTCTGAAAATCAAAGTAAAAACAACATATAAAAAATAGAATTTTCTTAAAAATATATATCCTTTTGGGCACTACTACTCTGTAGTTTTCTTCAACTTTCTGTCACTGGTGCCAGATTTGGAATCACATAAGCTGAGTTCAAATCCTGTCTCTGATATTTACTAATTGTGTGACTTTGGGCAAGTCTGCTCCCTTCTCAGGTCCTCAGCTTCTTTATTGGTAAAATAGGGATGATGATGCGCTATCTTCACTGTGAGGAGAGCATTCAAGAGGCAGGTTACTGTACAGTGCCCTGTATACAGAAGGCATTTAATAAATGCTGAATGAATGAATACTATCCTCTTAGCATCTGGCCAGGGGGTGGGAAGGGGAGCCTGATTTCAAACTATGCCCATAACAAAAACAAACCAAAGCAAAGCCTCCCTTTAAATCATAACCTGAATCCAGATGAATTCTCCCTGTGCCTTCACTAATGAATTATTGGAGCTCCAACAATATGGCAGGCAGCTGTCCGAGGATAACCAGGAACTTGGTAACTTAACATCAACCATCTGATGAGGCTTTGTGTTCCCAAATGCTGCCAACAGCATCAAAGCCACTGTTAAACGGATGTGGAGAAGTGTGACCAAGTAGAAACCAGATCAATGACCACAGGAGCCGGGACCTAGGGCTGGAAACCAGCACCCTGTCCAAGCCCTAAGGGCCTGAAGACCAGAGAAGGATGACGATGTTAGACGTAGAACTTGAATCCAGGTCCTGAATTCAAATCCAGCGCTCTTCCCACACTGATTGCTAGAACTTGGCCAGGTGAGTGGATTTATCCACCCCAAGAGACCAAGTAAATTAATCACCCACATGTCCGAGTTCTAGCTAACAAAAAGATCACAAAGAACAATTCCCCATCAATCGATGAGCAATTATTAAGCGCCTACGTGCCCGACGCTATTCCAAGTGTAGGCACGTGAGGACCAAGAAGTAGCAAAGGGAAAGCATCTTTGATCTCAGGTTTAGGTGGCTCATTTTTCACATTGGAGGACCAATCCTGACCCCAACTGTGACAAGAAATAACACAGCTTCAAACTACAGAAGCCAACCCAAGCATTAGGAAAAAGACCCCAAAGCCCAGGTCTTCATTTCACATTCTCCTGTGTCCCTGTCCTTCCTACCCCCAGCTCCGTATCATAAAGGAGCGGGCTTTATCTCGTTGTTTGGCTATCACTGCGAGATATTTACTATGTGATGTCTGGAAAGGCCTAACAGTCATGGAAGTCATGTTAACAGCATATTGTACTTGTAAAAATATTCTTGGGAGGATGTAATGCTCTGTTAATTAACCAGATGTGAAAAGGCACAATGAAAATGGACTTAAAGAAACTTGTAATTATGGGCACTGTCTGATTCTCCTGTCTTACATGTTTCAACAAAATCCATGTCAAGCTTATTAGCCCCCTGCCACCCCGGTGCTTTTTGAGAAGAGTCGGTTTCATGTCTGGAGTCAAGATTCAATCAACCCCCTCCAGAAGGAAAAAAAAGGGGGAAAAAAAACAGTGTCAGAGAATAAGACTATAATGGAAGCAGTCTCCTCTTACAGGAACCTCACATATGTTAGCAGTTACTCCAAGGCTGCTGCATTTCTTAGTGAGGTTTAGAAGGGAAAAAAAATAAAGGAGAAACGGATACAATTACCTTCCTCCTACATTCTCATCTTTTCTCTTTAGATTTCATAAGGTAAGGGATCCATTGCCCAGTCGCACATCCCTGAATGGTGGAGACACTCGTGTATACCTAGGAAGCTGCATGTACATTGTCACTGTCCATAGAGCCTAAAGCCCCCTGAGCTGGTACAAAAGGGTGAGTCTGCCTTGGAGCTGGGATGAAAGCCTGATACAAATTCTCAGGGCCAGTGGGCTGGCCCTAAGAGTAAGGGATGTGGCCCATTGTTTTGCTTGTCTAGATACTGCTGTGAGCCTTGGCTGAAATGAAGCCAAAGGAGCTGGGAAGAGTTCACCACAAGCATCCCCCTCCTTCAAACCATCACCTCTCTTGCCTCTAATTTCCCTAGGAGGAGCCGAGTTGAGAAACCCCTGCTGGACCAAGGTCACACTATTCTCACCCTCACTCTGGGCAGTACCAAGCCTGCCAAGCTATAAGCTTTGATGGGGTCACCCCAAGAGCTGAGCAAAGGGGAAGGCAAATGAGTTGACCTATGTGTATATTAGGGGCTTCCCTGAAGACTACTCATTCTAAACAAACATGGAAGGAGGGCAAGGGTCCCTAAAATGGATGAGGAACCTTGGCAGGATTTAAAAAGAAAAACCCTGCATTGATGTGACTAGCACAAGATGTAGTGACTGAGAGGATGAAGTCAGAAACGGTGGGCCCACTAACCTCACTCAGTTTTCCTGATTCTCTCTAGGGAAAGGAGAGGTGTGATGTTCCAGGAGGACTGGTCCCAAAAATTAATGAATGAGAAACGCTGGATCCTCCATGTTGTGGTTAACGCCACCATTTCCTAGACATTTCTAGACCATGTGTCATGTAATCTGAAGACCACACTGTAGTAATTTTGAAAAAGAAGGGGGGTGGGAAGCAGGGCTCAGAACAGACTTTGCCTTCACCTAAAAGGCTCCTGTTTCTTTTGCCCTGGAAAAAAAACAAAAGGAGACCAACAGGACTTAACATATAGAAAAAAAGCATCTTGTTCCCCAGCCAACTTTCTCGCTGCTTCAGCTGGCTGAGGAATGAGAATTCTCTCCTAAATGGAGATTATTCTGGTGACTCCTTCATGTGTTTGGTTGAGAATCTTTCTCTGGTAGAAGAAATTAGAGACGCCCCATCACCTGTACTTCACATTTCCTTGGTTCAGAGCCAGAAGGGCCTATCATGGAGCCAGGGGAAGCAGGTCATTGTTTCTAATTGTGCCCCAAAGTTGCCACTGATCCCACTTTACAAGATGAGTAATCCTTACAGACACAATCCTTTCAGACCCATCCTTACAGACACAAGCCCAAGCTGCTTCCAGACTCACCTGGCCATCTTTTTGGCTAACAGCAATTCACAAGAAACAAAGGATATGAAAAATAATTGAATGATGAAGAAGAAAGGGGAAAACAATATGCATACACTTTGAATATAAAAATGTAAATGGAAGGAACGACAGATGAAAACAAACCCTAGTATTCCTACTGACCAAGCTTAGCCCGGGACAAGAGATGGAAAAATTCACTGCCCAATTCTTTGAAGAGGTGGGTAGCTGCAGCTGTATCTGACTTAGTTGACATTTTGGTTAGTTTTCCTAAACTGCTTTTTAAAATTACTCTAGTTTATTCTGTTATAAGGGACAGGTAGACAAGGCAGATGATTTAGGAAACGTAAAAACAAAAGATAATTTTTTTAAAGTGATGTACTCCCAGGGATGACATATAGCTGCAAATCAGGCTCCAAAGAATCCAAACGGCAGAGAGAGGAGTCGTAATGATCAGGAGGGAGTAGTAAATTGTGAACGGTGATTTGAGTGCAAGAAGAGGAATAAGTTCTGTCATATCAGAAACATGATTAGGAAATGGGACAGGCTGGTCATGGAGCAAAGAGGGAAGGATCAGAGGCAAGGAATGGGAAAAGGCCTATTGGAACGCCCCTAGTTGGGTAGGTCATCTAGGTAAGAGTCACAGGACGTTACAGACGTGAGCCACATAGGATAAGAAGATGCCAGTGGGTTACGGTCTTCACCAATGGACGAGGGACCCACATCGACTAATTAGATCATGGAGCCCATGAAGAACTGAAGAGAAATTTAACAGCAAGAAGCTGGCCCTTTGTAATATTTTAACCTCAACACCTCTTCCCCCCACATCTAGAAATCTGACGGGGTCCTCTTTTTCCAAGTACTTTGCTAAGACAGAGTAATATACTCCAGGAAAGGCTTGAGAGGAGCTAACTGCTTACTCATACCCTAAAAGTCCTGAAAAAACAGCAGTCAATAAATATTTAATGAGAATAATGATGATAATGGCTAACATTGACACATCACTTACTCTGTCCAGGCACTGTGCTAAGCACGTTACAATTAATATTTCATTTGATCCTCATGAGTGAGGTGTTGTTATGATCCCCACTTTACAGATGAGGAAATGGAGACAAATGGTGGTTCAATGACTTGCCCAGGGTCATGTAGCTAGGAAGTGTCTGAGACCAAATTTGAACTCAAGTCTTTCTGATTCTCGGAGCTGGTACTTTGAACAAAGCCAGTCCCCGGTAGATGCTGGTTAAATTTGACTGACTGAATCTGGAGAAAGCTCATCTTTCTCTTTGAATATGAGATGAAAGCGATGTAGCTAGACAGTTCATCTGGAAAGGTTCTGGGCGTCCTTGTGCGCTACAAACCCAAAGTGAATTAAATGTATGGAATTCCCAGTAAGGAGCCTCCCCTCATCAATGACGATCAATATTTGTTCTGCAGCTCCTAGAGAACCGACTGCGGGCAGAGTGGCTAAGTGACCCACCCAGGGTCATCGAGCTACCCTGGATCAGACGCAGGACTCGAACCCACGTCTTCCCATCTGTGAGGCAGCTCTTTATGCACGAGACCACACTTCCTCTCACAGTGGGATGTGACAGAGCCGGCAATCTGAGGCTGCATTAAGGGACATCCTGGATTAGGGAGATGATTAATTAGTTCATTACTCTCTGTCCTAGTCAGTCTAAAATCTCTGGGCACATTTTAGGAAGGTAATTTATATGCTAAAGAGCATCCCCAGGAAGAAAGCCGGGGCTAAGAAGGCTTCCGCTTCCTTTCCTCTCATTTTCTTTTTAACTCTTCCCCGTCTGCCTGCCTTCCGGCCTCATCATCCCACCAAACGGCTCTCTCCAAAGCGATCGACCATCTCAGCTGTCACATCCTCATCCTCTCCCATCTCTCTGCAGCCTTGGACTCTATTGATCGCTCTCATTTCCTGGATATTCTCCTCTCTCTAGATTGTTGTTATACCGCCCTCTCCCAGGTCTCCTCCGACCCCTCCGACTGCTCCTTCTCCGTCTCCTTTGCCGGATCTTCCTCCGCGCCGCACCCACAAACTGTGTGTGTCCCACAGGGTTTTCTCCCTCCCCCTAAAACCCTTCCCTAGAGCCAATGACCATCCTCCCAATCCCACGCTCAAAATCTGCGTGTCCTATTTGACGCCTTCCTCTCCCACTCCTCACAGCCAATCCATCGTCGAGGCCGTTAAAACGTGAGCTTCTTGATATTAAAAAGAAATCATAACAATCAGTCCCACCCCAAAGTGGCATGGGCTGCCTCAAGAGACGATTGATTTCCCCACACTAGTCATGTCCAAGGAGGGCCCGCGGGACCACACATTGGACATTTTCCTTCTTCGCTGTTCTTCCTTTACGTGGGGCCTCCTCCATTCTCCCTTTTCAGCTCTTTTCTTCCTCCATTAGAATGTAAGCTTCCCAAGGGCATGGATTGTCTTTCTTTCTACTCATAGTTGTATTCCCAGCTCTTAGCACCGTCCCCGGCACATAGTTGGTGCTTCATAAATGACTAGGCAGGCTTGGACAGCTGCTGACCTCCCTGCCTCCCAGCCCTGAGATTTTAGAATTCCTTGACAACCCTCTCCCATCCCAGTCCCTTTCAAGTGTCTCTCTCCTCTCTGTGACATCTGCAGGCCCCGTCTTAAATATTCTTTCTCAAGAGTCACCACTCCATTGTCTATACTTAAAGAAAACTAGACAAGTGCTGCCAGACATAATAGAAAAGAGCAATTTGTCCCAGGTCCCAAAGCCAAGACAGCCTCAAAATGCATCTAAGAAAACTCAGCAGAAGCTCAGCCTTCAGAAGGAAATCACACTACAATGCCTCCATCATTAGGATGAAGACCCTAGTCTGGCCCCGAGAGCAAAAATCTGTAGGATGGTGATTTTTAAAGAAAATTGGGATTTTGTTTGAGGAAGATTAAGAACTCCAGAGACATTCTGCAAAGCTCCTGAGCGCCTCCTCTGATGGGCTTTTAGAGAAATGAGATTGACTCTGTTGAGAGAATACCAGGGAGGCAAAGTAAGGTAGGAGTGAGAGTAGTGGGGCCGGGGGCTCAGAAGAGCCAGGTTTGGGTCCTGTCTCTGAGACTTACCAGCTGTGGGACCTCAAGGCCAATCACTTCACCTAACCGGGCCTCAGCTGTAAAATGGGCGGTGCTAGGGCCATTACCCTCCATCTACCATCTGCAAGTTATGTCTCCTATTAGAGTGTCAGCTTTTGAGGGCAGGGACAGCTTTTTGGCCTTTCTTTGCATCCCCAGCGCCGGCACACAGCAAGCACTTAATAAATGCTAGTTGAGTGAGTGGCAGGGTGGCAGCAGGAGGCATCTAAGTTCCCGTCCCCCTCTAAATCTATGATGCCATGAACAATGTATGGTTATGGAGTTCCAAGATCTGTGTTCTAGTTCTAGCCCTGCTGCAGACCAGCTTTGTGACTTTGGACAAGATGTCTAACTTCCCTGAACTTGGGCAGTTCATTCTTCTACAGAATGAGAGGCTCAGCCTATTCTGTTCAATTCAACAATAGTTGAATAGTTGAATGGGCAGCCAGGTGGCACAATGGATAGAGCGCTGAAGTCAGGGAGTTCAAATCCTGCCTCAAGTACTTACTACCTGTGTGACTCTGGGTAAGTCACTTCCTCCTGTTTGCCTCAGTTTCCTCATCTGTAAAATGAACTGGAGACAGAAATGGCAAACCACTCCATCTTCTCTGCCAAGAAAACCCCAAATGGGGCCACAAAGAGTCCCACTGAACAATAACATCCAAGAAGAGAAAGGCTCAACACGATGGGAGAGAAAGTTAAAAAATAACATGGTCTCTGCCCTCGGGTGGTCGGTAGATAAATAGAGCTTAGACATGCACAATGAGTTGGGATAAGATTAAATTCACAGGATGCTACCCAGCAACCTCAAAGTGTTCATCTCCAAAGTTCTGCCTAATTCTTAAACTCCCTGAGGTCACACAGAGTGTCCCCAAAGTCTGGTACTGAGGAGACACCTTTGATCAGGATTACGACAGATTTGTGCAATACAACTTCTGAGATTCTAAGAAGGGCCCCTGCCCTTCCTGCTCCTCACATAAACATGACGTGCTCTACTCATCACACTCCCTGCTGAAATGAAAAGACCAGTGGGAGGGGTCATCACAACCCACATTTCTCCTACACTCGCGGTTTACAAAGTCCCTTCTTTCTTCAACTGGCCCAATGAGGTAGGGAGGGAGGGTGTTATTGACTCCATTTTAACACATGAAGCTCAGAGAGCTGGAGGGACTAGCCCAGATCACATAACGAGGAAGCAAGCTATCGATTACTTTTGGGGGGGAGGGACCAAAACTCTGATTTGAGCAGTATTGGGAATGTCCAGTTTGGAGACTCCTGCTACCAGAGATGCACATCTATAGTGTTCCTATGACCTACCGCCTTAGCATGTTGCCTATGTGCTGTGGACAGGAAAGGAACCAAATTGGTGGTCACCAAGATCATATCGTGCCTTATGAAGACTGGCTGAAGTTAATGAAGGTCAGGAGGTCATTCCCCAGGAGGGATGGGTGGGGGGTGTGTGGAATGGCTGTCTTCAAATATTTAAATGACTTACCCAGGGTCACCCTATCCGAATGTTTCAGAGACAGGCCTCGAACCCAGGCCTTGGACTCTGAGGCTAGCTCTCACCGTTATTCCATGCTGCACATCAATCACCCTAATGGGTGTTCATCTATCAAATTGTTTTAATCTGGTGGCTACCTGAGAGCAGTACTCTAAAGGAAGAGAACAGAGTATGTCAAGTCAGCAAGCCTTTATTAAGTACCTGCTGTGTTCCAGGCATTGTGCTAAGTTCTCGGGATACAAAGAAAGCCAAAAGAAAATCCCTGACCTCAAGGAAGAGAGACCATGCAAATAACTATATACAAATAAGATATTTATTGTTGTTTTAGTCATGTCCGACTCTTCATGACCCCATTGGGGGTTTTCTTGGCAAAGATACAGGAGTGGTTTGCCATTTCCTTCTCCAGCTTATTTTACAGATGAGGAGACTGAGGTAAGCAGGCTTAAGTGACTTGCCCAAGGTCACACATCTAGTGAGGGCATATTTGAACTCAGGAAGATGAGGCTTTCTGACTGGGGCCTTGGTACTCAACGCACCATGGCGCCACCTACCTGCCAATATGCACTTAATAAATGCTTATTAACTGATGAATTGGTTGACTGATGGAGGATTTTAAATGGAGAGGTCCCTAAAATGTCTATTATGATGCAGTTAAGGGGCCTGAAGTTAGGAAGGCCTGAGTTCAAATCCAGCCTCTGACACTTACTAGCTGTGTGACCCTGGCCAAGTCACTTTTATTCTCTGTGATTCCATTTTTCCAGGACATAACAGCACTTCCCTCCCAGGTTGTTGTGAGGCTCAAATGAGATAATGTATGTAAAGCAAACAACTTTAAAACATTGTATAAATGTTAATTATTCTCATTAACATCATCATTATTAATGTTATCCACAAGTTGATTGATTGTGGTTTTAAAATGCAGAGTTCCCAATTAAAATCACTATGTCTGAAATTAGTCAAAAACTGTCTATTATAGTCCACAATTGTACTCTGGCTGCAAAATTGCTTGTAACGAGTATTTGCTGCCTTGTGTAGACCAGGAGGACACACCCAGATTTAACCACAAGTCCCCTACCATGAAGGGCAGGATCCCTCTCCATGACTAAGGGCTATATCCCACCCCAAACTGTTCACAGGGCCCAAGATGAGGGACCCAGGGTGACTTCTCTCTTCTCCCCATCACTTCACTGCTGCCTATGGGTCACACCAGTGTCAAGATCCCCACCCCCTCCTGTGCTCCTGCCTCATGAGCCCGGTGCCTGGCTCAGAGTGGATCACACTTTTAAAGAAAGTTAATTACAGGAATTAAATGCAGCCTGTTTCCCTTTTTTGAAGTCGATTTTTCATGCCTGGAGGAGGGGTGATTTACCAGACACATTTGTCTCTCTTTAGAGAAAATTAATTCCAGTTGGTATTTGGGGCAAAAGGGAGGGGAGGTGGAAAGGAGGCTAAGATGTTTACTTATTCGCCTTCAAACAGCTTGAAAGCAGACGCTAATAAATTCTGGCTCTGGGCACCTCCACTGGCCAGGCAGGAACAGGGAGGTGCTGGACATTTCGATTCTTCTCATGGTTTGTCTTTCCTTTTCTTAAAAAGTTCTCCAGATACGAAGCTTTCTGCTTATCTCCTAGTTAACGTGGACAGTTTGTCATAAAGATAAATTTTAGGGCTCCAGAATTGTTGAGAGATGCCAAAAGTGAGAGGACAATGACAGGCACTGAGACCAGAGACTGTTCATTCCCCTTGTCTAAGCAGTTACGTTAATACCCAGGTAGCATCTTTGCACGTCTTTCAATAACATCTAATGTAAGTCCTTCATTCTTTTGGTTAACACCATTGTTACTCAACAACAACCCCCAATCCTCCATAGAACTAACTTGAAGCAAAGACAGTTAAGCAAAACAAACACCAACCAAGTTGGACAATACATGCAGGTCTCTTCCCCTATAGTCCACCTTTCTACTGAGACAATCCTACTTGGAAGGGACCCTAAAGCTTGTCTAAAGGCGTCAAACTCAAGCTGCCCACCAAAGGAGTACAATCTAAATCAGATTTAAATGCAATTCAGAAATATTTAACAAAAATAAATAAAAATATGATACGACATAGATGATTTGTGGTTTTCTAAGTCAAAATGCAGCTGTTTCTATTTGAGTCTGATACCTCCGCTCTACATGAATCCCTTCATATTAAAGATGAAAAACTAGACCTACAGAGATTTGCCCAGAGTCATACAGAAAGTGTTTTTCCCAGCATTCCTCAGGAATGAAGATTCATGCCCCTCCATCAGCTGATGACGAGATTGTGGCTTCTTTTCCTACAACACTTATGATTTTGGCACCCTAAGAGCTGCAGTCACATATAAAACCCCAAAAAGACAGATGGAGATGTGAGACAATAACATCACAGACAGCAGCAGCTGATCTAAGGACACTGAGTGCGAGGTCAATAAATGCTTGAGAACTTGTTGCTTGGGACTTCTCTTTCTGAGACAAACAGAGCAGGGCAGAGACAGTAGGAGAAGGGGCAGGAGGGCACCTTGGGCAGCACTAGGGTTAAAGAGGATCACAGATCCGTAGGATGTGGGGCGGCAAGGAAGCTCAAAGAACACCCAAACAACCTTGTTCGTTTTGCAAGGAAACAGGTCTGAGAGGTTAGCACTCCCTGACTCCTGAAATCATTTTCCGGCATTTGCATGTACTCCCTTGGGTACATATCATACCCTCCTTCCCCCGTAGCAGAACATAATCTCCTTGAGGCCAGAAGGTATGGCATTTTTGTCTCTGTGTCAGCAGCGCTCTGCGTGATGCTTTCTTTTCACAGTGGGCACTGAAGGGCTTTGAATTCAGTTGAAGTGACCCACCCAAGGTCACCGGCAACAAGGGGCAGATCCAGAATGACCAGCACAAACTGGGTGTTTTTTCTACTGCCTTCCAAGTGGGAGTGAATTGGATGTTCATTTTACTTCTACCAGGAGCTACATCTAGCCAGGGATTTGGGAGTCCAACAGCTGTGTACCATCAGCAGACTGGCCTCTACGTCTGCTCTAGAGGGGAACAAAGACTGTCCTAAGAGTCCAGGACCCAGTGATCAGATCTGTGGTGCCTTTGGTGTCAAGCCCCTCAGGCCTTCTCTCTTTGCCTGAACTGGATGGGGATTCACAAGGATCTAAGGGAGGTTCATGAACTATGCTCATTTGAAGACACAGCACTGCCTACACCACAATGAAGGGAGTGAGTCCTTAAGAAACTGTGTTCCCAATCTAGGCAGAAGTTGCCTATCTGTGTGTCCTAGCTGCGTGTCCTCGCCTACGCTCAACCCAGTTTGATCCCAAGGGAAAGGTGGCTGGTAATTGGTGTCAGGGCTCCGTACCTTTTAAGAAAGAATTCTATTACTCAGAACTAAGCAGGTGCCCATCAACTGGGGAATAGATAAACAATATATAATATGCAGATATAATGGAAATGGCTATGATGTAACAAATGATGAAAGAGAAGATTTCAGAAAAAACTTGGGAAGATTTCTATGAACAGATACAGTGTGAATTGAGGAGAACCAGGAGAAAAATTTATACAATTACAATGGCGTTGCAATAAAAAAAAAAAAATTGAAAGACTCAGGAAGTCTGATAGGTGCACTGACCAACTTCAGTTCCATTGGACCAATAATGAAGAAAGCTACTTATCTCCCAATAGAGAGGTGATGAACTCAAGGTGTGGAAAAAAGATATTTTTATGGACCCAGCCAGCACAGGAATCTGTTGTGCTTGATTATCCTCATTTGTTACAAGGATTTGTTTTCTCTTTTTTCATTAAGGGAAAGAGAAAATTAACATTTTTTATTTTTTAATTAATGGAAAATAATATAATTAATTTTTTTAATCCACCAAATTTAAATATCTGATGTAACTTCTTTCTCATTTCTCCTTTATAGAAAGGAGAAAACAGCCAGTTTCTCCCACCCTCCCAAAGGTGATCTTATCTTATGAAATTACCTTGAAGACATGGAGATCTTTGTGAGAATTAATCTTGGCAGTGGAAAATACAAAAAAAAAAATTAAGATTCTTTCCCACACACAGGAGGGAATTACATACACAAAACCACCATGCAGAGAATAGACAAGCCAAAATCTTTGTCCAAGTCTTGGCAGCTGCATGGAAAGTCCAACTGTCTCATTCACAACTTGTCCACGTTATTTACAAGGCAGGGAATCTCACACAAAGTAGACTAACCTTGGCTTGGGTGCACAGGCCCCAGAAGAGAAGGCACCCAGCTCCACGCTGTAGACCACCTCAAGCCACCATCCCAGGAGACCTCACCACTAGATGTCTGAGGCTTAAACTAGCAGTGGCCTCCAGCCTTTACCAGGAGTCGGAACAGGGCAGGCGCACTTTGTAATAATGCGGCAGAATTATAAAACCTTTGCCGATTTTCTCTAAGAGCCGTAGCAATTGGACATTACAGGAATATGGACCACCAAAAACCAGACAATCCCTACATTCCATCTCAACCAATATGTAAGAGGCAGGAGTTACCTACCCAGAGCGCTACCTCCTTCAATTCCATCAACAAGGGTTTATGAAGTTTGGGATGAGGATAGGTGGTGCAGCTGCACCGGGAGTCAGGAAGACTTGAGTTCAAATTCTGCCTCAGAGACTCAGTAGCTATGTGATCTTGGACAAGTCAACTAACCTTCATCTGCCTCAGTTTTCTCAATTGCAAAATGGAGATAACTATAGCCCTACCTCCCGGGGTTGTCCTCGGGATCAAACGAGATGATCACTGTAAAGTGCTTGGCAAACTTTAAAGCCCTGTGTAAATGCCTGCCATCGCAGCAGAGGGGATAAGCATTTATTAAGCGCCTATCTACCAGGCACATTTATTAAGCACCCGTCTGCCAGGCACATTTATTAAGCACCCGTCTACCAGGCACATTTATTAAGTGCCTGTCTACCAGGCACATCTATTAAGCACCTATGTGCCAGGCACTGTGCAAAGCACTATACAAATATTTTCTCATTCAATCCTCACAAGAACAGTGTCAGGAAAGGCCTTATGTAGGAAAGTGGAGCATGAGTGGAGAGACTGAAGACAAGGATTCTCAGAGGCCCAAGGAAAGAGGAAGAGGAGGGATGAGGGGACAGCTGGGAATGAAGCAGGAGGTGGGGTGTTGTATATGGAGGCGGGGTGGGGGAGCGGCCAGTAGCTAACCTGGCAGGATTCTAGGATACATGAGAAATGGGAAACAAGTCTGGAAAGATAGGCTGGTCCCAAATGGACAAGAGCCAAACAGAGGAATCTGTATTTTGCTTAGAGTGGCAGGGAGCCTCTGAATCTCCAAGGAGGCGAGTGTTCCTGTAGGCTGGACTGACACCTATTTAACAACTAGATGGACGACGGATTGCGGTGGGGAGAGACCCAAGCCCTGCAGCTTTCACTTCCTGTGCCCTTCACTCATCCATCTCTGGAGAGGTCAGAGTGAAGCGGACAGAGGGCAGAGCAGGGAGAGAGGCCTTAATTACCCACAAGCAAGTTTGTTAGACTGATTGTGGAGCTATCTGCTGACTTGTGAATTGTCAAGCAAAGAGCCTTCAAATTAAGAAGCCTGAGCCCCAACTATATAGGAAAAGAGGCAAAGTCCTCAGTCTCTCTGTCTCTGTCTCTGTTTCTCTTTTTCTGTCTCTCTGTCTCTCTCCCTCCCTCTCTCATTCTCTCTTTGGGAAAAAGGAGCCAACTTCTGCTTGAGTTTTCATTTAGAGAGTCAATGTGGTTCTGCAGAATGAGCACAGGTTCAAATCCTGCCTCTAACACTTATTACCTTTGTGACTTTAACCTGTCTGGCCTCAGTTTCCTCATCTGTAAATGAAGGAGTGGGTCTGCACAGCCTCTGAAGTTCGTTCCAAGCCCCGGACCCACAGCATTGCCATCGTCCTACGGCCCCAGTCTTTCCCTGAGCGTGGAAAGTGCTGACTTCAGCCTAGACTGTGGCTGACCCTCATGAGAAAGCGGAACTGGCACTCACCTCTCCAGTGGCATAGAAATCATTCTTCCTGTACTCTGGGAACAGCTGGAAAAACTGAGTGAGTGCACTGTAAGAGGAAAGAAAAATCATGATCAATCAGGGCCAGAATAAAACTAAACACCAGTCAGACAAACCATCGACAATCCACAGGCATATAGTGAGTGCCTGCTGTATGACAGTCAGACCCTGCCTTCAAGGAGCTGACATTCTACGGGGGAACAAGAGGCCCACATGAGGATACACAAAATAGACACAAAGTGAAGACAAGGTAACTTCTCGAGGGAAGCGCATTCGCACCAAGTTGGGATTTGCGATCAGCAGGCAAAACTTTGATCTGTCTTGGGCAGAAGCAGTCAGGTGTGAGACAACCCTCAGGTAATTGAAGGCAAGGATGAGGCACGTCTAAATGCTCTTCTGAAAGCCTATACGTAAATGCTTACTGGCTGACTGGTTTCATGAGGAACGGACAAGTAGCATCAATATCAGGAGAGCCATTAACACAATTAAACATATTATTCAATCAACACGGGAATAAGTATCTACTGCTTGTGCCAGGCTAAACTAATGATAGGTGCAGCAAAGACCTTTGACACGTGTACGTTTCTGTTAAAAAGTATTTTTTAAAAAAGTGCAGGTCAAAAGGATATTCCCTTCACATGGTTAAAAGGAGAGGAGGGAGCTTTTACAGCAGTAATATAATATAATATAATATAATATAATATAATATAATATAATATAATATAATATAATATAATATAATATAATATAATATAATATAATATAATATAATATAATATAATATAATATAATATAATATAAACATAATAAAGTGTGCATGAAACAAATCAAAATTAACTGGGCTAATAAGGAAGTAACATTTGACACAATTCGAGGAAGGTGTCAGACAGAACAGGGCAGCTAGAAACTGCCACTTGAAGGCGCTCATGTACCCAGGTCACTAGGTCCTTGGGACCACTAGCAGCTGAGGGGAAGATGCTGGGGAACCAGTACAAACTGCACTTCCCCCATTTTCCACAACAGAGAAATTGGATTTGGACTCCAAAGGGTCCCAGGTTCAAATCCTGTCTCAGATGTGCATGGACATGAGCTTTCTGGAGCTTCTTCATTCCTCCAATGAGGATAATAATGACATTTACCTCAGAGATTGTTGTAAGGGTCAAACGAAATGCAAAATGCTTCATCAGCCTGAAAGCAGAGCTCCAGCTACATGCTCTGCCCCCTTTGGGAAAAGGAAGAAGATGAGGCACCTGTGTCCTTTATCACAGAGGAAACTCAAAGGGCTCTGGAAACCTCATTACACCCTTAGTGCAGAGGTGTGGGACAGTGGAGAAGTCACCAACACCTTCCTGATGGAGGCACTGTGCACAGCCTAACTAGATCCCCCCTTCCAGAAACAGATCAGGAAAGGAAACACAGAAAAACCAGGGAGCAGCCACAGCCTGGAGGAAGGCCAGCTGGGAACCACAAATGGATATGGAAGGAAAATGTCCTCAGGAACTCAGAGCTGGAGGCCATTTGGGACAAACCCCTCATTTTTACAGATAAGGAAACTGAGCTCTCCCAAGAAGTCGTCAGCCTAAAAAAATCACCCAAAGCTGGGACCGAAACCTGCCTGCCCTAAGCTTTGAGTTGATGCCTTATGAAGACCAGCTGAGGTAACCTAGGTGTAGCATTTTACAAACCTCGAACTGATATTTCCAATGATTATCATTATTATTATCTGAAGGAATTGTGGATATTTAGTCTAGAAAATGGAAGTCTGCATGGGGGCAGGGGAGCATTAGCCAACTTCAAATACTTGAGCTACAAAGAAGAGAGATCCGACCTTCAGTTTGTTTTCAAAGGTCAAAGCCAGGAGCAATGAATGGATGGAAGTTGCAAAGAGGCAATTTCAAGTGGATGGGAGAAAACCCTTCCTTCCAATCAGAGCTGTCCCAAGCCCAAGGGGTTGTTGAGATGTCTGGTGGGTTCTCCCTCCTTTGTAGCCTGAACGTAGAGGCCAGAGGGAGGCTTGTTGTATCATCCCTGGTGTGAGCTGGGCCTGTGAAGTTTATTCTATTCTGGTGATTCTGGGATCTCCCACAACTATGGGCCACGATGCCTCCAAAGCTACAATGACCTTCCCAAACCACACAGACCAGAACAAACAGCAAGAGCCACGTCCCTGATCGCCAAAATGGCGGCTAGAAGTCCACAGTGGTGAAGAATAGGAGAAAGAAAAAAAAATGGTGTCAGGCAAGAAAAAAATAAGAACAACAACGCGGGCCCTGAAGGACAATAACTATCTGACTTCTTGTGAACACAAATAAGCCAAGGAAAAAGGAAAAACAAACAACTGGCAATCTGGTGAAACTTTTTGGCTCTAAAACCGAGAGTTTGGTTTTTGGGGGGAGTTGCTTTTTTTTCCTCTCTAAATGACACCGTTTCTCTCAATAGGGAAAAAAATGAGAAGAGGCTTCAGATCTCCCTCCATGCTGGGGTTCAAGAAGTGATGGTGACCTCCCTGCCAAGATGAAAGCAAGGTGGCTGCTTCTGAATCCCAAGAAGGTGAAAGCTCAGAGGGCACCTGGAGGGGAGATAGACAAGGGTGACGACCTCCCTCATGTGGGCCAAAAGGTCTCCTCTATGTCACACCTGGGGCACCTCTGACTCCACTCACTCTCAGACCATTGGAGTGTTTTAGAGTTCATCTCCATTTATTGTGCTGGTGGAGCTTGGAGCCATTAAATCGTGTAAACCGCCTGTTGGAGATATAAATAAGGCTCCCCCCTGTCGACCCCAAGCTCATAACTACTGTTCCTTTCTATTTTCCTGTTGGCTGGAAGGCAGAGTTAAGTTTAATATAGTAAATCCCAGCAGAGCTTTGTCGGTCAGTTTATGGATGGTTTCCTCCAAGAATCTGACTCGAGAGTTTCCACTGGACAGCCTCTGAGGGCCCTCCCAGCATGAAAATTCTATTCTCCTAGGTTTAGAGGCTTTATTGGATGAACTGACTTGAGAAGGTAATCATGTCTTTGGAAAGGCCTTATAAAGGATTTTATGGGGTCGAGGGCATGGAGAATGGAAAAATGAAACCGCATAACAAACCACTGCCAAGTTGCCTGTGTTTCACTGAATTAATATGATCAGATTTAGGGAGGGTTAATAGAAAACCCTGGAAGGAAAATCAGAGACAACCTAGTCCCATCCCCTCAAACTGAGATTCTGAATAATGTGACCAAGGTCACACAGGTAATAGTCAGAGCTGGGATTTGAGCACGGGTCTTTCTGATTCCAGATCAGGCTCTCTCTCTACTATGCCCCAGTGACCTGGGGGCTTCCAAATTGAGAGCTAGAGAATGCAGAGCTGGGAGGGACCTGAGAGGTCACTAAGTCCATATCCTCTTCTTTACGAGAAGGCATCTGAGAGTCAGAGAAATGAAGGGACGCACCCAAGGTCACACAGGTAGCAAGAAGCTGAGTTGGGATTTTAATCCAAGCTTCTCTTATTATATGTCCAGTGTCTGTGTCCCAGGCACATTTCTGGAGAAGCTCCTGAGATGCTTAATTTTGGAATCTGATTTTCTAACCTATTACAAAAGGGTTCCCCCTCCCCCCTGCCACTGACCAAGTCCCATTGCATCTTGGTCTCTCATGACCTTGGGTCCTCGAAGGCTAGGCCAGGGAAGTCTGATCTCTGAAGGTCCCACCAAACTGAGCAGCTTTGGGTTTGGTTCTGCTGGTACCAGGCAAACTATAGGGAGTCAGGACCTGAGTTCATAATTCTGCTGTCCCTTTCCTGTATGACCATGGTTAGCTACTACCCTTCTTTGGATAGGGAGGCCTCATCCGTAACATGAGGGGATTGGAAAAGATGGCTCTGAGGTCCCACCCAGCTCAAAATCATAGGAGCCCATGGAAGATACCGTGCAGAGAAAATACCCACTTACTCTGAGCTATGACAATGCTGTAGTTGTTGTCCCTCCTTCTTTATCGAAGAGTAACAAAGACATCCAGAGGGGGATGTCTTCACTCGCAAGCAAACTGGATTTAAGTGAGGCAGAGCTGTGCAAAACCATCAGCCTCCCTCTCTCTTCCAGAGTCATTGGAGTCCAGGGGCAAGACACAAGTGGGGACACCTGGCGATGACCCGCGCAATGATAAAAGACATTTTGAAGCAGCGGGTCTCAGTAAACGCTTATTGGTTTGGATTTGACTGGCATATTCACACACTATTTGAAACACATTTCTGTTGAATATCTTTTTACAGCACTTCTCTTTCTGTGTGTGTATATATATGTATATGTATATGTACATGTATATATATCCACACATACACTCACACACGTTAAACATTCTCTCATACACACATAATACAATGATATAGGCATCACACATAGATACACACATATACACGTATTCACACACGTTCACACACACTCATGCAATACACATATTCTCACACATCACACACATTCTCACACTTGTTCACAGACATGCTCCTACATTCGCACACATGCACAGTCACACACACACTTAGACACACACACAATGTGCTAACTATAAAATAGACAGCTGAAATCCATTCTCTGCGCCCCTTTGATTAGCGTTCTTCCTGTGCTAGGAGCCTGAAGGGAAAAGAACTGAAAACAGCCATAAACAATGGGGGCTTTGAACTCGGGTCTGTTTCTGTGCCACGCGAGAAGAGACAGACCACATGGCGGCAGTAAATATCCACTGTGAGGGTCAGCTGCGATTTTTAGCGGTTCTAAACAAGGAGGAAGAAAGTGGGTGGGGGAGAAAGCGGGGCAGTGATGGGGTTTCAGACTCTAACTCGCAGGGGATGAATTTATTTCCTTAATCTATCTTTCCCCAGGTTTGCTGGCCAGAGAAGGTGGGTCTGAACTGAGGGCTCATGAGGTGGCTGAGCCCTCTTCTCCTATGTTCAGAGGGCACCATGGAGGAGGATGGGCACCTGAGAGGACACGTCCTTTATTTCTGCCCAGGTGAAGGGGGCAGAGAAGGACAGATAGGGATTCTGGCATGGGAACAGAACAACCCTAAGCATGTCTGCTCTGCTCCCGGACCTCCTGGGTGTGAAGGTAGAAAGAGGACTGGGCTTTTAAACATTCTGCCCAGAAATGAAGGAGGGTCCATTAAGTACCTGGCCTAGAGAGTCACCCAGAAAAGTTCTAGGGACAGGGGCCATGCCTCCTCCTAAACGAGCAGAGGTTAGCTGACTGTCTCAGGGACAGAAGATGGAAAAGGGTGCCCCAAGTTCTTCTGCCTTCTCTACCCAAGGAACCTGGGCTACCTGCCCTGAACAGCCAGGAGAGAAGAAGGCAGAAGCTTCTGGTGGAGGGCTGGGCTCTGGGGGCAGGGCACCGGGAGAAAAGGGAGAAGACCCAAGTTCTAGTCCCAGTTCAGCCACACCCAGCTGTGTAGGAAGAGACAAGCCCTAGCCTCTCCCTTTTCTAGACGATCCCACCAGTTCTGTCAATCTAGGAAGCCATCATTCTGCTCAGGACCATAGGAGGCTTTGGGAGCTGCCCAATAATAGTGAATTTTCCAACCAGGATCCTACTAGCCTAAAAAATTCCTGTCTTCCTCTTTAGGAGAAATTTAGGGGAGGAAAAGAATGACGGATATGAAGTCAGAGGACCTGGGTTCAAATCCTTGAACCACCAATGCCTACCTGTTGGACCTTGGATAAGTCACTTAACCTCTCTGGGCTTCTATCTCCTTATCTGTACAATGAAGGGGTTGCAACAAACAGCCTTCGAGGCCCCTTCCGGATCTTCCCAGGGAATCTAAGTGAGCTTCCTGAACGAGGAGGCATATTGACGGGAGGAGAATTAAGCTAGGAGGAGTAACCACAAATATGACAGAGGAGCACCCAAGCGAAACGAAAATGTTTGGATGATGCTGAGTCAAGTAAACAGAACCAATGAAAGATATACAATCATGACCACAACAAAAACACAACAAAAAACTGAAGCTGAACGTCACATAGTTACACTGACCAAGACTGGCCCTGGTGTAGAACTGAGAAGATGGACCCTACATCCCTCTTTATAGAGGTGGGGGCCTATGGGTATGTAATACGGCATGCACTGCCAGATATGAAAAATGTGTCAGTTGGTTTTCTTGAACTGCTTTCCCCCCTCCATTTTTTTTTCATTTCTTCTATGACAAGGCATCACTTGATGGATAAGGAAAAAGGGAGGGATACAGCAAGGAATAGGATATACGAACAAAAGCTAGCAATGAAAATTGGACTTTTTAAAAAAGTTATTCTTTGGAGACAGAGGCAGTGTGGTGCAGTGAGCAGAGAGCTGGCCCCAAAGCCCAGGAGGGCTGTGTGACCCTGAGCAAAGACTCAGCCTCTCAGGGCTCCAGGCTACTTCTACCCTACCGAGAAGGGACTGATGCGCATTGGGGGAGGGAGTTTCCTCACCTGGAATTTCCCTGTACCAGTGAGATCACAAAGCCAGTCCACGCCCCTTTGAGGTGGTGTACCCTACCTGAATGAATAGACTGGGCAGCTGGGGGAGCAGGGGATAGAAGGCTGGACCCAGAGTTAGGAAGACTTGAGTTCAAATCCTGCCTCATGCTGACTAGCTAGGTGGCCCTGGCAAATCACTTAACCTCTGCTTGCCTCAGTTTCCTCATCTGTAAAATGGAGGGTAATAATAGCACCTCTCTCCCAGGGCTGTTGTAATGACAAAATGAGATCACATTGGTGAAGTGCTTTGCAAAACTCAAAAAAAAAAAAATCTTAATCATATAATTAATGTGTGTGTTTATATATAACGCTAAACAAATGTTAGCTATTCACTAGAAAGACTTGAGTTCAAATCCTGCTCTGACATTGGCTAGCTCTGTGACCTCGGGCAAGTCGCTTAACTTTGCGAGCCTCAGTTTCTGCCTCTGTAAAATGAGGATGCGGGCGATACTTTATCTCACCGGGCTGGTGGAAGCTTAAATGAAATGGCCCGTGTAAAGGGCCTCCCCAACATCACCGCTAGCGGGCGCTCCTTTTTTCTCAACTCACTTTTTCTGCAAAACAAATTCTTTACTTCTTAAGGAGCAGACATTCAATATGGGCCTGGGGACATGAGGACAAAGAGAAGAGGTTCGCATCCCCCTGAGAAGATGGAAGAGACAAGCTAAGGTCTGAAGAGCTGGTCTGGAACCTCCGACGATCCGCTAAGATGATGAGAAGGTCACCGCCAGAAAGCCAGGACTGTAGCGTCCACAGACACGCAGAGGCTGGCACCAGGAGTCACTTTAAGGCTCCAAGCCTCTGGTCCGGCAGAGGAGCTGACCTCGGGCAGAGGAGCTCGAGGGGACCGGGCCTCGGCCAAGGTCACAGAGGCCGATGAGGAGGAGGACGGGCATTGGCGGAGCCCGGATGCCACTGGGGCTCCTGAGCCGGGCCCACCTCTGTCCCTTTGGCAGCCTCCTGAGCATCTGGCTGGAAGCCTCGAAAGGGATGGCCTTCTACCACATCTGGCTGTGCTCCCCGCAGCTTCACAGGAGATGTGCCCCAGGCTCTGAGCGAAGGTCTAAGATTTCACTTCCTCTTGTTACCCTGTCACCCGGCGTCTTCATCAACCATAGGCAATTTTTTTTTTTGCCAGAACAAATCATAATATGATGAAAAGAAAAATACAGGGGAAGAGGTAACTGTGGACAGATTTTTTGAATTCTTTGTGTCAGGCGGTCTGGACTTCCTTTTTGTCATCTAGCAAGAACACCTCCAGATGCTGCTGCAGAGGCACCAGGAATCCTCGGTTTGGGGAAAACTGTCATGGCGTCATGGCCACCAAGAAGGGCATGACCATCTACCAGACTGTCTTGGCTGGAGTCAATTCCCTGCTGCCACACCCATCCATCCTGGGCCCATCCCTCCCTGCTCTCCATCCCCCTTCTCCCATCCCTGCACTGGGCCCCGGGTAGCCCGTACCCCTTGGAATTCTGGGCTTCCTTCCAGACTCCAGCATTGCCTTCAGCAGGAAGCTTTTCACAGTGTTGTTCTCCCCACCCCAGATGCTAGTGTGACTCTGGACCTGCTCTGAATGCATCCTGTA
This sequence comes from Phalanger gymnotis, assembly GCA_028646595.1. Classification (NCBI taxonomy): domain Eukaryota; kingdom Metazoa; phylum Chordata; class Mammalia; order Diprotodontia; family Phalangeridae; genus Phalanger; species Phalanger gymnotis. The sequence goes on from CM053623.1 coordinate 15,127,113, forward strand.
CAGACTTGGATGTATGTGGCTCATCACCCCTTTTGGGATGCAAGCATCTTGAGGGCAAGAGCTATTTCAACCAGTCTTTGGACCGTAAATACCTAGCACAATGGCTGGTGAATAGTAGGTGCTTAATAGATGTCCCTGCACAGACCGATCCATTGTTGCACTGCTCTTCATGGGAAACTTTTGTGCTCCCCTTGGAATCACCTGTATATGTGTGTGCGTCTGTACACCCACATGTATGTGTATGTACATGTATACGTATATGTGTGTGCGCCTATACACCCACATGTATGTGTATGTACATGTATACGTATATGTGTGTGCCTATACACCCACATGTATGTGTATGTACATGTATACGTATATGTGTGTGTGCGCCTATACACCCACATGTATGTGTATGTACATGTATACGTGTATGTGTGTGCGCCTATACACCCACATGTATGTGTATGTACATGTATACGTATATGTGTGTGCGCCTATACATCCACATGTGTGTATGTACATGTATACGTATATGTGTGTGCGCCTATACATCCACATGTATGTGTATGTACATGTATACGTATATGTGTATACACAAAAATGATATATGTATGTGTATGTCTGTGGGTGCATATAAATATGTATATCTGTACACACATTATACACATGTATATGGACACCTATACACGTACATATATTATATGCATACCTGTACACGCATTATACACATACATATGGACGCCCATACAGTACATACATTATATGTATACCTGTACACGCATTATACACATACATATGGATGCCTATACAGTACATACATTATATGTATACCTGTACACGCATTATACACATATATATAGACACCTATACATGTACATACATTATATGTATACCTGTACACGCGTTATACACATACATATGGACACCTATACACGTACATACATTATATGTATATCTGTACACGTGTTATACACACATATATGGACACATACACGTACATACATTATATGTATATCTGTACACACGTTATACACATATCTATATGGACACCTATACACATACATACATTATATGTATATCTGTACACGCGTTATACACACATATATGGACAACTATACATGTACATACATTATATGTATATCCGTACACGTGTTATACACACATATATGGACACCTATACACATGCGTACATTATATGTATACCTGTACATGCGTTATACACACACACACACATATATATATATGGACACCTGTACACGTACATACATTATATGTACATATATGGCTTATATTTCACTTTTATGGATGCTTTGGTCCCTACCCTGAAGTAGAGTGGAAACGCCTTGAGGGCAGGGGCTGTTTACACCTAGCAGAGTGCCTGGCACATAGTAGGTGCTTAACAAACGCTCTGCACATTGAACTGAACTGAGAGGTGACTTAGAAAGGGGGAAGGCAGGGAATGCCAAGGGGGAAGGAGATTGTACCTGTATAAGTCTCTTGCTACGTCATCTTCATTGGCTGCAAATCCTCGGGCATCATCAGTGAAGCTGAAGCCAGTGCCAGTCTAAAGGG